>JAOTQP010000001.1:42689570-42760416 GCA_026413545.1 Cichladusa arquata
GAAGGGAAGGGAAGTTTCAGGGAAGGGAAGGGAAGTTTCAGGGAAGGGAAGTTTCAGGGAAGTTTCAGGGAAGGGAAATTTCAGGGAAGGGAAGTTTCAGGGAAGTTTCAGGGAAGGGAAGTTTCAGGGAAGTTTCAGGGAAGGCAAGGCAAGGCAATGTTTTTTTTGTGTTGCTCACTGCTTCTCATGCCCCTCAAGGTCTCTGAGGCAATCTCCCTGAAGTCAATCCAGTGTTCTGTGCTTTGAAACATGGAATGGTCCTGGGAGCTGAGGTGAGATTTTTGAATACTGTATTGTGGTTGCAGAGTGTTAACAATCAGACAACATCAATAACTTGTTTAGCTACATTAACTGAGAAACCTGCACCCATGTAATGGGTATTCCCTAAAAAACTTCTGTGCTGACTAAAGCAAACTTTTATTTTGCATATCTTTCTGTTACCACAATGTTTCCGAAACCCTGCATTTATATTTTGGATTGGTTTCTTTTCTCCACTATTTAGTAACTGAAGGTCCGTACACTGAGAAGAATGGTTTGCCTTTGAAGCTCAAAGGCACTTTTTCTTCTCTAGCCATCAGGAGTGAGCAATTATGCCCTGCAATTCTCTCACATTTGTTTTCTTCTGCACTACAAAGTGAAATGAGAGGAAAAAGAGGACAAAGAAAACTTCTTTGTATTCTAGGAAATGCTATGACAGAAATGAAATTTCTGATTTTAACTTTGTACTTTATTTGCATAATGGAGCCTTTAATCTTAACTGCAACGCTCAATGCCTTACAGTGCTATTACTACTTATGGTCATTAAAAACCTGATTAACTTGTCCAAATATAGATTGGCCTTTGAGATTCCTTCAGCTACCTAAGATATCTGCAGAAAGCTGGAAGCCATCACAGAATCACAGAATCTGCTGATTTGGAATGGACTCACAAGGATCTTTGAGTTCAACTCCTAGCCCTGCACAGGACCATCCTTAAGAGTCTCACCATATGCCTAAGAGTATGGTCCACACACTTCTCCAACTCTATCAGGCTTGAACTCTATGATACAACTTACGGTTTCACCTACATCCTTCTCAGCAGGAGAAGATCAGTTGGGATACCCCAGGGCATCTTTGAGTGGCACTGGATGCTTGCAGATATGTGGGCAGCTAAAATGATTTCTCCTTTCCACAGACTGTAATGGCAGCTCAAACGCCTAACTTATAGAGTCACACAAAGTTCACCCTGCAATGCTGAACCAGGTTTAAAAGAAATCTCCAAGCTTCTGCAGTCACTTCAATTCACTATATACCAGCAAAAGAGCAGGAGGAAAAAAATCAGCAGGTCTTGTTAGAACAAGGCTTTCTAAATTTATTCCCAAATGCTTAGTTGTCTCTTTTTTTACAGCAGAAAGGTATGTAAGAAAAGTCATTCATTTTTTATGCCTTATCAGCTTGTACAAACAGTTTTCTGTAAAAAGCTACAGTCACTTTTTGTCAGATTTAATAATGCCTGCTGATATGTAAAGTTAAATGTAATTTTAAAAATGACACATAGAGCTAACACTCATATTCTATCAATCTTAGATACCCTCCAAAATACTTTAAACCACACCAAATGACTGTGGTCGTACGGCCATTACTTCTGAAAACAAATCTAGTCATGAAATTACCCTTTCCAAAATGTAACAGACTGTGTTGCTCAAATGTTTCACTCTTTGGAGACTTTATTCTCTAGTAGTGCATGCCATTGCATTGAGCATAATGTACTCTATTGTAAAATAATGGCTTACTTTATTCATTCTTTCTGGCTGTAAAACTAATGCCTTACTTTCTTCTGCTGGCAAATGTTTCCTCACTGTCTCTGGAGAACATCTTCAACCCTTGATTATCTTTGTTCTGATCAAGGGAGCAAGCAGGAGATTGCTTAGGCTTTCTTACAGGAAGACCACATATCTTATTCACCTAAAAGGAAAAAACCCACAAGAAGAAGAAAAGAGCACACGTAAGCAACAATTGTTACATATCCCTCAATTCAGTTTCACTACATTTTAACAAGAAAGAAAAACTAAGCTATGAAAAGCATAATTACAACACTGTGTAACACTGTATCCATAATGAATGAAGCAAATAAATAATTAGTCATTTTGTAGTAGAAAAAATATTAAAAGCATTCCTTTTTAAGGGACACCAAGTGCATAGAAAAGTCACCATGTACTTTATTGATTATTGAGTTTTTTTCTCCCCATAATGAAGTGTATTTTTATGTAGACAGCATCAGTAACCTCAGAGAATATGATGTGTTGTGAACAGCAGCATATTTCCATTTTTTCTGTTATGTATCCCAACCACATTTTTAATATACATTGAACTTTGTGCCTTCTTTCAGGGTTGATGAATTATTGTGGCACGTTCAGCCCAGTTACACAAAAAAACAGTGAACAGCATGGTGGAAATTTGCATTACAACATTGAAAGATGTTAAGGTAATGACCCAAGATGTAAGTTTAATGATACTGGACCACCGATGTTGAAAATATCAAGGAATTATATGTTTGGCTTTCTGATCTAGATGTCAATAGATAAAAATTCACATGAAATCTCATTTTCTTCTTTGTGAAATGTGATACTGAGCATTTTGTATGATATAGGACATCAATTCACATTCACAGCTCATTACTCTTCCTAGTCATTAAATAAAAATCATTAGGAAAATATATATATATATTTATTAAATAAGAGGTAGTTATGCCTATAATCACATCTGACAAGACATATTAAGCAGACTGAACAGCATGCATTTGTGTAAGCTAGCTCTGGTGAAAAAGTAACATGTATGTGATTTATGAAAACCTGGTAGTCAACTTTTAGGGAGAAAAAGGGAGAGAGGAGATCAATGTGACCTCTAAGGAAGGCATCTAATTTTGAAGCAGAAACATATTCAAAATGCTGCTATGTGAAGGAAGGAGTATGTATGCTGTACAACAAATTCCTATTGCATTTTATATCCCCACATGTAAGAACAGAGACAGCAAATAAATCTCACTTTCAAGTTATCATCATGCATTAAAGAGAGAAGTGCAAGTCTAATGGACCATCTTTCCAACTAAGAATTCCTGTAGAGCTAGTTAAGAAATACATTTAAAATTTAAAATAGTATAAACACATCTAATTTCAATGAGTTTGTTGTCATGCGTGTTGTTATGATAATGAACAAAATCATTGAACACACTTGCTTAGGCCAGTGAACAGAAGAAAGAATCAGCATTATTACTGCATAAGAACTAGTGTTCACCTTATGATTTGAAATTGAAGGTAAAGTTTAAAGAGAGTGGTCCTTTTCGGCTGTGGTACATGTCACAACTCAGGCAGCCAAGTTGTAGTTCAGACCCCCTTCAAATGACATGCATGAATTTACCTGCAAGACAAGTATCTCTGGACATGACTAATGTCCTTTAAGGGATTACACTTTGAACATCACTTGAGGCATTCATTTCACTGTTTCTTCTTAGAGGCAGTGTCTCTTTGGGCAGCATCTTACTACATTCCTTCTTATCCTCAAATTCAGTTTCAAACCTCCCTCACACTCTCCCATTTTTTCTTTTTCAGCATACATTAGAGCATATTCCACCAGCTTAACTGGACTCCCTATTTTCCCACTTTGTAAGTCTCTACACTTTTTCAATGCTTCATGCATCCTTAAGCAAGTTTGTTTCTCCAGTGCCAGTCTCTGCAGCAGCTTATCCCATCAGCTGCTCTATGCCAATATAATGCAGAAATACCAGAGAACAAAATGTTTTCATCATTTTACTTGTCTCACTTTTATCATATTCTTTTATGCTCAGCTTCCCATACAGTCTTCAGCTACTCTTTGTCTTACCAAAAATAAGAATAAGGGTTTAACAGAGAGTAAGATCCAGATGTTTGGGAAGGAGGCTCAGTCTCAGGACAGGCCTGGGTCAGGTGTGTAGGGTCTTGTAGGACCCAGGTGCCCTGCACATCTGAACAAGGCACCTTTGCTGAACAGGGCCTGTGGGGAGAGGAGCCTGTGGGGAGAGGAGAAGCAGGGTGGAGATGACTCGATGGCTAATGCAGCCCCTGAGCAGATGAGTACCAGTCCTCTGGGCCAAAGGGAAAAAAAAAGAAAGACAGAAATAAATAAATTGGATCCACCTATAGTAAACAGAAAAAAACTCATGTACATTCATCTTCACCAGGAAAACAAGAGAAATCCACAGCTATCCATGATTCTTGAATTTACAATAAAGTCTCATTATACTTTGCAATGACTAAAATGAACAAAAAAAAAGAAAATCAATAATTTTTACAGTCATAATGCCTTGGAATATGGATGATGATTGTTTTATATGTGCTTTACATAAACAGTTGTTTCAAAATACTGTCTTACAGCCTTTATCTTTCTGAGTCAATGTCTCAAATGCATTTGCAATAGTAGGAAATTTGCATTCACTGATACATGTAAATACAAACCTTAGTTTCAAAAAAAGATCTTAAAAATTATTCTTGCGTAAACTTTATATATAAAAATAGCACTAAAACCAGTAATTATCTGAAATGTCTTTTTAAGAACTGATTTTTTCCCCAGTGGTAGAAAATTCTGAAAATTCTAATAAAAAGCACTTGTACAGCACCACTGCCATTCTCACAAAGATATGCACGACAGTAATCAAACTGCTCAGAATTCAGTTCTGTTAATGAGAGCAAAATTCCGTCTTTAGCAGTCACTTACTTATACAGACACAGTTTCTGATGAGCTACTTCAGCATTTACAATGGTGATGTCAGCATGTCTGTTACCTTTCTCATATCTATGTCATTTAAACCTCTGGGATCACTGGCTTTGCATGGTGTTGGTTCTTTTTCTGTGTTTGGCACACCATGCTCATATTGCTCACCTAGCTGAATCCAGCCTGGCGTTTTCTAACTGTTCAGTAGTGCCTGTCACTTTTGTGTCATTAACTTTATGTGCATGACAAGTTTTTTTTTTGCCTCCCTCACTAGCCCAGTCTTCATTATCACCTGATTTTTGCAGTAAACTCGAGCATATGAAAATATCATGCACTCTTGTCTCGCCTTCAGGTGCCTGTTCTGTCTCTAAGCCAAATAATTTATAACTCAAATATGTCAGTATTTAATTTTCCAGTATAGGGCTGATGACAGTCTAAAAAACAGATAAATACAGTTTCCATAATAATGTCTGCCTTATATATATATTTTTTTTTTTGCACATTCTTCATATATACAGAAAGAAGTACATGCGGTAAGCATAACACCACCTAGTTGTATTTCTTGTGTTTTCTGAAGGACTGCAACCATATCCATTAGCTACATTGCTTCTTAATTTTTAGTCTCTGGACTGCAAAATTTACCTTCCAATTGAGAAATCATTCAGTGCTATTATTGCCAGTCTTGAGAGACTGGAATCATAACTTTGAGAGAACAGCAATGCTCTCACTACCCTACTGAACTGAGAAATTACCATTTTGCAGGAATATCTGATCAGAATGTATTCTTACTATCTTCCAGTTTCACTGGAATGGGATTTCCTCTGAACGTTTCCACAAGCTGAGCATTTTTCCTGGCTTCAAAAACGAAAGAGTGTGTAAAATGATCCTCAAAGGGGATGAAAATTAGAAGAGTGCAACTAAGAAACTGTAATAAAAACAATGCAGTGAAATACCTCCCACTGAATTTCAGTAAGAATTAAAGACTTCCACGAAATTTTAAAACAGGTAAGCCTCAGCATCTTGCTAGGATTTTTTCTTTCTTTTTTTCCCCCCTTTTTTGAAATGTTCTTAAATACCACACAATATTTAAGGGCATAAAAAGAAGCCTCAGAAAATTATAAAAATTCTGATTTTCACAGTTCAGACAAATCTATTGTCATTATAGTCAGCATGCTGCTATTACGCACAATTTGCATGCCACAGTATGATGACTGAGTTAATTAAAAGCTCTTGTAATAACCAGGCAGTTAAATTGCAATTAGTGCCACACGTGAACTTTATGGCAGTTTGATTTTACTTGGTGTGATTCCTTAGAACATCTACTTATGATTACTCACAGTTTGGAAAACTGGAGCAATATAAACCTTGGCATTTAAACAGAACTGCACAATGATGGGAGCATCATTTCAATAATGATTGGACACTGTCCTCTAAGTTCAGACACTCAGTACGAGAAATGTGTCACACTCTTTGTTTCGGTTTTGGTTTGAGCTTTTTGCTCTTTTTTCCCCACTATACAAATGGCTCTTTCTGACCTCAGCATTTCTACTGAAATTATTTTACATCAAATGACTGAGTAAAAAAATTGCACAGTCCTGTGATGCACTTCAAACTAGATTTCCAAGTCTCAGTAGACTCAAGTTTTAAACGCCTGCATGGACTACAGCCACAATGATGCCTTGCAGGTCTGTGAGACTGGATCAATCTAGTTAACACCTGACATATACTCCATTTACAGTAAATCTTAGAGATAAATACATATATGTATCAAAAACTTCTAGTGCTTGCTAACCTTACAAAAAAAACCCATGGAAGGGTTAAAGGAACGCTTTAAATAAAGGAAGTTTTCAGACTCCTGATTCTGATGCCCAGGCAGATTCAAGTAAAAGACCGAGAGGTTTTGTACCCAGAGAGGTGTCTTTTCCCCTGTTCCTAGTCTAAGTGACTAGCTATGCCATAATCTGATTTTATTTAATGAATGTTTCAGTTAGTGATTAGTCTGGTAGCTTTCAATTCTAGCTGTCAGATCATAAACTTGCCACATTCCTTACAATTAAATCCCCTCAAACACTTGTGAGCAAACAGACAGCTGAAATCAAATAACCCTAAAACAAAGCTAGAATGAAAAATCAGGCTGGTTGGAAATACACTTGCTACAAATAAATTGTGGTTAATTTTATTCTTCTTTCCAGAAATACACAAGGAATACTTTTTTCAAGAAAAAGAATAAAGATTATTGATGAGTTGCCAGCATTTCCAACACCAGATTACTAATCAAAAATATAAAAGATGTTTATCAAGGAAAACTATGCTCTAAACTGTTATAGTTTCCTTGGTTTGTTTTATTTCAGCTAAACCACAAGAGGGAGCATCAGTATTTCAGTATTCCCAAGCACTTCAGCAGCCTTCTATTGGTTTTGGGGATTTTGGGGTTGGTTTTTGGTTTTGTTTTGTTTTGTTTTGTTTGGAACAGTTGCTCATTTAATCTCTAACTTCTGTTTCAAAGAAAGTTGCATTTTGATATATGAGAGGGTGCACATGGCATGGGAGATTAAAGTATTCCCTATCGAGACAAAATCCAAGGTTTTGAAAACAAGGAGAGCAAGCATGAGGTAATAAACTTCTGCTTTTCCTTCAGAACAGAAAAATGTTACTATGCAATTGCTAATGTGAGGAGAGACTGGTGGAGTACCACCAGGAGTGCAACCCAGGAAAAACATGAAGAAATTCTGTATTACTTTCTTTGCTTTCTTTCCAAATTTTATCTGCTTTATCTGTGACTGCTTGACTCTAACAATATGTCTCAGAGAAATAAGTAAGTTCTGGAGTTACAGTGGCAAATTATAAGACTCATACCTACGCCTAAGCATTTTTCAGAATTTGCAGAAGTCCATGACGAGTAAAGAGGAAAACATTGTGAACAAAAGCCTAGAGAATTAGAGAGCAAAGATGACACTTAGAATAATGTCTGCTCAAATTACTAAACAACTTAGAATCCCCTGAAAGACAAATCTTAAATAGACTTGCCAGCTAATTATATTTTCCAAGGAATTTTATTCAAAATTGAAATTGAAATTTCAAGTGATACACAAAAATGTACAGCTGTAATTTTTCAAGAGAGAGACCTGGAAGTGATTTCAAGCTCAAAAAGAACAAATCCAATTCAAAGAAAAGTTGTGAAATATAAGAGTTTGTCTCATACCCAACCAGGTGGTATTGTGGAAAAATAAATGTAAACTGCAGATGTACAGAATGCACACCCACCAGCAAGGCAGTGGTAGCCTCCTCAGGAAAAAAAAAAAAAAAAGAAAAGATTACATTTTGGAAATAAAAAGAAAGCAATTTTCTGTGATACATAAATTGAAGCATAACTTGGAGATACTGAACTAATAATTCCACCTGGTTTGGCAATATGCAGCACCACTGCCACGGAGAAATGCCTCATCCCTGGAAGTATTCAAGGCCAGGCTGGATGGGACCTTGAACATCTGGTCTGGTGGAAAGAGTCCCTGTCCATGGCAGGGGGGTGGAACTAGATGATCTTTAAAGTCCCTTGCAATGCAAACCACTCTATAAGTTTACAAAATCTTCAGTCAAGACCAAGGAAAGAGACAAAAATGAAAAGAGTTTGCAAACCAGCTTTTTATAATCAGAATTTTTTCATATGATTTTGTAAAAGACTGCTGTTCAAGCTGCTGGATTCTAGGAGTCACAGTCTCCAACTTTCACATGACTGAGACTCATATCCCCCTTGTCCTACTACATTTATCAAAATCAGTAATCCTGTCCAAGTTCTTAAGACTGTCCTCATATCTTATCAATATTTCATTATCTCTGCTTTCCTTCGTAATTTTGCATGTTGGGGATTGCAAAATGAAATCCAAGAGCCCATTATACATGAGCTATTTGATATACTTTTAATTTGTGTCTTCTGGTCTTTAATTACTAAAATTGTAAATGGTTTTAATTCTGCTGTTCCATTCATGAGGGACTAACACTCAGCAAGTCTGGCAGTAAAAATAGTTTCTCCTCCTGAATGGAGCTGGGAGGGAAGGAATTTTTTTTTTTTTTTTTTCACTTTAAATGACTTAATGTCAGGGGAAATCCGAATGTTCTCAGCCAAGTTACCCTGTCTGTAGCCAGAACACAGCACTGCCAGTTCAAACTCTTCAAAGGCAGTTCAACAAAAACTGCTTCTTATGAGAGGCTGCCAGCTCTCCTGATCCAAGTCTGCTTCAGTGGATGCCAAGGTGTTTCATTTATGTTCAGTGAAAACACTCTGCGGCTCTCCTCCGAAATTATATAAAACCAGCAGTAGCCCTTTCCAAAGATCAGCTGCTAGTGTGTAGTTTGGCTGATTTATTTATGCTTTCTTGTGGTTCAAATATACTTTATTACTCCTTATTTCTGTGTGCCCAGCAAATACAGTTCTGACACAGAGGGCTAACATTGAGCTGTCACGTAGGACACACAATTGTTCTTTAAATCTAGGTCTAAGACTATCCAGGGTAACCTGTGTAAACCAAAAGAAATTCAGTAGATGTGTGATTGTCTGTGTGAATGAAAGCAGAATTTGGGCTCTATAACCTTATCAGGCACATAAGTCAAGTAAAACAAAAAACATATTTCAATTTACAATATATAAAGAATAAGTGAAAGCAAACCAAGCTGGCTGCATCAGCATATCTGCACAATGTGTTTACACTTTATTGCAGGCTGAAATTTATGTTCCAAAATTGTGAAGAGCAGATCAGTTTTGTTAGCAAAATTCTGTAACGAAAGTATGTAAATTTAAAAAATCATGTCCACTTAAATTACCGACCACAATGCATTATTTCATTTAGCATCAGACACTGTCAATAACTCTTTCTACAACTGGAGGGTCACCTTTCCATAATAAGAATCAAAAAACGTCAGGAAAAGAGGAAGGGAAAACCCTATATCTAGTTAGTATTTCAGAGAACCTATGTTTCTTCCCCATTCCAAACTGCAGCTTACAAGATCAATGTTTCTGCCTCCAGTATCTGTACATTAAGTGTTTCAGGGCCTCCTCACTCTCTTCTTTGAACCTGGGCAAACCAGTTTATTTTGAAGATCTTTTGCAACGTATAAGACATGTATGTTATTCATACATGCTCATATCATTTCAAGGACCAAAACAGTTCAAAAAGCTCATCTGCTTCAAAATCTCTATATTTGCCATTTAAAAAGTTTTTCATTACAAAGGGCTGGTAGTGATTTAAAGGGCAACCGAGATACCAGAAGTCTGCTCAGCTCAGTACTTCTGTCTTTGTGAAGTTATTGTTTCACAATGAAAAACGAAGAGCAGAGCAAAGACACAACTTACAGAAATGATTGTTAGTGTTCTTCTTTACACTTGTTCATGCTTTCTACCCAGCTTTGGGGAAGGAGTGAAAAGTCTCCTTCCTTCTCTTTTTGCAAATGTGAAGAATCACATTGCAGTATTTTCTCTCTTAGAGAATGTTCCTCACCTTTGTCCAAGTGGCCAGTAGGCACATTGAGACAAACTTGTCATTGTGCCAAGGCAGAGTTAGATATCTCTCCTATCACCTAAACCCAGACCATGATGGCAGCCCAGACTGCTTCCTCCACATTTTTCAGACCTCTGAGTCCCCACGCAGTCAATGGAAAGAGAAAAGCCATTTCAGATCTTTGCATTTTGCCCAAATTTTGCCTAATTTTCTGTTATTGAAAAGAGATATAAAAGGGAAGGTATATTAAAGATCCTACGCTTTCCTGACATAACAGATCCCAATATTAAAAAAGAAACGCAGCAAAATGGAACCATTTAACATAAGTTTCAAGTAATTTAAAATTGTGAAGCGGGTTCATTCAAAACACATTAAATACAAATGCATAATGCATGCCATGATATATTCCTACATGATTCACTTGGCACTCTAGATTGAACAGATCTCATGCAAACCTGCACTACTCAGCACTGCTTGCCAAAGCCATGCCTGTGTGTTGATAACTGAGGTGGGCTGGAATTGGCTTAGAGCCAAAGGCCCACCCAGCTGCTCTTTCAATCCCCCTCTAAACAGAGTAAGGGGAGAGAAAGAAGAAAAAGCTTGTGGGTCAAGATTAAGACAAGGAGATCACTCACCAATTAATGTCATGGCCAAAACAGCTTCAGTTTGGGAAAGACTAATTAATACACTGCAAATTAAAAAGAGATTACGATGGTGGGAAACAAAGCTCAGACTAGAAACACCTTCTTCCTATCTCCTCCCTCCTTCATCTCAAGGTAAATCTCATTCCTTCATTTCCAGCTCCTCTGTTGCCCCTCAGGCCCCCAGGTACTGCAGGGGGCTCGGGGACTGGGGATTGCTGTCAGTCCGTAACCTTTGCCAGTGCAACTGCAGCCCATACAAGTAACTCCACCGTGGGAGACACAGGGGAGGAATCTGGCCAATTCAGCAAATGAATTTTAAAAAAGCACTTCTCAGAGAAGTGTGAGACTTGAACTTGACACTGGATTTGAAAGTCTTCTCACCAAAGGTGAGAAATATGTCCTCTGTCATTTCCATAAATAAAAAGAAAATCGGAAAAAAAGAATAGGAATAGAAAAGGATGTACCTTGAAAGTGGTACCAAAAGCTGATATACCATATATTTAATTCTGAGAAGCTGAGGAACATAGCAACTGATTTTGTTTAGACAGTCATGGTTTCATGGTTTCATGTTCTGCTATTATGTTTAAAAAGTTCTTGATGGAAACAAGTGCTTCCAGTGTTTGCCACACATCTCCCAGCGTATCATAAACCTTACGATAAAAGACAAACAGGATATTATCAAGTCTATGTCCAGCAGTGTGTACATATTTTGTATTTTCAATTTGCATTAGAGTACAATGTCTGGATATATCGAAGGAGCAGATCATAACCCTAACACCCACTTTTCCATAATCTGCACATAACTGTGCATGCATTATTGCCTTTGCCAATATTCTGTGCGCAATTTCAAGCCCTGCTTCTACACATCAGAAAAAAGTAGAACAATTGCACTGTAAAAGGATACCAATTTTGAGGATAATTCAGCAACATTAGGCATACAACTGCCATTCCAACTGCCAAAATGCTCTGAGATGTGATTACCACAATTTTTATGCTAAATGTTGTAGCAGGTATTGTCTTAATATTGTCATTAAACAATATTAATATTGTTATTATTAAACACTGATTTCAGTCACAAAAAACCCCCAAAAAACAGCATAGGTACTTGTAGTAATATATAGTGAGTGGTGTAAATGCCAGAAATAAGGGTAATACTTCAGACCTCAGTAAATGCAAGCTACTGAAATATATAGAAAGGATTGATCAAACAAAAAAAGATGGGAAGAGTCCAATTGCTAAGTATGTTCAGGTAGGAATAAAGCCTACTATTTAATGAAGACAACTTTTCATTAGTTAGAAACAAACCATAAACACTTTATTTGATTTCCACTTTGTTTTCAAAATTCTCCATTCTCTTTTCTGATGAACGAAACCCAACTTAACTTCAGAAGAAAACTTTTTGATAGATGCAAGAAGCTTTTCTATGATGAAACAATGGGGAAGTGAAATATGTTAGAAGAATCCGAATTTGATGGAGGTCACGACTGCAATAGACTTATTCATTTACATTAAAAAAATGACAGATGTATAAAAAATATGCCATACTGTATCATACAAGCAGTTCAGTTTTTCATAGCTGGATGCATATCTGAACGGAGAAAAAGAATAGGTGATGATCTTCAGCTCTGTTAGTTGAAGTAGGAATCTTCTTTTCAAACACAATTGTATTAGACTTTAAATCTAATTAATATCTGATTACTAATCAGCAGTTTTCACAAATCAGTTTTTATCGATCTCGTGAAGTAATTTAAATACATCAATGTATCAAGTAATTTAAATTCAGCAAAGTTATGATGGCACAACCATATGCCAGAAGCGTCAGGCAGAATTCCACAATTTTATTCCAAAATCTACTTTGCTGAAAATCATAGGGATTTGGGTTTTTTTTTTTCTTTTTGTCTTTTTTTAAAGTATTATTTAATGGCAAGTGGCTCATTTGTGGGTTGTCTTTTACAAAGTGGCAATGGAAACACTTGCTGAAAGTTAAACGAGTACAAGGGTGAGTCCAGATAGATAGTTTGGTGACAGAAACACTATAATTAATTTTCCCACAATGTCAAATTTAAGTAGTATCTGTGCAATCTCTAAACCAAAGCTCATTTTCCCCCCACAGCTTATCACCAATGCCTCCACTTCTCTTGAGAACAAAAGTACTACTGTTGACATACTTGGCTACCACTTCCTCTGAGAACCTCCAGGCTATCACTCCATTAGTCTCAAACTTTATCATCCTGTTGTGGGGAATTTTATCCATGCTTAGAGACTAAGGAGCAATTAATTCTTTTGCTTTGACCAAAGATCTGTGAAATAAATAGGAAGTGCATACAGACTTTAGCAACATGCTTGCATGGTAATGTTCACCGACCATGAGATGAAGCCAGTGCTCACATCCTGCACTGGAAGAACACCATGAAAATAGGTTACGTTCCTGCCTTGTCCAGGTTGCTTGTATGCAGGTCCTATCCTACCACAGCTACTGGGTAAAAGATGGTTGGTTCTTCAGTAAGAATATTCCTCTGAGGCACCCACCTTCTAAACCATTTCACAGAATCAAATTTATTTAGGAGGGATTTTCTGAGGTCATATAGTCCAACATCCCTATTCAATTAGGGTCAGATATAGCTGATTGTCCAGGTTCACGTCAGGTTTGGTTTCTAACATTTCCAATGATGGAAACTCCAAAACATCTCTGGACAACCCATTCCATGCAATTTCATGGGTTTTGATTTCTGCCCATTGCCTCTTGTCCAGCCAGTGAGCAAGGCTGACAATAGCTTGGTTTTTTCCTCTTCAGTGGCTCATATCATGTATTTATATACTTTGATAAGATTTCCCCTGAGCCTCTTCTCCAGGCTCAGCAGGCCCATCTCTCTCAGCCTCTCCATACATGGAAGATGCTCCAGTCTCTATTGACCTTTGTGGCTGGACTCACTTCAGTCACTCCATAACTTTCTCATACTGGTCAGCCCAGAACTGGACAGAGCATCTCAGATGTGGTCTCAGCAGTGATGAGAAAGGATGGATCACCTCCCTCAAACTGCTGGCAGCACTTTTCCTAATGAAACCCAAGAGGCTGTTGGCCTTCTTTACTGTGCAGGTGCATTTCTCATGTTCAACTTGGTGTCCTCTAGGAGCCTCACACCCGTTCTTCCAAAGCTGCTTCCAGGTCAGTCAGCCTCCAGCAGCTGGTGATGCATGGGGTGATTCCTCCCTAGGTACAAGACTTTTCATTTCCCTTTGTGGAACTTAATCAGATTCCCCTCAGGTTAATTCTTTAGCCTGACAAGGTTCCTCTGAATGGCACAAGGTTTTGGTGTATCAGCTGCTCCTCTCAGTTTTATACTGTCTTGTAAACTTGCTGAGGGTAAACTGTTCATCACCCCCTCCATTAATTAAGACATTAAAGAGTATCTGATCCAGTATCAACCCCTGGGGGTCAGAGCACTAATGACTTGCCTCCAGCTGTACTTTGTGATACTGGTGACAATCTGTTGGGCCTAGCCACCCATCAATTTTTCAGTCTTCCTCACACTGCATTTTGACAGTTTTTATTTAAGGATGTTGTAGGAAACAGTCTCAAAGGCTTTGGTAAAGTTGAGGTAGATACCATCCATTGCTCTACCCATATCCTATCAATCTGGTTCTCCTATTAAGGGTGTCAAGTAGGTTAACCATTACTCCCAATCAACTTTTTCTCCATTTGTTTGGAATATAGTTTCCAGGATTAGCTACACCATCACCTTTCCAGGGATGGAGGTAAGGCTGACTGACTTGTACTTTCCTGTAGCATCCTCCTTACTCCCTCTGAAGACGTTACTTTATTATCACAGCAATTCTGGCTGTTTATAGCTAGTCAATTCCAGCAAAAATAACCAGGAAAAAAAAATAAAGCTCTAAATAAAGTCTATTAAGTAGTTCTTTCTGCTAGCATTCTATGCCAAAAGAAATATCCTACTTTCTTTCCAGTATTAGATAGTTGATTAAAAAAGCAAACAAACAAACAAAAAAAACCAAGACAAAAGTCTCTCTTAATAGAACATAATTCTGCCTATTTTTTAGAAGAGACACAACTTAGATACTGTTTCAGGATTAGACTGAGATGAAGGGACTTGAGAGCTTCCACAATTTTGATATTTTTGTTGTCTCCAACTGTTTGGAAATCTCTAAAAAACATAGTGAAGACACAGTACTTTTGAAAATCCCATTCTGAATTTTTGTAGGCTTATATTACATAAAAAAGTACATACCAGAATTTTAACAAACCTGTAGCACAGATTCATCACTTTCAAAAAGGAAATGCCAGAATCTGTGTGATTTTTTTTTATGTTGTGCTTCTGATTCCCACATTTTTATATGCATATAAATCTTTCAGTATCATGGTCACATACTCCATTTTCCTTCAGATCCCAAAATCATCAGTGCTCAGAATAGACAATGAACAACTAATCAATATTCTTTTTCATCTCTTTTATTCAATATTAAACTGAGATACCATTGATCTTTTGGGAATCAAGAACAAAACTTGTATGCAAAGTTTGTGAGGAAGATTTAACTATAAAGCTATAGTTTTTATCTTCTTTTTCTCTTCTGCCAGAGTTGGGATTGAATGCATGAGAGACAGAATTTTGTGTTCGGACTCAGTTGTTTATTACTTCTTATCTCTGTTACAGTGAGTGCTACAGCACTTCTAGCTAACAAGCTAAAAATGGTGAAATGGCAATGTATCTCACTCATTACAAGGTCTTTTAAGGCTAAACAGTCCAATTAAAACTAACACCTAAATTATTTTTACTTTTGACCCAATGACCAAACACCCGTGACCCGCGGTGCAGTAATTTTTTCCAATCACACAAGTAGCACTTATACCCATGAAGAAGAAGGTGAAAAAGAAAGAAAACCTCTGCCCTAAAACTTCCATCTTGCTTTATACCTATTACTATGTTCTAAAACCCCAAATTCTAAATCCCTCACCATGTGACATTACACACTTCTATTCAAACTACACACCAGTGATTCTAGCTCTATCATTCAGTTTTGGAAGCCATCTCCAAAGCGTCAGGTCAAAAGTAGTGTTCTTCACTACTTTTGAGTCAGTGCCTGACAGCACAGAAAGTTCAAAACTCCCAGTTTCCAGGGTTCCAACATAAAGTCCCGTGAATTTTAGCTTTCTCTTTTCTCCTTTTCCTTTCTCCTTTTCCTTCATCTTTTGCCTGATCTCAGACCCATTTCCCCTCCTCTCAGGTGCTCTGTTCCTCTCCAGTGAACCTCTCATTTGCAGGTTACCCAATGCGTGGCAGCACAAGTCTTCAAAGAGCAGAACAAACTCTGGCTAAGAGCACAGACACTGCCTCAATCAGCTTGACTTTCTGCTGCCAGGGCAGCAGACGTGGAGGCAAAGGGGTGGCAACAGAGACCTGCGAACAGTGCTAGGACACAGTGCAATCCAGGGTGAGACTGGCTTAAACTGCTGTGGAATCACACTGTAAGTTGCACAGGAGGCTGCTCTTCCATGGCCTGGGGCTGTGGCATTATTCCACACAAAAAAGGGAGTGGAAAAATGCTCTTACGCTGGGGACAGTAGGCTCCATCCACACCAAAACTTTGTAAATCTTCATAAAATCTCTCTTTGTCCTTCTGTCTTAACATTGACACTGGTTTCGATAACAGAATGGGGGTGACATGAAACAATTTATTATAACAAGCAAACAAATTTCCATGGGGTTTTTTTTGCTTGTTTTTTGGTTTGTTGTGGTGTTTCGGTTTGATTTGGGTTTTTTTTTATATGCATGTGAGGCTTAAATGTGTTGTAAAGTTCTTGTGCATTCATCAGGCTGTACAGTGGCCTCCACGGGGATTCCCTTGGTTACACACAAGCTCAGAGACCAGCATGTGGCAACTCAGGCAGAGCACAAAAGAAGTACAGGATGAGTCAGCAAGGTGCTCTGCAACAATGGGCACTATTAGCTGTTATTTATCCAGAGTGTAAGAACTACATACCATCTTCTTCAGATTATCCTAATAATGCACACTGTTCTTGTTTTGTGTGGTGCAGCTCTCTTAAACCTCTACTACACTGTATCTGCACGAGCATTCACACAGATGTTGGCTAAAAATTTCTGTTCCAGCTAAAAAGCATAGGGTACGCTATGCACTGAGCAATACATGGACATATATAGACTTCAAGAAACAGAAGTGGCATTAAATATATGACAATATGTAGGTGTCGAAATACATAAATCCGTGAATAGTTGCACAACCCACACATCTCCACTAGATTCTGCGGAACAGCATCAAATATTGCACAGGTATCGAGATGACGAACAGGTGCTGCATTTATTTGTCAGTCAGCAGAGCTGTGGGAGCCAGGAATTAAAGGTGATTTTGAAACAGTAAGAAGAAATGGAAAGACAAATTCCAGATGGACACACAGAGTGGCTCTGCTCTGCTAACCCAAGCAGGAAAGGGAACAAGCTGTAAATTACTAGAAAAAAAGAGTTTTGTAAAAGGAAGCCATGCTATATAGGCATTAGTGCTCTTTCCACATCACACAGAGCTTAAAGCATGAATATATATCAGATTTAAGTACTCCTGCAAAACATTAGAAAAAATCCTTTACATATGGTTATTTACACAAACATAGCCATGAATGAACAAAAAGACTGTACAACATCAATCATTAAGAAGGATACTCTAGATTCTCACATTAACACTTGCATAATTATATATGATACCTCCAAACATTGGATTTCTTTTTCTCTGTTCACCTCTTTAAAACTCGCAAAATGTAACGAAATTCCTTTAAAACTACAGAGACTGCTGCATGAGTAAACAAACCATTATTTGCTTGCTCATAATCATCTTTTCTCTGTCTGTTAGAATCACTGATGCATTAATTGCTTATCAAAACCTGAAACAGTTCATGAGTCACTCTGAAGATAAAATAAATACTAATGAGCCAATTTCAATGAAATTCCTGTCTTCTGCCTCTTAAAGCTGGAAGACTGTATTTATTACATGTCAGAATTAAGTCTTGATACCTAATAAATTGGAAAATAAGAGATATACTGACTAGATCACCATGTTTCAAGGGATCATTGCATTATAGTCTTATTTGGCCAAATAAGTGATCAAAGAGAGAAAGGACTGGTCAATTATAACAGAGAAATTAGGTGAAAGAGATATCTAGATCTGGTGCAGTTGGAGTCAAAAATTAAGTAGGGGTTTTGAAGAGGGGAAATTCTTCTATATCAGATAATTTTAATGTAATCTTAGTAAACACATGATCTTCAAACAAACATATTGGCCACTAATATCATTACACAAGAAATTTTAATATTCCTTACACTGAATGAAGGACGGGGAGAAGGAAGGCATGCCGTTTTCAGGAATATCAAAATAAAGCACTTTATTTCAGATCAATATGGAATTTTCATTAAGCAAAAACACTAAGTGGAGGGCTCTTCACCCATTTAATATTTTACTAAAATTCAGTGGAATATACTACTGTTATGGACTGTAAAAACTTTCATTTTGAAAACACGAGTGTGCTGAGACATTTTTAAGTCTGGGTCAATGGTAATTCACTGTTGAAAAACCAAGTGTAAAACTTTTCAAATTAAATTACCCAGGATGAAGTAGGAAACACAAATCCTTCCCCTGAACCTTTACTTGCTTGTTCTAGTTTGAAAATGGTAGACAAAGAAGATCCTACAGAAATCAAAGGAGCAACAGGGTATTTCCCTAAAAGGCAACTGTAGATCTGAAATAACGGGAATTAAAGAGACATCAGTGAGCCACTTCTGAGTCAAACTGTTCGTGAAAACCCCTTCCTCCAAAAAAAAAGAAAGCTTTTCTCAAGGAGATTGAGCATCAGGATATTATGGCTCATGAAGATGGCTGGTATAAAGCAGATAAAGTAGGAAATTTATAGAAATGAACCCTGTTATCCACTGATTACAGCAGGGTGAAGAACCCATTTTATCAGACTCTGGGTCTTAGTAAGAAATGAAGAAACCTCTATTTATTATATTAGGCCAAGTTGTTTATTGTCAGAGGTCATGTCAGTTGCTTAGCAGAAGACACTGCTTTAAGTTCAGCTAATCATGTATTGAGGCAGTCCTAGAAATGCTCCTGCATCTCAGCTGATGCCACAGATGTCACTTTAGTTTTACAGTACACCTCTTTAGGCTGTACTATAAAACCAAAGGCATTTCCCTAAATCAAGCTATCCGATCCAGCACTTAATATTGAATATGCCACTGTCAATGAAGTCTGCATGTAAGAATACAGAGAAAAATTGTGGATTAAATATAATACAGGAAAAATTCAGATTTTGGTACTTACCCTCATAAATTAGCATATATACTAGCTTTTTTTTCCTGAAGTGTAGTGAAATAATGTCCACTTTCCATAGCAGTATCCTAAAATTTTTCACACATTCACAGATAACAGAGCTTTCACACAATGTTTTTTTTCTCTAAAGTGTAAGGAAGGACTTATTTCATGTTACAAATGAACTGTGCTGCTTCCTCTGAAACATACAAAATTATGGAAATAATATATGCAAAGTCATAGGTTCTTTAAGGCAGGCCACTGGTATCTAAAATAAGGATTGTTTACATTTATCATAATGTGCACAGAACAACCAAATAATTTTCTTACATTCATGAAAAGTATTTTTCGTGCTCCCAGAAATTGCTGATACAAATTGCGGATACAAATGCGTTCCTCCCAACAAAAATGGCCAAACAAATAACAGCTATCAGTGACACTTTTCCTACTGCCATGTTTGCCCCAAGTGTGGATAAAACCGGCGTCTTACCTGCTCAGATAATTGTGGCCCGTTGATCTGAGCCTGCACCAGAGCGTCACGGACAAGGGAATGGAAGTTCAGCAGCACGTGCTCGATGCCGTGTGCCCCGCTCAGGGCTCCTGAGAGCTCCTCCAGGGACTGGATATAGCCCCGCCAGTGCTGATCAACTTCTGCTAGGTCAGCCAGGCAGCCTCGCATGGTGTTGAGGCAGTAGCCCATGCAGGGCTTGCTCAGCATCAGCCCCTGGCAGTGTGGGCAGTACTGCATCCTCAGCAAAGCTCTGCTGCAGTCTTTGGAGAAGTGCAGGTGATCTGTTGTACTGATCACTTCAATCCCCAAATTCAGAGCCTGCAAGAAAGTCCGGCTGGGTAAGAGTGATCTTCCCATTTGTCCTATGGCCTTTTTGGGAATGTTGCCAAAGGGCCTGATGTCTCTTCTCGCCACTCGGAGGCACTCCGCGTATTCCAGCGAAATGTCAGCCGGACCGGGGTTAATCACATGGTTGTAGACTACTGGAAACAGGGTGTCAAAAAATCTGTTCACAAATTCCTCTGTGTTGACGTCTGTGCCAAATAAGAAGAGTCCAACATCTGTGAAAAACTCCTGCACGTGCACAGTAGCCTCAGCAGCCATGGTCCTGTACGCATTGCAGAAAAGTGCGCTTGTGTAATTCTCAGCCACTCTGATAAGCATTTCAAAGGTTTCTGCAATAAATCAATCACTCAATCAATCAACCAACCAATCAAGCATTATTTTTAAGGCTTAAAAAATAAGAAACTAGATTAAGAACATAAACAGTTACATTAGGGCAACTTACATATATCCCAAATAAATTCTGCATTAGAATTTTTGAGCAGCCAAACTAGGACAACTGTCTTTTCTATATAGGGAAGCACCTTACAAGTAATGTTACGACACAATTAATAATCCACGTTTTCTTTTCAGGTTACATTAAACACAACCTTAAAAAAATATAACAGGAAATAATTGTAAACTGAGTTAATAAGTTACAAAATACATGTTGTATCTATGTATATAAGCACATTAGCTCTCCCATCTCACAAAACATTCTGCAAGTTGCAATGAACAGCTGAATGCTCTCCATAACTCCAAGTCATTCCTCTTACCATCCTAAATGGATGGGCAAAAGTAACATTAAAACAATATAAACAACCCTTCAATTCGATTAAAACTTAATTCTGAAAGATCAGGTTTTATTTTGTGTCTTCCAGAGGAAGCAGATGTTCCAAACACACATGAGAACACGACTTTAAACGGTGCTGTTTGATCTGGCAGTTGCTATGGTAAAGAACTGCCTTCCTCAAGAACCAATTGATAATCCCTCAATAAGCTTCAAGAACTGCATAATAAATAAAGCCTGAATTAACAAACCTGCATTTCATGTTCTAGGTAGTAATCCTTAAATACACTGAGTAGTGTTTAAAAAAGCATTTTAAGTATACTGGAAAAATATCCTCTCCTAACTTGATCTAGGATTTGCAAGTAAGAAAAAAAAGTCAGTTTTCAAAACAGAAAAAGAGTGTTTACACTTTCAAGTTTTACAAGTTTTCATGTATTTTTTTCACATTTAATTTGAAGTAAGACTGTAAAAAAAAAGGTAAGGAAAAGTAGCCTTAATACTGTCTAAACAGTGATGTTAAATACGGGCAGAATCAAATAGTGCCAAACCATGTTAAGCATATTTTTAAAGCAATCTGAAGTCTGCTGGTCAGTCACTGACTGAAAAGTATAGTTTAAAAACCAGAATAAATGCAAAAAAGGCAAGACTCACATATTTAATAAATTCCTATGCACAAGTGCCGTATATTATGATTAACAGTTTGTTCAGGTCAGTAAAAGGATTCTTGCTGACTGCACAGAGTTTGAAATTGTATGCACTGTGAGAAGATCACATATACTTCGTATTCAGTTTCTCTTTTCTCCAATAAAAATGAGATACATGCTTCTAAATCACAATAATTCCTCTGCAATCTATAAGTCTTAGTTTCGTATTTCACACCAGTCTTAAACTGAATTTTCTGTTCTCTTTTCTACTCTTGAAGCATTCACACAAGCAGGAAAAAGTGCTGATAGCTCATAGTAAAGAGTCAGAAAGTCCATCCCACTTGTATGTTTTTGGGGTTTTTTTATTGCTATGTCCCATACCTATGTGAACCTCTCCTTAAGTGAATTTCAGTGTAATCATTGATAGATGTCAAATATCATAGTGATTCAGCAAAGGGATTAATTTGTTTCAAAAGTAATACTCCTAAAGTCAGTACCCTTCATGAAGCTATGTTCCCACCAATGGTGACCTATTCAGCACAGAAAACCTCTTGGGTTTATCCCATGAGTTAACATGCAGAAATGCCAGCTGAGTACCTGTGCAGCTCCCAACACCTCCACCAGCCCCTCACACCTCACACCTGAGCTATGGGAGACCCACTTCCTTCTGGAGCAGCAAATGAGGCACAACAAATCAGACAGGGTAGATTAAATTGATTGTGATGCCCACTTTAAGGCACCTGAACCAAGGATGGGCTCTCCATCAGCTGAACAGGCAGTTTGGACACCCAGCTCCCACAGAGGCACAGGTACATGGGAAACTAAATTACAGCCGTAAATTATTAAATACCTAACTATAATACATCTCATTTTTATTGGGGGGAAATAAGGAATAAAGGCTTAAAGTGCAAAGTGCACTCTTTGCCAATGCGCAAAGACCATGCAGTCCGACTATACAAACTTTAGTTGCCTAAGAGTGTTTGATAGCATTTTTAATAGTAGATGCCATTTTTTATTTGTCTGTCAAAAAGGGCATGTGTGTTCTCCAAGTCTTGTGTGATATCTGTAGGTGCTTTATAAATGTTTTGCATTGAAAACGGTACTAGATGGCTGTGCTGAGACCACTGAACTAAATTCTAGATATCTAGTTATCACAGACTTCACAACCCATCATATAAAATCCTGGAGCAGTCCAGAGGAGCAAAGACAAAAAAAAAAGTAAAACTGATTCTTGGTTTAGATGGCTTAAAATAATAAAATGTGAAGAATATTAAGGCTTTTTTATTATTACTTTTTCTAGATAAAAACCATAAAGTCTGTGATCTAAAATGTCTGTTACAATCCATGGCTGCAGTATCCTATTACCAAGTGCACAAATATTAGTTGAAAGAATAAATCATGCTGCACATGGACAACCAAGAGGTTTTACAATGTGACCTAAACAATAACAAATCTTTGATATTGAACTACAGTGCTAGTGCCTCAGCAATCCCCAGATGAATGAGTACAATAATCAACTACATAATTTACTGACTACTTCTGCCTTTCTAAATAGGATGTGATGATGCTGGCCACTTGTTTTTACAATTCTGCATCATGTTGCTTAATTGTCATTTTGTGATTTCTTACAGAATTTGTTAATCAGTTGGGTTTTTTTTTCCCTACTGGCACATTTTCTACTTTATAACCATGGCTATTTCAGAGATTTGTTTTGCTCTCAGCAAATTTGATGACGGATAGCAAATCAGACCTATGTTTACTTTTAATATTGAATAGCTCCTGTGAATGCTTTACAATGGCATTTACAACACATTCTGATACCTCAGTGACAGATCAAGCTATACTGGTTCAATACTGCAAGCTGTAGCAATGTGTTTATCTTTTAAATCTATGGGCTGAGACTAACATAATCAGCATTAATTATTCAGCAACATAAAAGAAGTGATGAGCTTTCAATCAGTATAAATCTAATACATATAAAACACATTTAAAGTATAACTAAGATGAGTAGACAAGTTCTTTTTACTGCTATAAAATGACTTTTTAATCTTCAGAGTCAGTGTCCCTTATCTACATAATTTATGAGATCTTCATATTAACTGCTCTAGAATATCTTACAGATACTTTGTGCAACCGTACTATTAATAATGTCTAGTGTTTACCACAGAACATGTCAATTTTGTTTTTCTTTGGTGACAATTAAAACTATTGTTTGTACACTCTTAAATCAAATTTCAGGGTTGTCAATACTTTAACCAATTAAGTTTTGAAAGAACAGTAATATTTTTCTTTCTGATTTTACTGAGGACAAGGTGCGGAAGTTTGCAGATGAGAACTCGTTTTATGCATAGCATTTTTTTAGCTGATACTTCATACCAGTACATATATATATTATTTTTTGATAAGTGTGTTTAACAAAGTGATTACAAAGTGATGAAGAAGTAACTGTTAGGTCACTAATAGTAAAAGACTTGCTCTCTTCCCGTCCTTTAACCTTTCAGTTTCTGAGAGCCATGAGTAGTTCTAAATTATAAAGAAGTTCCAAGGTATCAATTAGTCCAGTGGATAAATGGGTTTAAAATAAAAATCAGAAGTCTACACATGTCTTGCTTACTAGAACAAAGAGAAGAAAAAATAAATCTATTTTTTTTTATTCTGGACATTAATCAGATTTAATGAAAATATTGCACAGAATGAAACAGAATTTGGATGAGATTTTAAACCAGCCCTGCAATTCTCATCCTTAATAGTTTTTTTCAAATTTCTTTATACTATAGGTATCTTAGAAAATTAATTTGAAATAAATTTCTACGGAATCATGCTGTTGTAAAACAACTGTATTTTCTTAAGTTTACCCTTTCTTTACACAGATGTTCTATAAATCCGTTAAATGAGAAAATGCATGGTTCTAAATGCTGAGCACTACCTTTTGAACACATATGGTACTTAATGAAGAGATAGTCTAATAAATTAAAAATCTATTCTTAGTAGTGGCCCAACAAGTTGTGAAGTCTTATAATTTGGCAATAATTCACCAGTCTAAATTATGTATTATAAATTAATTCACACTTAGGGTAACACATAGAACTCAATAAATTATAACCAGACAGGTTAAAATTTATCTTAGCAAGACTGCCTTTCACAGTCCAGAAGAGATCTTAAGGATCTTAAGCATCTTAAGGATCAGCCCATAATATACGGGAAGCAATATCTAAATCCAAGCTAACCTGGAAAATCAAGCAATGTTAAACATTTACTATGATTTGAAAAATCCTATGGGAAAGCATTGCCAGCTGCCATTGATGTTTGACAATCTTGTAAGTTTTCCTTCTGTTTATGGGTAGCACAAATAAACCAGAAGCACCATACTACCTCTTCCAAAGATTTATAGCACAATCAAGTATACCTTGCATACACTGTCCTTCTAGAGTCACAACGAATATGTCAGGTGCAACTTACAGCCAGGTAAGCAAAAAGCATTCAAAAGTTATGAAAAAAATAGTGGAGAAGAAATCAATCCACACAGCATTACATTCATAATATCTTTGTTTAAAATACATCACACAGAGAAACATGTATAGGTGGGAAATTCAGTGTAGGTATTCCTAATTACAAAGTGACAGATATAATGCAAAATCCCTGAAGCATTTACCATATCAGAAAAATGAGCTGGAAGAATCACATCTTCAAGACATATAAATGAATTATACAGAATTAACTCATTAGGACATTACCTGTGAAGGTTATATGGCAGAAAGATCAATAGAGTTAAGTGCCAGTTGAATAGATTTGAGACTCACTGAAACTGCTCCTCATTAACACATATTTCAAATTAATCCATTTCATAGATTGCAGACTCACCAATGAAGTTAGTAAATAAAACAAGTATAACAGATTAAACCTGTAGCATAACCAACTTTGTGCTGCCAAAGGACAGCAATTAACCTCAGGCTTTTATAGCTTAAAGCACACATAACAGGCTTTAGTTTGTCAGGTCTTGTTTGGTCGGGAATTTATTTTAGCTATCTTTGAAAAAAAACACGAACATTCAAGAAACTTGAATTAGAATTGGTTGATCATTGTCAAAGTTGTTCTGTGTTCAGTGGCATATTATTCATATACTTAAGCGGTTTCCTACATATCCTGTGACTTTGAGTTTGGATAAGTCATACTATATTTTTTTTTTTAGCTGGGGTTTGTGTTGGGGCTTTTTGTTATCTTTTCAGCATCAGGCCACAAGGAAGTTGGCATAGAACAGCTTTAGTTGGAATATTAATAGGAATTAGCAATCATACATAATCATACATAATTCAGACTATTAGCATTATTAACACTAAAAAGAACTGTTGCACTCTGAAATGAAATAGCAAGTTGTCTCAAATCCATATGTAAGGTTGTGGGAGAATGGGTTGTAAGAGAATACAGTGCTGCAGGCAATCTCGCCCCAGTAAGTTGCAGCTGTAAGGTGTAAAACAGGTGAACAGCACTGAAGAAGTGTGGAATGCTGATGTGTACTCATAAATCACAAAAGAGTCAAAGGGCATGCAGGTGTTATGTATGTGGGAAACAGGATATAAAAGGTTTTACTGGTGAATAACAAAGTGCTGATGCTTGAAACAGTTCTTGGTGTCAGTTGTGTGTCCTCATTCATAATGTGTGTTCTTTTTTCCACCCAATGAAATTGTGAGGACTCGTAAGAAACTCATTCCCAAGTTAACTAACACATAGAATATAGAAAATATGTCCCAAAGCCAGGTGAGATGAATTTCACTCACTTTCATGCTACATCTTTTCATGAGTCTGAATTGGTAAGTATACTTCTCATTCTTGTTTTTATAATCTACTAATCTATGACCTAATATCATCACAAAGTGTTAATTTTTGCTTACTAATTCCGGCACAAGCTGTTTTGCTATGTGGAATTTGCTTTCTAAATCAACAAATTTAGGTGTGTTTTTCTTTCCCTCTCCATCTTCTCAGCTGTGCATTTGAGAAATGGCCCTACAATGCAAGAGGTCTCAAATTCAGGTGATTCAACACAATGATCCAAATCCTGTAATTTGCTTGGGAGTTTTTGGTGTTTTTTTTGTTTCTAATTTTTTTTTTCTTGGTTTTCTTGGGGGGGGCGATTTGTTGGATTTTTTTGTTTGTTTGTTTCAGTTTTTGTTGTTGTTTTGTTTTTTAATAAAATGGGAAATAATTTATTTTTTACCCAGTTCTTTGGAGTTACATTAATTTTTATGACTTAATGGAAATCATCACAATCGATTCAGAAGATTATTTTTGAACTTTTCAGTGAAATTTACTGATGTTGATTTTAAAATATCTAGCCTTTGAATTTGCTATTTAACATACTCCTAGGTTGTAACTGAATGTAAAGTATTTAATCTAACATTGACAGATCGTATTTTAAAATTGAATGTCTCTCATACGAATAAAAGAATGAGTGAATAATGCAAGGTTATCATTTTATCTAGTTATAAGCAGTGATTCCACTTTTCTCTCAAAACTTCTTTTCAGTCTGGTGTTACCCTTTTAACAGTGATGACTATGGAACCATTCATCTTGTCATTTCGGTAGCAACATGAGCAGATTGTTTTCTATGGTGCCAGGAGAAGAAATACCTAGCAATTAAGAGAGCTCGACTAAACTTTTTTTCTTTCCTCTCGGATTCTGCTTATGTTATTTCTGATTTTGCATTACTCTCCAGGCAATACTTTCCCAGAGGAAAATATTTCTAAATTCTGAATATATTGCTTACTACCCACTTACCTACTACCTCACTACCTTACTATGCTCAGAGTTGCAAGCAGACCACTCCAGGGGATCAGGGCTTTAAAACTGGTATCTTATAATAAAATTGTTTGAAAATATTTTGATGCAAAATTCTGTGCATGGTTTGCAAAAGGACATTAAATTGATACTGATTTGAGATAACTTGCTGTCCTTATTTATTATGGCAAATGTGTAAAAATGGTTATCTCAGACGTATGAAAAGGGTATAATTCAGAATTTATAGCAGGATGATGTTGAGATGGGAGGGCCAGAAAATTAAATTATTAGAAGGATAAATTCATTTCACATAATTTCAAACTATATATATATATGAGTTAAGAAGCACTTCTAAAGCATGATTCACTTCTCTGACTTTAGATGACTACTTTAGGTTGAGATGAAGTGCTCACTGGAAGTCCCTGCTCCTCTCCCTTTTATTATAAAGGGATGTGACAATGAAGCCCTAAGATTTTTGTAGGAACTGGTATTAAGAGAAGTGGCCTTAAATATAATTCAGTACTTCAATTTATACAAATAAAGAGCTGAGATGATCATGCTTCTATAAAGTGGTCTTAATGGTAGATAAATTACAAACTTCTTACGCATTTATGCAAATCTTTTTTCCCTCTTCACACCTGCAATCTTCTTTTCCTAAAATGAAATATATGGTTGGTTCCAGGGAGCTGCCAGAGCATTATGTCTATATATGCTAACTTTATAGGAATTCATTATTAGGGAATCACAGAGAAATTACACTTGAAAAGAAAGAACAACCTTAGGGAGATTTCCATAAAGCTATGATGATGACTGACATCAGATGAAGCTTTTGACTTTCTATTTAAAAGTTTAAAATCTGACTTTGTATTTTTTTTTCAAATTATCCCAGTTTTACGGTGACAGCTCTCACTCATCTTCAGTAAGCTGGAGTTTTTTAATACAAATTAAAGTGAAATGTTAATCAGGTTGCAGATGCAACACTACAGATCAACATTTCTTGCACATCAAGAAAGTAAATACATTCATTTTATATCACTGAATATTTAATCTCACAGCTTTTTTCTAAGTGTTGGTTGAGGCTTGATGAATTCCTTCATCTGATAATCTGAGGAATTCCATACTAAAAATTATCAATCCAGTCCATCAAAGGAATTTAAGGAGATTATTTACTTGACATATGACTACATGCAATGGGTTTCAAAGATCCTCTGGAGAGCTTGGTAAAGTATTTGATGCATTTATTATCTTCCAATTAACTTTGCTTAACTTCATATTTACTGAGGAGGAAAAAAAAAAATGAATGAAAAAAAGCCCTTAAGTCTGCCTTTCTTAAACATCCATGTTTTTCATGGAAGATTCGGGAACAATGAATTTTGACTGCATTTATACTGTACTGAAGTTAGTTCCATATTCCTCTGTAAATACTGGCTATTGAGAAGAAAAACCTGCATATCCCTCTGTATAGCTCTGGTATATTAGTGATTAGTGACCTTACCACTGTTAGCGATGAGTGATACGAGCAAAATTCTGCTTAACACAGGTGATACAAAAAGCATTTTGGTCTATGCCATGTATTTCAGTACCTGTTTTGGCACGTGCTATAAAAAGGAAGTACGCAATTCCAAGTTTCAGACAGGTAAGCAAATGTAGCATTTCTCACCTGACAAGATAGGAACTCAAAGAAAGTGGATAACCAGGCAGCCAAATGTTCTCTTTCACAATTACAAGCAGAAAATAGCACCTGTCAAAAATATGCAACTCCAGTTCTCTAAACTGGTTAGAAAAGGATATACAGTTTCAGTATATAAACTTATCTAAGTGAAATTCAGAAGGTATTTGTACTCTAGGGAAAACCCAGCAAAGAGTAATTGCTTCTAAAATGACAAATGTACAGAACATTCTGTGTAACTGCTTTTGATGATAACATCTTAAAATCAAATACTCATAGGGATTGGAACAGTTCACTCTACTTTGATTCATCCTTACCTAATCCAGTATGACTCCTGATGTTAATGAAATTGATTTCTATACCAACTTATGACACATTATTTAGAAAATAAGGAATAAATAATACATGTTAAATGATCCATAGTTGCTAGTAGCTTTGGCACTTAGAATGAAAGAATAAAATAATTGTTTAGGTCCCACTGAGACCCCTTCTCCTCTCCTGCAGGCCATGGATCTCCATGTCCTCCCTCTGCTGAGGCAACAGAACAAATGATCTCCCATTTAATTTTTCAGTCCAGCTCTCTGACCTCATGGCAACAGGGAAGAAGTCAAACCCTGGATTTCTTTATTTAGTCTAGATTTCCTTCTATAATCTGCATGTTTCCAAAAAGCAGACTACTCTAAAATTTTTTTACATCCTCTTTGTAAATACTAATGCATTTATACATTTTTAGTGAGATTATCTCATCTATTATTTTCTGGTTTTGTTTTGCATTATACATATTTATGACTATTAATGCTTAGTCAGAGCTCGCTCAATGGACTAGAGAACAACTGATGTTAGATTTAAATGCATATAATTTTCTTGCTGTATAATTACATAAATATGGGCTGATTATGGGCTGAATATCATTAAATTATTCTCTCCAAATTTATATCTTAATACTCTTTAGACTTCACCAATTTTTTTTCAAATACACAACAGATAATTTGCCTTTTTAAATGCTCCAACTTTTTTTTTTTGTTTCAGAAAGATTGAGTATAATCAGCACATTATCTACTTTTACAGTACAGCTTTACTTGCTTTCACCCTGCCACTGTTTGCAGATGCTCTGCTAAGCCCTGTTCAGCAAGTGCTGCTGAGCACTGCTGACTCACACATTCCCAAGGCATTAATGCTCTCCAGGAAAGGAGCTGGCAATACTAGCTGATGGAAATATGTGTCTCTTCCAAACTACAAGCCCACAGTAATTTCTACCCCAAAGTAATTTGTCCCATCATGCAATGTGACAAGAGTTATGCATTTCTGGCATCACTCAAAACTGGATCATTACCTCCCTATTCCCTTTATAGTTATGTATCCTAGATTACATAGGACTGGAAGATCTATTGCTAAAGAATGAAAACATGTAGAAACACAGGGCTAGAAGGCACTTGAGATGTGTTCTAATCCATCTGTTAAACCCCAGGCAAGTTCAACAAGATTTATAACCTTATATTTTAACATCTTCTAAGCTATCCTTAAAATATGCACATTAACAGAGAAGGCACAACCTTCAAGAAAATCATTCCAGTACTTTTTCATACTCTTATTTGCTTTTACCTATGAGAACAAATTCTTGTCTTCTTCCTCCTCTTAGTTATTTCAGATGAGATCCTCTGCAAATGACAGCAGACATCTCTAAAGACCAAGTGCATCTCCAAAGCAGATTTGTCTATATCTCAGCTACCAGTAGAGAGGATGATGGTGTGATTCATCTGACCTAGTTTAGATGTCCACATGCAAATACGATGAATCACGATGCTTTTCTCCTCTATTTATCCAGAGAAAGAGGGTTATTGGTTCAGAGAAACTGGGAGATTAATCTTACTCCTGCAAACTGTTAAAAATATTTTCTTTTTATTAAAATGAGCAACCTTCTTTCAGTCATATGGGGGGCACATTCTGCCCCTATGTAGCTGAATTTAATTCTATATACTACCAAAAGGAAGTCCAAATTGCCCAAATTATCTGCTTAAGTGGACATGCTGGATATTTAGGAGTTCGAAATTCAGCTGTGCCTGACTAGCTGCTTCAAAAATGTTTTGCTAAACTATTTCAGAATTGCATGGCTTCTCTAAGTCATGTTTACTGTGGGAAACACTAAGCTTTATACAGCATTTCAACAGAACAACTGCTAAGCCAGTCCTTCTTCAGTCTTCAACTCAATCTTATTCCTACCTCAGTGCAGAATCCACATACAATCCATTTTGAATTCTAGCTCTATTTTCCAGCCTATGAAAGAGCTCTTGCTGCCTTCTCTCGCTGAGAACATGCTGAATATTTCACCATTCAACACAGTAGTGAAAATGGTGTCTGTACCTGCCCAAGGGCCACATCTGAAGTGCCTTTTTCTATTCTGAATGTGAACACTTGTTAACCAATTAAATTAACATTTAAAAAAACTTTACTATCTCTTTACTGGTAATTTAATCAAGATCATTTCGAACTTACTTATGTGAATGCCACATTGAAGATCATAAAGAGACCTAGGAAAGCCAGTTGACTGAACACCTGTGCTTCTCACATGCCCACAATTTGGATCCATTTCCCTACAGGGAAATTAGATTAGTTTAACCTAACTTGTTACCAGTAAATACAGTTTCATTGTTATTGTTTGGTACGTTCTTGTTTTCGGCTTCTAAATAATTAAGCTTTTTATTCCCAATAACTGAAATTAGGCTAAAAAGTCTAAAATTCTCTAGTTTCCTCCTTTTTTGTTCAACAAAAAATAAAACATTCACAGTTTCAGCCTTTTGCTATCGCTAGAAATCCAAAGACAAGTACTAGGGCACTTCAGAATGTGTATATTGACAAAAGAAACCAATCAATGGAAATCATGTAGAAAACAATTCTGATGTAAGCATGCTTACATCTTACAAATGCTGCTCCATAGCTGCACACAGGGGTCCTTTACCTGATAACAGACTGATCAACATTGGTGAGAGATGGGCTTGAACAAAACTGTTTCTAGGGGATCCCGATAGGACGTGGGAAAATTTTGCCCTTTCCTCCTTTTTTTAATGGCTCTGCGTGAGAATCTGATTTATGTCTCCGGACTATCATATATTTTGATGTCATCTATTAAAAGACATTTTATCTCTCTAATACAAAGTAAAAGGTTCATTACAGAGCTTTCAATTTTATATTGTCCAGTTTACATATATCTTTGAATGCAGCTGATATTCACTAAATAATGACAATTATTTAAGACAGCAGATAAAGATCACATCTGCTTATCACACCTGTCACATAAGTATACAGGGTAGCAATTCATCTCAGCTACCACCTCAGCTAAATACCTTATTGTCTTTTCCTCAACAGAATGTTTAAGGTATGATTCATCTGAAACATTTTAGATGTTTGTGGGAAAATGAATCATGCAAAAATATTTATGTGAGCATGAATCATGTCAAAAAAGTGCCTCTCTCCATTTTTTTATTGAGGGAGCTGATGGTAAGAAGCTCATCAATCCACTCTATTATACCAATCATCATTAGTTTTGCTATTTCACATATATATCAGTTACAGATTTACTTATAACTTCCATACTGTTGTCCTGGAAGAGCTGTATCTGAATTCTTGCTGTAGAAAATTAGATCAAACTCTGTTTGCTCCAGAGGTTTATTTTTCCAGAGATTATTTTCTTGCAAGTAGATAAAATACTTTAAATTATGTATTCATCTAACTTCCACTGCATGAATGGAATCTATATCATAGAATAAATTTCTGGTAAAAGTAATGAACTCTTAAAATATACAGCCTGTACAGATAATTAACAGTATGCATCTGCAAGTTGGACATTATGTTCCATTTCTTTTTGATGTCACTTAGTTTAATGTTGACCTAATAGTCACATGAAATAAATGTGAATGCATCTTATTTTATTTATGTATATTTACCACTGGAAATATAATTAATAGCTTACTCCCAAATTTGTTTCAGATCACTCCTACTAGTTCTTTCCAAGAATGTCTGTGTGGTTCTACAGACAGGCTTACTACAGGGACCACTCTGAAAAAACAGTATAGCTGAAACTGTGTAAGCTTCAGCACTCCCCACACTGAGCATTACCTGTGTGAAGTTGAGTATCAGAACGTCCTTTAAACTACTATTTCTTAGATTCTCTGACTTATTCCTATCATGAAGATTTTTCAATTTTTTTTCACCCAAAATTTTGCTGCATGGTTTGGTTCCATGTGCATAAATTAACTGGCTTTCTCTACAGTGTGAGGCATAATTATGGGTCATTTAGGAAGTATGAAAAAAATAAGTAGCATTGTAAGAGTCACCGTAGATCAACTGAAAATATGAGGCTGAGGAAACTTTCATCTACATGAGAAAAGATGACATCCATACATATTTTTTGTGGAAAAATGCAACATACCATAAACTATTCCACTGAGCAGACACAGGTCTGTGAGCACTAATATTACAGTCATTTGTCTCTATAGATGGCACATACAAAAAAGGACTCAGAGAAGTAATGAAAAAAAAGCAAAAAAAATCTATATAAAATATTTTTTTTTTCTATTACAAGTAAATGCTCCTTGCTTCTTGAGCTTTACTGGCTTTAGCTTTTGTAAACCCACAATTAATAATAACAACTCTAAAATTGCAAAGTTCTGGCTTTATTCTGTCTTTTATCTGTTGATGCAGCTTATGCATCATTTATCATTTGCTGCTACAACCTCACCAAATCAATAGTTTTCAATAATAAATAAGTAAACAAATAAGTACTACTGCATGGCTTACTTTATATGGGCAGGTAAGACAACAATGATCTCTATTCTTCCTTAACAGTGTTCTTCTGGGATGAGGGAAAAATAAAACAAATAATACTTTTTATATGAATAATAATATTTTAATTTGTAGTATCAAAATAATGACATAATTACTGCCAAATCATCATTTTTTCAAAGTTTAAAGCAGGATTCATTTCACCTTACTTTAGGAAAACGCAAGTCAAACACTTCACCTACCCCATCTATTTGGATAATCAGTGGATAATCAGATAGGGACCTCCTCACATTTTATCCCCAAGGCAAATCTAAGGTTACCGATTAATTAAAAAGATGTTTTAACTGTGCAAGCCATAGTTCCCACTCACACAATCCTGATTATGGCAATCACTCACCTTAGAATGGGATAAATTGAACTCTGGAATTCGTTTTCCTTCTCCATGAACTAGGCTGAGCCTAAATGAGGCAATTGAATAGACACTCTTTTAGCTACTTTATAGGTTACTAAAATCAGAGAAGATTAATCCCACTGTTAGAGTTTGCACAAAGACTTAATTTGGGTTTAGTTCTAGGTGGATTTAGTACTAAGTTTACCTAGCTCATGGGTCTTTAATTGCCACAAAGATAATTTTCATTAATTAATACACTTGGGGGGGGGGGAGAGGAAATAAAAAAGGGAACAATATTTTACTACAGGATTTTTTACTGTTTGGGAATCTTTAGATGTTAAGTATCTTTATTCCTATCAGTAATATATTTGTTTTTAATGTCAATAAATGTGTGTGCTGCTTGATACACAGGTCAGTTACCATCCATTCAAGAATTTAGTAATACCCATTTTCCATTCCTACAGTAAGGATGAAGCACATTGCTATTTCAATACATTTTTTCCAAAAGATTACCATATTATTTTTTTAATTCATCCCATAGAAATAGATACACTCCCACAGAATAGTTCCTATAGAAAAGCAATACTGCAGTGAACAGTCAGTACTGTGCTGACTTTAAGGTACTTTTACTAGCAAACTACTATTTCCACTGCAGTCCCATTTGAAACAACTTTCTGAACTAAATCTTTATTTCCAAAAATCCACCTAAAATAAAGTATTCTAAATACCTGGATCTCCATACATATTAAGTTTCCAGGTTTTCTTTTTGAGGTCTGGCTGCAAGATCAGCTAATTTCCTGAATTTAGGACAAAATCCAGGCATGCAGCAATTCCCTGTTCCAGAAAATCAAGTCAATCTTCCTAAGAAGGTCTATTATCAAAGCATCTAGGAAAGCAAGAAAAGTAGGACCCCAGTGATTATTAAATAATAACACTTCAATTTTTTAAGATGCTTGTATATAAAGCTTATGATACTGTTAATGTTAATGATGCCAAGGTCGTGGCATCCATCTGTGTCCAAAAGTGGCTTCCAGTACAGCATGGGACAGAATAAATAGCCTAGTTCCACTAATGCTTCACAGATAATACTTTTCAGACCAGAAAAGAAATTACCCAGTAAGAGTTTCTAAGTTCCTCTGAGAAAAAAAAAAAAAGCTGTGTGGGATCACCTATTTCTGTTTTATCACACAATCATTTGCTGATGTTTGATCTCAAAGGCCAGAATGGAGACTGAGCTTAGAATCTCCTACTGGTCATAGTGATAAGAAGTCATTGTTTATTGATGTTACTGGCCCTTGATCTTTTTTGTTGTGCTGCACTACGTCTGATCCTTGAATGTGAAATACACAGGAAATTCATTCATGTTGTGCATTTATGGAACTCAGTGATTACTTCTTCCCAGGAAGGAAAAACCTGAGCTAGCCAGACAGATCCTGGATCAAATGCTGACAAAAAAAGTACTGCATTTTCAAATAATGTGTTAAGTATGCTTATCTAAAGGAAATAAATTATTTGGCTTAATAGTGAGAACAGTTTTGTTCTATTATTTAGAAAGTAGGAAAGAAATTTACTTTGGAGAAGAGTGTGAAAAGTTTTCAAAGATGCATGAGTTTCAGCTTACATTTTCATGCTGAACCCATTAAAAAATATGAAATAAACCTATCTAATTCCTTCAGATAGAAAGCAAGTGCAGCCACATTTTTATACTCTGTTCAGTGTTATGGATTAGTACACAAAATAAGACTATCAGTTCCTTGGAAGCCTTCAAGAAAAGCCAGGGCTGTTACAGTATTTTGTGCTGAGATCAATCTAGCACAGTCTGTGAGAGCCAGCATCCATGAGCTTTTGGCATGGAAACCTAATTTTCGCATGCCAAAACTGAAACATTAGAAATTGAAGTGTTCCTACATATTTATGGAAGTACACTTTTTGAGCACCTTTTAGAATTTAGAAACTGCAGCACCTGTAGAGTTAGGTACCAGCTAAATGGCATGTTTTCAGATTACAGTTCTGAAGGTAGACAAAGAAGTTTTCTCCAGCTTCTGCTATTGCTATCAAAGATAAGTTAGTGAATGAGTCATCTAAGAATATTACTGTGCAATAGAATTTGACTTCTACCTGGCATCACACGGAAGACAGTTATGAGCTGGACACACTAAACCTATTCACTCACGTATCAAGAATGTCTGCCAGTTTACAGATTGATATAGAGTATTATGCTTCATCAGTCTGTCATCCATCACACTGCAATTTGTGTGTCAGATCTTAATGTGGGAGACTATTGAGGTTGGTGCTTAACACCGTGTTTGGTGTTTAATTGCTTCTTTAGACTTAGTTTCTTGATCTAATGTTTTAAAGATGATTTGCAGACTTAGAAGCTTTGCTTTCACTGAGTGTCAAGTGCTAAAATTTGAACAAAAACTCTAGTTTTCTTACTGTGTGATAATAAATAATACAGTGTATAAATCACCTGTCAGTCATACTTACAGCAATAGTGAGCAATTAAATAGCACTTTGAAATGGTGTATTTAATTGAGTGAACAGGTTAGACTGCTTACGGTATTAAAAGCTATCCAATATAAGACCAAATCTACTAGATCCTTGCCTAGGTGCCAACAGCATAGTATTTTCTAAAAAAAAGGTTTACCAGCTTTTACATCATGCAAAAATGACTCCACTTTCAAGTAAAGGTCTACTTCTGAGCTGTGTGTGTTTCAGTAACAGAAATACTGGCAGACTCCATACAAAACTAATGGGTACTATTATCATACATGCTCCTATGATAGTACAGAATCTGTTTCATAGTATTGCAACATAGTTTAGCTATAGTGGGAAGCTGTCTTCTGAGATGTTAGACTGAAATGTATGTTATGTTATTTAGGACTGAGAAATGAAGATATGGAAATAGAAGTAAAATAGTCAGCATTTCCCACAATAATGCAGGGTAGTTTGGATCACTGAATAGTACTGAGATTTGTGAAGACTCAAGTTCCAGGATCCCAAAAATTAAATGATGCTGACTATCTGTGAAGATTTGGGGATGTCCTGTAATTCCCTCAGTTAGAATACACCTCTTAGACCAGCAAGTACAAGCATTAACCCAGAACTGCAGTGTCCACCACTAAACCACGTCCCCAAGTGCCACATCTACGTGTCTTTTAAAAACCTCCAGGGATGGTAACATACCACTTCCCTAGGCAGCCTGTTCCAGCACTGGACAACCTTTTCAGTGAATGAATTTTTCATAATACCAAACCCATACCTCTTCTGGCACAACGTGAAGCCACTTCCTCTCATCCCATTCTATTATTTTGAAATGTTAGGATAATATACTTACTTGTATAGAAGGAGGCTATTAGGATTGTTTATTATTTGATCAGCATGTTTTATGCATCAAGAGACATAAATATTTTATCTACACTTATGACTAAATGAAGACAGGAAATTTGTCTGAAAAATCATTAATATTACATCTTTGTTTACAAATTCCAAAAATTATATGACTTGTCTTATGTAACTATCATGTTTTCTATTACTGATTGCTTGTTCTATTATCTTCTATAACAATGAAGAAAGAAAGGTGGGGGCTATTACACTACTGACAAACCAGAAAGACTGAACAGATAAAGATAATTCTTACACACATCTAAGAAATACTGCCTGAAAAATACAATCAGAAAGAATTCCAATCTCTAACAAACCAAATATCTTTCGGGAAAGCAATATAGCGAAATGCAGACTATTCATCAATCTCTCTGGATGGACTGATAATAATTTGTTACATAAAACAGAAAGCAAGAAGACACAAACCTTACAAAAGAAGACAGATGGAAGCACACACTGAGAAAAGTGAAGGCACAAAAAGTGAAACAACTAGCAAGAAACATGCAAGGTAAACAAAGAAAAAGATCAATAAGAACATTAACTGCAAGTGGGAGATAAAGGAAAGCTGGTCCACTATTCAACAGGGGAAAAAGCTATCATGGCACTAAGAACACTTGAACGTTTAGGGCATTTACTGCTTCAATCTTCACTAACAGAGTTAGGGGTAATCAGGCAGATAATGTAAATAACACAACAATGCATTTAAGATAGAAGCAAAGAAACAGGTGAAAGAATACACCCATTAGTTAGCTGGCTTTAAATCACTCAGAAATTATGAAATTCTGAAAGTACAAAGAATTTGCTGAAGCAATTTCAGAGGCACTTCAAAACCTCATGGATGATGAATGGGATTCTGGAGGACAGTCAAAAAACCAAAAATTCACCTATCTATCCTTGAAAAAGGGAAAGTAGAAAAAGCTAGAAAAAAACATGTATCAGTCAGACTACTCCTCATTTCTAAAAAAACACTGCAATATATCAGAAAACAAAACACTGCAAGCATCAGCAGAAGGGATGATGAGTAAAAGAAACAATTTTTAAAGCCGATTTCTGTGGGGAGCAAAGGGGAGTAAAACAAGATTTTACTTTTTTAATAGAAAAAAGCAAGCCTTAGAGAAGCTTGTGATACATAATGTTCTGTAAGGTCTCATAAACTGACTTAAAATGATCTAAATGAAGTTACTCTTAATTAGCAAAACCAGTTGGACAGCTATATACAGAGAAATGAAAATGGTTCCCTGTTAAACAACATACTGAGAGCAATGAAAATGGTTCCTTGATAAACAAGAATATATTGATTTGTGATTCCTGGGAATCTACTGTTGGCCTAATCAGTATTTTCCTTAATAAGCAATACTGGCATCATTTCAATAAACATGAAGTTATGAAATACAAAGGTATTGCCAAGCTGAAGCTAACAGTAAGCATTTTTGCTGACAGAACTAAAATTCAAAATGACCAGAACATACTGGATACATGTTCTGCAAAAACAGAATTAATTTCCCCAAAGAGAAGTGAAAAATACTTCACTTAGGCAGAAGTAGTCAATGGCACAAATCCAGACTCTAGAATAACTGCCTGCAAGGAATAAAACAACTGGGGACTTTTGTGCATAGGAAGTTGAACAGGGGAGTCTTCTATGCCATGTAGAAAAAGAAAAAACTGGACAATTAGTGCATTAAAAAAAAAGAAAAAAAAAAGAGAATATAGCCTGTAAAACATGTAAATAATCTTTCTGCTATAACTGGCTTTAAGACACATTTCCCTGCAACATTAAATTTGATTTTGGAATTAGAATCCCCAAAGTATTGGATTGTGTAGAAGAAATATAGGGCACAATAACAAAAAAAAAATCTGAGATGATGATTTAAATATGACTTTTAATGAAACATACAAGTAATAAAAGTTAAATCTAGCCTAAAACAGGAAAGGCATAATAGAAGGTAACAGCAGAGAGGAACAGAAAAAATATTCTTCATTTCTATTGTGGGTAGTGCAAGAAGTAACAAGCTTTAACCTTGGAAAGGGAAATTAATTTAGGCATAAAGAAAGGTTACTAGAAGTGATAGGTATGGTCTGGAACTGATTGCTTTGAGTGAAGAGTAAACATCAGTGAGATTTTTAAAACACAAGTCAGACAAAAGCTGTTTAGTTTTGTCCTTTGATGTTCCAGCCTAAAACATTTTGAGAGATTCTGTCTTGTCATTTCCCAGACCTTACAGTTTTATGAATTCCTGAGCTGGTTATGATACTTGGTACCATCATGACAAATCAGGAGAGAAGTCTGGTGTTTCAAGATATCATGTTAAGATGGGAAAGGAGATGCTATGAGGAAATGCTGACTGTTGGTCACAAAGGCAAGAGATGAGATGTTGAGGTCGACAGGTGACCTCGGAAATAGCCCAGCAAATAAAGAATCAAGAGTCTACCTGAGCTCAGCTGTCTGATAGCCAGGATGCCTGATAAATGAACATTTCAGCATGGATCATCACAGGACAGGGAGGAGTTTGGAAGACACATCAATACGAAAGAGGGGAAAAAAAAGTCACATGATCCAAAGGTCAAAGACCAAGAGAATGTGGAAGGCCTGCAGAAAATGAAACCTGAAACAGGATAACTCAAAAAGGACAGTTACTGACTTTTATGATGAAAGGTTTTTTTTCAATCAGTATATGCCAGTGGAATGTGTAAACTGCCACCAGATCAGAATTTTCCAGTGAAACTGCACCACCTACCAAAATACTGAAAAGCAGAACAAGATCTCACCAAGTCACACGGGACTGTGCTAAAATTTTAAAGAAAAAAATAGGATTAAATACTTGTTCAGATGACAATGAAGTCATTAATATTTTAAATACAAGAGTATCAGTTAAGTGAGTAAAGTAACATTTGAGTATAGAGATGAGAAAGATCTTTTGACTATTAATGTTTGATCCTCCTTCTTACTCCTATCATTTTCATGTGAGGATAATTACGGAGTGATGTTTTTTGCTTCCTCTCCTTAGTGGTTCTGCATTGCTTATCTGTCCCAGAATTTCAGCTGGAAAAACCAAATCTGGAGATGATTTTTGCCAATGGTTGCACCAATGGGGGAGTACAGCAGCTGTGAGCAACACAACGGGATGCAGACATGGACGCTGGCAGCACAAGGGTCAGGAGGAGCTGAGCAGCCCTGCTGAGGGTCCTGGGGTGAGCAATCAGCACAGGCAGGGCATGCATTTGGAGAAATGGGAAAGCCTTGTGATGTGCTAAACTCACAAGAAATAAGTTCTCAGGACAGAACGTGCTGTAGAACTCGACGTGGATAAGGTTTGGGAGACTGTAGGTAGAGCTGGAATCTCAGATAAGATGGAATTTGGGGTGGTCTGACAGAGAGAGTTATAGAGTTGTGGGGCTTTGACTTACAGAAACCTAGGTTTTAGAGCTAGCAGGAGAGGGAGACTTACGTGAGACTTAATGAACCTCTGCACTGAGAAGTCTTCAAGGTTCTAGTGCAGCTGTGGAAATCAATTTTGGGCAGAATAATTATGATTTAGCATGTGAAAGGCTTTGAGTCAGGACAATAATGAGTTTTAAGAACTTCTTCCTCCCTCTAAACATCTATAATCTGATCTTGAGTGATCATACACACAGCTCATCCTCAAGCTGGGATAAAACTGCTGTGCATGCTTTTACCTCTTTTCCACATGTCCTTTTTTTTTTTTTTTACCTTTTTATGTTTCTTAATACGGAACATGATAGCTTTACCTCACACAGAATTCTGAACATCACTCCCAGAATGATGTCTCAATTTCAAAAGCTTAATAAATGAATCCCTGCAAGACCCCAGGAGTACAGCACAACTTCTACATATCACCCAGTGAAGCCAATGATGCTAAGTACATTGTGCATCAGAAGCTGCTCTGTTTTGCATTCCACCAGCAGCAGCCAGTGCTCCATCATGCATTTGTTACTACAGTACTGGACTGAAATTTCCCTCATTAACTAATAACATAATGCTGTTTGTTGTATCACTGTCATTTAGAAGTACTGCTCTGCTGTGCATTGTGGAATCATCTGTATATGCAAACAGTTAAGGGTGGCAACTCCTTTGTGAGGTTAAGAGTTCAACACCTGTCCCTCACTCATCAGAAAACACCAAAGAAATTATCAGAATTGTTTGTGAAAGCCTGCTGCAATATTTAGTTAAATCACTTTACCAGACATATTCTATTTTTTACTGACAGTGTATTAAAAAAAACTCCCACAAGATTACATAGTCTCTCATTTGCAGTAATTGTTCTATATCAGCCATTTTAAAGGAAACATCTTGACTTCACAATATTGCATTTCTAGAACTTCTCTGCAACAGGAAAGTCATTTATATTTTCAAACAGAATTTTCAATATAATATTGGGGGGGGTTGTTTCACAATGAAAGATCCTCTAAAAATATATTCTCCTTTCCTCATTTCTCTGTCTCATGCAGTCATGTTCCTGATGTCAAGACATAACAAGTATGCTAACAATAAATATAACCCAATAAATTATTAAGAACATCACTATCTTACTTTTTAAGTGCCTCAAATACTTTGATTTGCTTCAGAAGTAACACTCAAAGTATGAAAAAATCAGCTCTAAAACAAGCAAATTACTGAAAAAAAGAGTATGTATTCACCTCAAACTATTTCATATTCATGTAATTTGATTAGCAGACAAAACATGCTTGAACATAAAGCCATATGCTGCTAGAAGCATTTACTGTTACCAAGGAGGCCCATAACAAAGTATTCACACTACTTCAGTGACTTCAAAGTGCTCCTTAGGTCTTCTAAGATGGGGAGTGGGAAGATGACTGGGATGATTGCTTAGGGAGATGGTTTAATGACAGACCTGGCAATGTTACATTAATGGTGGGACTAGATGATCCTAGAGGTCTCCTCCAGCAATAACTATTTCAAGATTCGACGTATAAGGTCAAATTATCATGAACTGGGGAGAAAGAAAAAAAACAAAAAAAAACCAAAACAAAACAAAAAAAAGGAATTACTCATGTTCCTAGGAAGAATTATTTTACTAACATTTGTATACACTAGATACTCAGATCCAAAATAAAGGGGAAGAGGGCTCTGAAGACATACAAATTGCTGGAATTCTGCTGACTAAATAGACTTTGGACTAGACAATAAAACTGCTTTTATGTTCTATATCTATCTGTAGACACTGAATATGCAGCATGCACACATCACACAGAGGAATACTGTCAGAAGACCAAATTTGCTGTCAGAAGACCAAATTTGCTTCCAGGAATATATTTCCAGATATTTTTTAAAGTGCAAAGAGCACAAAATTGTATGTGTTAAACTAGTTTTTATAGTCATCAAAAGAAAAAAGATTATACATATGTACATATGTATGTAGGTATACGTATAATAGGATTTAATCCACTGGCATATCCTTGAGCAACATTATTACTCTATAACTGGACATATGGCTCTTTTACTTTTAAATTCTTGTATCACAGAATGCTTTATCAATGTCATGCTTACTCATTTTCTTGCATGGCTGGGTGCAGAACTCAGAGCAGATAGAGAACAACTATGAGAAAATGCACATTCACTTCCTTCTTTGCTGCCCAGAGCAAATGAAAGGAATTTATAGGATGAAAAGTAATTTAGAATCTGGGCATATATGATTATTTTGAAGAAATATTTTACTATATAGATCTTTTGAATGATGAGAAACTTCTGTGGTTCTCGCGTTTGTTAGCAAGAAGGAATTTTTTTTTTACATACTTGGAAAGAAAACAGATGACTAATAGAAAACAAAAACATAATAGACGAAAATTTCTATTTCATTTAATTTAATATTGATATTTTACTACCTTTCATTGCTCTCAAAAAAACCCAGCTTTTAAGTAGAATTTTTACATCTGAACATAGTGTGTACACACAGTCAAAGCAGAGCTTGTAACACTTATACACTGAACTAATATACCACCACTATGATGGGCATATGAAGTCTTATGATGTCTTTGTATATATGCTGGTTATGTCAAATCTTTCATTTATGTGTTATAAATACTGTCCTTGTGTGAAATTCATAATGTAGTTTTCTTAATGATACAACATAAAAGCTTGCAGCTCTCTTCCTCAGAATAACTCCCCATTATCTCCAGTTAACGGATGGATCTAACATTCTTGGGCATTAAGAGGGCAGGTGGGTCTAGAAAGCATTGATTTGTTTGGCTTTCTGTATTTCTCTCTTCTGTCTCAAACCATCATTCTCCCTTTTAAATAAAAATGGTGTTTTGTTTTTCTTCTTCTCTTGGTATTTAGAATCATGAACCAGTGCTTAACTCATAAAAACATTGCTTCATACAACAGAGATGGATAAGCAACATGTGTCCTACTGCCATGCTTCTGAAATGGGCAGCCTGATGAATCCAGGCTCAGATGCTGAGAAGATCAGGTATAAAATTCAGTTGGTTAATTTGGCATCTCTTAGGCATCTCTATTATTCTACATTATTTAAATTCTATGTTGTTACTTACATAAACACTTTGGATATCTATTCAGCATATGTTCTGGTATCTTTGCCAGATCTGTATGAACTAAATGATCTGTATTGACTAAATATTTTTAAGTGTCCAACAGCTACAGGCACATGACAAAAAATGTGCAACCACTCTGAGTACATTTCCCAACAATGTAAAAAAACAGGGTCACTTTTTTATCTCATCTTTTCATCAAAGTTTACCAGTCATGGTACAATTAATCTAAGGAAAGAGTCACATCTTCAGTGTAGGTGTGTATTTTAGATATAAATTCTAGATTTTGGTTTTACAGAGGCATCCAATACAGTTCCAGTGAAGCAAATTTGGATTATTGCTCATTTTTTCCATTGACTATAAAAGGAGTGGGAACTATTTATACTATAAATATAAAAGATACAATGAAGAAGCTGTAGATTAAGTTCCTGAACATGATTTTTTCTATTGCCTACTATACGGCAAATTTTCTTGTCAACACTGGGACACCTGCACTTTAGTGCCTCCAGATGTTGGAAGCCTTGTAAAATACTTAGTGATGAAATGTGCTACTGTACACAAAGTCTAAAACCTTGCCTGAAGTTTCTTTAACCACAACATATCCCCTTTTCCAGGGGTTGTTATGTGTAGAATAAAACTATTTTAGAAGAATTACAAGTTGAATATAATAATATAACCAACACACTGGTACATTTAAATCTGGATAAAATATGTAGAAGCTCAAAAAGCAGTTTATGACAGTAAAATTTATTAATTCATTCCAAATGTTACACTACAGTAGGTTATATGTTTCTGCCAGATGTTTCTCTTTACACAAACTTTATTATGCCGTAAAGAGCAATTTGTTTTAATGAGAATATTTTTTGAGGATAATATTTATTCTGGAAAGCAGTACTTCTCTAGCTCCACATTCTAATGAGAACAATTTCCTTTGATTCAATGGTGTTACCATTCATATGTTGACTCAGTCAAAACACCAATTAGCTGCACACATGCTGCAGGAGTGAGAAAGCAAGAAAATGCTGATTAGGGTCCCAATCCTGAAAACTCTTGATTAATACCATTAGCTTAGTGGAGTTCTTTGCATGAACTGTTTGCATGATTAGGAGCTTTAAAGAGGCAAAATTACTAAATAATTTGGAATAAATTACACATATAGGATCAGTTTCTTTGCTTCTGCATGTGCATGTACTTCTCTAGTCCACTGGGTAGCTATTTTTGGTAGAAAAAAATTAAGTACCTCCATTGTTTAGGTTGTGTCATCATTAGCTGTTTGTCTTTTCAGGCTATACTATTGTTTCAGCCTTTTTTCTTCAACATGTATTCAATATGTTTTTGTCTCTTACATCTGCTCCATATTACTTAGATAGTGCTTCAGATTTAGACTCTGAATTCTGGTATTGACAAAATTCAAATACACATATACAAGTGCTCTCATATTTTCACCAGCAACTCACTCTTTCAAGCTGCTACCAAAATACAACCTGAATTATGTGCTGAAAAGTTGAAATCTAAAAAAATGATTTTGTTAAAGAAAATGAAATAGTTTAAATTCAGCTTTAGCTTGCCAGGGTCATTACATCTTCTAGCTACTTTGGCCAACACAGATTTTCTCATGAAAAAATTAAGTCAGTGTTAGATCTAGAAAGACTCAGATGTTTAAACAAGTAAAAGGAAGCCTAGTTTATCTTTCAGTGCACAAATGGGTCCCCTGAATTTCCATATGTTTTATCAAGTGTCTGTATGAAAATGGTATCGCAGCAAATTTATACAGCACATGTATCATGCATAAACTCCAAATTGTTCATTTCTTGAATTAGCAAGGCAAATAATTTTTATCCCTGCAGAGCAACCTCTACAGGTAAAGTTCAGTTATAAAATTACATATTGAAAATACATTACCTTTCAGTGGTTATTATAACTCATCATGTCAATTTTAACAACTTGATTTTTAAAGATAAGCCTTCTGATGTTGATTGCAAAATTATAGCATCCTTTGGCCCCACATCTGAATCATAAAATAATCTGGTAGAAAACAGATTTTAGCAGACTGCATATAAGCAGGAAATGAAGTAACACAGAATAGGTTCTTCAATTTTTCATTTTAAATTACAATAACAAGCAACAAATAGAACAAATCTGCTGACTTAATGATGGTTTTTGTACACAGTAGCTCTGAGTAATATGTAGTAAGTAAACTGTAATAAGTTAATGAAGTTTAACAGTTTTATAGTAAACTCAATAACATTATTATAAATGAGATTTTTGGTTTCACACAGAAATTGAGGACAGCCATTAGTCTGAAACTTTTATTAGTTTCTCTGAGTTATTCTAGAAAAAAAAATCATATATGTAGCTTTGAAGCCATCAGCTTACTACATTAAAAATGGAGATCTATTTTGCATAAATGGCATTTTTTAATTTGTTAACAGGTATATTATTAAGTTTAAAAATGCTTGTTTTCAGGGACCACTGGGATTTATGTATTTTTTATTTAGAGGGAAAAACAAAATCATAGAGTCAAAATTTCAGTTGGAAAAGGGCCTCAGGATCTTTGAGTCCAAGCATTCACCTAGCACATCCCTGAGTGCTGCTTCTACATGTTTTCTAATACCTACAGGGATGGTGACTCCACTTCTTCCCTGGGCAGTCTGTTCCACTGTTTAACAACCCTTTTCATGCAGAAAATTTTCCTGATATCCAATTTAAACCTCCCCTCATGCAATTTAAGGCTCTTTTCTCTCCTTCTATCATTTTTTACTTGGAAGAAGAGGCCAACCCCCACCTGGCAGCAGTCTCCTTTCAGATTGTTGTAGAGAGTGATAAGGTCTTCCAGCTGTCTCCTTTTTTTCAGGCTGAACAGCTCAACCTCCTTCAGCTGTTCCTCACAGGACCTGTGCTCCAGACCTTCACTACTTCCACTGTCTTTCTCTAGACATGCTCTGGCACCTCAGCGTCTTTCCTGCAGTGAGGGGCCCCGAACTGGACGCAGCACTCGAGGTGTGCCCTCAGCAGTGCTGAGCACAGAGGGACAATCCGTGCCCTGCTCCTGCTGGCCACATCATTGCTGAAAACTGCACCCATCCAAACCAAGAGCAGTCACGTTGAAAAGCAGAATGGACACCAGTTGATATATTCCTTCTCAAGTTCTCCTCTGTGCATTTTTAATAACTATCTCATTGCAGAAGTTAAAAAAAATGTATTTTAAATACATTAAACACAATTGCTATTTAATTTCTGATGCCTTATGTCTATTTTGATTTTTAAATTACTGTGAACGCACATTGCTTAAGGTAATGACCCTAAGCCCACGAATAAAATTCAGAAGGAACTATATATGCAGCAAACTGATAGTAATCAAGAAAGGTAATAAGACCCAAGTGCCAGAAGGGCTTTCAGTCATTTGATACGTATGTATAACAGGGTACCTAGCAAATACATCAAGTTGTACTTTGAACTGAGGTTAAGCTGGTAATATTGATGGCTTTATCAACAAGTGCACTGCTGCTGGTTTTCAAGAGCACTTCCCACAGAATGGAAAGAAGGGAATACCCGGAATGCATTAAAGATGAAACAACTACAGACTTGGCAATAGGCATGATTTCTACTTTTGCCTTTGTAATTCAAAGATGAAATAGAAAGAAAATCCCTGTAGGACTGACCCATAGTGACAGCATCTAGCAATTTCCTCACTGTGTCATACACTTGGCTACCTTAATGAGAAAACTAGCAGTTTATTCTTGTAAAACTTGGCACTGTAAGCATTTCTGGTAAATTCAGGAATATACTTGAATTTCCTGGATATTCATCATTCCTAGAAATACTCCTCAATATTCATTTCTTGAATTAGCAAGGCAAATAAATATTGGTGAAATTGGTTGCAATATCGGTAAAATCTACAAGAGACGTCCTTCTAGAATTACTTGCTAGAAAACTGGTGTCCATTTCAATAAATATTTTTCAATATTAATGAAAATATTATAGAAATAAAGTAGATTCAAGCTTTTTAAAGCACCAAACCATCTGATATAACTCTACAGATGTTAATGTTGAAAAAAGAGGCACAATTCCATTAAAATTGCTCTCACTCTTGGCAGGGTTTGAGATTTTTTGTGAAGATTTTTTACAGTTTTCTTTCTCCTTTTCCTTCCAAATTAACCTCTCTCAGACCTACTGAATTGTTTATAACCTAGAATACTCTGAATATTATTAAATATGTAAAATAGAAGTTGATTTAAAAGAAACCCATTTGTCTTACCCTGTGCTCTTCCTTAGTAGATGAATAGGGTATTTATTACTTATTGTTATTATTATTCTGTCCCATTCCAACAGTGTAGCCTACAAAACAACTGAAGAAGAAAAAAAAAACCACAAATACATGTATTTACGCATGCAGAAAAAGACAAATACTGCAAATATACAGTGCTAATCTACAGTATGCATACATATATGAGTAAATATAAGTATATATACATATATGGGAGCAAACCTAGCTTGTATCAAGAAATTGCATCCCAAATTGCATCCAAAAGGGATAAGGACATCTACATATAGCAGATCTATTCCCCTATTCTTTCTTTTTTAATCACTAACACTAATAACATTCTGGTAATCTGATTAAATAATAAAATATCATTTTACTTAGTGCACAGGGTGTTTGTTTGTTTGTTTGTTTTGCTAAACTATCTTCTCCTACACTTTATTATTTGTTTCTATGGGTATTCATCTCATCATTAAAGATTTAAGTTATGACTGAATTCATAATGATCATTTCCCTCCTGTCCCCTTCAGTTCCACCTTAACTTCTCTCTTAATCCTCCAGCGCCTATACACTTTTTCTTAGTTTTCTTTTGTTTTAGAATAAATTATAGTTGTAACAAACTGTGTTTAAATTCACTGGGTCTATTCATGTTTTTACAGTTTGCATATTTCTGTCTAACTTAAGTCCAGCTGCAATTTACTAAGGGCCAGGCCATAATGCAGGCTGTAAGGGAGAAAACCAGTGTGAGGAGTTTGCCTCATCAACCAAAGCCAGGCATGGAGCAGCCAGCCCTGCAGAGGCAGCAGCGCCTCATCTGCTGCCACTGCTCACTGCACAGCTGACGTAGCGTGCATTGGCAGATAAACATGAGCATGAGCATGATTTGAGAAGAAAAAGCAAGTCATGGTCAGATGTGGATCTCAGCCTCCTGATTTGTTTTTCACCCAGATTGCATAGCTGTGTCTCTCCTGAGACTTGGAATAGATCCTGATGTGCCAATCTGATAGTGTTTGCTCATGACCTTCCCTTTTCTTTTTTTTTTTTTTCCCCAAGATTGATTTTGGTTTTTTAAATCACTTACGCACTTGGCTACTTAAGAGTCATTAATCATTAATTTAATCTACCTTATTTATTAGTAAGCTTACTTTCTCTCTATTTCTCCATTTTCCCTTGATATTCTTGTAAAAATTTTATTGACTATAACTGCTCCAGGTGCCACTAATCTGTTCTTATGTTTTGCTATCCTTACCTTTTCCCTGAATTATAAATTATCCTAAGTCCATTCAAATACACCCCAAGAAATGACTTGTAAGTAAGGAAACACCACTTGGTTTCTTTCTTGCACAGTCTCATGTTTACATGTTAAATAAAAAGGTGGAAGATTACACATGCAGTAATTGCTTTATTGCTTGTTATCTACTTGATGCTCACTCAGAAAGGTGAAATAGCTGCAGAAATAGCTGCAGCCTGAGTGGCTGAGAGCAGCAAATACAGATGATTGAAAAGGCCTGTGAGAAGAGACTGTGGAACTATAAAAACAGTAAGGGGCTGAAATGTTTCACTGAAACACAGAGTTTTGTTCACTGATCAACTTTCAGTTAATGCAGTTTCTTTTTTGATCCAATTATGGATCCCTTCTTCAAGCAAGCTGTAAATAAATACAGCTGTAAATAAAGCTGTAAATAAAGCTGCAAATAAATCATCTAACAAAAAAAAAAAAAAAATCACAGAATTAGTGATTTTTTAAAATCTACCAGTACAATAACATATGTAAGTGATGAAAACCAACATGAAATTAAAGCAGATTTCAACCCTGCAGATTTAAATGTATGTTGATTACAGGAATTAATATGTAGTTTACACAATAGTTCTTTGAAGCATATTCTTTCATCTGGAAAACTTTGGGAACCGCACACACCTCCTCATATGAGATATGAAAACTTTTTTCTTCCATTTTTAAGAGATACTCGCAGCAGCTTGCAAGACACTAAAATCATTGTTTTCTCTTTGGAAAAAAACTGTAACACTGAACTGGAAGGGCAGTAAGGAGAAGCTGGCTCTCCCTGATAATTGCACACCTAATGCAAAAGATTTTTGTATACTCTCATGTAAACCTTGAACAGAATGGCAAAAAATTTAAGAGAGATTTCAAGGGCAGAAAAAGGCATATAAATGTTCCACATACAGCTTCAGAAATAACAGTTCTACCAAAACATAATCCCACCAGAAATACCAATTCTATTTCCTATGAACATGACCATCATAATAACACTGTAGAAAATACAATTGATTGTTTTTGCCACCTTCTAATTGATAGATAACGTCCAACTGATTTAAAAACTTAGGGAATTGACACTGGTGTGGCATGAAATCTTGGCCTTAAATTTGGACTTGAAAGTTGACTTCAGAGAATCCAGCATTTCAAAGTTAACCTCTTCTAAGCAGTGAAACTTAACAAAAAAGATAGCTGAGTAACATCTGTTCTAAATCCTTATTAATATGTCAGAATCAGAATGTTATTACAAAGTCTCAATGATCCCACACTATCCACAACCGTACTACAGGACAGGGTTTTTTCAAAACTTTTTTTAAAAATTTTTTTCAGTATTTTCATCCACATAAAGTTACAATTATAAAATTACTAATGAAAAAAGGCAAGTTTTGTCTTTGTTCATAGAGCTTATGTATCATGTAAAAAAAAAATGGATGATTGCTGGCATCAGTGCTAACTCTAGTCTGTGCTTTAAGGCAAGTAGGAATACTTCCCACTGAAACTGACTACCTATGTCAATGTAGTAATAATCTTTAAAAGGAAAAAATAGTTTCAATAAAAATAAATGGTTGACTGATTTGCGATTTTTTTTTTATGCTGCACTTAGCTAATATGCTTAACTCTAGGGCTGATTTCATTTATCATGACAACAAAATATTAATTGAAACCAGCTGAGGGATTTGATACTGTCTGATTCATACAAGAATTAACTGTAAATTTCTTTGGTGCTCTAGTATATAGACCTTTTGTTCTTTTAAAAACTGGCTTTGTGCTGCATTTAATAATCTTATAATCACTCTTATAGAGATTATTTCACATGTTGAGCATCATTCTTACGCAGATTTTGGAATGTTAATATACTTCATTTCTGCTGGGAATTTAACCTGCAAGAGGTGAGAATTACCTAAATATATACCATTATTTATGGATACTTCTCTGTATGATCTCAGAATGATCGTGCTAAGGCTGTTCTAGTGGGACAGATTAGCCCCAGAGTCAGTAGTGCGCTGGCGCTGTAGTGCCTTTGCAAAGGCATGTGAAGATGTGAGGACTCACTATATCCTGTGTCCTCTTGCTAAGGCTTCAAAGTCATATTTTATCTTTTACAGTTCAAGATTAAGGACATCTTTTTGATCATCATTTCTGATATCAATTTTATTTTTCATTTCATGTGATTTGTTTAAAATTTTCTTCAAAGCCATGAGATAATTTTAGTGGTAAGATACAACTTTATGTGTCACATGAGAAAAAGAACACCAAAGTAAAATCTCTAATCAATAAACAGGCTGCTGTCTAAGGAACTATAAAACCAGTACAATGTAGCTGTGGGCAGCAATATAGGACTGACACTGAAAGGATGCATTAAGGATGACAATTAGACAGGATTCAAACAGGTGTGAATATGATACAAACCAGGTAAAACAGACACAGAAATAACAGCACGAGGGTTGAGAGATTTTCTGTAGGTGTATGAAAGCAAAGACAGAATTAAGAATGTAAACAAGAAATGATAGAGGTAGAAATCTTATATTACTATTACATATATAGAGAAAATTAGCTATACTCTTACACTTTTCCTTCCTGAAACACAAGTACAGAGCATCATTCTTTCTAGAAAAGTCAAATAAAATCGCCTCAAAACAGAGTGTTTTTAATGGTCTGAATCAAAGTTTGACTCACGCGCATTTATTCCCATAAACACCCAAGCTAATGCTCTTTCCAGACACATTATTGCAAAGGGTCTGCCCATACTGCAGGGTGTGCCTGTGACACATGGATGGGATCAAGCACCACACCTGAGTTCAAGGAATTCACTAACGCATGTAGCCGCCGCCACTGCAGACTGGTCCATGACATAGTACGGGTCTGTGGGCATCACACAATAAACCAAAACTATGACTGATAAATGGCTGATGACAAGTTAACACCACAAGAAAGATATTTTGTCACACAAACACCCAAAATGGTACCAGTAACTGAAAACTGCTTCTCGTCCTTCATATTCCTATAATAAAAACCCTGCTAAGTTTTGTCTTCAACAATACACTTATGCATTAAAACTAACTCTCTGAGAAAGAGCTAACAGCCAACAGCTTTCATGGTTACAGTACACTCCTCGTTTGTCAAATGCAAACAGCCTACAACAGTCTAAATCAGTCAGTTACCTTACAATCTAGCTATTTATACCTGGTTTAAGAATGTTTTGCTGTATATAGTTTTGTATTAACTATAAATATTCTGAATTTCTACAGCTTTGCAGTTTCAGAAGGTGAACATCTGTTGTCTTGCAAATGACACGACTGGGCACCCATACAAGTTCCCCTGCAGTGGAACATTGCTGCATTAGGATGTAAAGGAACAACCTGATAATAAGCTACCTCTTTACAAGTTACTATTATCAACATTTTCAAAGTAAGACTTTCTCCTAAATGACGTAGTCACAAATCATTACTGGAAATTCTCACGGTTCACCACAATGATGTGAATTTGACTAATACCCCTGGGTATTAGACAAAAATCTTTGCTTACTCAAGGAATTCCATGCTCAATAGAAAATCTGAAGAACAAAAGAACTAAAAAAAACCAGCCCAATGCAGTTCAAAAGGTGCAAAGAAATGCTTAGGGATTCTACAATATTACAAGAATGTCTTTGCTGATCTACATGAAGCATGACAGGTATAATCCAAGCTGTGACAGGAAAGATTAGTAAAAATCCTACCACAAAGACATGCAAAACACCAAACTATGCTGCTATTAAAACATCATTTTTTGATACATATGCAACAAAATTTCAAAATAAGTAAATGACTCAATATTGCTGGGGGGAACTTCTACTGCATTTCATATTACATTGCATCATTCTTTAAGAACATGAGGAGTGGAATGCAATAACAATAATACCCTATATATAATGAAATATAACTAATGGACTCTAGATTGAAATTCAGAAAAAGACTGCCTTTGTTCTTTCATCTGTCACTGATCACCTGAGAGACTTAAAGGAAGTAAATTTACTACTTGCTATTTGCTTCTCTTTCTCATTTACTTACACTGTGAACTTATGATTGAGACTTTCCTTGTTATGTCTCTGCATAGCACCAATAGCATGGGAGGCTTGGAGAAATATGTACTTCAATGTGATCCAGTAGCAATTTTAGTCATAATGACCTCTTACATTTATGTCCCATCACTGCTTATTCTTACAGTTTTAGACACTCTTTCACATACTTTGCTTGTTCTGACAGTTTTCTGGATAGCCATACTTTGATATTCACACATCCTAGGTCAGAAGTGTCCTGAGACAAAAACACAATCAGCTGTTTCCCTCCTACGCTCCTAAATACCCTAAGGTCAAATTAAATTATATCTTCCTTCTGCCTAAAGGTCTAAGAGAACCCTCCTTATTGAATCTTCACTGCAGCTACCTCCTGCTATCATTGCTATCTCCTGCAAAGTGATGCTAATTAGACATCATTTTAATGTCAATATTTAACACCATTTTCCTAGCAAGTAAGACAATTCTAGTCTAGATGTTCAACTTTATAATTTGAACACAGATGCTCCAACTCAGGTGCATGTTCTTCTTAGGGTACATGCAACAATTGCCTGCTCCTTTTGAGAGTTTTTGGCCAAAGAAGACATAAAGACATGAACAAGACATAGTAAGGGTGGTCATGTTAAGAAAAAAGTGTGTCAGTGGCATAACTAATAAAGATATGAGGAGTGTGAGAATATATTTCCAGTTGGGAGGATAAGGAAAGGAAGGGAGACAAAATACAAAAAGACATAAATCCAGGCCAATTAGCATTTGCAAACAATAACCAGAAACAAACCTGGTCAGTCACACTAATTGAAAGGCTATGAAAGAACTGTACTTTTCAAAAGATGAAGTTGCAAAACTGGGGGGTCCTTTTGGACGTTTTGGAAGGGTTTGGTGGGACTGTGTCAAATGGTGGGCAGTGAGCAGGGAAAGGGGGAGCAAGAAGAAACAGACAGAATGGTAGGCAGAAAGGGGTACAAACAAGACAATCGCATTGCTAATCAGTGTTGGACAGAGGTAGTGGGGGTTTTTATCCTACAGCCACTGTGAATGGTGTATATTCAAAAACAACCCTGAGGTTCTGGGGTGAGTGAGGGGCTCAGAGCTGGTGGCTGGAATGGATCACAGGCCGTGTGCTGATAGAGTGCTGGCTGATAGGGTAGTGTCAGTGTTTGTGAAGGGGCCTCAGGTGCTGGCAGAGTCTCAGACAGGCAGAGTCCATGGGGGATTTAACGTGGGATATCTGTGGGACGAGTGTGTGAGCGTTGCATGCTTGCAGTAAGCACCCAACTGCACCAGCAGCCTGTGGGGCAGGGAAGAGGGGTCGGGATCCAGGCAGAGGTGCCAGTTGTGTAAAGGGGCCATGCTGGTACCCCAGGGATCTCACAAATGTCCGTGTGCTTGTGAACTTGGAGAGCACTGAGTGTGTGCTCCGCTGGTGACCTCCGGGGCAGCCTGTGCGATCAGCCGTGTCGGTGTCCCCGCTGGGCGCGAGTGTCCCCTCACCCGTGTGTCCCTGCCACACAGACCCAGCTTCACTAGCAGCTGAACCTGCAAACCCACACCCTTGGCAGCCCTGACACACATCACGCTGCTCCAGACAATCCATCAACAGTCCTTCTGTCATGGGAAACAACGGCAGAAATGCAGCAATCCTTGTTCCAACCGAGAGCAAGAAAAAGGAAACCTGGCTTTTAATTTGTTGCAAGGACAGTAAGCTGAAAGGGAGAAAACTAAAACTCTCATTTACTTTCTAGCCACAGATTCATGCAAAATGCCCAAGCACTCAACAGGTAGAAACTGATCTCTGCCTCTGGCCTCATGATTTCTTTTCTGAATACTTGACGAAAATGCATTTTTCAGGTTACCAACACAATACTTTTTTCCACTCAGACTGGAATGAAATCTAGCTACAAGCAAGCCATACTTAGAATATTCTTGCTCTTTTTCTTTTTTTTGGCAATAGTTCTTATTTTGAATTTTGCAATTCTCATTTGCAGTTTATGTTTATTGTATATTAAATATTTCTTGTGAAAATTAAAAAAGTAATTTAGTAAACAAAATCCATTTTAAAATAAAGGTTACAACATAACTAAGTGGGTTTTTACCTGCTTATGGTTTGCTGGGAGAGGAAGGGAAAACAGACATGTATCTTTTAGCATAAATTAAATAAATCAAATCATATATATATGCAAAATAAGTTTTCTAATTCAGGTAAATATATATGATTCTCAGCATCTGCACTTCCACATATTTCAAAAATGTCAAGAGAAAAAACATGTAAAATAGTGTCTAACAGTGTATTTTTAAAATATCACCATCTGTTTCACCTTGTGTAAGGGATGTTAAATTACGTGTTATGTACTGTATATTGCCATAAGCCAATTAAGGCAGGTAAACTCATTTTAGACTTAAACATTCAAATATGAAAATGTATAAGAAATGTTTTTCTTCACAATCTTTAACAATGCTTTTTTCAATTCCCTCAAAGAGACAATGTTTTAGAAAAGAAAAATGGGGATTTCTTCATTTCAGCCTCAGGAAAGAAATCACTGAAGCTGTACCATTTGTCATCCTGGAAGGTACTATATGTATTTCAGATAACTGCAAAAATACCATGTTTTGTTCAATAATGCAGCAACTTTTAATTTGGTTCATTCTGCTTAAGATGGTGACTTGGATAAGGTCAAATAAAAGAACAGAGGAAAAAGAGGATTGAATGAGACATACCATCCTAGAAAACCCCAGATTGGAAGGGGATCTTGAAAGATCAAGTGGTTCAGCCTTTTGGGGGAAAGGGAGCCTAGATCAGGTTATCAAGCAATTGTCCAACTGAACTGTGAAACCCTCCAATGATGGGTACTCATCTCCAGAAAGCGCATTTACTCACCATAAAAACTTTATTTCTTTTACTGACATGAAAACACTCTAAATGCCACTTGGAGCTATCTCCTCATGTCACCTCCATGTGGCTTTTTATGGAGACCCTCTGTCCTCTCTGAAGCTGCCCTTTTAAGTACTGCTAATGCTGGACTTCAGCTAGTGCTAAAAGGCAACCATTTGATTGACAATAGAAAAAAAAAAATCAGTCCTCTTACTTTGTTTGTCATGAACAATTTCACTCAAAAATAATTGAGAGACGCCAGATAAAGGGACTCCAACCATCCTTACAGTCCTTATGGAGAGCTGAACACTGCCAACACAACGAGCTACACCTGGAAACCTCCAGTAACTCTGTCCAGGTGCATTAGCTTTATGCAACCTTCCATCATCTCTTATATGAGCCTGCTAAGTTCACTGACTTTGCAGAATTAAAATTTCAACACAACTGATCATTTAAATATGGCCTTGTGTATACTGCCACTTTGGAATGGATTTAAGGAGACAGTTATGCTTGGTATGCCATGTCATAATCTCTGCAAATCCCAAGTAGTATGTCACTTCTGTACTACCACCTCTTCTAAACACTTCCAAAGTCATGTAAGATAACAAATACTCCCTCATTATCTCTAGTTGTTTAGGTGTTGTAACTGATATATAATAAGAATTATATATAGTGATATAATCCTTTGAAGGGTTTTAACTAAGCATGAGACTGCAGAGCCCTAAGAGGAAATACCCCAGATTTCCAGCTTTCAACTCATACTGCTCTCCTTTCACAATTTAGACATCCACAAGACTGAGTCTAAAGACATCCCGATATACAGTCATAAACCCACAGTATAACTGTTGATCTCTCTCAAGTTTGGTCACTTGATTCGTTTTTGTTACTATTACTTAACACAAAAGTGCCTAAAAAAGTCACACAAATGCTCCCAAACTAGCAACAAATGCAACCTCAGTAAATTTACCTCAATAAATCAGAAATTAAATTTATTATTTCACCTCTTGCCAAAATTATTGCTCATTGTCTCATTAAATAGAAATCTTCATGAAAAACATAATCCAGATGTTTCAGGATGGAATTGGGTTTGCATCTTTGCTCTTTGAATGCATGTACTCTGAAAATAATATCATTCCTAGGAACAGAACCTTACACCTCCCTTTCCAAACAAAATAATGCATTCAGACTGAAAACAGCTTTTTACTTACCGATACTAGACTAGGTCCAATGTAAAATAGTCAGATGGAAAATAAAAAGAAAAACATATTAAATGTACTTATCTCCAGTATAATCCAGACCAGGGATGAGACCTCTTCTAGGATGTAAAGAAAATAAATTGAAACAGCTTATAGTCTTGACCCAAATTAACTTCTCTATTTCTCCAGTTGGATTTGAAATAATTCTTATGTTCTTATGCCTCTGCCTTAGGCTGGAGAAACATGCAGTAATGGTGGGACACTTAGTTAAAAATTGTCTTGTACCAGAGAATCACAGAATGGTTGAGGTTGGAAGGGACTTCTTGAATTCCTCAGGCTTGATTCCTCTGCTCAAACAGGGCCACCCAGTCCAAGACCATGCCCAGATGACTTTCATATTCTCCAAGGATGGACACTCCACAACCTCTCTGGGCACCCTTTGTCAATGTTTAGCAACCCAAGACGACAAAGTGTTTCCTGATTTTCAGTTGGAATCTTCCGTGTTCCAGTATGTGCCCATTGCCTCTTTTCCTGCCACTGGACACCACTGGAAAGAGCATAACCCCCTCCTCTTTGCACCCTCCCTTTGGGTATTTACAGACATTGGAAAGACCCCCCTGAGCCTTCCATTTCCAAGCTGGACGGTCTCAGCTCTCTCAGCCTATCCTCATACGAAAGATGCTCCAGTCTCTTAACTGTCCTTGTGGCATTCTGCTGCAGTCTTTCCAATATATCCATGTGTCTCTTGTACTAAAGAGCTCCTACTGGATACAGTACTCCAGGTTTGGCCTCATCTATGCTGAGAGGAGCAGCCAAAACAGGATACTGGTCTTTTTAGGAAAGAATGAGGAGAAGGAATTTAATACCTCAGCATATTCCACGTCCTTTGTCACCATGACCACTGCTCATTCAGCAGCAGGTGCAGGTTCTCCCTAGGTAGCATTTGGCTGTTTATATATTCATAGTCTCCTTTACTGTTGTCTTTGACATTCTTCCATAGTTTCAATTTAAAGTGGGCTTTGGCTTTGCTAACTTCATTCCTGTAAGACTGGACAGCAATTCTCTGCTCCTCATAGGTATGTGCCCATGATTTCACACTCTGGATACTTCCTTAATCTTCTTAAATCTGACTTTTGGCTGCAACTACTCTTAGCCTCTTTTTCCTATCTTCCTAACCAGTGGGATGGTCTCGAACTTGAGTATCAACTCTTAAACTTGAACCTTGAATATCAACTAGCTTTCTTGGCCCCTCTGCCCTCAGGGACCTCATCCCACAGGACTCTTTCAAGACGATCCCCAAAGAGGTCAAAGTCTCCTCTCCTGAAGTCCAGACTTGGATGGTGCCTTTTGCCCTGCTCTCTTCCCTTGGGATCCTGAATTCCACTATCTCATGGTCACTGCAGCAAACGTTGCCTTGTCATCCCATCCCCAATGAGCCCTTCTTTGTTCCTGAGTAACAGGTCTAGTTACACACTTCTCTATCACTTGTGTCAGGAATTGGTCATTGGTCCTCTTGAGGAACCTTATAGATTTTCTATGTCCTGCTGAATTGTCCCTCCAGCAGATACTGCGATAGATGAAATTCCCCATGAGGAGTAGGGCCTGCATGTGAGAAGTTGGTTCAGGCTGTCTGAAAAACTCCTCATCTGTGGAGTAAGACAGGTGCTTTCCTTTCCCTAGAACAGGCACTCCGTCAGTTACAGACTAAATTTGTACTAATAAGCAATTACCAGCCAAAATCTGAAAGCCCCTAATGAATTTATCAAGACACAGAATGTTGGAAGGGAGACAGACTGAACTGTTGACTAGGATTTGGGAACACTGGAGGTGCTCAAGGCCCAAATAAACAGTGTTCAGGTGGCCTGGAATTATTGTGAATCTTGAGGAATGTTGTATTTTAGACTCCTACTAGTAAATATTATTAAAAGAAAAAAAATCTGGTATTGCAGAACTTTCCATACTGTAGTAGATTAATCTGTGTATTTAAGGCAACCTCAAGCATTTGTACCAATGCAATCTCTTTCTGCCTCACATTGTATTTTAAAGTCACTATTTTATTACATTTTTATCATAATCAGGGGTTTTTCAGTTTTTAAAACAAATGTTAAGACTAATTTTCTGTAAAACGTAAATAATTATGTACTTTTTGTTTGTTGAATAATAGGAAAAATTAAAATGAGAAAGTATTCCTTATTGTGAAATTAATGATCATGAAAAAACTATAGAATGGGCATCAGTAAAACCATTATTCTGTAATAACTGAGAAATTTTATTTTGTTCTTCTGCCATCAAGTTAGAAGGAAAGAGAATTAAATAAGGTATAATACTTTCCTTTTAAAGAACAGTCGATGTAAGAGATATATGAATGTAGTGGAAAAGTGCTTGACTTCTTTAACTTTTGACTTTTTTTCTTATTAAACCAATTATTCCTGCACCATCTAAATCCTTCTGAAATAATTTCCCACTGGCTGAAGCAAAAGCCGCTGCAGGGAGCAAAATCAGCCAATTTTTTAAAAGCTGTCTTCATTGAAAACCCACACAACATGCTACAGAATTCAAGCAGATGTTTTCAGGTTCTAAGATTAAGGAAACTTTGTATTAATGTCTTCCAGCGGCCTTATTCACAAAACCTGATGCCCTTTAGCCTCACCGGAGACTGAGGTCAGCAAGACTGTGATATAAAAATATGGTTATTAATCACCAACAAGTAAATCTATGAGCTTGTAGCAAACTCTGAGAATAGAATTTGTATTGCAGTCTAATCTATTATTTCTTATAATGCAACAAATTGAAAGGCTTTTGTCTTCAGGGACTTTTGAAGTGTACTTTCTGTAACATAAAAAAATAAATACTGTGTAATCACATGCTGCATACTGAAAAATAAAAAGTGAGTAGTGTCACTGAACAATATATGGACCTGATTGAATATAACAAAAATTATCATCAAAATCTTTTAGAAGTATACATGTGAAATTCTGCAAGGAACTGAAATCCTTTACAGACATCCTCAGAATATAAGCACGATTTTTCTCTTTTACACTTAGCTTTAGGCAATGAGCAGCAGATTGGTTATTCTCATTATAAGACATTTTTGCATCAGTTTGCTTGGTAATGAAATTTGTTTCTAGATGCATTTTCAATATTTAGAAAATAAAGGAAATGCAAAGGAAAAGAAAAGGAAAGGCAGGAAAAAGAGTGTGAGGGATGTTGTTTTCTATGGTACAGTTGCCTGTGGAAACTAAAAAGTTGTTACTTACTAAAAGGATGGCCATGAATACTAACTATTGCTCACAGCAGCCAAGTGGCGAGTCCTGAAAAGGATCACTTACTTTTTCAAATGAATTTAGTTATTTGACTTGATGATAGAGAATAAATATACAAACTAGTTTATGTATATCTCCTTTATGTTTTTACAGGGTTACCAAAACTAATTCAGAACATAATACATCCCCCTACTTTCTGAGTGCCTATTCATGCAGCATCCCCTTTGCTCTGGAAGCTCTTTTGCCATTTAATTACAATCCACTGCATTTGCTTATTTCTGAGAGTTTTACACTTTTCTCTTTCCTAGAATGGCATTTCAATACATCTTGAGGTAAATGGGCATCCAAATCCCACCTAAGACCCCTAGGGAAGCCCCAGAAACTTGCATCATCTACTGCAGGTACCTGCAGAGTAACAGGAATTACCTAAATTTTCTAGAATAATTTTGATACCAGAAATAGGTGTCAACTCCTAGGCAAACCAAATGAAAATTAATCTTTCTGGAACTGGAGCAGACAGACTGTGGTTTTTTTTCAATTGAAGGAAGAATCTAATGTACACAGAGTTAACTGTTTCTTAAAAAGCAAATAGAACATCTTCCACGAATCTGAATCAACTCCTATTCACCCATAACAATCTCAAAAAAATCAGAGAAATATCTTAGAAATTTTGTTTTTTCTAAATGCTTAGCAAAACAGCATGCTCATAATGAAGATTAAAAACTCCCTGACAAACTAATGCAATCCCAAGGTAATCACTTAAACTAATAAAAAAAAAAAATCACTATATAAACAAACTACTATTTTAAACTAAGCAAAATTTAAATTCATGCTTGCAATTATCATATTCATAAATAATTTCTCCAAAGCCAAATAAGATATCAAAATCCAAACAAATGTATGTGTTATCTTGAGCATCAAGGAAATTTTGAAAATACAGCTTAATTTAAAATTACAGATAAAGGTTTTACAACTCAACTGAAGATTAAGTATTTGTACAGCCACTTAAAGTTTTGAGTAGCAAAATAATGAAGCACATTTAAACTAAGTTCAACTGTATGTTTCCACCAAATGAGGGTTACATCTCCATCGTTCAAATCTGTAAAATGTTGCTACTTTGAGTTGAAGCCTTTCTTGTTTTCTTTATTTTATTTTTCAGTAATCACAATGTATAAAGCAATGAAGAGTAAAAAGAAAAAGATTCCTAGGGCTTTTTTCCTTCATTTTAGTCACCTGCTATATGCAGAGCTTTTATTTTATTTGAATTTCCTAAAACTCCCCTCTCAAAAATTAGAAACTGTCTGGAACAAAGAAGAAAAAGCTCAGGGGAAGGAAATGAGAGCACCAATATTTGTGTGACATTCAGTGCTCCTAACTCTCTTTGGATTTTTTTTGAAAGTGGATCAAAGACCTTCCCAGATATTTTGTACAATAAATTCTTTTAACATCAAAGTACTATAAAATGTCACTATTTCCCTCTAGATGAAAAATCTCATTGGTTTCAAAGTTTGTTTTTGCTGCTCAAGAATGAATTGTAGTCAGGTAAGTGTGACATGAAACAGCACAAATTCCCTCAATTACTTGATTTTTAATTCATTTGACAACTCTTCTACAGGCTAAATCCTTATATTTGTTTTCTTTCATATTGCACTGAAAAACCTTTATTTATGACACAAATAAGACCACCAACATGAACTAAAAAATAACTTTATTGAATAATTCTTGCCAAGTGAGAAGCAGTCTCAATGTTATCATCCACATACATACGCTTCTTAATGCAAGTTGCTTTTCTAGAGAACTTAATGAGCCAAGCCCTAAGCCAAAGTTTTACTGCCATTACTGCTTTTAAAGAGCTGCCAGGTGGAGACAGAGTCCTTAATGTTTCTTAAGGAGCATGCAGCAGAAGTCTCCTTAACACTAAGTACAAGAGCAGGTATATAGAGCAAATCTTTCCCTGAGCTTACAGTTGAGAGCAATTATCTTGGTCAGTAACTGACAGCAATTGATTTACTGTGATCTCAACACTAATTATGCCTAAGGGAGTCACTGTTTTGATAAATTACCATTTACCTTCTTATGTGGAGCCTAATTAACATGACCACAGTTTTCTGAATAGCATTGACTTTTCATAACAATGTCATGCATCTGTTTGAAAGTATAAAGATAAGACCACTTACTTAAGGGTCCTTATCTACTTCTTTATTTGAAGACCTGTTAGTGATGGACTTTGGAAAACATGAACAGAAGAGCCACACAGTGACATGAGAAGTAATTTTTCATTCTTCAAGTTATCTGCTGAAAAGTAAACCATATGCCATTGCTACACAGTCTCTACTAAGATGATAAAATGAGGGTGCAGCTGCCTGAACTGTGAATTTTGGATTGCTTTAATGATTTCTAAAACTTTCAACTCTAATCTTAATTGACTCCAAAGAGTAAGATTTAAATTCTGGGAGAGCAAATCTGCTTGAGGGAAGATGCTCAAGAGCAAGCAAACTAAGTTACACTGTAACTGACATTTCAACAATTTACAGTAATATGACAGCTCCAAAATGCCAATCTTTATCTAAAAAACAGAGCATGAACGACTGAAAATTGTGGATTCTTTGACCTCGTATCATGAAAATCTAGAAATTACAAACAGCTTCAATAAGATGCAAATATCAGTGCTAGTTAGGGTACACTCCATTTTTCTTTATTTTTTTTTTAAATCTAGATATAGAATCACAGATCACTGAAAGGTTACACAACTTCTCTGGGCAATCTGATCCAGTGCTGCATCATCCTCTGAGTAAAGATTTTTTCCTAAATCTAATTTAAAAGTGCCCTCTTTAAATTTAAAACCATTGCCCCTTGTCCTGTCCATTGCAGTCAACGTATCTCAAGTCTGAATTAAGAAAAAGAATGAGCTGAATAACACTTAAGCACATAATGATCAAATTTCACAGCTGCTGCATACTCCTGTTGTGATGTTCGTATTTTCCCTCTTCACACCATTATAGAGTCTTTCCAATGTCCTTGAAAGAGGTGATAATTTACATCCTATATAGTAACAGATTTTGAACATGTATTTACATGCCAATCTCTGCCTTTATTTTATTTCAGTTGGATTGGGAAATGGATCCCTAATAAAGCAGCCCAAGAGGTTATGTTCAGTTCTCTAAAGCACTGAGTGACAACAGAAGCTGTTTTAGGAGTGAATTCCATGTGAGACTGACATGAGCCTGTAAGGCCCTTACTGAAGGCACAGCTAATGGTCAGACAGGGTACTGTAGAGGGCTCTAAAATAGCACTTTCTGCATTTTGCTAGCAAAACTTACGTAATATCTGCTAAATCTTCTGACTCTTGAGTGTCTTTTCACATACTGCTGGAAGTGTAAAACTGTGGTTCTTCTCTCCGTGGCAAACCTGTAATTATCTTTCAACCTCAGCAGATCAAAGTTACCTATACAGCTACTTGCAATGATGTTCTGACAGCTTCTGCCCTCTCTGATGACTTTGCTTTTGAGTATTTTAAAGCAAGAGGAGTGTAAGAAAATGTATTTGATTACAGGAAAAAGGCAGTCTTCTATCTCAGCCATGAAAAGGAGAATGATATCCCTTGCAGCTCCATAAAATGAATTCTGGTAGCAATGTGCTGTTAACTTATTTTTCTTCATTCTGATAGCTCTGGATCATGATATCTTGGTGTTGTGTGCCACATTTTACCACAATTTTAGTTGAACAGTTTTCAACCATGGAGGTTTTCATCCAAGAACCACCTTCATAGCAGGTATTTGAATTAGCTCTCTTTAGCAAAAAATACACAAACTGTGTCCATGCTTGATGGAAATTAGCTGCACACGATGAGTTTTTCATCTCATTGAGTTTAAGACAGTTGTTTTAACTAAAATTGTTTTAATTGAAATAGATTCTACACATTCACTTTATAAGAAATAGAGAGATAAGTCCAGAAGACAATTCACTCCATTCTTTAACAGGTTAAATGGATTGATCACTGCAAAATTCTGATGGTTCTGCAGGTCAAAGAAGAGCCTTTCATACATATATATATACATGAAAACTACAAGAGACATTAAAATTCATCTGTCCTGATTTAAAATATTTGCACCTGAACTAATCCTACTAGTCTATACTTGTAGAATCAATATGGAGAACTTGGCTGTCTAAAGAACCACTCATCTGCTCCTAAAGTATGAATATGTTGCTCTGTCTCTTTCTCTCCACTGACTTTAAACATTACCGGGGCACCTAGCTCACATATAGACCTCCAAAGCTTTGATACCTAAATTTTGACAAAGTTCCAACTCCCCACAAAATGCAGAATAACCCAGACCCATTGTGAGAGGTCAACCTCCCTGTGAGAGCAACGCCAAATGGGTTTACAAGCACAAGTTAAGGAAGAGTATTGGCAGCCCTCGAGAAAACTGATAGGAAAAGGAAAATTCTGTTACAGAAATAGTAACTGAGAAAGACAATTTGTTCTTCATGATAACTGTAATGACAAGAAAATATTCAAGTTTATTAAATGAACTAAACAACACAGTATTCATCCAAGGCTATTACAAATTACCTCTGGAACAAATAATTTGGATCTTCCAAAAATACTTGATTCTGCTGAATTTCTGAAAGATTCAAAAACACGTATATTGCACTAAAAATTATTTAAAAAAAAAAAGATAAAGAGCTCACAAATACTATGTATGCTAACTGGATATTGTTTCACTAATCTGATATTGATTACAGACAAAATAATGCTTTCCTGGGAAAACAAAGTGTTCTTAAGTAAGAGTAAAATCACAATTAGTTCCAAGAAGATAGCTCTTCTTGGCAAGATTGCTACTTTACAATGAGATCACAAGATCTTCCAGTTCACAAAAGTAAATGAGATGAGAACTTAAAACCTTTGAATTAATAATTAAGACAAGAACAAGCACTTGAAGTAAAAATGAAGCCAATACTCCTCTTGGATCACTAAAATTACCTAAATTCTCTAAGATCCTCTGCTGTGACTAACTGCATTTAATAGAATAAAAGATAAAATCTTTGCTGACACAATTTGCAGATGAGATAAAACTGGTGAGAATACACATAATGGTAGGGTGAGGCCAATCATACAGCTAAATCTGGATCTTTCAGTAATATGCAGACATTTGCACAGAGATTAAATATAGCTGCCAAATGCAGAGTTCAAAGGAATATAAGACAGGTAATGCAATATCTTTAAATAATCTGATACTGAGGGATCTAGAAATATTGGCATACAGAGAGCTAAGTTCAAATTGCTTTTATGACAGTGCATTTATAAAGAATGAGTCAGTCCTTGGGATCATATCATGATGCACCCATACATAAACCTAGTGAAACCAGTATTAAAATCTTGCACCATCTTTTTGAGAAGAATGCAGGAAAGTTAGAAACAATTCAGAAAACATCAAATCGATTCTATAATCCACACTTTATAGCAAGAGATTTAAGAAGTTCAGCCCAAATTAAGAAGTCAAGTCAATAAATGACATGACAACAAGTAATACATTTCCATAATGTTTTCCATATTTTTACAGCTTTAGCTGCACATGAATAGTGTCTGCTATGCGTCCTGAAATCCTCAGATACAAAGGTCAAGGATGTTTGCACTAAGTTGTCACGGTAACTCATTACAGACCAAGAACGTTCATTACTAGTGCGGTAACGACAGTTTATTTCTTCATGTACATATACGTGCAATGAATGCCAAACCCCTGAAAACTGTGCTAAGAGTACAGAATCTTCAAAAGGGCCTACAAAAATTGTCCAGGAAAAAGCATGCCTAGGAAATATCCTACCCTGACCTGCATGGGTAAGAGATGTCTGACAGTAAGTGACTGTAAACAAGACTGAGTGAATGAAAGCTCACACTAGGCTACATAGTAAGAGAAACCTTACTATGGACACTAATTACTGATGTAATGTACCTAAAAAATACGATAAATCCTTTATAATTTTGAATACTTTCATTCAAGAATGGAAATCTCTTTACAAGATATGGCAATTACCAAAAAACCCATATCAACGCAAAAATAGGTGAAATTTGATGCCAAGTATATTGAAGTTATTAACATTAGATTACCACTGGCTTTTAAAAGCTCCCTGTATATAGTCTTTAGATTAATAGATCCTTAGTAATATAAAATTGTTTCCAAAATATTTTACATATATGTAAATGTAATGCTTACGCACTGTTCAAAGGAATTGCATCTCAATGCTCTCAGAAACAGACAGATGTCTATCTGTATTTCATATTTTTATGCTTCTTGCTTTATGTCATAATTTGGCATAAGATTGTAATAAAAAATAGGAATTTCCTAGAAATTACAGGAATGAAGCCGTAATGTGAACTGAAACTATGTTTCTTCCAGGTCAGGACTCTGTAGTGGGTAACCCAAAATGTTATCAACTCCAGCCAGTCCCTGGGGCCAGTCACCCTGCGTTGGTGCCCGACACAAGCACAGAAGCACCAACACCAGCAGAGCCTGGCGGGTGGCAGAAGGAGGCAGCAGCAGAAGGAGGCAGCAGCAGGAGGAGGAGGCAGCAGTAAGAGGAGGCCGAAGCAGGAGGAGGCAGCAGGCAGCGGCACTGACCCCACACACACTGGCACTCCTCATCTGCTCCTTGAACTCCCCTGTAATCTCCCACATTCCCAAGATGGTTTGCCACCATCCTTTCCTCTGTCTCCCAGAGAGCACAGCCCCCTGCCAAGGCCACCCCCTGGGTGGGGGGTGCCCTTTTCCCCGTCTCCCCAAACACAGCTGCCTGTGGCGGTGGGCGCCATCTTGGAAAGGGCATTTCCGCCATTTTGGGAGTCTCTCTCTCCTCGGGCAGACTGGGAGATTCAGGAATTGTGTATCTAGTAGTGGTTTCACTTGCTAGCAAATTGTTATTTGTTTGCTTATACCTACTCGTATTTTGTTTCTCTTTATTGGTGGAAAGGGATTGGTTAAAACAAAGGGCAAGAACTCATTTTTGAGCATTCCCCTTTAAATTGTTTTAAACAAAGATAGAGAGAAATTATTCTTTCCAAGAACACCATAGGACAGGGGAAAAAAAACCCACCAAAACAAACAGAAAAAAAACCCCAACAAACAAACAAAAAACCAAAGCGTGAACAAATTAACTTCAGAAGAAATCTCTTAGAAGCTGCATTGAAAATTGGTAGCCTATGAGAGATTTTATGTGCATATACAAGAATAAACATGTTTTGATGAAAAGTATACAAATAGGTAACCTCAAACATCAATTCCAGAAATTTAACTGGCAATACAAGGAATCACATGTATCTTATATTGGCTGTGTCCAAATTTTGATACTAATCACAAAGCTGACAAATAAATTAGGGGTTCAAGGCTAAGAAGTGAAACATATAATTCAGATACCTGACAGTCTCTCCTGAAAAGTTCCATGCTTTCTCTGCAGTGTTCAACTGTGACAGAAATCTCTGCTTCAATCATTGTTAAAAAAATATAGAAATAAGACAACAGATCAATTGGGTAGAGATTACTCTGCAGAGATGACAGTAATACATCGTTTTAGTATCTCAAGTACAAAGAAAACAAGCAAGAAATTTTAAACCATCACTCTTTCTGCCTGTAGTATTGGCAGGCATTTAAGGACTAGGTCACAGTACCTGATTAAACTGATTTTATTCATACCTTTTTCCTTCAAATCTCCCTTTAAGTTAAAAAAAGCTATTTTCTTTTTTTTTTTTTAATCATTGGCAACATTTTATTTGCTTTATCAGCAGAGCTGGAGTTTTTTGACAGTGTTAACAGATCTCATTAAAGTAATATTTATGAAAACCTCCTTGTCACTTTTTTTAACTGAGATAACGAAGATCAATTTGTGAGTATAAATACAGCTTTATGAACTTCATCCTATTTGGTTACCTTTATTCTAGTTGGCTAGATTTTATTTGCTGAGTATTATGCTTCAATACTAATTGCGAATTATACTGAAATATTAAAACAAGTGAGTTCTGATAAAGTATTGGGATTCTACAATTATGCAATATTTATAAATCCACAATTATGTTATAAAGAAGCTAATAAACAGAAAACCCACATTGTCGAAACCTTACAGGCTAAAAAAGTACCTTATTATTTTTCAGAAGACCTAAAGTATATGTTCTTGCTATTATGTACCTGGAGAATCTATTAACATTCCCTTATGCAACTGCAAATACTTTTAGTTCCATCCTTTTCTTTATTCTCATTCAGAGATCACATTCTTTAACTATAAATAAAATGTGTAACTTCATCCTACTCAAGTCATGTCCAGTGCTTCAGCTAATTCAATGGAGAAGAGGATATGCACAAAAGAAAACAATACAGATCCTATACAAGCTAAAGTTTAGAAGACTCACAACTGCTAATTGCTTTCTGTTTATACACACTGTAGAGGTGACAGAAAACCAAAGGACTTCTCACAATTCTTTTTCCTCACTCTCAGTGTGATGAAAGTTTTAAAATCTTCCAGCTCTTTGGCACAATCTGCAGGGTAAATTTACCATTACATAAATCTTATCCTCTTAAGAGCCTCAAGAATCACCTAAGTCATCATTCCATACTGACAAATAATCAGATCATTATAAATAGTTTAATATTTAAATATATGTTAACTGAATAAATAGAATATACCAGGCTTCCAAAAACTTACCACAAAAAACAAGCCGATTGTTCCCCTACTTTTCTCAGCCATAACCAGTTCTTCACTTCTGAAGCAGATACAAAGTAGTGCCATTGCTAATGAGCTACTTTTTCATTAGGATTAAACTTAAGACTTAATCACTTTTATGGCAGGATTCCATAAATACTGAAATTACTGAAACTCTGAGCTATGGTTTATCACATGATATTTCCCTAATCTTTTCTGAACAATGTCAGGCTCACCTTTGGATTGAGGATTGTTTTAAAAGCCTTTATGAAATACAAAGCTTATAGCTCCTATACTTCAGCAGTGATTCCTTCAAACAATAATGAACTGCTCTGCGAGCAGTTTGCTATTAAATGGCTTTGTGAAACCTTCACATTTGCTCAGCACATTCCTTTACAAAGTCTAGGAGACTTATTCAATTGACCAACATGTTGCTTGGTAGCAGCTTGATCATTTGATTCTTACTGGGAAGATTAAAACTAGAGCATTTCATCATTGTACTCAATTTCTACCACAGCAAGTCAAGAGAGCAAAGGGAAAAAAGAAAAGACCTAATCTTAAATTCGCATTAACACAATTCCTAATCAGATGCAGCTTCTAATAAAAATCCCACATAAAAACCTCTTTGCTTTAGATATCACAGGCAAAAAGAAAGCTCACTTCAACACAATATTAAAACACAGCTTCAAACCTTTTGTGGTTAAAAAAAAAAAAGAAACCAACAATCCCCAAATGCCAATATCAGTAGCTAAACTTTCCAAGAATTTTAATTATTATGTGTGTATATTAGCGTTTTATTAAAAGCAGAATATGAACAGACTGATCGAAGAAAAATGTAATTTTGAGAACTTCAAGACAACAGGTATCTTTGACACAAGCTTTATCTCTGCTAATGAGTTAAACATGGCTGTGTACTTTCTCCAGGAAGACAATTATATAGAATGACCCACATCCACTCTGAACCAGCATGCTGGCTTCCAGCAGTAAGTGTTCTTGAGATATAATAACTGCAAAAGTATACACAGGAAGGTTTTGATACTGTGCTGGATGACTAACAAACAATTATGTTCTGACATAGTTGTCAATCTTAAGAATGGTCAATTCCAGAACACAGGGATTTGCGTGGATACTGTTACCAATTATTTAGCAAAATCACCGTCACAACCCGAGGTGTCTCCTTAGCCCTGAGATCACCTCAGGAGGACATGCAGGTGGTCTGGAACCCAGCTCTTTCCGATGCCCGCCGATGAGAGACTGCAGGA
>JAOTQP010000001.1:42760516-42792348 GCA_026413545.1 Cichladusa arquata
TATTTATTTTTGCAGCTTGCATTTCTTCTCTCAATGTTGGTAAATTGTTCCAAGGAGCTAAATCCAGCCCCTGAGACGTTTGGATCTCGTTTGAGGGTCTTTGGGGACCCCGCCAGGGGAGTCTTGAGGCTCCCAGGGAAGCCAGAGGAATACTCTGGACTCCCACAAATCACAGCTTGTATTTTCATAGACTTGAAGTTCTTAGCTGGAGCTTGACCCTTCCACAGGTCAATATAGACAAGTGGAAAGCCATTAATAAACATACAGTGCTGATGAATGCGAAGAAAATGCTTTAGCATCTTTAACTTAGACCAGAAAATATTTTAAGGCTAGGTCCCTGACTTTGGAAAGGTGATTCACAGGCAGTAAGTGACTTAAGACCCCACACAAACGGGGCTAGGTGTAAACCTCTGAGCTGTACAATGATTTATTAAGTATTGATTTAATCTTTTAGTAAGGCTGGCTAGATAAGCTCTGCTGCTGTTCAACATGCAACTTATCTTCAGTAAATGTTGGAAAATTCTGAACACAAAATTATTTTGGAGTTCCAATCTTCTATGGAGTTTCTGTGCCTTAGTCAGAATTCTCTATTAAAGTATGCCTACTTGCCACAACTATTTGCCACTTAACTCTCCATAACCAAAAATCAGATTCTGAAATTCAGAATAAAACTGATTAAGTCCTAAAACATCACTTAGTGGTGGCTGCAGCAATGCACAAAACCTCCATCTCTTTCAGGGAAGAAGCAGTGTAGCATTAACTCCCTGTGCTCTAGAAAGTAAGAAACATCAATATTCGAACTCTTAGATTTGATTTTCAAGGAAAATCATAGTTTTTAATGTATAAAGACAAAAATTTGTCAGCTGTGGTGACTGATAATTTTTTATTTTGGAGACAGTGCATTATACCTTCTGATTCTCATTTCAGATAAATACACAGCTTAAAACATAGGGCTAATCTTAAATAAAATAACAAAAATATACGAAAAGGAATGAGGTCATTATTGACCTCTTAGAGAAAAAAGTACTTGTGTACTCTTACCCAAGAAAATTATTCATAGGACATACACATTATATAGTCAGTAGGATGAAATATAATTCCTTTTGTAAATAATGCATAAAGGAAGTAAGGACAAATATATCAAAACATGAGATTAGCAATCCAAATGCATTCTAATGTGCCATCTTAGCTTTTTTTTTTCCATTAATAAGCATTTACTGACCTGGGACATAATAAAAAGAAGTCATGCTTTGACAGATTTTTTTTACCAGACAGAATTTTGCTAAGTTCACAATAATATCTGGCTTAACAGTTATTGAGCAGCTACAACACCGCAAACCAGCATATAAATGCAAGAGAATAAATCATTCACTCCAACAATCCTTCAAAGGTTTTTAACGTATATATACGATGTTCTCTGTAAACAGGCCATACAATGCTTGCAAACCAAAAAAATCTCTTTAATATGATCTATTACATCCACGTTCTTGTTTTAAAATCTTTAGCGAAACATACAAAGTGTAAATTTTGGTAAGTGTACACAGGACTGACCTCCATGTGAATTCATGAAATGATTCCTTGGTGAATGCAGCAACTTTGAAGAAGAGAAATTTAATTCTAAATTTCTAAAATGTAGCCTTCCAAAACTATGTAAATTTTAAAATAGTTTACCTTATTACCTCCTGTTTTGAAAATAATTTTATCTTAAGTTACACTGAACTTTCCCAATTAGCATATAGCAAACACAATCACACTTGAACAGAAAGAAAATGAAATTTGTTTTTCAGCATAGTTCTCACAAGTGTGAAACTCACAGGAAAAATATTAATACTTCATCACAGAGCAACAAAAATGACAACTTGATTTCATTTAATTTTGTAATAGAATGGCTGGCTCCCCTCTTTTTCTAACATAACTGAAAGGACTGTGGACAATTACTGTACTATAAAGAGGGAACACTTCTGTCCTTCTTTCCTTTTTTGCACATTTGGTGATAAAATGTTTTTGCATCCTAAGGCACTCATACAGAGATGTTGGTGGAGAGCCCCTTGACTTTATGCTCTGGAAAGTGTTTTTTTTACAGAGGAGGGAAACAACCCCAAACCTTTGTTTTAATGCTCCCCTCTCTGATGGTGTAGAGGTTGAATAGAATAATTAGACTCTGCTGCTTTGCCAAGGCAAGAATTTTATGAGCTTTAAAGAATACTGCTCAGATCACCAAGATGTGCATGGTCAATATCTGGTATGTGATCCTTCCCATAAAGCTCTGCTGACAAAACTGAGCTGTCACCTTAGAATAAATAAGCCTTTCCAAGTAACAAACTAATGGGGTTATTCAGTTATTATGTTTTGTTTTGCAATAAAAATATATAGTAAAAGTGCAGACATGTTCTTATATGAACCCTTCATGTAATTATATAAAATTTTAAAACTATTCAAGAACCTAAATTCTTCTCCTATTTATTTGTAAAAACCCACAACTATAAAAAAAAAATCAAAACCAACAAAAATAAATCAAATCCAAGCATCTAGGGAAGCAATAACATCAAAATGTAGAAGCATGGTGCTATATGCTACTCACTACAGTTGCACAGCATTAAGCATTTCTATGAAAATATCCAGGATTCTCTTTATACTTTGATGTGAAGTGTTTGTTTCTTGAAAGTGTTCTGCATTGCACTGATAACTCCCTAAACTGTTTGATGCAAGGCTGGTTTCATGAGCTGTCCTTAATGAATTCCCTCAGGGCATCTATAACCTATGCTCCCCATATTAAAAGAACAGATTAACTTCTTTTCAAACCAGAAAGTTGAAATCTCAAATCAATCTATAAATAAAATGGTATTTTACACTCAGAAACCTAAGACATTTGAAATTTTAATGTTTTCTCCACCTTTTATATTAACAGACTTTCAGTTGTAGATCTCTCAGAAAAATCACAGTACTTGAGTCAGTACAAAGGTATGGAAAATTGTTTGTCACATACTATTTTATGCAGCTCTAGAATACATATTAGTACTTGATCACACTTTCATCGACTGGTAATAGCAGCCAGCTTTACGGAACAGGATTCAGTGATTTCCTGTAAATCACCAAAAGCTATTGCAGTGGATTTCCAACAGAAGACAAGTGTGAACAGAGAAATCAACAACAGTTTGCAGTTCTGGATTGACTTCCTTGTAGCTCTTCAAACTCTTCTTGATTAAAAGGAAAACAAAGTTCTTTTTATTCTGATTCAACATCTGAAAATCTTCCTATTTTTTATCAAATTTCATATTATTTACAGCTACAATCTGCCATCTTCATACCATCCTCATTTCTCTGCAATGTTTTCTGGATAGCTACACTACTTCTCTCTCATCTTAAAAGCTATTTGGTCACACTACCATGAGTTCCATAAATTTTCTCAATCTAGATTTATTCTCACAGCAACTGGAAAATATTGCAATAAATGCAACTTGCCACACCGCATTGAGCACATTTTTATTAACATGCAGCACCAGTTCTATCTTCTGTTATACATAGGAACACATATAGTATCTTTTCTAATGCCTATTAACCTATAAAAAGATAGGAAAAACTTTGAAGGATTTTGAGGTAACAAGTTAAGTCCCAATTGCCACTCTTCTATCAGTTCAAGTACTGCTTTCATTGACTATGTAAACTGGACTACCATCTCAAGAAAAAATGCTTTAAAAAACAGAATGAATTTGAAAATGGCTTATTAGTCCTCTGTGAAAACAAATTACATATCCCCAAGCAATAAAATTTTGAGCTAACACATGCTTGTTTTAATCATTATGGGCTAAACAGAACCAAAAACAGAAATCTGCTGAAAAACTGACGGGTCTATCTTAAAGGGAAGATCTAAGGTAAAGAGTTGGGATTTGTGTGTATGATAGTAAGAAAACTTTATCAACTGCCAACACTGTGCAGTCAAAGTCAACAGAACCCATACAGACAGGTTATTTGTGTACTCCAGTCTAAGTAAGACCTTCTTGCACATACATCCTGTACATATATATCCTGTGTAACATTTGATTATTCTTCCCTCCTGAATGGCTTTAATAATTATTAGCTATTCTCTGAAATTTCTGTTAACTGAGAAATTAACTGAATCTCCATGGACAGCCAAACCATAGTCACTTTTAACATGTGTAGTATTTCAGAAAAAGAAAAATATACCAAATTCCAGGGAAACATTTTTTTTAGTTGTTAAGTAGGTTCATTAACCTTTGTAAAGATAAATAGTCTATGCTTATGAATACTTCAAGAATTCTCTCCAGGCATGCAAAGGAAAACATATACATACACAGTTTAAGTGAGTTTAAAAACTCATTTTGTGTGTGTGTGTGTGTTAACAGGACTCCTGGGGTACAAACATTTAAGTTACAATAAATAATCTAAAAATTTATAAGAAATTTTAGAAGTCCCAAACAACTGTGTTACCAGAGATACAAATTAGCTTATGATCCAAATTGTTTCTAGATCATCTTGCATATGACAAACAAATACAGAATATCAAAAACTCCTGAAGGAAATGACCATGAGAATGTTTAAAAGGCAAATACGACTCTGTTTATACAACATTCTCCTTAGAGATTTAAGCTATCAGAAGATAAAGGGATGTAGCAAGACTGTAATGAAAATAAAAGATCATATTTTCCCAAAGGAATTAGAATAGCTTTGTAAATTAATAAATAGAAGATATTAAAATGCCCCTCCAAAAGAAAGTCTTCTTAATTTACTATGATGTATGAATAAGTGCCTTTTATTCACACTGTTAAAAGAAAGATGAGCAATAGTTAAGGGCAAAGGCTACACTTTTAGTAAAACAAAGTGCAAGTGAATGGGAATTAGATGAATATATCAGCTGCAGATAGAATACATTCTTTGCAGAAAAACTTGTAATAGGGATCCAAAAAGGAGTGGTTTTGGCATTACTGTGCAAGACCAATACATGCATAATTGTTCGTAGAGGCAGACATCTTTCAGTCATTGAATACATCAGAATTCAGTGTACTAAATTTGCAGAAGTAAATTATCTATAAATAGACTGCAAACATTAAGAAAGATCTTGAGAAATAAAGATTGAACACAGGAAGCATCCTGATCCAATCCTTTGTGACATAAAAGTTTGACTTACGGGACGGTCAGGACCAGGGATTTAGTCTACCCTCCTGCCCTGCCTGCTGTGACCTGACAGGTGCTCCTGGCCACCATCCATCACACAGCTTCAACAGCATCTTATCCCTTCTATCATTCCTGTGCTCTCTTTTTCACCACTCTTGGGTTTCCTTGTCTCCACCCCATCTCCGCTCACACAACCCAGCTTTTCCCTTTTGGTGCCTGTTTTGCCACATTCATACTCAAATTCGGAACATGTGATACCATTACCAAGCAGTTGCAACTAGAATGTACTGCCAGCCTGGCAAGACTGCTCCTCTAATGAACTTCAATACTCCCCTCCCACTACCTGTGACATTCAGCCATTTCTCCCATAACTCCTACCTACCCACCTAAGAAATCCAGTCATTTCCTATCTGCAACTCCTGTCACACACTCATTCGTCATGAACATCTATTTCTCATGTCATTCTCATGTCAGAGACGTCTGTTTGATTTTTCCAACCTCAGAACAGGGAATAGTCATGTTCCCATAGCCCTAAGGGCCCATTCTACTTCTCTCCCTGACTGAACAAGGCCACTGTGTTTAACCTCCTAAGTTACGTGACTAGAATTGGGAGGAATGAATTTGAGTGGAAGGAGATGTCAACACAGAACTCTAAGCAATCTAAGCCTGCTTTAAGTAATCTAAGCTTGTTTTGCCTACAGACTTGAGCCCACATACATGCCACATGACCAGGCATCTATCTAAAAGTTGTTCAACCGCCTGTGTAGCCTCTCAGTAGGGCAGCCTTTGCTTGCACTCCATATTTGTCCATATTTTGAAATTCTTGGCTTCCAGCTTGATTTCTCCCTCACATGAAAAGTAGAAAGCCAACAGTGTTTCTTTACCTCTCAGCTAACACCTTTGCTTCAATATGGACACCAACATTTCTTTTATACACCAGAAGTGCCAGAATTTTTTGTTACATATTTTCAGCCTAAGGAGTCTTGAAGATTCTCTGTGTTCTTCTCTTCACCTGATCTGGGACATGGAGGTTCTCCTCTTTCTTCACATACACTAAGGAAAAAGAGAATATGGGGCCCATTTTTGTGCTAATTCTTTCTCCAAGATATTGGAAATGCTGGGAAAAGTCCCAGGAAATTCTCCTCATTCTTTTGGCACTGGAAGAAGATGGCTTGATTGCAAGAGCACTTTATTTCTCATGTTAGGAAGGCACGGTGGGAAATACTGCCCTGATTAGCAGTGAAAGGAGTATCACCCTGTCATTTCATTTTGTATTCATCCTGAATGCACAAGGCTTACAACCAAGTCTTTCCTAAACCCCCAGATTCTCTGTGTTTTCAGGGGGCTTAATGCTTCTTGGTTATAGATTTTTTAAAAAGCAGTTTTTTGCACTTATGATGATTTTATTTGCATGTAACTTAGCTGGGTTGAGTTTTCAACATTCCATCTTTAACATTTTATTAGTATCAGCAATACTTTGTATTTTTCAGGATGAGAGTAGAGTATCATTATCTGCACACTACAGGTACTGCTCCTTACAAGTTCTCCAAAAGCTCCACTGAGGAGCAGGTGAAAGCTTTAAGACTTTAGGACAGTAACACCTCATTACACTCTGCTAATCATGGAAGGAAAAGCTGCAGTGTAAGATATGGTAACAAATATCATGGGCAGGTTCAGAAAAAATCCCAATACAAGTACGTATTATTAAGAATGGAGAAGAAGAATAGCTGCTGTATGCAGCACTATGGTGATATGTATGCATAATCGACATAATTTCCACAAGTAAAACTATTTCACAATTAGGTAAAATATTTTATAGTAAAGTATTAAGTGGGTTGATTCATTTAGTGAAACAATTATTGAGAATGATATAATTGCATTCATATGGAGAAAATGCTGGAGATTAAAGGTCTCTAACAGAAAAGACACTCACTTGCAGTGTGACTACCTACTGAACCAGATTATCAAAGAAAACAATGGCTCTGTATCTTCCTCTTTACAGCTTCAAAATAAAATTAGACACCTCTCTGGAAAATAGTTTTAGCTAAATTTTACTTGTTAAACTCAATACAGATGTAAAAACATAATGTTTTAGATGATCTACTGATACATACTAGGGAGATATTCTGTCACAGTATGGACAGGGCTTCAACTGTCAAAAAATACAAGTAAGGAATTATATGAACAGATCTGTGGAAGAATAATACACTTTTTTCACATGTAGCTGGTGAAAGTGATGGAGATTCTCCTGAACTTACCCCTGGTAATCAGAAAATACAAACCAGTCACACATCATAGAGTTACGCATTAATACTGCAGTGGAGCAAGACACCCAAGCTGACACAGGAAATAGTGTCACGTGCCTTAAAACACCTGGATTTCTGTAGAAACAGTAGTGGGCACAAGACGAATACCTCAGTCTTGCAAGCTTGTCCTCATTTACCACATCTGTCCTTTCCAATTCACAGTCCAGAACCTGTACATTAAAACTACAACTGAATTAACACCTGCTGGTGTTACAAAAGAAAACAGAAATTTGCTTCCTTAAGCTTATTACATTTAAACCATCACATAATATTTTTAATGTTGCTTTATTCTTACGTTCATTCATTTGCCAGATATGTATTTTAATGCACAAAGTTTTAAAACAAGAAGGGATTCCGTGTATTTTAACTATTATAGAAATAATTTGCGATTTGAAGAACAGCTCTAAAATCAATTTCTGCAGTGTGAATTTGCACACTGCACAGACAAAAAAGGTTAGTATTCTGGATTCCACATTTTTAATGTACATTACCAAAAGTCAGCTAACTAGCTAGCAAAAAAACACACTGAAAGATGTAAACAAGAGAATGCATCTGTTAGGTGTGATGGTGAGTAAGTGGAAAAGTAAAGCATGCAGTAACTGCAAGAGACCAGATTGTTCTGATCTAACACAAAAATATTTAAAGCAATACTTTAAAATATGTCAGCCACAAAATGCAGTAAGTAAATAAATGTGTCATGTACTTTATCTATCTTACTCATTGCCACAGTGTATAAGCAAATAAGAAAATTATATTCACAGCAAGATGCTTTTTTCTCTTCCGCTGATACCTAAAGTACAGACCTCTATAGAGAACCAGAAAGCTCTTACACATGATAGACATGAAAAATGTACTAGTATCACTCAATCTTCCACTTTTTAAACACTCTGGAAGCTCTTCATAAAGCTCAGCATGCTCAGATATAAAAAATTCAGAGATGAACTCATACGAAATTGGGGTTGAGTGCCTATATGAAAACCAAAGCCACAGACTGCACCAATAAGGAGAGACATCCTGGAGATCAGGCCAGCTTTGAGTGGTCTGTACTACCTTTGAAGCACGGGTTTGGCCCACCAAGTAGCTGGTGAACCTTATGCCATCAGCACCTCATTTTCATTTCCTTTTTCGTATCAGCTCAAAAGTGTCTGAAGGTGTGTCACAAAGTTGCAGCACCTTTCCATAGCATAAAACAGAACATAAGGTGTAGTGACAACATCTGAGGTCCACGCAGGATAAACACAGCCAAAAGTACCACAGTCTCATCCAAATGGAATTTAGGGATTTGTCTCTGTGATGAACATTTTTGCAAGCACAACATGGCACAAGTCAAACATTATCTGAGAAAACACTAATGCTGGGGCAACATGAATAAACAGTAGTTTCAATCTTCCTCCCAGGCAATGTGCTATTTATCAGTACAGATGCAGTTCAAATTAAAGCTAGGAAATATGAATATGAGCCTAAGATCTTAGTACTGTCACTCTGAGGGAGAGTAATTACTTGCTGAAGGCATGGCCGCGGTGTGATGTCCCATGTCTGTGACCATATGTGAGTTTGAGTTCCACCTCTCCCACATCAGTCTGCCCCTATGCTTGGTAGATGAATTAGGCTTCCTTTTGCTCAAGAGCTTGATAATTTTCCATTTTATTCCTTTGCTACACTTTACAAATTGCTAAGAGCTGGTGCATGTGCAAGCAGCAGAGTCTTGGTTAGGACAAGACTTCCAGAAGGACCTGCCACGCCTCAATCAAGAAGGTTTATGACCCCAGTTAATAGAAACCTTTTTCCTTCACTTCTAAAATCTCTACATCACATTTTTGTAAGACTTGCTAACAAAAAAAAAAAAAAAAAAAAAAAAAAAAAAAGACATTTTTCACACTCCTCACTAATAAGAAATACAATCTTCTGAAAACAATTACACTAAAACCTAGCAGAGTCAGAGTGCCACATGATAAAGGAATATTAGAAATCTGCTGAGAGGTAGTCCCAGTTGACTAAGAACAACGTATTTATGCTTACTTAATGATAAAATGAAAATACGATAACTCTTTCAGAGCATCATGCAAAAAGTGAATATACTTAATATGGATCAGTTCCAAGTTTATCCTGTCCGAAAGTCCCTGGAAAATGTCTGGAATATATGTGAAGCAAGACTTGGATAGGAAAGACTTGGGGAAAAAATATGTAAAAAAAAAGAGAAAGAATTTATGGTATTTGAGCTAATTTCTAAATAAATATTATTTATATATTTTGAAATTTTGCTGGTCAGATACGAGAGCAAGGAAATATATTCCTTCGTTTAATTCATAACTGCCTTCTGAATTATTAATTATCACCTTAAATATGAATATTTTGGATAAATCACATCTTTATTTTAAGCTGAGACAGATACTAAACTTCAAAACTGTATTTTCTTCAGATGGATGATGTATTTTCTTCAGTACAGAACTCATGCAAAAGATTTACCAAAAAATCTGTATGAAGTAGAACACAGTTCTGAGTCATTTACTTGATTATAATCAACAGGAATTATACTATAGTACAGACAAACTATGGCAACCTTTTAATTTAAAAACCCATTTTAGCATTAGTTATACAAAGCACTGGAAGTTACAAGACTGCCCTACTGCCTCCCTTCCCTGAACTTAAAGTAGCCCATCTGATTTACAGATGGGGTTAATAACTACATTGGGATGAATATGAGTACCTACTCTAATAAGAAAGACTACAAAAACAGAAGTTATAGCAGACATAATCATAGCTGCCTTTTAATTATAAGCACTGGAGGTAGCTCAAAACCAGCATGACTTAGGCTATGGTTTCACAAGTCTCTGGCTGCAGTACCAGACAGACACACAACTGTTTGTGCAGCTGCTCCGTGAAGCAGATCAGGGAAAGTATCCAACTTAAACATAAAACAGCAGGAAAAATTATCCAGTGCTAGTTTCCCACTGTACTTCCCTAAGCAGCCACAAAAGTGGTCGGGTGACTACAAAGAGCAGAGGACAGCACATACTGTCAAAAAGTCAGCAAGGAAGGAACATGAATAACTTAAATTTCAAATTAAAAATAAATAAAAAGAAATATAAGAAAGAGCTTTAGAAATACCCATGATGAAAACTGGCACTTAACTGATAAATTTCCAGAAAAGGGTATCCCATTCTGTTTGAATAGAATACTATTCTTTGGCATAAATGTTTCTGATACATATCAATTAAAATGAAGTGATCTCCAATACACAGCTGGTTCATGAGCCTTGGAATGAATTTTATCCTTCCAGTACCACAGATACTTAAAAGGTAATGAAGTATGCAAGTATGGAACATGAAAATAAAAGTCATGCTTTAAAAACTCATACTGACTTTAATTCAGGAACCTACATTAAATAAGGAAATCAGGATTACAGAGAATCCCACAAATCCAACAGAGAGATGTAGATTCTTAACTGAAGTCTGATGAAGCTCTATTTGCACAAAGAATTTGAACACAGATGTTAGAAAACAAAATACTCAAAGAAAATGAATGTGCTTTTTAATACTCAGATTCATAATGGCAACCTAATTCCTACTGAAATCAATGTACCTTGATACCTCAATTGACACTGTCTAACTTCAGGGAGTAACTGAAGCACTGAGGTGGGAGATGAAGAAGTCGGCTAATTTTCCTCTGCAGGTACCCTCCTCTCACTGCTGACTACAGAAGAACTCAGGAAAGCTAGGCTCCTAACTTAGTTGTCCAAATTATGTGGAAGGAAGATGGGTTTTGGTACCTTTGTGAATTTAATCAAGCTGCTCAAATGCAGTCCACTTAAGTACAGACAGCAAGGAGTCTCATGGCTCTAGGCTTTTTCTCTTGTTAATAGAGAAAGATACCTCCAGGAGCCACGACTGGTGCACCTCACCATCCTTTCTCTCCACAGTCTACACTGAGAGCTAAACTGCCTAATTTAGGATAGAACTTCCAGCAGAATTTCTAAACCTTATAACCACTAAGTATAAGTGAACAGCACTAAGAAATAGGCACCTTTCAATGGCAAATTCGCATGCCGTGTCTTGGCAAAGTCTTTCAGCAGATCCTCAACAGATGAATGAATTATCTCTACCACTCAACTGTCTTGAGTAATGCCAAATCACCATGCTATGAAACTAATCTCAATGAGTTATAATTTTCACTTGCCACCTCTCAGATGAAAAATATAAATCCTGGACTTCAAGGTCTTCATATATTCAATTTATGAACGGAAGAGTGGAAAAAAACACCTATTCTTTAAGAGTCTGTAAAAAAGAAAAAAAAGGGATATAACCTGAACATATTAGCATATGTTGCAAAACTTCCTGCTTTTACTGTACCAGAAAAGATAAAATAAATAAATTGAAAATTGATTAATTACTGCACTTGTAAGTTCTGAGTTACAGCACGGAAAACTCTACAGCTAAATTTTTTTTTTAAACTACTTTCCTTCAGACTGATACTGCAGCCACTAAACACAAAGAATTTTAACTTTTGAAGCAAATGTAACCACAATGGTTTTCTTTATTCTTCTTGAAAAAGAAGTATTAGAGTAACTATATTTATAAACCATTACAAGCAATCCTTCATGGTTATTCTTAAGAAAGCTTTAAGTGACAAATTTATAAAGAACGGAGAACACTGGTTTTCACTTTCATGTATTTAAAAGTGTGAAGGAAAGGGTCAAAGGCAAGAGTAGAATTTCTCACAATACTTTCCTTGTGAATAACAGCTGAGAAGTCTGGAAAGCAAACTAATTGCTTAACTTTCACATTATCAACAAAGCTGTCTTTTGACAGTGCAGTTAAAATCTCCATCATCTGTTATGTTTGATCAAGTTGGTTTTGACTGGAGTACTCACACTGTCTAAAAAGAGAGAGCTCTTTACTTTTTTAAAGAGTTTCTGAGACACCTAGGAAAATGCTGTTTCTTTTTACTTTTAAGCCCTTTTGGGAAAGGCTGCACTAACCATAAGTACTGCCATCAGAAGAATCTAAATGATGAAACAAATTGTGTCTAGTTAGGAGGAAAAGTACAACAGAACAATGAATGTCATCAGGTTGTTTTGAGTTTCTGCTACCTTAAATCTAAACGTTGAAAGAATCACAGAATCCATTAGGTTGGAAAAGACCTCTGAAATCGAGTCCAACTTCTGACTGAACACAACCTTGTTAACTAGACCATACCTCCAGTCATTTCTTGAACACTTCCAGGGATGGTGACTCCGCTGTGTCCCTGCGCAGTTCCATTCCAACATTTAACAATCCTTTCATTTAAGAAATTCCTCCTAATGAATTCCTCTTGATGTCCAACCTGAATCTCCTCAGGTCCACCTTGAGGCCATTTCCTCTTGTCCAGTTGCTGGTTGCCTAGGAGAAAAGACTGACCCCCACTTTGCTACAATCTCCTCCCAAGTGGTTGCAGAGAGCAGTAAGATCACTCCCAAGCCTGAGTGACCTTATAAACATCCCCAGCTCCCTCAGCAAAAAGAGAGAATATGTGATTCTATCTCTATATATGGCATATCAAACAGAATGAATGTTTCAAGTCTTGATACACATCAAACTATTGTCCAAATTTCCACAACAGGGTTTCAATCTGGCTCCTAGATATTTTAATGAGCAGCAATACCTGAAATAGAAAAGCGAAAATTTTTTTAAAAATATATTATTAGATAGTAGCCTATCTGTGTAATTCTACTGCTGACATCAATTCTCTCTTTGGAGGAATCAAGGTATTTTCTAGTCATCATGGGGCTGCTGAAAGCTTTACATGGCAAAACAACTGTACAACTTCAATGAAGACCCTAAGAGGATGCAACTGTATCATGTACCTTGTTCCTCCTTGGAAAGCCAGATTTCTGCACACATCCCAGTAAATTATAGATATATACTAAACTTTTCATGCTTTATGAGTAAAAAACAGCTTACTCTCCCAGACTCATTGCATTCAGCTAATTCCTAAATAGCAGTGTCAAAAATGCTACTGTCCAACAGTTCAACTGCTGTCAATGCTAACACCAATAAAATCTGCTTAAAAGCAACTTGAATAATCATAAATATACAGTGCAACAGAAGGAGCCCCAGAGTATCTGTGACAGGAAAATGTGGCTCAGGATTCACAGGAGATCTGTGCTTCTCTTGAGAACTCCCGAGGCCAGGTAAAAGGTTTCAGGTCACTGAATATAGTATTAATGTTTGTGCTTAGGAAACCAAATTTTAAAAAAAGCTTAATTTGTGTAATACACAGGAATAGAACAGCTTTATTTTTTTTAGTATTACAGATTTTAATCTCAAATGAAAGTGCTAATTAAAAATAACCAAACTAAAAATAGATAAAGAAAGTCAAGTTATGAGTATAAGCAGGAACATCAGATAAATCAGACAGGAAATGTACATGGATGAGCAAGAGAATGATGCGTGTAAGTTAAAATTTGATATTAAGAAGGAAAAGTACATTAAAAAAGAACCAGGGCACTTCCTACTCTATGTGCTAGCTATGAATTGTTGTCTGTGACTAAATATGTTTTTGGTTCTCCACATTTATTCTGCTGAGGAACTTGATGTATCTATCAAAGGCATTATCAGGGATTCTGACATGAGAGTGACTTCCACTTGTGTTTCCTTGGCAAAATAACGGGGTTTATTTTTGCAATAGATTAATTTTGTGAAATTGGTCTAAAGATCATACAGACAGACTCTTTTAAAGAAAAATAAAGAAAAAAATACAAAACACACACACACAAAAAAAAACCAAACCAAGAACAAAACAAAACTTATGCAAAGACACAAAGGAAGATTACTAAAACGAAAGGTCTGCACACATACTGCAGCATTCTCCTGAAGTTAGATATGCTAGTTTCCTAGCACAATATTTGGGAATAAAGTTTAAAACTCCTCCCTGAAAAAACACATTTCTCCCACCAGCTTCATGACAAGCCCTTCAATCACTTTTTAGCCCATTGTTCAAGCTCCTCTGTATTTTAGGCCCTGGCTTTGTCCTTAGCCAAGCCAGTTGTCTGTGGTCTCCTGAGGCAAGGAAAAGAAGAATATGATATCTGTGCTGTACATAGAAAAAAAGCAGCAACAGATCTGGATGAGAATGTTGTTAAAATATCTTACACATAAATTGTTGACAGTTTTATTTAAGATGTATTATAACCCAACAAAAGTGGATTAGCTCTTTGTACACGTCGCTCAGAGGAAAAGCAACTTGATTATTAAAGTATACATACATAAATATTGATCTAAAACACCAAACGACAACCCAAACATGTTTCCAGATCTCAAATTATTTTCTTTAAATCTGGAAAGAGACAGATGGGGCCTCTCCTTGGGATCAACAAGATGTGTGGAAGCACTTCACCAGTCCTGTGAAAGGTCAACCAACCGCCCTCTGCCCTGGGATATAAAAGTCTCAGGGTGGGAAGGAGAGCAGGTAGAAATCTATCTCTAGCATTATCATCAAAAATTCAGAGATAAAGGCAAAAAGAACTAGGGGTTTAGGCCCTGCTATGGAGACACAGAACAAGGATGTCTTGTCAGTGTTGGGAAGCATTCTATGTTTTGAATCAACCAGATGTTTAAAATAAAATACATAAATATAAAAGAGAACAGAGTCCAAGTCCCCCTACTGTCCATTTCTAGGTAGACACCTTTTCCCTCTCTGCATAGAAAGAGAGGGAAACAAACACAAAGTTTTGTAGAAAAAATAGTATAATTAATGCATTAGGAAAGATTCTGGCTATTGTGCTCTCACAAAGTAAATACTTGGAAGCAACTGGTACATTTTTGAAAACTCACTAAAGCGACAAGAGAAAAAAATAAATCACAAGTAAAAATGCTTTCACTTAATGCATTTCTCAGAGGTCCTCTGAGGCATAATTTAACTAGGGTAGCAACAAATAGATTAGAACAGCCCTTGATATTCAAAGAGAAACTAGATACTGGTGCTGGAATAAATCTGGGAGCAGACAACAGAAAAGACTCTTCCAAGGAAAAATTCCTGAAGTAGAACTTATTTGAGACAGTGGAATACAAGAATTTTCTCTTTAGACTAATTTTCTTACATCTAAAGTAGGCTATGTACTACTATATTGTTCTTGTAACTCTGGTGGCCTCACTACACAGATAAGACTAGGATTTGTAGATACGGATAATAACTTTTTATGAGTTAAAAAACACAGCTCAAAGTTTATCCACTCCATTCAGATCATAAAAGGAATTATCTCCATCTAAAAACTTCTGCTTATTTTATATAACATAATCCCGTAAAAAGTAGAATTATAATGATGATTTATACAAGTCCTGTTTTTATTCCTACCATTTGTTTACTTCCTTCAGCTAGGAATGTTCTCAATCCTATATACTTACTACAGCAACAGAGTCATTAATCAAAATAGAAAGTTGAAAGCAAACCCAAACACCAGCTCAAAATAATATTCACTAGAGAATCACAGTTAAAATAACCTGGTTTCACTTAATAAGGCATGTTAAATAAGCTTTAGCCTGCTAAAGAATGGAGGTAAAATATTGTTTACATAAGGTAAAGACTCATTTAGCAATTAATAATACATCATGGAAGCTTGCTTCCAATATCATTCTTTCCCTTCATAGTGCTACAGATTTCATTTCATAAAGGGAAGATGACTCGGGGCAGGAACAGGCAGAAATTGCTTCTTCATGGTAAAACAGCAGTGTTATAAGATTTCAAGATGCTCAAAGTATCTCAGTTTTGTAAAAAATAAAGTAGTCGTCATGCACAACCTTTCTCCATCTGTGATGGAGATCAAGTAATAAAAGCCTTGACAAAATCTTTAAAGTCCTGTTTTGTTGTAAAACTCGATAGTTTGAAGTCCCATCAATGGATCTCAGGTTTTACTACTTTCTTAAAATCCTGAAACAAATTCAGTTAAACAGTATGAATCATGGAGAAGAGTGTGAAATAAAAGTAAGAAATTTTGGCCATTATCTGTTTTCTTAAAAAGCCTTAACGAATAACTATACAAAAACTGACAGAGCAATAATGTCAGTGGTATCAGTAACAAGTCTGTGATGTTGAAAGAAGTGACTTGATACTCCTAACCCAAATCATCCAGAAAGTATTCATTTAGGATACAAAAATGCATAGATCCTAAAGTCCTTAAAAATTTATAACGCATGCGAAGAGTACCCAAACCAATCATAAACACTTGATGCGATATTTAGACTTTTGTCTAAATAAGAAAATAAGAAAAGAATTTTGTGATACTCATACAATGCTAAATCCCACTTAGTTGCAAAGCCCCTTGGAAAGACTAACTTAGTGGTTTTCCCTTAAAATTCTGTACGAGGAAGAAACATGGGGGGAAGTGTGTGGAGTAGACTGCATTCACATTTCTGATTAAATTGACACTATACACCTTTCAAAGGATCATTCCAGTGCCAGACTGTACTATGATCAATGCTTTCCTACATTCACACGCACCATTTTTAAGACTGGAACAGGATTGTAGATCTGACTGTTGTAACACACCTTGGGCTTGAAAAGTAATTCTTTACAAAACAGGGCAGTGGCTGGCATTTGATTGCAGTTCATCTTCAAAAGCTGATGGATGCTAAATCTGAACTGAAGAACTTGAGATGGGGTCTAACTGCCTCACAGTAAGGACTAAGTGCAGTGATTGGAGGAAGAGCGGTCTTTAAATCCTAAATTATAACAAGTACTCAAAAAACATTGTCTTTAAAAGAAAACAGCAGGTTTATGATACTCAGGTATAAAAGAAAGGGAAAAAAAGCAGCTTAATAAACTATTATATATAAAATGGAAATATTAAATGAAGAACTAAATCTTTCCCATGGGAGTAATCACTACGAAATTTTCTTAAATATTAGCTTCTACCTAATGACACAATAAAGAAAAAGACCTTGCGTAAAACAAATTACAGATTTTAATCCTCTACTCTGAAGGAAACCCTTAAATTAGATGGCTATTTCAATTTCTTTTCAAAACAACAAGGGTAAGTAATGAAGAATCAAGTCTCTCATGGGACTGATCAAAATTGAATTTGCAGTTTCCTGTACTATGCTGACAATCATTTACAATAAAATCGGAATGAGAAAGGGAAATTGTCTGTGGGACCACTGAGCCAGGTAATAGCTTCAGTATAACATGGTCACACAGCCAAAATCAAATTAAAATGTACATAGAATTTTAATATGGTTGAACTAGGCCTTACTTTGCTTATAGAATTCTGGCTTGCAACTTTTAAGTAACAGATCCAGAGTAAAAAGGATACTCATTGGTGATAATCAGGCATTTTACGTTACCAGCAACTTGTTTAAAGTAACATGACATCAAAATTGTGTTAGGCAAAACAAAGAAAATTAGCTTGCAAACTATTTCCGTTTGAAACCATTATGACATAATGGAAGCACAAAGGAAAGCCATTTTATAAATTCAAATTTGTAGTCCTTCTCTGTACATCTACAAACCTTGTAAATTATAATTATATTATCCCATCTTACAAAACTCAAAAGGCCTCATAAGCACAACATAAAAAACAAGGAATACTTGAAATATTAAATTATTTTCAGATGCCTAACAATAAATAAATATATTTACATAGCCATAATGTGTTTTACACAATAGAGAACCAAAATTGGTATACTTCAATTTAAAAATAACATATTAACTTGATTTGAAAGAAATCTTCTCAGCCATATAGCAAGCCTGGCCCTGCAGAACATCTTTGCTATACTTTGCTCAAGTTTGTTTCCATAAGCAGCCAGGCCATAGCTATCACAGTGGTAGTAGTGGACGGAAATGCCCACTGGAATTTAGATATATATCTCTTCATTATTAAGAGATGTTAGTCAATTGTCTGCTAATCAGCAAATAATTCCTTTTTTTAAAAAAGTCTGGTGAGCTTAGAAGATTCACTGACAAGGGTAATAAAATAGATGAGATCTGGACACTGGAAGTATATCCAGCCCAGAGCTACTACGTATCTTGAAAAACACTTGTTTTAAACTGATTCAGGCCTGCAAGTGCAGACTATATTTATAAATTATACAAATAATTAAAAATACTCACTGGAACAGTACCCTTGCTTTGTGGCACACGAGCACCCTAACCATCAAACTACAGGGCTAATTTTTCACTTTGCTTCTATCACAGTGGATATTAAGTAGGTACACAGATGAAGACAGCTGGAACAGGAAAGAATTACACACTGCAAAATAAATAACCCAGAAAACAGCCAACTCTCCTCAGTAAATTCTGCTGTATTTTATGAAACTATCGAAAACCCCTACATAAATGGTTACTGTACAAATACTGAATGGCTATGCAGCTGATCTATAGCAGAACTGTAGCATGCTGTATTGTGACCTACAATGCATATGCATTTCTAATCTCTGAAATAGTGAATACAAAATATTCCCTTCCAGAACATGAGAATCAGCAGACCTCTATCATGGCACTCCTGTAACCTGCACAGACTTAAGATCAAGCCTTTAATGAAGGTGAAATTTGTAGCTTTATTAAAAATGGTATTACTTGCAGAAATAGCTCTTTTAAGAATCAAGGTACACCTACTTGTCCATTATGTGTTTTATATAAGCTTGTTTCATTACCTGACATACATACCTTTCTGCTTAATTCAAGAACAGCAAGAAAAGTAGAAACTCACTTCTTATTTTGCATGGAAGCAAATTGCCACATGATAAGCAAAGGTTTGAGCAATAGATTTAACAATATGTTTACAGAACCTTCTTGCACATTTCTACCTCCCCACCAGGAGGGAAGCTCAAAGCAGTAAGCCATCTCTCATTTACATCAGCATAAAAGCAATCACCTCCAAGCAGCTGATAGGCTGGAAACTCAAGTGTGAGCTTACTGCTCAATAGCCTGGTTTTGTTCCCAAACTTTACTGACACCCTTGCACTGTCAGACAGAGTGGCTGTAAGGCTTCAGAGAGTAGGGAACTTCTGAGGGTCTTACTTCAGTGTGTAGAACAGATTCGCTGTGGCAGAGCTTCAGACACACCTCGGTCTAAATGTGTGGAATTTAGCTAAGAGTCCAAGCTGTCATTATAGTCAATGGTGACACTGGGCTCAGCTCACCTGTCTAGCCCTAAGTTTTCAGTGACATTTCGCAAGTCCTGAGGTCTTCAGCAATAACCTTGGGTTCTTGTCTCCACAGGAGCAAAATTCTCATCCCAGGTTTATGTATACAGTACAGTCTTTTTTTGCGTATTACCCAGCTTAATTCTCTCTATACTGTATTTCATCTACTTTAAATATGGGTATAATTTTTTACAGTAAAAGTCAGTGCTTAGTTTTCTAAATTTTGTAAATTTTTTCGTAAATGTTTGATTAATTCCAATTTGATGCAATTCTACCCTCCCTCACTTTTCCTTTTTGCTGTTCTGACACGATGGTTTTCTAATCTAAAAAATCACTTAAAATACCATCAGATTTATCCACTCTAGATGTAACCAGACCTATCTTTAAAAATTCCATATAAGACTAGATAATGTTAGGTTTACTTCTGTTGGGAAAGCAGACTGCTTTTACCTCACACAAAGTCTTTGAAATGCAGCACATGATTCTACTTCTAAGCAGTATGTCAGATTCACTGAGATGCAATTTGAAAAAAAAAAAAAAAATTGGTTAAAAGTAAGACTGTGTGTACTGTAAAAACTGCAAAATTCTTTGGATTTCTCATGTAGAATATGTAGTTCATAATAGCATTAGTATATGTTGAAGTGACAGCGTACAGATCTATTATTCCATACACAATAGTTCCACTGTAGGACTAATAATGAAAAAAGACATGTACCAAGTTATGAACAAATTAATGTTCTTTTAATACTGATACATAATATTTGAAATTTAAACCCATTCTGCAAGAGTCTTTATGACTGAAGCAATACATCCCATTATGTTATAGTAAAGAACTGTGTAATCTTGGAGAGAGATTAATGAACACACCCTTCTTGCTAGAGCATAACACCCACAGATTAATCCTAAAACTAGTTAAAACATTTAAACCACTTAGCTTTTCTTTGTAAATCACATTTCAAACCTGTCTTAAGGTCAAGAAAATTCTGTTGAGCAGTCCAGTCCAATCCCTGGCCTGCAAGCAGAATTAATGTTATTTACAACATAATTCTTGGCAGCTGTTTACTTGTCCAGCTCATTTCTAAGACACAGAATCCCCAAAATTCTTAACCAAAAGCATTTTAATGTGGTCACTGGAAAATATTTGCTAATATTGAGCCTGTATTTTCTTCGCTGCAGTACAACACCACTGGGGCTTTATCTACTGTAACAGAGTACAGATAAGCACTTTCTTATGTGTAGTTTTTTCTATGTAGATTTCAGAGCATATTTTTTCTCTCTTTTTTTCCAATTGATCGGTGTCTTTCAAGTACACTACCCAAATCTGAGCAATATTCTCCAGTTTACCAATGCAAAACAGAAGTTTCAATTCACAGATCTCTGCTTTCTGTTTAAGAATCTTAAAATAGTTACCTGAATGACAACAGCATGAAACTGCTGACTTTTGTCATCTTTTTATCATTGTTCACAGACCTTCTCATACAGAAAAAATCCATTGCAAGATATCCCCCATACTACTATGTCTTCCACTGTTCCTCCTCAGCTAAATGGAGCACTTTGCATTTGTTCCTATTGAACAATTTTTTCACACTTTGTCTCCATCATGTCAGGACTATTTTGAGTTCTATCTTTCAACAAGACTTGACTTACTAACTTTTTGGATTTTTTCTTTTTCTCAACACAATAAAAATACTAAGTGAAAACTTCCATGCGTATTTGAAAATCTTGGAAATCTAAAAGGCTGCAGGCAATTCTACCGTGGAAATAATACTAAACATTCATTCAAAACTATCAACTTTATACTACCTTCTCTGCTGGAGCTCAGTCTTTCAAGCTCCTGCATTTTGTCAGGTATTAGCTTCCCAAAGTTCTCAGAATAAGCAGGAAGCAGGCATCCATGAAAATGCAAATTTTCTATGGCCACTGCTCCCAAGAGAATGATGCTTTAAATTTGTACTTCACTTCTTTTTTCAAATGCCTAAGAACTACATAAAGCATAAAAAAATCTAAATTAGGATATGTCTATACTGATCACTGTGTTACAGAAACATAAACCAAAATAGTAGATAGCTTGGTACTAACAAAAATATGAAAAAAAAACTTAGTACTCACCGAGTATGAGACTAAATAGTGCACCTACATCAGCTTAATTGTAACTCAGACGCTATTGTAACCAGGAGAAATAATTGATGGTAAATGAACAGGCTGAGACTAGAATCCAGGAACACAAGCGCACACTTGAACAATTTAAGAAAAGACTGATGTGGTGAAAACTGTTACAGAAGCCCATTAAATCCCTGAGTAGATAGATAGATAGACAGATAGACAGACAGACAGATAGACAGACAGACAGACAGATATACCCCAGGAGTCCCTACAGGCATAGCACACATATAGGCAAATAAGTATCTAAAGATAAGAATGAGATAGAGTAGAACCAAATCCCTTTGGAATGATAAAAAACTTACTTTCAATACAGAAATAAAACTCAGGATTAATAATACAATTTTAGGTATTAATCTAAATCTCCAGATTTCTGCACTTACAGCAGTCCCTTAATGCTGTATTTAATGTATATACAGACATACTGGGTCCAAATCTTAGTTATATTAGCATGATGTTTATCATGCTGTTTTATTATAAAGGACTCAAAATACCATATGGATAGATGATTTCTGAAGTTAGTGAAGTCTGTGTAACAGCTTTGTTCCTTAGACCAATCAGTGTGTGTAATGATTCTTCTGTGTTATTAAATTCCCTACTTCCTCAGTCCAGAGAGGAGCATGATCATAGCCATGGGGAAGGGCTGCAGAGCAACCAAGAAAGAAGAACGTAACTCTGTTGAACTACAGATATTTTGGAGACTCTCATCCCTCAATATAACAGAGTGATAAATGGAGTCTCTCAACCTGTCCACATTTTTGTCTTTTAATAGAATCCTTAAGTTTCATTTAATTAAATGAAGTTGGGATTCACCAGTATTTAGATTTAGGCTTATTTCTATCACACTTATAATACAAAGGATTATGGAGATGAGAAAGAAGAAAATGTTGGAACATCAAAGCAGTTCACACTGCAAATGTTCTGACGGGTAACATATCATTTGAAACCATGAGAGACACAGCAGCTCTAGCTGGAAGTTTTCTGACCTCCAAATCATTCTTCAGAAAACTTCACAAATGGAAAGCAATTGAATCAGTGCCAGGGCACATTTAGTTTCACAAAGATGAACAAAAATTCCATTATTTATTACGGCTTACCAGAGAAGGCAGCTCAGAAGATTTCAGCACATTTTCTAGTTCACACAATTTACTTTAGCTACTGACTAAAACTTTATCCTATTTAAATGTAATAATTGTACAGTGATCTCAAACAATATGATGCAACAATTTGACTTCATTTAATTCTGCTCTGGATAAAGTGGAAACTGATCTACTGTGTAGCAACAATTTCACAGAAAAACATGAAACTGCATCAAGCAAGCCTGATTCAATACACTTCAGAACTTACATGGCAAAGGCGTTAAATTTTTCCTACACAGCAGAAAGTGTCAGGTAATGTTCTATTGAAGAGTGCAGTTTATTAACGATTGCATACAGACACACACTTGCCAAGTTCACTGCTTCAGTGACAGGCAGCCCCATTCAGAAATGATTGATGCTTCCATATTTATAAAAACTATGCTACAATACTAGAGTTGTCAAACATAGTAGCATAAAGAAATGTCCATTTGCTTTGGACTCCACAACTAAATTCTCATCTCTAAATTTCTCTTTCAAAAAGACAAGCTGTTATCTTGTTCTATGTCACACATGGCCACTTTTTCAAGGGTTATGAGCTCTCCTGTGGAAAAATAGTGAAGTGACACAAGATCTGCTATTCTGCTGTACAGCTCTCCAGCCTACAGCAGATCGCCAGATTCTTAAAAGCCTATTCAATTCCTCTCCTAATTTTAGAAATTGTAGGGATTTCTTTTTTTTCCCTACACAAAAACTAGCACTACAATGTGACTACACTGTAACCCTGGTGGCACTTGTTAAACTTTTGATTACAGGTGTAGACAACGATCAGTGTGAACTTCGAGTAACATCTAAGAACCGTACAAAATGAGTGTGTACACACTGAGAGACATCTATGGCATGTAAATGTAAGGTTTAAAAAGTATTTGGGTTTATGATTACTAGAATGGAGATGTTATAGCAATCCCTGTACAGCAGCAACAATCTCTTCCTCAAATATTAAGAAATACTAAAAATCTGAAATGTGCAAGAATGTTATCAAAATTACTGTCTTGAAACAAAATTATCATACAGCTTAAGTTCTCTAGTCACCTTTCCCAAGGGAAAAATTATTTATTGCTCTCCGTAATGCATCTCCCACTTACCATATTAACATCTCATTTAACTTCATTGTCACCCATTCTTCTGTTCCCTTACCATTCCTCAAAACTATTAAAAAGAAACAGATTCACAATGAAAAAGAAAATGCATGTTCTGAAACACCCTGAAACATAAGGAAAAAACTGTAACAGTACTCAGTAGGACCCAGTACACAAGTGGAGCAATTTGCACCACACAGCTTGAAAATTGCCAATAGTTACTGTCAGGAGGCAGCACTCAGCACAATACGGAATCATGGAATTTTCACAAACATTAGAAGGTGACAAAGGTATGTCAATATATATAGATGAATTTACTCTCATATAAAGACACATGCACACACATAACAAGTTAATAGACAGATGGGCAGTCAGCTGCCTCATTTCACCAACATGGTCACCGTACAGTCCCTGGTAGTTAGACACCCTGAAGACTCAGGATCTCTAGACTGTATTTAATGCTGAATGAAAACACACCTCTGAAGCCCTCCAGAGTCAGATACAGATCACTTATTTTAACTGCCTCCTTCTCTCTACTGAATATGTAAGAAACTGAGACAAAACATTAGCTATTTGTTCTTCTAGGATCTAGCCCACCACTTTAAGGCCAACCTCAATATACTTTGAGAAGAGGCAGGTAACAACAATGACAAAATCCATGACATCCCCTCCCTTCTCTACACACCCCAACAATCCCCTTCATGCTTTCTGCATGACTCCTGAGATGCCTGTCCAGTTGTCAAAATAGCAGAAGAGATAACTACACTCCTTGCTCCCCAGCCCAGCCTGATCTAAACACAAAAGGAATGCCTAAACATTTGGTGGTGAGATAGGCACCGTCATACTATAATTCAGATCGGAAAGAACCTTATGGGGGTCTCCAGCTCAAAGTCCTGTTCAAAGCAGGGTCAAAACTGAATTCAGATCAGATATAATGTCTTGCTATGCTCCTAGAATTCCAAGCTGAAAAAAATCAGCAGCATCTTATTTTTTCTGAATCTGAAAACATTTAGCTTTAAGTTAGCAGCAATTGCAATTCTTCAAAAATCAGTGGTATGTTCAATAGTATGTTTTCCCACAAATAATTACTTCAAGGTTAAACAAGGTTTTAAAACTAAATAGTACCAGAATCCATGCAACATTCTCTCTGTTGTACTTCTTTACATAAAAGGAAAATAAAGACAAAACTACTAAAGACTAAAGGAGGTACTTCGAAAATATATTAAGTGTATAAAGTATATAAAAAAGATTTAGCTTTTAAGTATATGCTTTAGAAAGTTTTTGTTTAAATGCAAATGAGGGACCAAAGACAGCAGACCAAATTTACCATATTATAATATGTACCAAACTGTAAGTCAACTCTTATGGTACCAAGACAAAGATAATACATAGAAGTTGAAAGGAAGAATGAAGATAGAAGAGAGATGAAAAGATTTCTTCTTACATTTTATCAATCATCCCATGACTGCAACACCCTTTGGCACCTGCGTTAGGCTAAATGGCAAAACACAAAAAAGGTGGAGAACAACTCGCAACTCCAGCTCGTTTTTAGCATTAGACAGCCTAAATTAAAAAAAAAAAAAAAAAAGGGTAGGCCTTAGGACTCCATAGTGAACTTGAATTTTAGGACCCCATTCTGCTAATTATTTTAGCACCACAGGCTAAAAACAAGAGAGTTGCCAGAAGGACAACTTTCCAAGCCTGGATGAAGTTATCGTGTTATCCTTTCCAATCAAATGGTCACAAAGGTTAATAACCACATATTAAATGTCAAATGTTAAATATTAAATATTAAAATATAAATGTACATATTAAAGTACAAATGACAAGACTTTAGGGCTTTGTCCTCAACACATGTGAACTCTGTATTTCCTTCTATCATGTACAAACTCACATCTCCATTATTTTTACATCTTCTCAGCTCCTTAACCAATTTCTGCATTAACTTATGCTTAATTAAATAAAAACGAAATTAATAGTATATGAAGAGTAATCGCAGAAAGGAAACTCCATCACCAGACCAAATAACTATTATTTATCAGACAACCGCCTGTTGTTTATTAAAACAACTATCGCACAACCCGAAATTTTTTTCAATTATATTTAGAAACTCAAAAGTCTGCAAAACTAGATCTTAAAAAGGAACCTCAAAAATCTCAAAAACAAACTACCCACAAATGCCTACCAGAAAAAGACAAAATAATATAGTGGGTGGAAAGAGTGGTATAACAAAAACCACTTTTGTAGCACTCTAAGCAGCAATTTTGCATTTTAGTTCAAGAAGTTAAAGAGGAATATCAAGTTACAGGTTTACAATTAAAATCAAAGTTTTTTACTTGAATTATGTCTTACTTTTTCTCAAATATAATTTTTCTAAAGCCACAAATTCCAAAATAATGCTGTTTCTAATCACCTACATGATTTTATACTCCTTATTTGAAAGCATAAAAGCATATGGAGAAGCTAAAAATTAATAGATAACTTTTACAACATCATAAATAATCAAAGACGAAAATCAAGAGAAGTATGAACAAGTTTGGAAACAAAACGCAGAAATTTTTACCTTGAAAAGCAGCTGCATTATGAGATATTAAAAATTTTAATGTAGCACTTGATGTTTGAAGCACTTGCTGTATATCTTGCTTTGCTGCAATCTGATACCTTTCTTCCATCTTTTTGGTACAGCATGTTGGATTTTTAGAAGTACAAACCTGGAGATCAACACCTAAGGAAAAGGCAGTTACATTGATTAATATAAAACAGAAGTATACAAAACAAAAACCCCTAGAAAACAGCTGCCTTTTTTTTTTTTTTTGACATGGGTATTGACATACAGAAGAAATACTCAATGCTTTAAATCATTTGGTCTTGCTCAACAGAAGGGGATACTAACTAAAACTCTGTGGAAAGAGTACACTTATTGCAGTTAATTAAAGTCACATAATATAATTTCCCTGACATTGTAATCTTGTTCCAGCTGTGAATATTGCTAACTAATGTTGATAAAATATAGTGAATATGAATTGTACATCACGATACAGGTGGTAGATGTCCCAATCCTGGAAACACTCAAGATCTGGTTAGATGCGCCTCTGGGCAGCCTGATCTAGTTGAAGATGTCCCTGCTCATTGCAGGCTAGATGACCTTTAGAGGTCCCCTCCAACATAAACTATTCTGTGATTCTAAGATCCTCTACAATACTGGAATGCTGAAGCAGCTCATGGCTGGCACTCCTGTGCTTCTGTAAATCTTGGACTAGAAAAAGCTAACTACTTCCAAATATTATAAACACACCAATGGAAACCACTGCCACCATTCTTGGCAGGTTCATAATGAATATGCTTATATTAACTTCTACATGGAGCAGCCCTAACCTCCAGTCTAATCTCCCTAACTGTGTCTTTCTCTAATGCCAAACATTCCCATCAATCCACGACACCAACTTCCCACCTCCCCAACAGGCTGGGGGACATTTCTACAAAGGGGTACGTTTTTTTTAATTTTGGGCACTGAAATCCCAGAGAGAAAATTCTGTATTTTTATAACTTTACAACTGGAGCATAATCAAGCATAAAAAGCATTATTCAACTTCCTTGTTATCATGTGGTATTCAAAATATTTTTCTTTTTTAATACTGTATCTAAACAATGCTTTCTAATATGAAAACAAACATATCATGAAAGAATACGAGAACTTAAATTACATTAATACAAATTTAACAGTCCAATCCAAATTTTGTTCTCAAATATGTTACTTCACTGAGAGACAGGACAAGATTTTGCAGAAACATAGTGAGAAACTTATTTTCATCCACACGACTTTTCAACTTCTACATTTTAGTTATTAACAAATAATATGCAGGATAACTGCTCATATGCAGTTCCCTGTGTACATAGGCACAGACACAAATCACACTTGTGCAATATTAAAATGATATAACCTAAAAATTAGCTCTACTATCCAAACTCTTCTTAGTATTTTAAACAATTGTTAGGCACTGCTTAGGTTTCAAATCTTTGCCTCTTGTAACTTTATCTAGGCTTTATGGACTTGAGTACAGCTTCAAGAAGACAATTTCAGCAAAACCCTAAAATAATAATGAATATTTGTATATGGCTTCAGATGACTCTTCAGTATTATTTTATTCCCTTGATTTTATGAAAAATATTTTAGCAGCATCTTTTGAACATGGATCTCATTTCCAACCCTAAGTAAATTTTGTTTTATAGTTTTAAGACTGTTAATCACATACATATAAAGTACATTTTATTGACCTACTTTTGTTCCAGCTCATTAAACACAGTTGCTTCCATTGGCCAGGAAAAAGTAACCAACTACAACATTCAAAGAACCCAACTGACTTAAAACTGAATTGTTGCTCAAACCTCAGAGAGTGGCTTTCTAATTTTTTTTTTAGATGTCTACGGAACAAGGGACAGCTTACAGATAATGTTTCAGAAGACACATAAATCAGACAATGAAACAGGTCCTTCCATTTCAATACAAGCAATATTAAAAAATCCACACAATTACTTTCTGAGTCTTCACATCTAAAAAACTTTCCATCTTCCACAAGAATTGTTTTACCAATAACTAATTTTGAAATAGAGGGAGAAAACACCTTCTACTCCAAAAAGGCATATTAGCTTTTTCAGTACCAAATTCTAATGGCTCTACACTGTGGTCACTTTGAGACAAGATCACAAAGCAGCTAGAAGTGAAATACCTTAGCCTGTAATAAAAATACATTGAAGAAAACAGTTACAGTATAGGAAAGGTTTTAGAACTGAAAATAATCTAGATGAGTCTAGGAAAGACAGCTTGGGAAGAAAAACATAATTGTACTGAGGTGCAACTTTACCTATCTGGAACTGATTTCAAACTTTTATTCATGGCCTCAGTTGTACAAATCTGTATTTTCAGTACCTTGAGATAAACAAATGCTGACAGGATGAGGACATTAAGTGCCAGAAAGAGAAGATGCCAAATCTGTGGTAAATTTCTTCCTGTCTATTTATACTTCCAAGAGATCAAATCCAGGTCTGAAAAATTCCAAAATAGACTTAGGATTGTCAAAACAGTCTTTCAAAAGCCAGCACTGAAATGCCATATGGCTTGGAAGCAATTGTCAAATCAGTGGTTTATTTCAAAATGGATTTGGAACCTGTATCAGACATAAGTCCTTCTCATGCTTATCCTTTAATATTTATTAACTTATTTTTGTTACAAGCACCACTCCAGATTTAGCATTACCTGCTACTGCTATGATTGTTGCAAAGTAATTCAGCTTTGCTCAGTAAGAGAGATGGGGATCAGCCTCAAGCACCTGGGCCCGACTGTCGATGCTGTTGAACTATCACCTCACTTCGGTGGCTCTACTCCGCAGGCACCAGTATTTCTCTCACCTGCACTTCAAGAGATGGTGCATTCTATGAACTGCCTTCAAAGGGCACTCCAGACAACAGTGTAATACAGGTTTGGCTCCTTCCTGATACACTCCAAGCTCATTTCCGTGCCTACTAAGATGAACCCCAGCAAGGTGAAGCCATCCCTCCATACACTCACAGTACAGTACATGGAATAAAACATGTCATCGTCCTGTCCAAGAGAAAATCCCAGAAAATCCCAGGAGAAAAAGGAGTGAGAACAGTTCATTCCTTCTACAGGACCAGTCAGGACCAGGACCTTCTACCAGCCTTAAGCAACATAGACATGACCCTGTTCCACTTGGCATGAGAGTCAGGAGACAGTCCTCTGTCTTCTGTTGAGCTGCAGCACCATTCAGGCCAACCCAGACAGACCAAATCCTAAGACTACTTGAGCATTGATGACTTTCCTAGAGAAGCTGAAAGAATGGAGATTGAAATAGGGGAACTGCTATATAGCTGAGCCCATGTTTTTTTGTTGATTTTAATCTCAGAAGACTGTCAGGTTTTTTTTCCACAGTGGTAATTTTGTGGATTCAGAGGTGAAATGCTCACACAGACACAAAATTATGTTGTTGGCAACGGTCCTTACAAAACCAGATGTGATACAATGAACATCAGTAACTGATTTGACAGAGCAATTCACTTTCTGTCATTGAATAAATCATTTTCCAGAGCTCTGAATGTCTGTTAAACAAATAGAGTAATTAGAAGTGTCTCTGCCTCCTACAACAAACAGAAAAAATAATTAATTTGACTTGAGGCAGAACCAAAATCCAAATTACCTGAATGTAAATTATACTAGAAACCCAAATTAAAAATCAGATATGATCTTAGAACTGCATTAAAGCAACCTGCTGGATTTTTACTTTACTTTACTATTGTTACTTTAAGGGGAATTAGTAAGAATATTTTAACTTGAATTAACAATAGTACCACATTCTAACATTATCTCATCCTTCCAGCATGGTTCTTCAAATTTATTCAATTTCATATTCATAATGATACTCTACCAAAAAGCCTATGCAATAAAATTTATACTAATCAGTCTTCACTTTCTTTTATGCTTCTTGTTCTCATAATTGCACATATGATCTCCCAACATTTGCTGAAAAGAAGCCCATACTGATTCCTGAAAAAAAAATAAACAACCCAAAACCAAAAAAGCAAACAAACAGAAACCAACCAAAAAACAAACTGCTGAGAAAAAATATCACCAGTACTTTTTCCCCCCACTTCACTGGGAATTGTTTGATTCTACAGTGACAGCAAATGTAACATTTTTCAATAAGCCACAGAATTCAGCTTTTTGGTGCAAAGAGAAGCCTGAAAGTTTGTTTACTGACATACTTACCAGAGGCTCTCTGTTAAGAAGGCAAGAGTGAATGGTTTACCAGCCATCCTACTCTGCTGTTGCTAAAATCGTATCATAGAATGGTTTGGGTTGAAAGGACCTTATAGTTTCAACCCTCTGCCATGGGCAGGGACACCTTTAATTAAACCAGGTTGTTCAAAGCCCCATCAAGCCTGGCCTTGAATACTTCCAGGGATTGGGGATCCACAACTTCTCTGTTCTATGTATTCTGAGAGAAAGAAACCAGAAAATAAATACTATTTGCAACCAAGTAACAGGAAGAGCTCAGAGCTCCCATTTAATCTGTCTGAAAAAAAATGAGCTGCTGAAATTAGCGAAAAGCTCTAGATTTACTAACATCTAGGGTAAAAGAGCAAAAATTTTCAAGAAGATTGCTTAGGTTACAATACTAGAAAGGATATACAACACCTTGAACATAAGAAACAAAAATACGTAAAAATGTATTTTGCAGACAATTTCTTTTTTTTTCCAAATAATCCATTTCATATTGATCCACAAAAAGAAAATAAAAAACTCCAAACCTGACTTTTGAGTACTTTTTATATTTATTTAATTCTTCATACAGCAAAAAAAGTGTCATTTAGGATTTTTAATTACTGAGGTTATTCAGTACAGTCCCACCAAAAATGTACTTGTAGCACAGAATCAGAGAGGGGAAAAAAAATATTTTTGCAACTAACATTTAAAATCAGCATGAATGCAATAAATTTTCCAATACAGCATGTGATGGGGCTGAGCATAAGCCTGTACTATAGTTACCAAATCACAATTACAAAAGACCGAGAACAGTTAGTCTAGTATCTTGATTGCTAGGGGTAGCAATAAGTACCTTGGGATTGGTAAATATATTAATCTTGATTATTAGTTGCCATTTTCAACACTATTATATCCTGTCCTATGTGGATGATAGCACAAACACAGATTTGTAGTTTCCATATCCTTTGAGATCACCCTCATCTATATATATATATATGTATGTCATTTTTGCATAGGATGACAGAGGTATTTTTTTTCTCCCTTAAAGACACACAGTGTTTATACAATAGCTGCACATCTAATTTCTAATTACATAAATTAATACAAAAATTAATTATATAATT
>JAOTQP010000001.1:42793067-42817982 GCA_026413545.1 Cichladusa arquata
CTATAGGGGATCTGTAGGGGACTGGGGGGGTCTGAGGTTCTCTATAGATGATTTGTGTTTGTCTATAACTGATTTGTGGGGTCCCTAACGGGGGATTGGGCGGTCTATAGGGGATCTATAGGGAATGCAATATTATGGAAACCCTAAGAAAATTAAATTGCTGCCAGATACCCACATTTCAGCACCAAAATTAAACCTTGTAGAGGCAGCTTGGACACCTGTTTACAAAAGTGGACACCTATAAAAAATGTGTGTGTTGTATGGATGCATGTGAGTATCTTAGACACAAATACATTTCTTAGTGCCATCAGAAAAGGTTTTAAAATATTTTTACATCTTTCCTCAAAAGAAGGCTTAATACAGAAGATCAGTAGCAAAAACTGACATTTCACATTATGATTTGAGCCTACGAAGACCTTTCATCACACCTAAACCTTCTAAAATACTCACTTAATCCCTGTTTTCTTGTCATTGCCAGTTCTGGATAGATTTTGCAATCATTTGTTCAATGGTATCTGAGATCAATGCTATTCAGAACAAGAACTCTGGCTGCCCACAGCAATGTAATTCCCTCAAAGAGTGAAAGGCTGCTGACCATGCAGCTGTACCACACCTCCTGCTGCCCACCGTTTGCAAGGGCAGCAGCAGAGAAAGGAATTCTTTTATATTCTTACAATTCAAACATGGCTCTCCTTTGAACAGGAAATGCAGGAAAATCAAAAGAAAGTGTGTGATGGTATAAAAATATTGTAGGGAAAAAGAAGAAGTTGGAGGAGCAGAGCAGAAGAAACATACATAAGGTACTATAGTTCTTGAGTCAACATACTTCCTCCTTGTCACTAGCACACAAGTGAATGGTAGAGTAATCAAAATAAATGACAGTGACAGAGCAAGCATAAAAATTCACAGTAGGCTACGGAATGAGAATAACATAGATAAAGTGATACTGTATCATTCATACTGAGATTAATCACACAAATAATCAGCACAAAAAAAAACTAAATCGCTGACAGGGCTGTAACTCAGATTTCACTTTCCAGACACCTTCACTTGCACAGTACCTGTTCTCATCAGGCTTTCCAATTGAAGTGTTTATTTTCTTTTTATCAAAGACATTTATAAAATCTTTAGATTAGGACAATGCAAGAAGACAACAATGCATGCCGATAAATGTAGTAATAAATATAGTACTCTAATTTGTAAACTACACACTTCAATATTAATTGTGTTAAGCATCATCTCTCACATTTAAAGCTACAGAGTCACGAAAAGCTGTATTTTGAAGGAATTCCTCTAAAATAAACCTAGCATGCCTTATTTCAACTTGCAGAGTTAATAAAAACCAAACAAATTGTCTTTAAAAAGAGAATGAGGCTAGCTATTGATATTTGAAAGAGAGGACATTAATTCAGTTTTTGTTGCATTTTCTGTCAAAAAAGCAGTGACTCACATTTATTAGTTAACTTGTCATCGAAACATGAATACACTTTACAGATGCGTAAAAAAATTGTCTTCCCATCCTATATCGCCGAATCACTAAAGTATCACTAAAATACTTGTATTTTAAATTCTCTGAGTTCAGCTGAGGTTCTCACACCCTGGAAACAAAACCTCAAACCTCAAAACGTACACTTTACTATATACGTGCTTTGCAACGTCGTTCAGTATCTACTTTAAAAAAAAAATAAAAAATTCATTGTTGATACAAACGCTAGATACACTCAATAAAGACTGTACTTTGGCGGGAATTTTATTCCGTTACATTCCAGTGAGAGGCAGATAGCGAAAAGGCGCAGCGCGGCCGCTGGCAGGGGGTGTGAGTCACTCATTTCACAGCACAGTAACCCCCGCAGCCCAAGCGCAGGTCGGGGGCTGTCCCAGCCTCCAGGGCTGGCGCTGCCACCGACGGACCCGTGCCTGCCCGCGGCCGGCTGCGAGCAGGATGACCCCAGCTGAAGCTGGCTCGCTGTGCTCTGCCCATACGGAGCGGGAAGTGCGCGGGCACAAAGGGGTTTTAGGCAGCTGTCGGGGTGCTCCAGTGCCCATAGCCTGACAAGAGCGTTTTCTCCCTCGGGTAAGGGGCCAGCCCCGATGTCGCTATGGAGCGGGGGATCCGACGTGCCAGCCCCGCCACCAGCATCACCCACCCATCGCTGCCGGCGGCACCAAACCCAAACCCGCCGCTCCCGGCGCCTCCCGCCCCGCCAGCTCTGCCTTACCTGCCCGCGGGGACACCGGGACGCCGCCGAGCGGCCCGAGCCGCCGCAGCTGGAAAACTTTCCGCACCGCCTCGCAGCTCGGCGGCGGCTCCGCACCCTCCGAGGCGGCGGCCAGGAGCAGGGCGAGGGTCAGGACGGCGAGGAGGAAGCTGTGCGCCCCCATGGCCCGCGCCCGCCGCCAGCTGCCGCACGGAGCGCGGCCGAGGCGCCCGGAGCCGCCGCCGCGGGGAGGCACCGCCCGCCGGGACCCTCCCCCGGCCCGGCCCGGCCCGGCCCCGCCCGAGGAGGGGCCCCCACGGCCGGGGGGCAGCGGGAGGCTCTGCCGGGGGCGGGATGGAACCAGCCCACCGCCACCACTACGTACACCCCGGCTGCTGGGAGTGCGGGCTGCGGCGGAGAAACCCAAAGGGAGCCGTGGCATGGTAGGGGAGCAATTTCCAGCTGAAAACACGGGGAAAAAAATAAAATTGTAGCGCTTTGGGGAACTGCTAGCAACAGGCTTAACACTTGTCAATAAGGTATGCCATTCAGTTTCGCTTGGAATGCCAAACTTTTGTTTTTCTGACGAGTTTCCAAAAATTCGGCAGTCTTCAAGGCATCTTCAAAAGTTTCCGTTTTCTGAGGCAAACGTGACACGCGATCAATTTACAAACCCCTGTGCCGTCTATAAGCTGAAGTCTGATAGGAACAGCAGCCAGGGAAGCAGGTGGGAGGCATCAGGTTATCTCTAGAACAGCTTTCTTGATGCCAAAATCAAGAATCTTCTCCATGCATAAATTTTAAATGCCACACCTTACCCTTTATAGCCAGAAATTTTTCTTGGTGTGCCTCCAAGCTGCAAGTGGTCATTCAGCACTGTAAAACATAAGGCTTTCAATTTAAAAGAAATCTTTAATCTGTGTCAGCAATTTCAACACAAGACTGCAAAACCAGTTCTATGTGTGGATTATTACATACATTCATTTGAATACAGTTAACAAACTGAAACATAAGTTATTAAAATTTGCACTAGAGATCAGCCACTACTGAGCAAAGCAATAAAACAATGTAATTATCCAGCCTACTGAATGACAAGTGAAGAGAAGGGGAGAGGACAGGTATTTCTGATTCATCCATACTCCTGGACTTGGACTTCTGTGGGCAAGCTCCAATATAGATTGCATGAGAAGTCCTTTAACAGAATTTGTTCTACTGTTCTTATACATTGATGTATAAAGAGTGAACACAGATGACAGGTTACAATTTTCTTGATAAAGCACACTACAGCAAAAGACATTTTAGGCCCCCCATGAAGAAAAGGGGGGGCAGGAGAAGAAAACAGTGAGTCACTGCAAATAACCTTGAAGATGGTAGAGAAAATTCTGGAAATGATGAAATGTCATCCTCAACACCAAATACAAGATGTGCAGTAAACTTATGAAAATAAAGTATTAGTATTCAGGGAAAAAATCTTACAAGTTAAGAAAAACATACAATTATTCCTACTTACAGATTTCTCCTTTACCCCACAACCACATGGAAGTTTGCTTGCAGCAACAGATGACATTGGGAAATTTCTAGAACCTCTTTGCTTCAAACGGAACTAGTACTCTCATGTTCTCCACTAATAGCAATTCAGAAAAACCTCTATCCTCCAACTCTACAGTTTAAGGGAGAAGGGAGGTTTTTGGTAAGAAATTGAATGTACATGTTTTAACTAGATCTTACAAGATGAGAAAGATTCTAGTTTAGTCCAAAAGGTGAAGTGGGTTTTTGTTTGTTGGGGGATTTGGAGAGTTGGTTTTTCGATTTTTATTTTCTGTTAATAACTTCAGCATAGGAAGTGCAAAGGAAATAATTAATTTTGGCCTCATTAGAAGATTGAATTTAATTTCATGTTTTATGCTTCAAAGCTTCCCTGATTTTAGTCTTAAAATGTGTATTTTAGCTTACAAGTTTCATAAATTAATTATTCTGGCATATACTAGACTGAATTTATGTTTGCTAGTGCTGTTCAGCTAGTAATGAGTAAGCTCCTGTCTCTTGCCATGAGGCTCACTTTCGTGACTGTATTTTGAATCTAGTGCTTTTTAGTGGGCACATTTTGCTTTTGTTGCTAGCTGTAGTGCTGTATTGCTTATCACCTTACTGTATTGTGCCTGGGAAAGCTTTGACAATAGCCATGCAGATGTAACTCCATGGGATGGCAGGTGGCCAGAGTGTGGCTGCTGTTCCTGTCCTGATGTACTGGACAGGCAGGAACTTCAATCTGAACTTTAGTTGAAAGGTCTGTGACGTGTGAATGAGTCCATGATGGAGAACCCCATGCCAGAGCAGGTGGATGCCTGAAGGAGGGTGTGACCCTGTGAAATGCCTGTGATGGAACAGGTTTGCAGAAGAAAGGAACTCCTCTCATTTTAACAGGAGAATGTATATACATATATATGAAGTTTATGAGAGAACATTACATTTGGCTGGACTTGTATCTTCTTGGCTAAAGCCTTAACATACACACCTGATAGCTCCTCATGGATATGCACCTGTTAGCACAAGATGACTTAAGAACACCCCTTCTACAAATTCTTCCTTTTCCTTAATCACAAACAATACCACTCCATTACCTGAAACATTGGTGCAATGCCAGAGGAGGATCTTCACTTTATCCCTCTAAATCACAGCTAAAATGAAGCTTTCTATTATTTTTGGCACACAGCTAAGTTTTCGTCCTCATCTACACAAATGACATTCTCCTTTGGACTGTCATCTTGTAATGACTGAAAACACTTTATATGGCTGTGCCACCTTTCCTGTTTTCATCTCTTCAGAGAGCTACTGCAAAAATAACCCTTTCCAACCTATTGCTTTGACCATGTACACTTTTCTCATATTCCTTATTGTGTCAAACACAAGTTGCTTTGGCTTTGATTGTATGTCCTTCTAAGTGGTCCCATCTCAGGATGCAAAAGGGAGTTTGTACTTCCAAAGGACTACAGCACCTGTCTCCCTCTTCAAGTTCTGAAATGATCATATACATGAGACAAAATAGCATGAAAGTATCTGAAAGTAGTTCAAACACCTATTAAGCAGCATCATAGAAAAAAAAATTTGAAGAGTGATTTGATAAGTGTTTTGACTCTTATTTTTATACATACCACAGTAAAGCAAGTTCTTCATTAAGAAGACAGACTTACGTCTGTGTTGACTGTTACGTTCACATCATCTCCCAGAGTCAAATTCTGTTTCTCATCTAATATATCCTTTCTGTAAGTTCTTAGTTTTGATACCATCCTTTTGATTTTTTTATTGCTTTGAACAGAGTAGGGATCCTAGCACTGAAATAGAACTACTTGAAGTTACAGCAACAGCATGGGGAGGAACAACAACAAAACAAAAACCACACAACCAATCACCAACTTTTTCTTCAGTTACACAAAACTATTACAATGAATCTATAGCTAGTAAAAGACAAAACAGAAAAAAACAACCAAAAAAAAAGAAAAGAAAAATAAAAAAACAAAAACTCCACAAACAGTTCTCTTACTTTACGTTGGGATAATAAAGCTAGTAAATTAAGACTAAAAGCTACACAGCATTCATTTGTATTCATAACAATGCCACACGTACCAATGATACTGTAAACTCAGTGAGGCCTGTCAAACTTTGCACACATCTCTTAAGTTTAATTCATTTAATGGTTCATTAAAAGTAGAGCTGAAAGTTGATACTAGTCTCACAAAAGTTTTATCTGATTTTGAGATAAATTCTCAAAAATTTTGCTTGAGATATTTTAAATTTTTTTTAAAAGAAGGAAAAAAATTTAACTAAAAATCTTTCTGAACTCTTAAAGGAGAAAACTGTAATATTGTTTCATGCTTGCAACGACAAAGAGTTGTCAGCCGAGAACTCAGTTGGGACAGCTGAGAGAGAACACTGGGGAAGCAGACCATAGAAGAGTACATTACAATCATAGTAAAGTTTGGAAGGGACCTTTAAAGGTCCTCTAGTCTAATTCCCTTGTGATCAGCAGGGACATCTTCAACAATCACAGACCACCAGCATTGCTCCTCCGGTCTCCGAGCACGCAGCAAACGCTATTCTTCCATTAAGTCCATCTGAGGCTCCCCCCGCGCATTACGGTCCCAGCATCCCTTCTGTCCCAGCTCCCAGCCTCTCCATAACTCCACACGCTCTTCATCTTCCCGGTGCAATCTGCCAGCCGCCGGCACCCGGGAAAAGCCGCTGGCAGGCAGAGCCGAGGCAGTGCTGTGCCTGCCTGCTGCCGCTGCTGCCGGGGACTGCCCTGCTCCCACAGGAGCATCCTCGGCTTGGGGACGTGGGGGCAGGTCCTCTCCCCTCATACACCATCACAGCCCCCGGGCCCCACCTCTGCAGAGCTGACTTACCCCTTGAAGTGAAAGGGAAAAGGGTGCACAAGTGCAGACCTGGGATCCTGCCTACGCAGGCACAGCTTCCGTTCTTCACAGTAATTCCAAATTCCAGTACTCACTTCAGAGTACTGTATCCAGAAGGTAATTGCACATCTATTTTCATAAAGGTTTTATTCATTTAATAATTTATACTTCAAACACAGCTCAGCAGTCAGCCATTCAAAAGTACTTCTCCTTACTGCTAGGTACAGTGTTTCCATGGAGACTTCCTTAGATATTCTGGGGTAAACACTCTTAAATCTCTTATTTTCTTTTCATTTTAAAAATCAAGACAGACCCAGGCACTCCTGAAAGTCAGAAAATGTTTAAGTTTCCATTAGTAACAACTCCCAGGCATCTATTTTTAGATTACTAGGCTGCCAGTGTTAAACAGGTGACCTACCTCACCCTTAAGTCCCCCCTGAATTGACACTACGGTAAAGAATTCCTATGAGGTCTCAAATTTAGACCAAAACACAGTAACTTACATTTGATGTAACTACGTATCAAAGAAAATTAATGCACTCACCTTCATTTTCTTTAATACCATTCACACATTCAAGATTCAAGAGACTGGCTGTCAAGTGACTGGCTGTCTCTGTTTGCTTGACACAGATCCAAACTTTCCCACCTCTCCCAAATGAACATGCGAGATATTAACATATTGAAGTGGCAAGGCTATGCAATGAATCTCTGATATTATCTTAACATGCACTGTAGTAGTTTAGCAGCTGGTCTGGGGAAAACTAGAACACCAGTCTAGCAAGTGGGATACCCTTTCTACACATGACCAAGAATTTAATCTAAAAATGCTAGCACTGATCTTTCCCTGCATTATAAATACACAAAAATACAGCCACAGCTTTCTATTCAAAGGCTGTTGAACCTCCTGCCAAACCACATCATGTGCTCTTTTTATGGATCAATTTACATTTATCAGGACACGACTTCCATCAGCACACAAAAACTTTATTAACTTGATAATGAAATTCACAATGTAAAGTCAATTTCCAATCTTATATTTCATTTTTAAAAAAAATAAATATCACTGTGTAATTACGTTAATGGCTATATGCCTAATGCCTGTAGTTAATAGGTATTTCTATGCTGTTATAGGTATGAGATATGCAAAATGCCTCAGTTACAGGAAAAATCTTCAAGTGGAAATAAAGTGAATACCAAAGCCATTCACCACACAAGGTTTCATGAATACAGCTAGCCCTGAATTACTTGTGAAGCATACTTCAAGTTATTTCTTATTTTGGATTAAATAGCAAAATGAAACCAGTATCTAGAAAAGTAAGGCCAAGGTCATCATTAAAGAAAGAAAAATAACATGCTTAAAGAGATACATAGATACCAAAAATTTTCCTACTACATCTTATTGCCATATAAAAGACCTAACTTTTTTCTTAAAGACACAAAATCTTTCACAATCTGAAACCAAACTGATCCCCCATCAAGGAACTGACTAGTCCTGGATGAGGGTCTCAGATTGGTGTGTTTTTCCCATCTCCTCGATAACATTAATATATATTTCATGGAAGCTATATGTTTATTATATGTGAGCAATTTCAGAGTCCACTGTAGAAACAAGAATTAGTCAGTACAGCATATAAATACTTCAAGATGTTAGTCTGCTGTTGTCCACTGGCTGTTCAAGAGTACTGTGTAGATAATACAAGCATGTAAGTTCAATCTTAGCACTACCTGGTATCAAAAATTATCAAATAACAATTTATTAATTGATTAATATTGCTAAGATAGTATAATGCTATAAAGCTATCAAAATAGACATAGAAATTCTGATCAGCAGGGCTATTTTTATCATCTTCTCCAAAAACAGAAGGAAATAAAAATGAAGAGTCTTAGTAAGTTTGCACATTATAAAGACTCCTCAAATCCTTTCCCCCCCCATTTTTTCGGCCCCAAACAGAACTTCTTTTGCACTTAACATTCAACTGTACAGAAAGAAAATGATACACTCAGACTGCACTAGCATATAACTTTGGGTCACTACATTATTTCATTCACTGTGTCTTCTCAAACTGCTCTTTACCTCCCTCTGATTTGGAGGGCCATACTGTACCTGCAAGGCTGCATTCCCTGTGACTGTCCTGCAGTGCTGTTTCTACCATAAATTACAGAAGTTTCAAGAACAAAGCATGGTAATAACAATCCAGATGAAAAACAAGGCAGAAAGGAAAACAGTAATAGAGTACTTATACTAGTTCAGGATGGCATAATACAAATGTTTCATCAAAATAGACAAACAGTAGTTTTCCAACACTGGTGAACAAAAATTAATTCTACATTTTCCTTTTCTCTAGAACATGGAAAACCTGTGTACTAATGTTCCACCTCTCCAGTCATATTTTTGGGGGTCAAAAATCTGCTAAAAGTAATCACCAGAAGTTTCTAGTCTCATGTCTACACATTTATCTAAGACTTTCTCCAGACTTCTAGGACTAACACTTTTTACAACTTTTTTCATCCTCTTCGAGTTCTATGTTTATGAAATGTTCCTACAATGACTGAAAGAACAGCTAAAAGGACCTACTCTTCCACTTCAACAACAAGAACTTGTCATCTTGCTTTATCAAGCACCAGTGCCCACTAAATCCTTTATTTCCACACCCAAACAAAAAAAGTACTTTCCCTTTTAGGTACATAAGCACTTAAGCAAGTCTCAGTTTAAAGACTGTCTACATGCTCATCTCTGCCTCTTCTCCAGAAATTGATTGATTAGTCCCTCACTCATTTTTCTTGGTCAGGATAGCTGTCATCTATCCTACCTGTATAATCCTGCAATGTGGAGCAGGGATGCTGCCAGCTATGCTGTTTTTAATAATATTGCTACTGATTATGAACTGGCACTTTGTAAAGGACCTCCTTTATAATTTATCTTAGGCTAGACAGCAGTAGTGGAGTTTATGCTTATCTAAGAACTAAAAAGGGAGTATTTACCTAGTGGTTTAAAATCCAAGTTACAAGTGTTTGGCTACTTAGTACGTTCCAGTATTCCTTTTACACTTCTAACTAGTTTGGTACAGCTAGAATTGAACTAACTTGTTTCAGCAGTATGTGTTGTGATAGCTGCAAAGCATTGGAGCCACCAACTGTTCAAACATGGCAACAGCTATATAACTTCTATTTCAGAATAATAAATACAAAACACATCATGCAAAGTTTTGGGACCACGGAGTTTCCTTCATTACTTGAGACATAAAATCATATTTATCCCAATAAAATTATGAAAGGTTTCCTTTTTATGAAATCAAAGTTCTCAAATTATTGTATTACCATCTCTGAAGAGATGGCATTTATCTAACACCCTAGAAGCTCTTCCAGTTCTCCTTTCAATTAGACACTCAAATGAAGGAGTATTACATATAACTATGCAGCAGATGCATTTCCTCTCATGCTAGGTCTTAAGAAGTTCACGTAAGCCTTTCATAATGGATTTTATACATTTGTTACTGTAACAATTATATCCAGAATTTTAAAACACTTCAGGTAATTATTATATTAATGACCAAAATGAACAGTTACCTCAGACCACACTCTTAAAACACCTATGTGTTCTGCCAAAAGACGACCTTGATGTTTTCGAAGTTTATCTTGAACTTTTGCTTTCTTAATTCCCTCTATTTCATTTCCTTACAGTGCCTACTTTAACCATAACTTTCTGTCACTGAGCTCTACCAACTCACTTAAGGCAGCTAAATGTCTCAGTTGTCCCAAGCCCTGACATTCTGTAGAGTTAAACACACTTTTTGCAAGTTTGCTGATGATAGTAAACTGGGAGGTGCTGTTGACTCTTTAGAGAGATGAGACCTTGCAAGAGGATTTAGATACATTGGAGCATTGGATAATCATCAACAAGGTGAAATTTAGCAAGTCCAAATACCAAATTCTGCATCCAGGACAAACTGGGACAGAAGTGGCTGGAAAGCAGCTCTGCAAGAAGCAGTCTGGTGTTGCTGGTTGGCAGCAGGATCAATGTGACTCAGCTCTGTGTCCAGGCATATAAGAGGTGAAACCACACTCTGGGGTGCATCAAAAGCAGCATCACCAGCCTGTCAAGAGAGGGGATTATGCCTCTGTATTCAGCACTAGTGTGGCCTCACCTTGACTTATGTATCCAGTGCTGGGTCCACAGTTTAAGAAGGATATTGAGGTCTTTATGTGTGTCCACAGGAGGGCAACCAAGCTGGTGGAAGGGCCAGAAGGGATGTTCTATGAGGAGTGACTGAGGATTTTGATGTTGTCTAGTTTGGAAAGAAGGAGACTGAGGAATAACCACATTTTTCTCTACAGCTTCCTGAGGAGAGGTGTAGAAAGAGATCAGTCATAGGACATGTGGGAACAGTTCAGAGCTGCACCAGGGAAGGTTCAGACACCAGGAAGCATTTCTTTACTGAGAAGGTGAAACTCTGAAACAAGCTTCTTAAGAGGTGGTCGATGCTTTGACAATGCTCTGACAATGTTTAGGAGGCACAGGGACAATGTCCTGAGGATTATGCTTAAATTCTTTGAAGTGGTCAAGGCACCTGGATTAGATGATTGTGGTAGGTCCCTTCTAATTGAACTATTCGATTTTTACCTGAATTCAATCAGCACAAGAGAAGGAACACCTGAAAAATGAGCACAATGAAGTCTGATAATTTTAGCCAGTAGGCAACAGTATATAGTGCTAATTTCAGTTTGCAAGGCATCTTGGAACAAGATGAGTTTATATTACAGCACTGCAGTCTCCAGATAGAAGACAGAAAGTTACAAGGTAAGTCAACTGTACAGTTCAACTATGAGAAACCCAAAACTTAGATCAGTTTTACTTTACCTTAATACAGTGTTGCACTCATTACTATAAAATAATAGCTCAAGCATCTAAGAAAATATACATACTGAGGCAGACTCCACAGCAAGAACTATCTTACTAAATCAACTACAAAAAATTTCACGACACAAAACTTTCTTTAGATATTTAAGCCATCCTAGCTCTGTTAATATTGCATAACCACCCAATTCCTTGATGGACACTCCTGCACGAGCATGTAGGAAGAAGGGCTGTGGCAAGGTTTAACTGTTTAGTATCCCAGCTGTAAGAGCAGATCCCTAGGAGAAAAGATGCGCTTTCCCTTCATGTGCTTCCAGCCATCTGTGACTTCAGAACTACCTGAAGAACTGCTCACACTTTCATCCTCGATTAAGGGATTCCATCCACGTCCTCCCCCCATTTTGTCCAATTGCACCCTGCACCATTCCCAAACTATTCTGGCATCTTCTCATGTTTGCAGTCTAGCTAAGGCAGAAAAGCTCACCCTACCAATATTTCAGGATTTCAAAAAAAAGCAGGAAAACCAAACCAAACCCACCAAACTGTCTTCCTCTTCCAAACACGTTTTCCTGGAAGAACTTAGTTTCACAGACACCATCAGCGAGAATCAGGAAATACACGTGCAATGCCAATGTTGTGCCAAACTAGTGATTCCTTCTCAATTTCCTGATCATTTTTAGTAGATAGTAGGCAGCAAGTGATTTTACTTGTTCTTTGCCTTACATTTTGTGGATGTAAATATGTACTAGCTTTCATTTATTAGTAGCATTCCCCCACACATATGCTTATATACACAATAAATATATGTACCTATACAGAAACAGAGATATACATTGCAAAGGAGAAGTAGTATAGACTAGGGGAAACAAGAAGCAGCTGTGAAGAAAGAACAATTCCTGAAGTTTCAAGAAAGTTTAAAAAAAAGCTCCTGCTTTGTCTACAACCCATTTCTTAGACCCATCAAGGACAAAGAAGAAACGTCATTTGGGAGCATAGTTACTTTTTTTGACCTTGTATGCTTAGGGAAAGGCTAGCTCTAAAAGCAAGTCAGAGGAAATCAGAGAAATTGCAATTATCTGTAAAAGCTTTCCCAAAATGTTCCCTGAAATCCACAGTACTTATTAAAATTCTGACTAAAATACAACAAGTTTAAACATTTGTAGTATTTCTAAACAATGCTATAAAAGGTTAATTATCTATATACAAAGAATGAACTAGAAAGCTTTTAAACAAAGTTTAGGAAGACTAATAAAAATGCTGCACTTCAGACTTGCTGGCAGATCTTAAAAAAGGACCCTGAGAACTCTTAGCAAAAGACAAACATAACCCTGACACTAGAACAGACCAATCAGATGAATCAAGATTATAAATGCCTATCCTTACCACGTATGTGCAAATTCCCACCTATCAATCAGGAGCACAACAGAGACCCAGACACCAGGGAAGTTTGATTTTACCATGGCCATAAAAAGCCAATAGATGAGGATGTTCCCACTGAGTAAAATAGAGATAAATCTCTACTTAGTGAAGACTAGTGGAGCAGAGAGCTGCAGCTCTGACAGGGTGTACAAATCATACAGGAGATTCAATTACTGATAAATGCACCAGTTGTGAAAGTTAGAGCTACCACATGAAAGAACACCACTTGCCGTACCTCTCCAGTCAAACACGGGTGGTATTGCTGCCCTATGGAAGCAGCACTGGTCTCTTGAGCACACTGCACATCAGCTCAAGTTGTGGCATTATCTGTTTATCAAGTGCCGGTAAAACTTCCCTCTCTGACCATTCACAGGCTCCCTACCAGTCACCCTCCCCAAGGCCAGACTTCCACGAAGCCCCTTCCCAGCAGGTGGCTCCAGTGACCTGATGGGAGCCCTGCTTGGCTCCCCGCTCACCCCACTCACAGTCACACCAGGCTCCCCACAGCAGAGTCTCAGATGCCCCGTTCCAGACAGACATTTATTCCCAGAGCAGTACCACAGACATAGCTGGTGCCCCCTCAAGGAGGAACCTCCAGGCTTTTATGACCCCCAGTCCTCCCATGCTCCTGCCCTCTCTCCATGTCCATCCACCTCGCTGGTTCACCCGATCTTCATCTTCCTTTGTTATCCAAACAGTCGGCAATTGCCAGCTCCTGCTTTGTCTCTCAGTGTCCATTCACCTGGCTGGCACCATCCATCTTCGTCCCCTTTATTATCCCAAAGGCTGGCAGCTCCCAGCTCGTCTTGGGCTCCCACTTGGAGCTCAACTCGAATCTCAATGTGCAGTTTTTGAGCCCAGCTACCTGCAACAGGTGCATTCCTCAGCAGTGCTGCCGCCACATCAAAACCAGACATCCATAAATAACATATTCAAAGCAACTTGGGAGTGCAGGAGACTTGAAAAGATCTCACGTTCATGCAAGAGGCCCATTTTACCACACCACCAAGGACCATTTAATCCCAGAATGCTTCTGAGCAGCTACAGATTGACAAGACACATACCTGCATATTTTCATAAAAATCTTGATCTAGTTTTTGTTTCACTGAGATTTATGAGAATTCCCCAGATGATCAGTAAACTAATTTTACCCATTTGTTGTTTAGATTCTTTGACCAAGGCTCCCTTTAGGCTACAGGGGAAGGCTCAGTTTATCACTAGTAGAACTCTGAAACATACAGTTTGTGTTTTATGAATATAGCACATCCCTTAATTTTTTCTTGAATTTTAGTCCTTTTGCTTCTGCTACATCTGCAAAAACATGCTTACATTGCTGTTGGTTCCCCACACTTCTTACAAAATAAGGTAGAAAGCAACTTCATTTAAATGTCCTAGAAGTTGGCAGATTTCTAGTAGGTGATCCCTAACATCCTATAGCTTTCCTATCCCTGAAGGGGAATAGGCCTACAAATCTTAGACTGAGCTCTTAACTTAGTACTAGAGAGGCACTTTAGCAAGTGGAACTATACATGCACAGATGGAACAAACCATTTCCAAGCTTAACTCCACATGGTTGCAGATACCCAAATGTGGCTCCCAGCTGTCAATACTGAATCTGTCAGTATGTACAATGCTGTTGGCAGCTCCCACAAACTACTTTCCCAGGTAACCATTCATATGTCAGAGCATGAATTGTATCTGTCAAGCTCAATGATGCTGCTTAAGTTTGCATGGGAATTTTCTCAGTAGATTAAGGATAGAGCTCAAATTCCAGATTGTGTCCAGACATCTGCAGAACTGCTACATCAAAGTAACCCAGAGAAACATCCCATCAGTGCAAGAAGACTTACTTTTTGATATACTAGGGTATGTTGCCAGGAAACAACTTCATGATTTGGGGAGGAAGAGAAAGTATCGTCAAAACAAGAGTACTGTTATCTTCAGATGGAATCCAGGAGAGTCTCTCAATACTCCATCACAAAATACTGCAGGAAAGATTCTCCAAAGCTCTGATTCCTTTTTAACCACTCGTCATTCCCACAGTGAAAATTTATTAAGTTTTTGATTTTTACAAAAGAAGAAAAAAATTATTTGAAAACCACGAATTTGAAGTAGCAACCTATAAAGATTCTATTTTCTGTAATCAAGAGACTCATTTTACAATGAACTCTTCACTTACCCTATTAATGGCATAGTTCAAAACTCTAGCACTCCCACATTTTCTCTTATAAATGTAAAAAAAAACCCCTTCCCCCTAAAACTACTAAGTCTCCCTATGTAAAATACATCACCAGAGCAGAACGGACTACCTCAGAGAAGTCAAAATACTCTTGGGCACACTGAAGAGCTGTTAGATTGAAGACGAGAATTGAGACTAGTCTACTAGTCCAGCAAAGTTCTGCAGGCTTTTTTTTTAACTTCTCCAGAAAACAAACCAGCCCTCCACCCCTCCATAAAAAAACCCAAAACATCGAATCAAATCCACCAGACAAAAACCATGAAAATTTATTTCACTCTTAGAATGAAACTTAGTTTGCAATAAATACAACTATTGCAGTATGATGAACCCAAAAATGGCAAAACACTATTTCTCACTCCAAGCTCAGCTTACCTAGACCTTCTAGGCTTTCTTGGAGAGATCACAGTTCAAGTCTCCCCAACAGACAAGGTTCTTTTCCAGGAATTATTTTTCTCCCTTTCCTCCCCTACTCCACCCTTATGTTTTAACCTCAATCTATCTGAACCTCCCATTTAGAAACGTGTTAGTCACATGAAAACACGTTATGTGTTTTTCTTTCCAAATTTCAAGTGCAGTACGTATCTGAATTCATGTGCAACTGCATCTTTCTACTGTGTGTTTAATTACCGGCCAAATTTAGTAAACAAACCTTCAAAACGGACAAAAATAACTTTGAATAGTAGATACCAACAAGTGCACATCTGTTGTCAAAGCAATCCATACAATCCTTGGACGTGAGTTGCTAGGAAATAAAGGTAAAAAGAATCATCCTCATTCAGAATACAGCTTCAAACAGGAGCTGACTCAGACCTGGCCAGACAAAGAACATGCTCATTTTTGTTTGCACTGATCTCCGTGGATAACCCGTATTACAGACTGCTCATGCGATCTCCCTGAGCAAAACCTCCTTTCACTATACTGCTGGAGCAGCCTCTCAAATGCTGCCTGCCAGGATCTATTCATAACCCAAACATTTAGATTTAACCTGGGATCAGTGAGTTTCTGCAAATTAAGAGACATGAACAGGGACAACTGGAAAGGACTACTTCCCAAAATATTTCCTCAGGTACCCAGTAATTAAACGACAGACTTTTTTTTAAGCATCTCTAGTTCCATTTTCCCCTGAAGTCTGAAGTGTTCCAAGCTTCTTGTCTGACCACTGAAAATACTGCAAGAACCTCTGGTAGGATTGTTAATCAAGCAACCACAAAATACTCTACATTCATTCTCATAATTATGGAAGCAAGCATATTTGGGCTTTCCAACACCAAATCAGTTCTTACAAAATACTCACCTGCACACAAATCCAGTCCAATACTTTTAGAAGCACTATATATCTGTTAATGCAAGATCAGAGCTACAGCTCTACCAGAAGATGCTGACAAATATAAAGAGCACAATTTGGTGACATACAGAACCTGCTGTAGGACCTTCAGACTGGAACTAAATTATAAACGGAGCAGTTAAGAGGGCACAACTTGCTTATGGAAATTAACCACCCTGTGCAGTATTATACTGCAAAATTTCCCTGTGATGGTTGAAAGGGAGTAATTCTTAACACAAAATCCTCCACGAGCCTTGAGAGCATAAACATCATGTAATTTCAAAGAGATTTGTGACTTGCAGTGCAGTAGTTATTTTGATGGATACAGATATATAGTAATGATTTGCTTTCATGCTTCATCTGGCAACACTGATAAAAAACTACATCCCAAAACTGTAGTATCTCATTAAATTACGTTCTATCAAAAATATTTACTAACACAGACCTTGTCTGTGCACAATCACACACCTTCACCCCACACAGAGTAATTCCAACCATAAAATCTAGGTATCAATTACTGTTCAATCAAGCTGTTTTTCAAAACCTTTTGCTAGCTAAGAACTAAGGAGTTTTTACCTGAATTAAAACTGTATTGGCAGAGCTTACCACACACTGACACTCTTCTCTGCAGTTAAGAAAGTTGTCCCCAAGATGTTGTTTCATTATGAAAACTTTTACATCAATGTTTTATCAAATTAGAAAAAAAAAATATCATCAGCCACCAAGTAGTGCCAAGTTCTCAAGTTTGTCTGTGGAAAATGAGATACCTAAAAGAAGCTCTTCAAGACATATTTTTTGGTCTTTGGAATACTTCTAGGAAAGCTAAAAAAATTAAACCAACTTGAGCTCACAATTTTACAGGATTTAACATAAGTATCTTTTATTTCAAACTATTACAGTAATATTCAGGAACTACAGTGTTATTTCCTACATAAAACATGGGCCTTTGCTAAAGTAGTGTAGAGTGAAAAAATAAAATGATACACACATATCAAAACAATGAACTAGTGACTCAGTACTTCCTAAGTGCTTGTAGTTTACATCTCTGCAGAAAGGATAGTTAAAGAATTACAGAAGCAACTAGAAAAATGGCAGTCCTCTGCAACAGTAGAAGCAGCTTTCTCTGCCTCAAGTACAATAAACAAGAACTAGTTAAATTTATTCTGCAGCAGAAAAAAGGACTGCCATAAATGCACTTAAAAGATGTGGGTATCTGGAATCTTTTAAAGATTCTATAACATGTCACCCAAGGGATTTCTTATTGTTGTGCATCTTATCCATTGTTAAATTCCTGATCATTTCTGTCCCAACTGCTGACATGTCCCACAGCAGGAGAGTTGCTCTAACATTCTTGTCAGTCACAGCAGCATGCAAAGCATACAAAAGAGATTAAGTAACCCAAGTTATGCTACTCTTCTGCCTTAACTGAGCTTTCTACTTTAACCATCCATACAGTTTTTTTATCTTCTCTAACTTTTCGCATATCCTTGATCAACTTCCACCTCCCCGGAAGTAACACTATTTCCAAGAGGAAATAATGCCACGTTTTTCTACTAAAAGTGAGGCGTGACCAGCTACCACTTACCTGTAGGTCAGATTCTCCAAAACATACTTCTGAATCAACCAAAATAACTAGAGATGTATTTTGCACTGACTACAATACAGATTATTTGTATAGCACTTAAGCATTCATCAGTTTTTTTTTCCTTTCCAAACATTGCCCCATTAATTCAAGCTATATATTGATAGCTAGCATTAGTTAGCTGAGTGAGCCAACAGTAATCAAAACCAGTCTGAATCCCAGATACTACCAAAACACCAATCATCCAAGTAAGATTTCTTCAGTTCAAAAATCTCAGCTTGCTGTTTACAAAACTTATGTAAAAATTGTTCCATGCAAACCACGTCGGCCACACAAAAGCCTTTTTTTTTTTCTTTAATTGAGTGGGGAGATTGCCTTCCTCAGCCAAAGCAGAGGTCTCAACCTGGTAAAAATTCATAATGCTCAAAGGAATCAGTCCTTCAAGTGCTAATCTCCTTGAGTCATAAAATGCCACTGAAGGCTACCTAAGTCACAACTACTTGTATTTACAGATTTGACTGTAGGTTGTTACAATGTGAAGAACCTGACTCACACTTAGAACCTGAAATAATTTTTTAGTATTAAAATTTTTTCATCAAGTGTTCTATGTTTATGCACTTAAGAATAGAATTATGCCTGTCATGTTTCATGCATGTACATGCATGTACACTAGCAAGCTAAGTGTAATGAAAAATTCCCAACATCTCACCCCATCCCAGTAACACCCAAAACCCCAATGCTTGAGCCCAAAACTCACAGAATTGCTCACCCATTTAAAAGGGGAACTAGGCAACATTTTTTGTTTAACAGCAACAATGAAACGTTATAAAGGCTTTGGTAGTTCTGTCTTTCTTACAGCAGTGAAAAATCCAGAAGAAAAGTTTCATTTCATAACTCAGTCTCTACCTACTAGTCAGTTCTCCTCCCACCAGGAACCCAACTGGCTGTAGTATTAGTCTTGCATTAACTCTATTGGAATGAACATATGCAAAATCTTTGATTTGTCCTGCTCCAAACTGCAATGAGTTTCAGAACCTGGTGCATGCAACAATGGCACAGTTGGTACACATGCATCATCTCAGATTCTAGACAATTCCCATGCACCACATTACCAGGTACCTGCTTCAATGCTTCCCTTGCTACATCACTGAAGACTGATGCTACAGATACAAGAGACACAAGCACAGCAGATACCCATCAGAAGAACAGATGTAGTAAATGGAAAATTCTAACAGCACGATTTCATTTTCCCCCAGTATCTTTTCCTTTAGACATCACCTAAAAACAGAAACAGGAAAGGAAATTACCAGAAACTGACTCTTCAGGAAACTGTAGATTTCATAGCAAGGCTTCTATGAAGAGTCACAACATGATGCAGTCACTGCTTTCTGTTCTGGATCCATGACACTTCTGTGTTTCATATGCTGAATGCTATTAGCCTATTCATATGAAGCTACCAGAACCAAACAGAGAAAAGGCTTCAGGAAATTAATTGTATGATTGAGGGATGATAGGGAAAAGCATGGAAACAAATTTCAATAATCCTACATTTAAAAGAAAGTTGAGTCTTTCCCAAGACTTTGTACATTAGACCACCTATTAACTACACAAATAAGACTGATGTACTGCAGAACATAGAGCACTGCATTGATTTTTTATGGTAGAAAATAAGCTATACCAGAGAAATCCAACTCTGTGCCACCACAGCAGGGGAGACTCCCTTCTAGTCCAGGTTCACTTATTGTGTATGAACAAGCTCAAAATGTCTGTGCCTGACAGTCATCTCACTAGTCAATTTTTATATTCAAATGTCAGCATAAGACAGTCAATTCTGAAGACCTGACCTGTTTTTTTTTCCAGTATCACCCCTTGACAAATTAGTGAAAACGTGTTTCATTTCCCATCATGCTTTCAGATACTGAGTACACAGAATTTTCTATGATTAACAGACATGGTTTTTCTTATAAAACCAACTGTGCTATACTAGGACTGCAGGAAGTGTTTAATACTGCTTGGAAATTTTTACTCTTTGCTATGCTCTTCCTGCATAATACTCATAAAAAGTAACTTCATTTTAGACAATTCCTAAGAATCCATGCAGGTCTAATCTTCATTAGACCAATCTCCTGGAAGTTCATATGGCTCTGACTAATTCACAGTTCACTGTAAAAATGAATATCTGTATCAAAGCCAGTAGAAATACACTTCCCATACATGTGACATTTTTAAAAGAGAAGCTGAATACATCTGCAGAAAATGCCTCATGGTATTTCCGCAGGATTTTAAAACTGGCACTTTTTTCAGCCATCTAACCTCTCCTCTCTAGTCATATCTTCCACATGAACATCAGAAACAAGAATCAATTGAAGTCAGTAAAACCAGCTGAACTTAGCAGCATTACTTCTCCCTATAGTCTTCTGTCAACTACTTCAGTGTCTAAACTACACTGAAACCAAGTTACAGAGCTGATGAGTATTTATGAGTAAACATTCACATGACTGGAAAAGCCCAGTCTACACAGAACAATGTAAGACAGGACTGAATTTACTTATTACATATCAATGAGAACACTAAGTTGAAGTGTAAAAGTTTAAACAGAGTATTAAAATAATAGGTATTTCCCAAAAAGAGCATATGGCTAACTACAACCTATAAGCCAACACAGCATTGAAAGCATGCAAATAAGATTGGTATTTAAAAGGCAGTGCCATGCTTCTTGACTAAAGCAGAGCTTACTACATTCTTGGAGATGCTGCATAAGTTACAAATTCATTTCTCATAACTGCACCATGTACAAGTATCTTTTTGGAATCCAGGCACTAAAAGAATTTATGATGGGAATACAAAAATGTCAGTTTTCATTTTCATATAAAGGTATTAAAACCAGGTACACTGCAACACACTTGATGGACAAGGCTCCACTGGTGTAAAACCTGCTCGTGCAAACACTTGATTTTTTAAAAGGCTTCACTCTCCAGCTAACATACATCTTCAGGCATTTCAAAACTTGATACTTACATGGTGGTATAAATATGATCACATAATAAAGCATTCTCTGCATTTTAACTTGAGACTACTGCTTTTACACTTTTAAGAGTTAAACCTGCCATCACCAGCAGATTACTGCAGAAACTGAGAACCCAGAAATCAGGACAAGACACACACCTCATCTGCTGACTCCACAGACACAAGATTCCTCTAATCAGCAAGAAAGAAAATTTTAAGCTTGGGAAATGAATATTTGGGGCACGAAACCCATCTGAGCAATACTTCCTGAACAGGTAAGACAGCGAAAGTAGTAGAAACTCAGCAGCATAGTAAAGTCCAACACTGTTTGGTAACTTCAGAAAGAGGTTTAAGGATGCCGAAGTCCCCTGTGTATTTTCAACTTCTTGCTAGAGGACAGAGTAATATGGCAAGATAGCATGCAATACCAAGTGTGCAACACTCTTCAGGAACGACCCATTTAGCTTCACATTCCATTTGAAGAAGAGCAAGGGCAGCACTGACCCATAATTTCCCACCACAACAGGAACACAATTCTAATTTAAACTACTATATAGGGTCTGGCAGCTTAAAGCAGCCAAGTGAGTAATTTGAATTTATAGCATTAGTCCTCTGGAAGACTGTTTTAGAACTAAACCCATTAATGTTTGAGCTTTGAGTGTAGTTTTCTACTATGCAGCTCATTCAACAGCAAGTGTGTTGAATGCTCCACTTCCAGATTTTAGAGACTCTTCCTTATCAGAGGCAGTTACCTCATCTTTCCCAAACAACCAATTTCAGGTTCTTTGAAGCTGTTACTTGGATGAGTTTTCCTTCAGGTAAATTCTTCAGGAAGCTCAAGAGATGTTTAATTTCACTGCTACGGAGTCCTATGCTAAGCAATTCACTAAAAAGTTCACAAGCTGACCACTTAACACTCATCGATATAGGTACTCCACAGTAAGTGGAAACATACTAAAGATTCCATAGGTGATGAATGATTAAGGCTCTGCCCATAACCTCGTTTGTTACTCTTTAATTTGACAAACACTGGATGGAAGAACTAAGGCTAAAAAAGGGGCCCATTGCCATTTAGAAAATGTAGCTTCAATACAGTAAGAAGCATTACAAAAGGAAGCTGCTGAATCCTTCAAGTAATTTGAATTTGCGAAGCAAGCTTTTAGTGAACAAATTTGAACTTTCATCCAGATTTTTTGATACCCAAGATCCATTTCTTCCCAACAAATTCATGAAGAAACTGTAAACAAGCATCCACCTCTGTTTAATGAAAAAAAAAAAAAAAAATTTAAGAAAAAAAAAATCCACACTCAAGAATTTCAATGAATACATACTGTCAGCAACAAATCCAATACATACAAACAAGAAGCCAAATACAAAAAAAAATCAAGTCTGGTTACACAGAGAATTACACGACATTTTTTAAAAAAAAAACTTAGAAATTTTAAGTTTCATGGATCAGTGAAGGAGAAATTCCTTAAAGCTACAAGGGTGTTTCAGCCTCTATCCCCACCAACCTCAACAGGCCGGGACAAGTGCAATACCACAGACACACACAGCATTGCAACTGATCCCAACCTGTGTAGAAAGGGGTATAATTTTTCCACACTCACTGACTGACTTGTCACTGCCACAGTCAGTTTTGCATGGATTTGCACAGCAGAGTATCATACAGCTGGATGCAAACCTGCAAAACTAACCAGAGAACAGTGTTCAATAAACAACAAATATGTAAGAGATACTGAATATGTAGTTCTACAGCTAGCAGTACTTTAAGTGCTTATAATGCAGTAGATTAGTGAACACTACCTGCACTATAAGCACTTTAGTGCTACAAGAGCTGTCATTCACTAGACTGCTGTTAAAATAAGAAAGGCCACAAAATATCCCATAACAAGCAGAAAGCATTCAAAGTCCTTGATGTAGATTATAACAGGCCACCATCAGCTTTGCATAGATTTGCACAACCACTCTCTTCTTGTAGTGCAACTATGCAAAACTAACAGAAGTCTGCAAAGCAGAAAACTACTGGAACATCTACAGTCTTAACCTGAGTGACTGGATGAAGACATAACTTCTTATGCCAGAAGGAGCACTTAGGGCAGTAGATGCTAATCTACTTCACTATCTGCACTAGATGCACCTTAGTACAAAAAGCACTTGACACCACCACACTGTACCTTTCCATTCTCTGAAGTCCTGCAAGATCTCCTGAGGCAGTTGTCAACATAATGCTACAAGTGCCTTCACTGCAGTAGGTTCTATATATCACTACCTGCACTGTAAGCACTTTGACATTACTCTGACGCAAACAGCGTGTTTTAGTAATTCAAGATATGTTGTCTACCTTGTACCTGCTGGAAAAAAAGAACAAAGTGAGTATTTGATAAGGTTTCAAATTACAAGCTTTGAAACAAATATTCACCTTTCTGGGCTAAAGACCACCTTCAGAGTAAAATGAAGCAGCCAATCAGCCCAATCCAGGACACTCATACACAATACTAACGAGTATCAAAAAATCAATGCTGGTTCACAGTAGAAGACCTAAATATGAAAATTAAATAAATACTTCTCCCACACTATTTTCAGAATGCCACAACTCTTAAGAGTTTAAAGCAACTGACTGTTCAAAGAAAAACCTGAATTTAGTGAAGAGCTCATACCAAATTGTTTTAATTAAAAAAGTTTACACCCAATCCCAGAAAACCAGGAATTTTAAAATTAGATTGAACATATCCTACCATCAGCTTTCTGAAGTCCAGAAACTACCTTATGACATGGCAGAACTTTTTAAGTTTTCCAATTACTCGCTTTGCTGTCAAGTTAGAATATTTGCTGCAACTGCCACAGATACCATGCCAAATTACAATTCCTACCATAGCATTCAGATTGGTCTATCTAGCAACAAAAAGCAGATTCTAATGATAGCTGTAAAATATGCTACTACAACCAAATTACACCTTATTACAGACCTGAGGTTCAGTAATGAAGGACAGTACTATATTCAAAATGTGAAAACATATTTCACTCCTTCTATAATAGAAATATAGACTTCAAAAAACATGTAAATATAATGTCTTCCTTACCTAATACTTAGTCAATTAACATAATACTTTAAAACTACAATAAAACTAGCTTCTGTTAGATTGACTAAAAAAAAAAAACAAAAACTATTTTTTTTAAAGAAAAAAAAAAAACAAGATATCAAACCTACAGATTTTTAAAACTCCCTCACTGTCCAACTGCTTTAGTCAAGCAAATGCTGGCTTGAGAAAGCTGCATTATTCTCCTCTAAATGAGTGAAATTGTGGACTGCTACACGCATCCAATTCCAAGAAACTATTTGGAATTTAGTGGTCCTAACTGAAGTCTAAGCCTGAGCCTTAAAAGAACTGCTTCAGTTCCCTATACTTAAAAAAAAAAAAAAATTCAAAAATAAAAACTTACCATCATCCCTTGAAACTAACTTCCTCTGCAAACACACTGCTGCAACATCCACTGAAAGCTTCATTACTTCCATCTACACGTCTGGATACTGCGAAAAAAAACACCGATTTACTTGCTTTTTGTTGCTGCGGAGTGAACAAAGTCACCGAGGTACTTCCTTAACCCAGCGCACCCCATCCCCACTCCACCCGTCCGGGGAGGGCGCGAAACGCTCCGTGCCCCCACGGGCGGCCATGAACCGCCCCGTGCGACACACCGCACGCGGGCTCACACTTTCTCCCGGTAAGAGGATCCCCCGCGCGTGGGCAGGATCCCTCCGGCGCGGCCGGGTGCGCGCCGCGGGCCCGAGCCGGGCCGGGGCTGCCGCCGGGGCCGGGCCCGCTCCCCGCACCGCGCAGCACGTGCTCGCCGAGAACACAGAGCCGGCCGCCAGGGG
>JAOTQP010000001.1:42821137-42866898 GCA_026413545.1 Cichladusa arquata
CCGCCGGCGGATGGCGGTGCCGCGCGCATCCTGCCTGCGCTGGCGGTGGGGATGGGGAGGGAAGGAGGGAGGGAGGAAGGCGCGGGGTGGGAGATGCACATGGTGGCCCCGCGGTCGCGGGAGGGCCGGGGGAGGCCCGGCCGTGGGGGGCGGGCGGGCAGGGCAGGGGCTGGGCCCGCCCGCCGCCGCCCCACGAAGTTGCGCGCGGTTGGGAAAGCGGGAGCGCCGCGCCCGTCCCGCCCCAGCCGCGTCCCCGGCCCCACGCGGAGCTCTGGGATGAAGGGGGTGGTGCCGCGTGTGGCTGCACTTGTCCGGGGGAAACTCCTGCGCTTGGATCTGGCGGAAAGGCAGGATAGGAAACCCGAGTCGGGAGGGTGGGACTGTGCGAGGTGTGGGAAGGCGAGCAGCATCGCGGGCCGGCGGTGTCGGATGGGGCTCCCACCCGCGACAGACGGACCCCAGGTGCGAATCTCGGCGGCTGCGCTGGGCTCTGGCCGGCGTCACCCGCCCGGCTGGGCAGGCTCTCTGCGGGCGAGCCCTGGGAGCCGAGTCCCGCTCGGAGCCGCCATCCGCTGCGGCTGCCCCGGGGGCCCGCAGGGACCCACGGCCGGGGCCGGCAGAAAGTGCCAGGACCTGTGGGACGGATGGGTTCATTGTCACAAAACTGCGTAGATGAGAGGGCAAAGTGCTTCAGTGAAGCGTGTGACTAGATTTTCCTGTGGCCCTGTTTAATCCTTGTCTTCGCCTCACTTTACTGGACTGTGACAGAAAATGAGAGTTGGAGATCAACATACGTTTCCATGACATAGATGCTTATTTTACAGACTAGAACCAATCCTGTATTTTAAAAGGTGAAGATGCCTTTAGTCATTGATATTATATTACATTGTTTTGCACAGTGATATTTTGTCGATCAACATTTACAGATATACAGTTCTTTACGTCATTATAAAGAGAAAACTCATTTTGCCATCTGAATAAAACACCAGAAAAACTGTAGCCTGAATTTGCAATTTCTAACATGCTTTGAGGGTTTGCTGTCGTATTATATTGTTGTCCAGTGGTTTCTGCAGACAGTAGCATATTTGCTTTTATAAATTATTCTAGTAACCTTCAGCACATTGCAGAAAAAGTTTGCCTGTTGTCAGTTTGTCTTGTTTTGTAGCTTTTCAGAATAGGACACCAGTTCCTATGCTCATAAATACATTTTAATAAAGCTACAATAGTATGTTTTAGATGGCTTTGCTGTGTTTGAGCCTTTGGAGTGTAATAAACCAGAGTTGTGTTTGGAGGATTTTTTAGTATTCATATGTGATGTCAAATGTCACAGAAATAGATTGTCAGTTTTTTTTCTCATTTACATCTTGTAGTTTGGGTTTGATTTTTTTTCTTTTAAATACATATTTACTGATGTACACAAAAAATATTTTACAATTCTGTGTTTGATAAATGACCTTTTCAGAACCATAGCTGCTTTTTAAAACCACAGTAATGGAAAATGAAATTGGTTTTACATTTTATTCTAATAATACTGAAGTTGTTCTTCCTTGTGTCCAAGGTTCCTTTCTTGCACCTTTAGTCCTGTTTACCTCCCCACAACCCCAAAACCATTTCTATAATTTCAAATTCTTTCTTCCTTTTTTTTTTTTCCTCTGTAATCCTCTAACTTTTGGCAAAAAGGCCAACAAAAGATAGTAAGATGCAAATAGAAGGATATTTTTGTTCTTGCTGCTTTGGATGAACTCCATGCTTTGCCAAAGTTGGTGGCAATAGTCCCACTGATTGAACAGGTAAAGTTTCAACCCTTGTTTTATATCCACAGATTCCAAGTGGCTTCTGCAAAGCTGGGCAGGTATTCTCCTCAGAATCTAGAGTAAGCGAAGTGATAGGGAAAGTAATGTCACAGCCTACCAAACTTTCCACTGGCTGAAAAGAGCCAACAAAAGAGTAAGTGAGGAAGAAGACTACACTGATTCTTTTTTTTTTTCTTTTTTTTTCTAGTGACTTTATTCATTTGCATTTTTTTCAGTAACTTTATTCAGAGAGGATACTGCATTCAGGACCTAAGTGTCTTGTGTTCTCCTCACACCTAGAAGAAACAGGCTAATGATGAAGAAAAATGTATTATTTCACTGATTCAAATGGTTAGACTCATAGAATCCAATCTGTCTCCTACTGAAACCAGTGGAATGGTCTTCATAAAACCATTGTGTGCACTGGTCATCCACGAGCACCCATGCTGCTGTTTCGTGTTTTATGTTTCATAGCTCACGTGGTCTCTCCTACAGATAACTCCACTTAAATGTAATTTTGGAGTAGAATTCACTAAATTGAGGACAGCTTTCCTAAAGAGAAAAAAGTGACACAACTCTAAATTCTCTTAAAGGGAAAATTTTTAAACAGTAAATACTATTCTGTATCTTGAAAGAAACACTCAGAAATTAAGGCCCTAAGGACATAGTCCTTTGACATGTATGAACTTACCTGTTTGTCCTTTATAAAGCACTGCCCATTTTATTTTTCTTTGCTACAGTAGGTGAGAACATCACATCATAATATTTACCTTCACAATAGTGTGACATGGCAATTACTATTCCTATGTAACAGATTAGGAATCTGATGTAATAAGGTACAGAAGTTAGCATATTCAAAGCCAAGACTGCCACCTTAACAAAGGCCAGTTCTGTTTAAATTTATAAAAGGAATATGGAATGAATCAGTATCCTTTATACATCACTCAAGATCACAAGTAATGTGTATGTTATACAGTACATGCTACTAAGAAATCTTAGGAATTAGCTACTTTATGAAGCTACTTCTAGCAAGAAAAATTACTTGAAGGAAAAATAAAACATGTAGGTCAAACAAACAGCATTATCTAGTGAGATTTACAGTAGTGATGTCAGGTCCTTGTTTTTATACTCCTTATTAGACTGAGGTTTATTACAAAGAATTTGTAACTTTCTTTTTGGTGCTTTTAGGGTCTTTTATTTCTAAAAAAAATAAACAAGTAATGACCAACAGAAGGTGCTCTAGTTTGGTATTTTACTTCCTTTAAAAATTTCCCCTTAAAGTATATGTTATTATTTTAAGGTATTACAAACTGTTTATCTGTAACAGAAGTGATAGTCAGAAAGGAGAAAACAAGCAATTCCCCAATATGTTTTTGTATTTAGTTAGCACTGCTAGTGCATGAGCCAGTTAAAAAATTAACTCGTCTAAAGTAAAACATCTTGGAATTCCTGATTTTTCAGAGATAATTCTTACTATTCAAAAACAGTTTCAAAAACACTACGTAAAAGTGCCCAAACAGCAAACATAATGGTGCAAAGAGGCTTCTTTGTTTTCATCATTGGATTATCCTTTTCAGTCATAAAAAAAATCAAACCTTTAAAATTCCTGCTCATTTTACCGTACTCAGATACACATGAATCATAATTTCAAATATTTATATTTAGAAAGAGGCATGTACTCTGTAGGGAGGTGAGTTACAACAAGATACAGGAGTCCTCAGTTACAGACAGTTAAACATCTATATCTGATTATTATTCTTGGGAGCATAGTACTGCTATCATTCAACCATTAATTTTAGTTCCCAGTGTTTATGATGTTATCCTATCTGGAGATCAGTGTTTGCACAGACTCCAGCTATTCATTTCACTTGTAAAAATGTTCTACTATATGTTAGTTTAATTTGAGGTATGGAAGTCTCTAATTTGTGGGTGTTTTTCAGCATCTGCAGAGAGATGAAAATTTAACAGCTGAAGCAGCATGAAAAGAAGGAATGTTTATAACTGGAGAGTGTTGTGTTTGCAGCAGTTTCCCTTACCTCTGTCCTCTGAAGCTCAAGTTTTGTGCATTCTGAGGCTGGAGTGGCTGGGTGCAGGGAGGAGGACCCTTACATCTCTCACTCTTTCTCTCAAGCTGGCTAAAAGTCTCTGATGCTGTGGTTTTTTACACAGACAAGTTTTGCTGCAAGGTTTGCCTTAGGTTTCTCAAGAATGCTAATAAGAAACTGGAAATATTCCCCAATAGGGTGTTGGGCTGCTATGAAATAGTTACAAGAGATGTTTTCAGCCATAGGAAGCTGGGGAGAGAGAGACTGAAGATAAACTGCTTCATCTTCAACTATTCTGTCCTGTCTCACAACCTTACTTTCTCGGCTGTTGAAACTCTCTCTTGTGGACTGTTTCAACCTGTTCATTGCCTTTCCTTTTCTGAATTCCTAAGAGAAAAGTATCTTACCTGTGTTTTACACGGTCTAGAGGGAGGTAGCGTGAAAAACACTGAATAGCTGGAAAATAGGAGAAGCAACAGGAGTTACTTCAGACCAAACTAGATCTAAAAATATTGTGGGGAGAGTGGGAGGGGAAAAGCACAGGTGTGAGTGTGGTAAGAAGGGAATTTGGAAAATAAGGAAAAGATGCTTAAGAATACTCTAAAAAGAGGGGAGATTGGGACAGGATCTCTCCAGGATGAAGTTGTGCCCTGACATAGTTTTTATAAAGAAAAAAGTCAGTCCCTACTTCAGTCTTTCTAGGTACTGATAGCTGTAATTCTTGTCTTCTGTTCCCTTGGCATCCATGCAAAAAGCATGTTTTTAAACTTCTTGTTTTGCTTCACAAACACTGAGAATTACTAAGAGCATAGTTTCAAGCCTTGCAGTGCTTTACTAAGGCTAAATAAATGAACATGCCAGGAGAGATAAATCAAGGTGCCTGTTGTACCCTTCCCCAAAATCCCCTCTCCACACTTGATGGGGGAGTTTTTCAACTGTTGCGTAGGAATGAATCCTGGCACATTAATGCAAATAATTATGTGATATACCTTCACAGGTGTGTAAGAGCAGTTAGTGAAATGCATGTGGTTTTAGAGACATGGCTGTCTTCTAGGGATTTCTGTACCTGGGCTAGCTAACCCAAATGCTTAATTCAGCCACCTCTCTCCTAGATTAATTAGAGAATGAAGATTAACAATGAAGGAGTGGAAACGGATGACTCTGGTAGATAGAAGGACTGGGGCAAAATATGAACTGCAGGGATTTGGGAATATGGCTCTTAACAGACTAAGGGAGAGAGAGAATTAGCATGGAAGAGGGAATTGTGTGATGAAGAGAAAATTATCAGCGGTGAAAAAACTGGGAATTTGAGAGACTTTGTATGTTCATGTGAGAGTGTGAGCTAAATACCAAGGCACAGTGGGACCTTTCATATGTTAGACTAACACCTGTAGATATTATTATAGATGTTCTTCAGAATAATGTCTGTAAACTCTTGATATTTGTGCTTAAGAAATTTATACCTCTGGCTGTGCCCAGAATATGAAGTACTGATGATAAATTGTACTTTAGGTCTTCTGCTCCATTAGTGGCCTTTGACTCTGAAATAAGTCAGTGTGTAAAGGACCACCCCAGCACCAGGACCAAAGTATTACCTCAGAGGAGCTGATGTTAATGTTTTTTGAAGCATTTGGCAGCTTTTTTGACCAAACATAACTCTGCTGTCCAGTCAGAGTCCTGAATATTTGGGATGCATTGGACTGAGATGCCTGAGAAATATGTGTTTATTGACAATGTATAGTAATAAGCATTATGCTTCCATTTACTGTCAGCATCTCTATTGACAATGAGTGCTACACATCAAAGACATCCTTTGACAACCCCTCGTTAGGACTGTATCTGGATCTGGGTACACCCAGCGTGTCCTCATCCCAAGGGAGAATGAAGCTCTCTAGCTCTGTGAGCTGCCTGCTCCCCATCATAAAGGGCCCCGCCTTTATTTAGTGCTTCTGCAAACATTCAGTCCTTTTCCTCTCCAGTGCCATCCTCAGCTCTTACAAAGCTCTGTGGAGCAGCCATCCCTTCTTCTGAGGTGCGGAACTGTGAAAAAAATATAGATTAAAAGGATATACATAGTCTTCTCATTTTAAATAATTTAAAGACATTAGTAAAGGTAGGAACAAACTTCAGGTATTTATTTTCTCTTTTAATGTAGCTTTAGCTCAAACCACTTACTTTATCACAGGAAAATATTGGAGTTTCATTTTTTCCCAACATTATCTGGGCAGGTAGGCTAGCTGTGTGCAGACTTTTGAAAAGCATTCTTTCTTATTAGTGAGAAAAGTCACTGAATTCAAGTATGTGGCTGTTCATATGTGTATAGTGAAGAGCACAGTGACTCTGCCCTTCATTGTGAGACTGTGCTGAAAATACTATACAAAAATAAACATATGGTGATGCATGTATCCACCATAAAATGGTAATGATGTCATAAGCACTCAACCTGCCCTAGTCTACTGTAGAATATTTGGCCAAGATTTTATCTTTCTGAGTAGCTTTGTGTCAGTGAGACTATGGTTCTTGGTGACATCAGTGTGCATATTGATTAAAATTCTTCTGTCAGGTCAGCAACCTGTGAGTATTTTCAACAGTTGCAAGCTGGGTTGAATACACTGGTTCCAGAAAAAATGATAGGACATTCTTTAAGAGGAATTTCAAAATTGCTTACTTCCCATTTTAGATGTCTTCAAGCAATGAACAAAAAATATTTCCGTTATTCTAATGGTGATTTTCACTAGATGTTACTAGCAAGATGATGTCTGTATCAGTTGTTCACCTGGCTGATGGAGAACTGATGCTCTGTTGCTTGTAAGGTATTTCTGACTAGCCCATAGCGCACAGTAAGTATAGAGCAGACAACATTTAGTTGAATTTTGCGATTATTCATTGTACTTTTTTCTCCTACTCAAAGTGGTAAGGAGGCTACTGAGAGGTTTAGAAGTGAGATAATAGAATAGATGCTGTCACTGCACTGACAGCAAAACCCACCATTCCTCATGTCTCTTATTCTACAATTCATATTGCATCAGTAGGAAAGAAAATTCAGTTTCTTCCAGAAATGGAGACTTGGACAAGAGTGATGTGGTCAGTAGCAGAGTAGTAACAGGGAGGGGAAAAAGAAGAAAAAAATGATTCTGTGTCAGCACCTTTGATTAATTAGTTTGACCACCATCTGTGACATACACTTTACACATGCAGTCTATTTGCACAGATAGGTACATACATATCAGATGCAAATAAAGATGTGTTTTCAAGTACATTTAGACAAATACCATGGCTTTTTTGTCAGCTTCTTAAATCTTTTCCAGTTGGGTATATCTCAGGTATGTTTTTGCAGTACTGTCTGCAACTACTTTGAAACTAATCTAGATTCTTTCATGAACAGAGATTTATCTTGACTGAATGTAGTGTGTTCAAGAGCTGGGCTAAAATGTAGCATGGAACTTAAAATACTGAACTACAGCAAAACAAATGCCACATTTGGTGAGCTTTCGTATACTACAAGTCACTTTCATGCCCTTGACATAGAGTGTTTATTAGGGGAGTAAATTTGAAAATAAATTAATACTGGTTTTTCAAAACAAAATAAATCCACACTTTTAAAAATCTCATATATTTACCTGAAGATAGCAAAATATAGAAACAATTATAAATATAAATATAATGAGTGAATGAAAATATAGATATAAAAATGTCATGAAAAAATGCTGTTCTGGAGGATCTGACAAATACTGTTTGAAAATCAAAAATACTGGAATCATGACTTTCATATTTAGAGGACAGATAACTTTTTATTAAGCTACAATAGGAATTAATTTTAAAAATTACTTTGTTTATTCAAATGTACTAACAGTTTTGCATTAAGACAATCCTTCAAATTCTCTGGGAAGTAATATCTTTTAAATATAAATTTAACTTTTGCTTTTAAATGTTATGCATATTTGTAAAGACAATGAGAGAGCCCCTAGTTTTCTCTAATGAAATAAATTCAGTTAAGGGGTTCTTTGTGTTAAAATAGGATTGAAGTTGATCAAGTGTTTTTACAGTATGCTCTAAGTATTGTAGTAGTATTGAAGTATTGTAGAAATAGACTCCACTTATTCAGTAGATCTGCTCCTTTGCATTTAATCCATGTCATATCTAGTCTACTGATTAAAACAATCTGTTTGATTAGTCCTTATTCATTAAACCTAAGGGGGAGAAAAAGAGTGTCCATGAAAGATTGTGGTATACTTTTTTAATTTTAATTTCCATCATCAATAGAGTTGTTAAATGAATTTAATTTGTAAAAGCTCCTTATTTCTTCAGGGACATAAACAAATAGCATAGTTTCATACTATTTCAACGTGCAGAAGCTGCTACATTTTTTAGGATAAAAAAAAAAAAAGCAGACCAAATCAATTTGGGTTAGCATTTGCTATCTTCACCTTTTTATTCTTTTTATTTAGGATAAATTAACTACATATAATTTAAGTGATAGATTTCCTTAAATGAAAGAAAGTTACATAGTGCACAAATTCAAACTTTTAGTTTGCCTGTGCTACGCAAGAGTTTGAGTGTGAAGTTAGACACTTGCACAACGACGTTACAACTCTTAATCTTACCTGACAAGTTAAAAATTGAAGCCAGTAGTGTTGAATTGTCAGTGTTGTACAGGTGTGTGTGTAAAAATAAAGATCTAATAGTTTTGAAAATAAGCTGTTGCAGGTTCAGTTAGTTGATTGGTCATTGTTGCAATGAAAAAAACCTGGCAGTAATGTTAAGTTCAATCAATGGAATATGGCCTCAGATTTATTAAAATGAAAAAAAATTGACATTAAACAGTGAAGAAATCTATTTTTTTGCTGTGGAATGATACACCAAAAATTAAAAATATGCTAAATAATTTGGTTGATATGCCAAATAGTTTGTAATACTTTGACCTAACATTGTGATTGGAATGGAACAAATGCAAGACAAATAAAAAGGTAAAAAAGAAATTTTATTAAGAGAAAAAAAAATAAAAATATCCCATTCTTCTCTAAGAATTTACTGTAATCTTTAAGAGACATACCAGTTACAACTATCCTATGTTTAAAAATGTTTTGTAGAATTACACATTAATTAAGCTTAGTCATGTTCCTTTTGGAGCAATTGTAAAGCTATTTTTGACCTCAGCTGCACCATTTCCCTACATGAGCGAACAATATTATAATCTCTATTTTTAGCTCTGATGAAATGCTGATTGTCCAAAAAATATCTTAGCCTACTTTTTTTTTCTTAAAAAAAATAATCAAAACAAGCAAATCTTGTTCCACCTTGTAAGATAAAAAAGTGTTTTAATGAAAACATTTTTAAGAAAAGCCTCAAATATATATTTTCTCTACTTATCTTCAAAATATTTTCTCATTTGTTTTATTCCATCATCTCTTTTTCTGTCTGCATCACTGTCTAGGTTCTTCCCTCAAGAAGACTTCTCAGGCTATAATTAGCCCAAGCATAATGAACACGTTTCTGGCACACAAGTGAAGCTACTTTAAGTATCACAGCACCACGACAGTGTAGTACCTTGTGGATGCACTTGCAAAGCGCTTTTTTTGTTTCCCCTAAAACTGCTGAGCACCAGTAAGTTGCAAGATGCTAAATGCCCTGATTGCTCCTGCTGGGTTTTTAGTACACTCGTTGCCTCCCTATGTGCTCAAATAAGAACAAATCAGAAATATGAGTGCAACATTTTGACTATGGCATTTTACTTTGTTATTATGAATTTCAGAAATGCACTTAAAATATTTATTGTATAGCTGTATTTGCAAACTGATATTAGCAGCATGCTTTATTGTGTCTTTCCATCTCTAAGACTGAAAATGATGCTTTGCTGTAATGTCAAAACAAAAAAAAATATGAATTTATTTTCATAATGCACATATGCATATGTTTTTGGTCAACTGATATTTGTGACAAACAAAATCTGCAGTGATACTTGTGTTAGGCAGATTAATATTTCCTTAGATACTGTATCATTTTTCTCTGATGATTGCAGCACAGGAAATTACCCAAACATTTTTTTTTTTAACAAAACAATTTCAGCTTTGGTCAGTTACACCAGTCAATTTCTCTTCAATAATCTTACCTGGTCAGCAGACTAGCAATATTAATAGCTTAAAAGTAATCTGAACTTAAAGTCTTGCATTTTTTATTGTATGAATTGGATATTTTAGAGGTTGCATTGTATATGCCATTGTGGCACCTACAAAAAGATTTACTTTTTATCACAATTGGGAAGAAGTTTTCTAGGACCTCTAAAATGAGACTATCAGGCTCAAACTCCTGTGAATAAGAAGCATAAGCAATATAAAATAATGAGCTGCTACAATATGTACAAACTATTAATTTTTAAAAATTTTTAACTTAAACCGTTTTAAGATAGTGCTTTACCAAAAGGGGGGGAAAAAGAAGTTGCTCTACTCTGCTTTACTCTGTCTTTTTCTGCAGCCCAATATCTAAGCAAAATATTTAACATAACATTGACTCTTCTCAATAGCTTTTTCTGGCCAGTAAACATGAGACAGATTTATCAGTAACATAATTTTAGTAGACTTTGACACCTTATGGTAGCTAGCAACTTGATCCAACAAATGCAAGACTGAAGATAAAAACAAGTTTCTTGCAGAATAGAAGAGGGTGTAGTCAAACTGATACTGACAATATAAAGTGAATTACAGCCCAAGACCTTATGCTCTATCAAACTGAGGAATCAACTTTCATAGACAACAGAAGAGAATAAGAATGTTGTAGATGCAATCATAACAATAAGGAGAAATGGAAGAGTGGGAGAAATGTCACGATATTTAATCATACATTAAAAATATAAAGGTGTTCAGTTATTTCATCTTTAATATCTTTGTCTTTATTCTGATTTTGAGGATTATGGATAATGTAAGATGTGAATTCCCCTGTTTCTCTCCATATGTTCCTAGAGCAAAAATAGTTTTCCCTCTTCATATGGATTTCTCCAAATAAGGAATGAAGAAGCTGTAAATTAACTCCTCATTACTACAGTACAAATGCATACTTTCAATATGCTGATTTGAGGGGAGAGGAGAGATGAGGAGACAGCTCTTTGGAAAACACTGTTGAAATCTGCCTTCCAGAAATTTCCCACTTAATTACAGAGTTTTTAAAACAGCATTTAATTATTTGTGTTTATACATGAAAGCAACAGAGAAAACAACAACAAACACCCCCAAACACCAAAAACACAGCTCAAAAATTAATTAACTGGACTTTGCAGTGAGTTTCATTACATTTTTAAGTCCTTGATTCTGGTGAGAAGAGAGTACAACGAGATAGCATGATCCACTAGAGGACAACATGATTTAAACAGCAGAGGTGACCAGATACGAAACCAAGATTAGAATGTCAGGCCAGAACTGAGCAAGGGAGCTGTAAAGACATCCACAACAAAGAGCTAAATGTCCTTATTGCTGTTCAGACCTGTCGATCTCAAGAAGTTATCTTTGGGAAAGATGGATTCTATTCTTTCTGTTTTTATGATTTCTTCAGTACCACTTGTACTTTACAGTAAACACAACATCTGTTACAAGATGTAATAACATCTGTTGTCAAGTAACACAGGCAAATGGACTGAGCTATATGCATCAAATGATCCAGAACAACAGCATTTACGGGTCTCTAACACAGATAGATATAATAAAAATTAACAACAAACACAGACTTTTGCATCCACTAGCACATTGATCTCTACTGTTCTTCTGTGAAAACCGTCCCCACCCCCGCCACCCCAGAAAAAAAACAAACAACATGCTGTATTTTTTTTCAAATGACCACACTGTAACTATATGGAAAACAAATCCAAAAGAACAATACATTTGGGAAATTATGTATGAGTATGCACATATATGCTTAGATTTGAAGATGTCAGGCATCATATTATGATAGTGTTCTATCTAATACCATTATAGCCTAGAAAGTGCTATTTTTTTTTTCTTTTCACATATATAAATTTTTGTAATGAAGTTAATATTCAAATAGTTAAAATGTATTTTTGTCTTGTTAATTCAAATGTTTTGACTTTTAGACACAGACCTTTTCACATTCTGGCTTGATACTCTCCTCAAAGCCAGCATCTGTTTCCCCGTTGTTTTACAAGAAGTCTTCTGCAGAACAAATAAGTGATACAATTAATTTCAAGCATGGAGGTTAAAAACAAGTTCCTGACCTTAAAAGTCAGTAAACAGAATTATCTACTATAGTCCTTTTACTGTTGTCATCTTTCATTACATTAACAAAATGTATCTATTTTCTCCATTATTTAGCCCTTCTTGTTGATGCCACTACTTTTCCTGGTATCTTGATCTTGTTTATTGAAATCCTTCAATATTTTATTGTAAACAAATCTGTAGTTCTCAAGGTTTTCAATGCTAAATTTTCAAATATATCTATTTTAATTTCCCACATGTAAGATTTGCTTGTTCCTACATCTTCTTTCACACAATAATCTCTAATTTACTTCCTTGAAATGTATGAAAGCTGCTGTATGATCTTACTTAGGGCTTTTCTCCAAATTCCCTGTATTCTCAGTTTATCATTTTGAAAATTAACTGTTCACCAGTTATGAATTGTTGCTAAGCAGTACACATGTATAGCGTGCTCTCTCATTACGTGATTCCATGTCTTACCAAATACAGACAATTTTTGTGGGATTTTTTTTAGGTGCCTCTTCAATCACATGATAGTTCAACTTTCTTTTAAAAAAGGTTTTCATCTTCCTGGATGCAGAGTAAAACTTGAAGCCCTGGATGCTGTAAAAGTGAATGTAAATGAGAAAATTACATTATTTCATATTACTTTGAATAACTGTTTTGGTTTGTTTCAGTGGGGCTGTATTTGATTCTATGTTTTGATTTTTTTTTTTAAAGTAAAGTGGGTCTTCAGTACAATTTTGGGTTTTGACTGATGTTTCATCTTTGTACATTTTTATGTTTTATTTGCTATTGATATTTCTTATAAATGATTATTTAACAGATAGATATGCATATCCAATTTGGTAATAGTTCAAAACTTTTAAATCCAGAAGGAGAAGGCTGCTGCTTATGATAAGGCAAACTGCCATTAAGGACTAAGTTTCCCAGACATACTGGACACCCTGCTTAAATACTCTGCCTTTATACATACATACCTAGCTGGAAATCATAGAGAATAAAGAAATATCTTAAGTATTGTATACCATTAGATACTGGGTACTACATATAAATCCTTGCAGTGCTAACCTATGGCACAAAATTAATTCTAGCAATATAAGTATCCTGACTGACACCCAGACACTCTTTCTGTGCAAAGATAGCCAGTGAAAATCAAAGGCTAACAGCAAGATTCACATATTCAGTTATAAAAAGCTGAGAAACTGAAGGTATAACTTGGATACCTAAACACTGATATGAAAAGAAAATGTGTGCAGTCCTCTAAGTTGGACTCCAGGAATGTTTAGAAGTTGTTTCATTTTTGTATGGATGAAATAGAACACACATGTTATGCATCAATATCAACAACACCTGAGCATCAGCAAACACAAATAGGAGGTTTCACTTTTATGTTATGCTTGTAAATGCTTCTATTTCTTTATTTATGGAGGGGCATGTGCTATTAACTGACATTAATCAGAAAACAATACTACCATTGGCAAAGAAGATCTAGCAAATGCTTTGCTATACCCTGAGAATATGGAGTGTATTTATTCATAGCTATAAATACAGAATGTAAAAGCCACATAAAAGTGAAATGAAGTGAAAGAATCTACATAGATGACAGGGGGAAAATGCTCTCAAAACATATGCGTTTCTCTGTTCCTTATAATAGAAATCTGACTATTTTATTTGTTGTAGACTTTCTCATTTTCAAACAGTAGCTTAACTAGAAACTAAATAGGTGATTGAGTGGTCTGTTTTTATAGTTGCTTGACACTTTGATTGTGATTTAATGAATTTTCTTTGATTTGACATACAAGTTTAGATATGCAAGCAAGGGTCTACATTTACCTTATATAATACAATGGGATCATTATTAAAGTACTTAGTAAAAAATGACGGCAAACCAAGTTCTAGTCCATATTTAACATTCATTTTATTGAATACCACTTAGAAAGCACATTTTGTCTTGTCTTGATATTTGTTCAACAGAAACTGAAAGGAAAAGTACAGGAGTCATCTCTACCTGTGGACGAGGAAGTGGATGAATGAAATAAATTAGGCCTAAAAGCTTCAAAGCATGTGAGACTGCACAGCCTCAGGACACCAGGGCTTAGCCTCTCCAGGTTGTGTCAAATCTGTAATTCTGGAGGGCTCTTGGTAATGACCACTTTCCTGCAGTGTTAGCATGGTTAGTGTCCAGTTGGTTTTAAGTATGTGTATCATGTACTATGTTATTGTTAGCTTTTGGCATCTTACGTTTTAGTTTGGTACAAAAGACAATGTGGGGCCTCTTAGGCCAAGCTTCACAGAAAGGATATCCTGTCTTTATCGGCTTGGAACAAGACATAATAAAATAGAGTTGTTGCAAGCACCATCAGAGATAAAGGTGAAATGCAAAAATGCATCTTCATTTTTTGCTGCCAGATGTACTCTTGTTTCTGAAGTTCTGAAACCTGAAAAGACTAAATTATTCAGTCACCCATCTTGTCTACAGCCATTTGAGATTCCAAGTGTCTCCACAGCTACATGCCAGAAGAAATCATGCATGGATAAGTGACATTACATTTAACAGCACTAATTACAAGCATGAATTCTATTATTCTGTGTGGGTGCTGGGTCCTGCCTTTTGCTAGTGCTAAGTTACTACACCACTAGTCAGTGGGGAGAGACTAAACAGAGTGAGAGACTTGTGTTCCCAAGTTTAATAAGAATCTAATTCTCAGCTTTCTGGAGAGGAGGAAAAAAAAAAAGGAAGGAAGGAAAAAGAAAATAACTATTACATAACTGAATGGTGCTGGTATGACACATCTCCACTTCTGTTATCAAAATGTCCCCTCAGTGTAGAACATAATTTAACTCATTCATAGGACTCTAGGTCAAACTGATCAGCATCAAAGGAGCCTGGCTTAGTATATACAAAATTGTTTCACATGTTTAATAGTTAGACAGGAAGACATTACGTTTTGCCCCATAAAGTTACTTTTTGGATGTGGATCTTGACTACTCAATGACTTCTATTCTGCCTATTGTTTTCTGCTACTGCACAAATTGGGAAGCAGTGTAGTCTGTGTTTTTACAGAATGATTCTTTTGGTTGTTTCTTTTATTGTAAATTTCAGTATTTTTGTCCTGATGTTTTTCCACCCTATGTAGAACTTATTTTAAGTTTTCTCTAAATTCTGTTTGGTTTATCTCTACCCTCTAATATTCTTACAAGTTTAATTTATGTAAACATGCTGAATATGTTGTCTTTTTAATATGGACTCTACCCATGTTCATACCACAAACTTGATTAAAAAAAAAAACAAAACCAAAAAAGCTAAAGCAAAACAAAAACTCTATTACATGTTTCCTGAACCAAAAAATAGACTAAGAGTTAATGTGAATTCCAAGTGATTTCCTTATCAGTCACTACCTGAGAAATAATTTCAGTGTTTAGTTATTGAGGGGTGGTCAGCCCATATAAGTCAACACCTTTTTTGGCCATAGATAAAGTCAAGTCCAACAATGTTGCTAGTAAATACAAATAGTTGCTTAGTAAATACACATATATAAACTGTAGGACTCCACACTTGATGTAGTCATCTGGCCCTCCTTTTTTACACTGTGGAAAACAGTTTCTTCTAGCATGGACTTTTTATATACTGAAGTCCATAAAAAATTGCTAAAAGTGCCTTTTCCTTTCCTCTACGTATAAATGAAGTCTACCCTGACTAGATCAAGCTTAGGTACTGCAGATACTTAAAACTACCTGAGCTGTATTTACTATGTATTAGAAAATGTTTCATTTTGTCTTCCACTCAAAATAGCATGCCTTCATGTATCTGCAGATCAGCCACCAAGATCTAATAAAAAAAAAAAGTAGCTTTCAGCCTTGCAACTCACAAATACCTTTGATCATCCTTTGTTACCCCAAAGGTAAACATTGCATGTGACATTCACAATAACTGATGGATCATCAAACTCCTCCCAGACACCTGTTGAACAGCAGTCTTCTATGCTTTTGGATATAAACACTGTTCTTGATCTAAACTCTGTCAAAACATGATCCAAGTTCCTTAATGTCTACATTCCCATCTCCCTCAATCTTTCTTCAGGTTTTATGTCTCTAGAGTTTGAAACAACAGGTTTATTAGTTTGAAACAAAAGGGTTATTACTGCTATGTTGGTGTATTTATTGTTTGCAAATAGAAGAATTTTGAAGAGATTCAAACTGAAGTGAGAAAATGGTATAACTTTCAAAGTTCAAAGAAGAATATTGAAATGTGTCAAAGTATGCCCGCACAGTTTCATTCTGGAACTACTCAGAAAGGATGTTTCTCTAGAAAGAAGACAAAAAAATGCTTCAAGGTACGTTTCTAGAAATGAAGCAGAGGCAGAAATAATGACCTTCTGGTGCCTTACCATTGTTCATTTTATGATCAGATGTGGAGAACCTTGATGCGATCAAAGAAGTCCACTTAAAGCAAGGAAATATTTAGCTTTGTGACTTGAATGATTGTGAAGATGTGATTAGATATAACTTGATAATAATTGTTCTGAAAAAAATGACAGTGGTTTGAAACCTGACCTTCATAAAAAGGAAGATATTTTCTCTATAAATATCATGGACTGTATTATGAAATATTTCACTTGTTACCTACCTGCAATCTTAGTATCAGATGAGGGTAGCTGTGGTACCAACAAGTTTGTCCTTTCAGTCACAGTTCTACTTCCTTTCAAAACTTGCTTTCAGCTATGCTCTTGTGGTTAGGGAAAGCAAAATGTATTTTAAGATTATTTTGAAACCAAAGAGAACAGCAGTGCCTTAATGGAGAGAACAGCAGTTTTTATATGGAGCAACAGTATTTATGTCAATATTTAAGAGCATACATCTATGTCTTTAGCAAACAAAAATTATGAGGAATATGCAATTAAACACACTTAGTATTATCTTAAACTCCTCGAATAATGAAACAGCCTCTTGTTAGCAAGGCAGTTGCTCTATCATTGCTCCCACTTAAGCCAGTTTCTGGAACTGACGAAATATGCTTTCCTAACTCAGTAAGAGATACATGAGTTCTGAAATTATTTGATAAAACAAGCTTCCTGTGTATCCTCAGTGTAACTTGAAATCCCTTCCCGCTACTTTTTTCCCCTAGGTTTGCAGAATTTGTCTTGAATAGCTAGCCTTTTCTCCACTGGATCTTGAAGCAGAACACCCTTTTAAAATTGCAAATGCATTAGAATTATAAGCCAGTTCCCTTAATGGGCAATGATGCATGGTCTTTCAAAAGAATGACTCCTGTCTGCTAAGGAAAACCAGCATGCATCATCCTTACGTTTCTATTTTTCTACAGTAAGAAGCCTAGATGAAAAGTATAGACCAGCTATGATTTAGACAACTACAGTCAGACCTCTTAATCCAATCCTCCTGTTGGTTATCCTTCCCAACCCCCTTTCTGTATAGAAATATTTTGATTAGATGGATAGCAAACCAAATTTCACGTCTTTGTATTGTATTTTTGGAGGAAGACAACAAATATTTTTTTGTTCCCAAGTTTCTACCATTGGTATAACTGTGCCACTGGGGATTAGTTTGACCTTGTGAAGAACATCCAGCCAAGGTTTGGCCACTGGATAATCACTCCAGTGGTTGTTTAACGAATCTGAAGCACAACAACAGAAGCGGATGGATGTCTTGACAATGTTGCCAGAAGTCAGGTATGCCAATGAGACAGGAGACATGCAGGAAAGAATTGAAGAATGGAAGGCAAAGAGATTGAGGAGAATCACAAAAAGACCCATAAAATGCTGCTTCTAGAAGATCTCTAACGTGATTATGAAATGAATGGGCAAGACATAGATTTTTCACGGGATGTGCTTAAGAGAGTATGCAGTTAGAAAAGGGAAACCTCAGTAAAACAAACATCTCTGGTTTTGTTTCTGCATAATCATGGACTACAAAATATGCAAGCAATATTTTGGAAAGGAAGAACTAGCAAATGAGCCACAAACCGACAAACCATTAGCAACACAGACTTCATTCTGTCTTTAATCAAGGCTCTGAAACAAGAGCAGATGCAATACAATAATGCTTATAAGAGCCCCTAGTTATTATACAGGATAAAACTCCAATGTTTTACCCTATATTGAATGCTTGCACATAACTGACTAGTCTAGTGCAACTGTATATCCACTTTTCTGGATGAGTTGAGTTTAAACAGAAGTGAAGAGAAAGGAGATTTTATTTTTTCAGTAAGTAAAAAATATTAGAGTTGAATACAAAGACAGTGGATTCAATGTACCATATGACAGGCCAAATTTGCCATGCCACCTGATTAGTCAACCTGATTATAGTCGCCAGGCAGCTTGCACATGTGACTTAAAATAGCATCTCTAATGTCTTTGTAGTAACAGACCATGTCAGGAAGAAATTCAGTTGGTTGTTTGTATGCAAACGACAGTTTTGTAGCCCATAATTCATAACATCCTAAATTTAGGGAGGTGATCCACCTTCCCTAAAGATTGCAGGCATCATCATGTACTCACCAGGACACAATCAAATGAAAGCCAGCAATAATGTTACAGTTCAGATGAGTCAATTAGAAATGCCATCTTGCTAGAGGGCACCTTTCACTACAATCTGCATTGCTCAGAGAGCAGTTCAATTAGACAGATAATGCAGTCCAAACAGAAAATTTCCCAGCTGTCCAGTTAAAAACCAAGTTTAAAATTGATGTGCATCTTATTTTAAATTTGATTATAACATGGATTTCTGCCAAAAGGAATAAAAGGGTGTTTTACAGAAATATTTTAGTGATAGACATTATTTTCTTCAAGACTTAAAGGACAGCATAGAAGAAATTGTGAAATTGAAGGTAAGAGAATTTAAAATAAATTAGTTTAGACAGAAGTTTTATGGGAAGGAGTGGAAACATAAAAAATTATTTTCGTTTCTGTTTATGTTAGGATATTGCTGATTTCCAGCTGGTTACAACATTTTTGGCCTTTGGTCTTATGAAATGGTATAAATGACACTAGCTGAAGTTGAAAGGTCTCAAAGAGAGTCAGTAACCTCACAGCATGATAAGCTAGGAGAAAAGCACATTTCAGAGCTTCTGTGTGTTTTTTGATACATGAAAAAACTATAGTTATGAAGATTTCATTTTGCTGCAATTCTTGAGAAAAATATACTGCTATTTGAGTCTATTATCACCCTGTCAGGCTCTCACTTGTATTACTTTGCAAACAGTCAGCCTAAGTGAATATATGTAGAAAACCTTCAGAATGACCAGTCCTGTGACTCTAAGGATGGAGGTGGATGGTGATAATTTTTGGAAAAATTTATTACATTATGTCTTATGCCTTTCTGTATGCTTAACATGCTTCATTATTCCAATCTATTTTCTTATTAAATTATTTCCTAATAAGCCTGGTTTATAAAAATATTGGTATAAGTAAGCTAGCATGATGTGCCATGATGAATTATTATCAGGCCAAATGTGCATGCATTCTCATAAAAGCTGAAGGCATACAGAAAGACCGTTTATTTTTAAACAAATATCTCAAATTCTTGTCCCAAAACCAGGGACAAGACACTACATTGTCTTTGCCTTTATTGATCATTAGTAAAACATCTTCAGATGGTCTCCTAAGGAAACAAGACTCCTGTAGCAACACTGGCTGGGTGGGTATGGTATGTACATGCTACTAACTTAATTTCAGTCACTTTCTGCTTGATCAGTTACTTCTGACAGAGACCTAGGAGTACCAAAGACATGTAAGCTCTTGAAGTTTTCATAAAAATTGGTACTTGGGAAGAGAAGACCCTATTAGTATACATAAAAGAACATCTTCAGCATTAATTCAGCCCTTTATCAAAGGCCAGGGACTGCAGGGGGAAGGAGCTGTAAAAACAAATCAAACCAAATAAGCAGCTTTGGTAGGGCTAGCGATTCACTGCCCGCTACGAACTTGTCAGTACAAGAATTCAATTTACCTAACTTGGATATCTTGCTCCCACCTACAGCTTAGGTAAGAGTTACCTCACCAACACTGGCCACCTGAGAGTTATTTACCCAGGCTAGTTGTATTGGCTATGTCTGTAGTGCTGAGTGAAACGTGGCTAAGGACTAGCCCTGACTAATAGCACTGTTCACTCTCCAGGAAACTTAGGTACTTTTTTTGAGGTCTGCTTCTACAAACACACGAACATATGAAACTAGATGTAAGGTATCTGATAAAGATGGACAGAGTTCAGCTTCAGATTTTCATTGATTCTGGGGCTCACGTAATAATTTTAATGTCTATAGTTGCATCCACATCTTATATGGTGGCTTTGGCTAGTAGAAAATAAGTTGAATATCTGAGGCACTTCCAGACAACAAAGAATTAAGTATTTTAAGTATTTATCCAGTGTTTGAACTCATTCCCTGATGATTTTTTATTTCACAGTAGGGTATCCGTGGTCAGTGGACCTAACAAACATCTCCAGAGGATGAGATGAATTGTGCTAGAAAAGGCCTTTGCTGTTGATGACAGTTGAAATGTATGCAAAAAGGTTAGACTAGACAATCTGATTTTAAACAGTTTAAATCAAGTATGATTAATCCCATCCTGGAAAATTAATCAGGTATGATTAATCCCATTCCTACTGAACTGTTTTCACAATACCTAAGTTCTTTATGCAGTCAATAATGAAGACTAGCTTTTCTTGAAGGTACCGTAAGGAGATTCAATTAGCTTAACTTTGCTTGTTAAACTGAATGAGGCAAAATCACCTGCTTGAGAAACAAAGTCTAACTATTGAATATCCAGGAAACTTAACCACTTGCTTTAGAAAGATAGCTCCAATAAACTCAAGTCATTTAGGCATCTAAAAAAGATGTTCAGATTTATTTTTTTCAGATTTCATTAGTTCTTGTGCTCGTTGAAGAACATTAGAGTTAACATTAGAGTTGTTAAATTTTAGAATTCAGTATTAAAATTAATGTTTATACTCTCTGTTACAACAATAGCAGAAGATTACATAAAAATTACACAAGATGTGCAGGGGAAGGCAAAACACATCTGATTCTAACATGTCCAATTTTTCACCTACAGTATTAATATAATTTGTATTATTAAGAACTTGCCTAAATTCAGGAATCTAGGAATATTTCCCAGCTCGTGGATCCAGGTGTATGATCCAGCTGCTCTCTAGTTGGATGACAGCAGTGACAGCTCTTCAGATGAGCAGAGAAGAAACTGTGGTGTATTCAGAAAGACCCCTTGCTTGGCACACCATCATCATAGTTTATTCTGTGAAGATTTAATCAGAAGTTTAGAAACGGCAGTTTAGGGGGTGTGGGGGGGGGGGAAGTGTATATGTACATACATATAGGCATACGTATATTAAAATATTTCTTTAAGAATATCTATAAAACATTATATGAGTTTTGCAAACAGTTTGTTAACTAGAAGATCATTTAAGGTAGAAGAAACATGCAAATAAATAAAACACTAGGAATCAAAGAAGCTATCTGAAAGAACAGTGAGGTCTACTTGATGGATTTTTTCTGAAGAGCAGATATATCAGACTGAGAATAACAGCAGAAGACAAAGAAGAAAAAAAAGGTAGGAAAAAAAAAAGGAAAAGAGAGGATGCATTTGTACCAGACAGAAATAAAACTGCTCAAGGCTGCAGCACTGTGGAGGCCTGGGAGAAATGGTAGTGTTTTCCTGTCCCTGGGAAAGCTTGGAACTGCTTCCAAAAGGCAGTACTCAGGGATGGGCTGTAGCTGAATTGTCTCCTCAGTCTCTATGGCTAACATATACACTAGGACATCCTTATGATCAACCAAGAACAGACTTTAAGGAGTTATTTAAAGGCATATTCTAAATTCCCCTCTGATTTTTTATGCCCTTTTAAACTTCTTAATTCTTTTTCCAATTATTTCACTGAGTAGTTTATCCTACTTTGCTAGGACAACCTTGATTCCTCCTTTAGATTTTTCTGCAAACTTTATCAGAATAACAAACAGGTAATAGGTCCATTAAACCAATGGCACTCCAATTAAAACAATGATCTTTTATTTGGTTATCATCTGGCTGCCAATCATCTAGGGCAAACCCTAGGCTACAGTTATATGAATAAATGAAAGGGATAAAGGCTGGTCTACTGTACAACAAACACACCCACAAAAATAAAATAATTTCTCATTCCCACACAACATGGCCTCCTGGTTACTGTCCAGAAGAGAAAAGTCTCTGTCCAGTGGTATTTCCTAGACAGCATCTAAATATTGTCTGACAGAGCCTCTTGAAGGACCAAAAGCAGAGAAGCTTGTGTGCTAGCAAATCACATTGTACAGGAGACCATTTCCTGGTGGTGCTTGAGTGTATACGCCCTCAACCTGTTTATTAGTATTACAGACATAACAGCAGGGTCCAGGCATGACTGAGGGGATAGCATTTTTAGAAACTCTGTTTCCTTAATTATCTTAGGTCATTAAAGATTTTGTATCTGTCATATAATAGAAGTTTTCCACACTAGGAGTTGGAAAGTAGAGCTAATAAGAAAGAAAAATATCAATACTGTTCACTTCCCCCCGTATATTTTCAGCTTCCTTCCAAGCCTGTTTTTTTCTCCATCTCCTTCCTCCAAAGGCTTGCTAGAAGAAAATAGAGGGAAACAGCAAGCTTTAATATAGCGTCACAATTTCCAATATGAAACCAAAACCAACCTTCAAAAAAAGAAGTGCAGTTATGTAGAAGGTCCTACTTAAAACATATTAAAAAAAAGACCTCCTCTGTTAAGCAGTGATATTAAGGAAAAAAACCCTACATAATAAATACATTGCATTATAGAATGCAATGTTCTTAACATATTCAGAATAATTAATCACTGTGGTTAATGGCATACAATATATCACTAGCCTTAGCTATTTTATGTCACAGAATACCTAGAATATTTCTAAGTATTCACATGTGGCTGCATTAATCAATTTCTGTACTTTAGGAAAAAAGTAATGTAACACACAGAAGAACAGACATTCTGGAAAGTGGATCTATGTTTTAACACAATTTTTTCAGTAGTGCAGTTTTCCAGTTTTGTCTGGAAACCAAGAATCAAGAGGTTTAGCTCATCATGGATTTCTAAAGAATCTGGTTCAGAGGAGCTGCCACTGTCAGTGCTATTTGAAGGCTGAGATTCTAACTCACAGAACAGTATTTTATCTTTCTCAATGTTCATATAAGAATTCAATAAATTGTTTTCAATCTATAGTATCTGGTATCATTCTTTTACTCATTGGAAAGGAATAGCTAACAAATAATTCAACCAAAATTCAGCTTTAGTTGGCAAAGCTTTGTCTGTAATCTACTACACACAATATTTTCTCTAATGAGTTCAAGCATCCTTCACAGATAAATATGATATTAGGCTGTCAATTCCTCAGCCAAAACTATTTACTAGTGCCACTGTGCAAATTTCATGGAGTCTGAAGTGGTGTAAAACTAAGCCATGTAGTTCTTGGCTTCTGGAGAACCATTTGTTTAAGGCAGTCAGAAATTTTAGGGTAAGTGAAGTAAGTGGGTGCAAAGTCAGCCAAAATGAAATGACTTTTCCAAACAGACATAGCAACAGTTACTGCACATACTTTGTCAGTTCTATAATTTTGCCTTCTAAAAATAGGAAAGCTAGTAAGTTAAATAATAGTTTTTTGAAAGTTTCTCTTAGCAATATTTTGATAAAGGTGTCACTTGAAGATGACAGTGCTATGAAAATTTTAGAGCTGCAATAGTGGGAAATTAAAGATTCAGCCTGGAGAAGAGACATATATCTAGGAAAATATTAATTATGTAATAATAATTGTTTCAAATTGACATCTGATGCATCACTCCACATCTGCTATAATAAGCTCTGTAATAGATTCCAGTCTACAATCACCCAATATTGCAGAATCTTCCACCAGGGAAAATATTATCAGAATGAATGTATTGTAAAACAAAGACTGAAACAGCTTCTCATTCTGATTAGAGGGCAGCTGAACATGATTAGCAAGTCTCCTAAAAATCTGAGACCAGAGAAAATCCTTCAAAAAATGAAGACTTATCTGTGCCTGGAAGCCTGGGCTTGAGATTTTGTTGAAATAATTCTGATATAAAATTGATAAAACAAGAGCAGACCAAAACAATGAATTTCGAACCTCAGATATGGAAATAGTTGTGAGGAGAGAGTAGAAAGGGGAATAATGTGAGAACAGAATAGAGAATAGTCCAGTTGGAAGAGACTATAATGATCATTTAGTCCAATTCCCCCTGTGAGTTTCCCTCATCCATCAGGGATAAACATTTAATTTGTAAAGTTTGATTTACTTTGTTGAAGATTTCTCTCTTCTCTCCATACTGCTGTAAAAACATGGAAGTAGGTCTAAACAATCTGTTTAAAATTAGTTGCATTAGAAAGTCAGATTACATTAACCACTGCTTTTCTCTGTTATTAAGGCAATGAGTGCTTTACTAGGGATTTTGAGGTTTTTAAGTTCTGGTGACATAGATGCCATAATACAACTTCACGTTTACACAAAATAAAATCTTCTTTTGTATTTTAAATTTTCAGTCTTCTTTTCTTTTTAATTTTTCAGGCTTCTACAAGGAATTGTATTTCCCTGATATGTACAAGTTGATGCTGACTGTTCATCACATCAGCTCTATAAAGATATATAACTCATTTTCACTTTATGAGATAGTTTTGCTCATATTTTAACTTTGCCAACAAGGTAAAGTTATGAGGTAAAATTCTTTAAACTGATATATCTGTCAGTCATACAGGTGAGATAGATCTTAAAATTACAGCCTGTACTACAGCACTACAGTGCTGTACTGAGTTTTTATATATGTTTTTGAGGTAGTTATGACATCTTCCATGCAGAAGAGTCCCAGGTAAATGTAGCTTTGGAATATGCTCTTGCTACACTATGTCCTTCCCAAACTCAGTATTTAGTACAACACACTCCCAAATGCTTGTTCATATAGCACAGTTCCAGCTAGATACATGGATATTCCTGTTCAGCAATTTTTGTATAAATTTTGGGTTTTATGTATATATTTATTCTATTTGAGACACCCATAGAAACAACTTTACGGAATCTGTAAATATTTCAAAACAACTACTGAAAATCAGGGAATGGAAAACCTGAACAAGCCAAGCAGAAAAAGAAAGGCTAATCAGTAATCCAAGGTACTGTAGATAAAACTGTTTCTGGTGTATTTTCATGGTTATTCAGGCTCAGAGAAATCAAATTATGCTGATACAGTTACATATCAAAATATATAATCCAATAAACCTAGTATTTTAGGAATGCAGGCAGAAACTACTCTGCTGATTATATTTAAATACAAGGCAAAGCCCTAAAGGACAGCTGGGTAGCAAAGGGCAGGATGTGTCCCAGTCCTTCCTTTCACAGTTGGTGGAAAGAAGCAGGTGATTCTTTGATGTAATTTAGCACAAATTACTAAAGAAACCTTAACCTGGTCAGATGAATTGTATCCCATAAGTTCTCTCCAAGGAGAGCCTATGATAACTGGTTCAGGTGCAATTGTTTATATGATTGATGTCTGTAAACTGCTGAGAGGAATTTTATCCTAAAAATCACTATAGAATGAAGATATCGCTTTTGTATACCTGAAAGTTTTAAGTGTAAAAAAACTGACACCACTAGGAAGGTTTCAAATGAAACATGGATTTGTTAATGTAGATATTAATCTCACATGTAATGTAACCTACATTCATAGAAAACTATTCATAGAAAGAATAGTTTGTCTTCCAGTTTTAATTTTAAAGAGCAATGTGAGCTGCTACTATTTCCAGCTGTTTTCAAAGTAATGCATTAGAATATATGGAGTATAATCATGTTCTCTATGCAGCTGGGATGAAGTGGGAGTATTAACTCAATTTTATTTATACACTTAACAATGCAAATTTAAATTTAGCTGAAATAACTTGTCCCAGTATATCTTTTTCTGAAATTCCTTTCTTAATTACCATCTTGTCCACATAATGAATAAGGACTGTTTGGTTAATTTTCATAAACACCATTTTCATGCCTTAAAAATCAGTATAGCCTTTAAAATTATTTCAACCATTTAAGAACTACTTTTATTATTTTTTTATTCTGAAGAGATCTAACATTATCTTTGTTTTAAAGCTAGTATCTTCCATTTTTATATGTGTATAGTTTATATATTATTATTTATATTGTCTTTTAGTAAATAAGGTTTACTAAGGTATTTGTTTAACTAATTTCTTAAGCTTTAAACATAATGCCTTTGGCACATTCTAAAATATGAATAATAACCCTTTGATTATCATGACGCTTTTTAAAGTTTAATGTATGACTGGATGCTGAAATTATTAAGTAACCACTGAAGCACTGCTAAAATAAAACCCCTCTGTTTATGACTTTTCCTCAAAAACACACCCTCATAGAAAAAAATGTAGAATCCAACATTATTAATAGTAATAATTGCCATTTGGTGTAACTGGGAAAGTGCTCTCTGTCCACGTGTCATTAAAGCACCAGTCTAAGACTAATTCCAGAAGTGCTCAACTCCATTATAATTCCATTATAAAAATGATGTGTAAACATTATCATTCATGTTTCCTTACCATTTTGGAAACCTGAAAAAACTCCTCAATCCATATAAACCATTAAATATTATTTAAATTTAGTTTTGGATGATGGTGTAAATCTCAAATTAAATTAGATTTCAAAAGATACATCTGTTTCTGATGAAATGGCATACCTCCCCAGTTTACTTCTGAGCCCTCAGCTCCTTATGATTTCATATATAAGCATTAACTCATTTTTGCATTTTTTTTCTGGACAAAAAAACCCCAAACAAACAAGCCCAGTTTCTTCTGCAACAAAGCCAACAGCTTTGGGGCAGTTCACTCTACTTACAGTTCTCATATTTTTTTAGGTGTAACACTATATAGCTCTTGGAAGAAACCTTTGTAGTCTACTTGTGCATGCATGCAAATGCATATCCACACCAGAGGTTTGAGAAAACAAATCTGTACAACACACAAACAGTACTAGTAACTTTATCTATTATCACTATTTATTATCCCAACACTAAAACAACCTGAAAACATTCAGCTTTTTTTAATGTTGGAAAAGACAAAATCTGGCCTTTGTCTTGTGAAATATTTGATAACATTTTCCTATGCTCCCTTTTTCATGTTTAGCTTGGTGGTGCCAAACAATAGGAGAAGGAGCAGCAGGCAGAGACTGACACACTGAAGTTCCACCTGAATACAAGGAAGAGTTTCCTTACTGTGCAGTAGACTGAGCACTAGAACAGGCTGCTCACAGATTTTGTGGTCCCCTTCCCCAGAGACACTCAAAAGGTGTCTGAATGCAATCCTGAGTAAAATTCTCTAGAGGACTCTGCTTGAGCAGGGAGGTTGAACTTGATGCCCTCCAGTGGTCCCTTCCAACCTCAACGATTCTGTGAGCATGTGAAGACCTTCATGCATTTTTTGTGCTTCCATACAGGGCTGTAGAACAATATTAAGGTCATAAGGGTGAAGAAAAACATCATTCAGACATTCTTCTTTTTTTCTATTACCTCTTTGCCTTCAGAGAGGATTGAGAATGTCCACGGGAAAGGAATTCCCTGAGGACATTCTTCACCTCTTAGAAGGGTGTTAGTACTTGTTTCTTGCTTAGTTATCCTGCATTTTGAGAAATGGGCTTGTGCAGATAGCATCTACTTCCTAAGGAAAACTTGACATTCATGGTTTTCTGTGGAAGAAGTTAACCACCAGAGCCACAGCACTCCTGAGAGAAGCCAGCTGAGGGCTTAGAGCACAGACATGATGCAGAATGCAATGGTAAATATTATTTAGTATGAAATCCTGTGTAAGATGAGTTAATTTTTAATTCCAGTCATCCCAACTTACACAGAGAATTAACCCTGAAAAAAATTTCAGAAGGTATTTTATTGAAGAAACAAATATTGTGAAGTGTTAGATCACTTATGTAAATAGATGTTTGAAGAATGAGAAAAAAGATATAGAGTTGAAGATTTATTGTAAGATTATTTTATTAATACATTGAAGTGTGTGTTTAGTCCATGACTCCTGAACCATAAAGAGATAACTTTTCAGATCAAATCTCATACTTCTGGATCCTACAAAACAGCATATTTTTTCTTGGCTAAAAAGCAGGAAACCTGGGATGCACTTTTAATGTACTGAAATGTACTGATTACTTATAAATCAGTAAAATTATAAAACCTCCCTAGTTTCTTAGCTATCACTGTTAAACACTGTTTGCAAAAAAAAAAAAAAAAAAAAAAAGAGGAGATTTCAGCTGCTTAGTCTTTCCATCCCTGTTAAATACTGCAGTTAGGTATTTCTCATTATAGGTGCCAACAGTAATGCCTCAGATTTCTACTTTTGGCTAAAGTTGCTGTTTCTGAGGAAAATAAAAGTCAATTTTGCTTAAAAAAAAAAAAAAAAAGAGAAAAGCATGAAAAACCACATATGTTGGGACTACATTGGAATTTGCTAGATTAAATTTTTGTTGTTTAAGACTCATGTCTGCTTTGTGAGGAGGCCATTTGAATATTGTCAAGTGTATTATCACAAATTAAATTCATTTTGTTTATATGGTATCTTGATAAATTAGACTGTAGTCAGGAATTAATAGATACAGTTCTCATTGGTAATGGTGCTCTTTTGAGGCACTGAGGAAAAAAAATCACTGTTGTTTAGATTCAGATTTATCATTTGATTACTCCTAGTATCTATCTAAAGATCTGCATGTAATGAGGAGGCATAACATAACACAACACCTGTTTCACAGAATTATTATAGTCTAACGGCAGCACCTAATGTCTGAGGCAAAGTTTTTGTCTGTTTAGGACATAAAGTGCTTTCAAACTTCCCACATCTAGTGCGCCAAGAGATTCAAAATGGGTCAACTCATTTATTTCACAAGTAGTTGCAAGACAAGGGTGTCTATAAGCTGAAAATGCTTGTATTAAGGTAACAAAATTTCACCAAGTGGTTTAAACCAGGATGTAAACTTTGTCCGAAAGGAATTTTATTCCATCATAGAAATACATGAATTCTCAATCTCATCCACCTAACTATAAAGGCTGGATAACTATATAGATACTGGGATATACAGAAATAATGTGCAAAAATAATAAACCATGTGTAGTACTGTACCCTTTCAAAACATAAACACAAAACTTTATTGGTAAGTCACACTACATTTTTGCCCTTTTCTGTATATTCTTAATTTGTGTAAAGAGACAGAGATGTCAAAGCTGACAAGCATATAAATCATGGAGTCACTAAACAATGGCTGGAAGGTTTCTGGCGGTCGTAAGAGTCCAATCTCCTACATGAAGGAGGACTGTTACCCCACTCCCAAATCAGGGGTGATATCTGGAGTGCTCCAAGGACAGTCCTGACAACCGCTAGTCTGGAACAACCCTCCTGACTGAAGCTCCCAAGACTGCACATGCAGCTACATCATCTACTACTATCACCTTCACTGCGCCCTTCAAGTACTTAGAAGCAATCAGGAAGCCGTTCATTAGCCTCCGCCTGCCAGGACCACCAAAGCTCAGTTCCCCCGCCCCATCTTTCTTGTAGGTGTGTTTTAGGCGCCGACTATCTTAGACACTGGACCAGTTTCTCCTCTAAGTGGGGGGCCCCAGCACTCCCTGCTCCCAGTGTGCGGAAGATGGGCACTGTAATTTCCCTCAGTCTCTTGGACATCCTTTTTGTAGGCCATCGGCCAGTGACAGGATGCTCTGGGCTCTCAAGTGCTTCCTTGGGGCCGGCCCCGGGCCCCTTGCCCGGAGCAGTTTGATGCCATAGCGGGTGCAGACTTTGGTCCTTCCCGGCAGCAAGTCACTGCCAGCCCCGCCACTCCTGGGAGCTTTCTGGCCGTGACCCAGCCGGGACAAGGCGTTTCTGCAGCCGCATTAGCGGCCGGGACACCTCTGAGTGCCGTAAGGGGCTCTTTGTTCCCGGCACAGCAGCGCCGTGTCGGGCCGGGCGGGCAGCGGGCAGCGGCAGGCTCTGAGCTCACTCTCGGCTTCCCTGGCTGCCACTTGCCGAGGAACGGGAGCCGGGAATCGCCGCCCCGCTCCCGCTCCCCGCAGCTCCCCTCGGCCCGCCTGCTCCCGGGACACCCCCGCCCCTCGGCCCTGACGGAGCCGCCGGCACCGAGCGAGCCCGCCCCGCTGCCCCGCCGCCGAGCGCCCGGGCGCCCCCCAGCGGCCGCGGGACGGGCCCGCGCAGCCGGGACAGAGAGGGCCGGGACTCCCGGGCGGCTCCTCCCCGGGCCGTGAGGGGCACCCGGCGGGACGGGACGGGACGGACCAGGCCGGACCTGCCCTGCCCCGCCCCGCCCTGCCCTGCTCTGCCCTGCCCGGGTGCGGGGAGGAGCCGCTCCCGGTCCCGCGGAGGGACAGGCTGCGAGGGCTTTCCGCAGGAGAACGGGCTCCAGGGAAGTCGGGGGAATCAGATGAAATAAAAGGAATTAAGCCGGGAGGAAATTTTGCCTGCCAATTGTGAGTGTCAGTAATGCCAGGCTCACAGTGCTGACGGCGTAGCGGGTTATATCTGTATTGGTTGGCACTCCCCATACCCCCAGCTCTGCTCATCCTGTTTGTTTCAGGAAAAAGGTTCCCCATTACTTAAGGAAGGGAATGATCCATTGTGTGCTGCCTCTTTAAGATGCTATATGTAAAGTTTGGCTGCTAGGACCTTTTTTTTTTCTTTTTTTCTTTTTTTTTAATGGATACCAGATGTCGGGAGAAAAAAGCAGTTTATGTTCCAACAAGCCTACAGAGTGGATGTACATTTCTAGCTGTTAGCAAAACACTTGCTAATTACAATGCTTCCTTCTCTTTAAAGCACGGATAACTTGCAGAGGGTCTTTTTTGCTAAACCATGACTGAACGTTATGGTAGCAGTGATATTTTTTTCTTTCCATTTTTTTCCCCAAAGAAACCGTGCAGTAAATGCTGAAAATTCAACTAAGTTTACTAAATACCTTAAGTGAGAATGTGGAGAGGTAGTTTTGCTTTTTGTTTTCCCTGTTTGAAAGTTAGAGAAAGTAACATCCGAGTCGTGAACAGATGGCATCAATCAGTCAGCACAAATCCTGCCTAGCGTCGGTGTTACAGTATAGTACTCTACTCAAATGAACATTAATTTTGGAAACCAAAATTCTTTTTAAGGAAGTGTTTTGGAGTAATTTTGTCCTTGTGGTATATTGCTTCAGTTATTACAATTTTTTTGGGGGGGGGTGGCTGGATAAACAAGTAAATTTTTAACTAATTTATAATTCTTAGATAAATGGAAGGTTTTTAAATTTTATTTAAGAAATTCAAGTTGTAAGTAAAGCTTGTGATAACTGTCTGATAAGAAATATCCAATGGACTATTTCTGTTCTTGCTCTTATTCACTAGGAAGACTGGTCTGTCTTTACCTCTGGACTAATAGTGTTTTTTCCAGTCCTGTTTAGTCTATTTTGCCTTTTGAGTAGTGTATCAATCAGTCTTTCTCCTATTTTTTCCCCTTGCCAGCCCACCCTCTGCCCACATGCATGGGAAAGGGGAAAATTGCCTCACGTATTCTTCTTCTTCCAGCCGGCGAGTAGGAGGTGTTTTATGATATCTTATTCCTCTGTAATAGGGAAGTCACAGATTTGCCCTACTACATACAGTTATTTAAATCTCTTTTTAATCCAGAAATCTATGTATGCAATTTAGGGGAAAAGGTAAGAAAGTAAACAATCTTTCTAACTTTGGTTGTAATCTAATTTGTGTGTCCTTACTGATTAGGGTTATGGTTCCCCCTTTTTTTGATAAACCCTACAGAACAACTGGAGTAAGGCTCTTCATGATTTGTTTAATTCCTATGCGAGCTGCTGATGTGGTGTGAAAGAACTTACAGATCTTTCTCAAGCTTCAGGATGGGGAAGGAAAAGCTTTCACTGTCTGTGGGGGCACAGCTTCTCTTATCACCCTTTTGCTGTGGGAAGTGATACTCCATCACCACCTGGGAACTCAGGGAAGCCAAAACTCACCCTCTCACTCAAACCCCTGGAGCTGTGTGATCACCACCACAATCTGCTCTGTGCTCCCTGATCCCTTTGGCTCACATCTCTCATGCCACCTACCACTGCTGCCACTTACCCTGTTTTTCTTACCAGTCACAACCTACTAGCTGCTTACAGTTATAGTGAGTAGACCCCAGGGCTTCCGCTTTTCCAGAGACAGGAGAGCAAAGCTGCCTCTTCTCTGGCTTTCTCTTTTGAGTTCATAGTACTGTTTCTTATGGGTGACCCAGCAGCCTTTCTCTTAAGGCACCTTTCAGGAAAACAAAGTTACTGCTTGAAATCCCCTCTGAGGGGTACTGGCCAGCATCTCAGGCCCCTTGTTTCCCAGCTAAGTCCTCTAACTGTGAGCATATTCTCTACCAGTGCTCCTGGTTTTCCCACACTGTACCCTGGGAAGAGGATTTTGCCTCCTGAACAAAGAGAGATGCTGTGAAGCCTGGGAGTCAGGACCTGTCTTGTCACACTTCTCTCCCAGCATCATCTGCTGACCTTCTTTGGAAAGCTCACTGTGTGGTGACTCCATTCTTCTGCAGACACATTGAGGCTTGCAGTAAGCAGAGAGAATGAAGATACTGAATCACTCTTTGTAGCATCACAGAGATGCCTTAGGAGGAAGCTGTAGAGTTTTCTTCATTGATAGACTAGTAAAGAGTTAGGATTAATGTTTTTAACTCTGATGAGTGTTTCATGTAACAGCAGGTAGAAGAAAAACATTTAGGAAAAGTGGCTTGTGAGGAAAGGAGAAAGATATTCTCAGTCATCCCAGCTTCTGATGTTAGCAAACCACACGTATTTTGTTATCGTGGGTGAAAAATTTCGACCAAAGCCTCTTCAAGAACCAGTTGTGTTAGTTTTTTATTACCAGTTATATTCAGAATACAGGCTTCTAATTCACGTTCAAAGAGTCAGGTTGCTAGGTTTAGCTGACTGCCCTTCTTATCCTGCAAAAGTGAAAAATCAGAGCCTAGTCTGGACAGTTTGAACATGATCCAGAGGCAGCTGCCTGCCAGAGAACAACCTGTTCAGCTCCTCTCATGGCTCAATATTCTTAACTCAGTCAGCTTCTCCCGTGTCAGCTATAGGAACCACCTGTTATGCACCTAACAAAATATCGGCTGCACAGGTAGTATACAGAACAGCCTCATCTCGTGAACTGCACTCAAGGTTCACATTCATGGAATGTGAATTTCAGAATATAATATCTTACAGCAAAAAATGATTCCTTCTCACACTGTGCTTGTTAATGTAAAATGTAAATGTAATCTAAAATGAAAAGAGGGATTGTGATTGCAATGGGTTTGTCTGCTTCAGAGGAAGATAGCATTTGAGGTAGGAGACTAGGTTTACAAAGGGTTGCGTTGTATTTTTCCCCTTAGATGAATAATCTGTAAGGGAAGCAAAATCATAGCTGTTGAAGGAATGATAAAAAAATGATTTTGAGTTCTCAGCTGTAACCAAACAGGAGGTGGTGTGTTTTTTAGTTTAGACTCCAAATGTTACTGCATTTCTAAATCCCATATTCGTGATCACTAAGGAAATACATAGTAATGCTTTTTCCCTAAAAAGTACTACTCATCTCCTTTTGAAATTATTTTCAATCAGTCATGAAGCTTGAGTATTTTATTCCACAGATTCCACAGCAAATTACTTCTACTTAATTTAAAAGATTAGTAGAAAGCTCTATGTATGATGATATTCAAAGAAGGTATTAAAGAAAAAAAAAAAAAAAAAAAAAAAAAAAACCAAGACCAAATCCAAAGAACTGACCCAAACCAAAACAACCAACATTCCTCTTCTCCTCCCCCAAAAAAGCAAGGAAAAATATAACACAGAAATATTTTACTACTGTGATTAAAATTTAAATGTTAAATATGTTCTCATTTGTATAATATATGTGTGTATTTGTGCATGGTTGTGTGCTTGGAGATGGATGCTTTAGCAGTGAAAAATGAGATCTATATTTCCAATTATGCTGGGGAAAAAAATACTGATTTTTCAGTTGTTGACCGTTTTAGACATCTGTACTATAAACTGAAGAATGTGGAATTATCAAGATTATGTTGGAACAGAACAGTCTAGAAGGAAATGTAACCATCTTGCTTGAAAAACTGTGTAGCAAGTAAAAGATCACAAATGCATGTTTTGTTTGCTTTAAAACTAACATTTTTTATCTTCCAGAAAAATTGTCAGTAAATACAGTGGAAATGAGAGCAATCTCCTATGGATATTAGCAACCTCTCCACATTTCTGTGGTTCTACAGTAAGGTGAAAAAAAAATACCCAAGAGAAGCAACCTCTAACCTGTTGTGGTTAAAAACTTTGAGAAAATATGTTTTAAATACTTTAAATACTTTGAGAATGATCAAATATTTTATCATCACCTTATTTTTTCATCAGTCATTCCAAATTCAATTTGTCAAACCCAAGAGAGATGCCTTGAACTTCAAGAATCTGAACATGATGTAGGTAGAACAGATATATTCTTACCTCCTTTCCTAAGAAGAAACAGTCACTTTGACAACAGTCTTCAGGTAGCAAAGTAATTCAAAACCAACATTCACAATTTTGACACAATTTTAAGGCAAGAGTCACAGCCTAGCTCTTTATTGAAGGTACAAGTGAAATGGAAGAAGAAATATACAGCTGCAGCAACAATAACAGGAAACCAGAAGAAAAAAGGGGGTGGGTTCTGCCTCTTGATGTGAACATGCTCAAGATAAAAGTAAGTGTTAATGCATTGGTAGGTCGTTTCATAATGGGTGTCCTGCCATTTGGTACATCCTACACACACAGAGACACACACATCAGGTGTACAACAGTGAAAATCTAGTGTCTTTATCTCTTTGGTAATTTTGGAAGTAGATTCTTAATTTTTCAGGCAGACCTGGAGTGATTTGAGAGCCTGAGTACAAGGACTTTTAAGTTTGACTCAGGAAGGAAGAATGCCCAGGAACCATGCGCACTAGTGTTTCACTTTGGAAACAGCTCCCTTTCTGCTTATTCTCCCCTAGATTTTCATTGAACTTAAAACTTGTAAAAGTTTGTGTCACTGATCTTAGGAATCTGTTACAAATTTATAATTTCTCTGAACCTTTCTAATTCTATATGGAAATGTAACTGCTGCCACAGCAGTCTTACAAGGAGGGCAGCTAACTCCAAAGTACAGCACTTCATAAGTTTAAAAGTTGACTTTGATTTTGCTCCCTTCTCTTGAAAAAAAAAAGAAAAAAGAAAAAAGAAAAAAAAGTGGGTTTTTGTTAATATGTAAGTATGTAGAAAATGTATCAAACAAGAAAGATCTATATCCTACCCTCTATTACGGGTATGTGCAAAGTTCTTTAGATTGCATGTTCTTTAACCTGTGCATGCTATGCAGTATGTACAAATGTGTAAAATTTTAATACTCTTAAAACTCCTGAATTTTGACAATCTGGAATCTACCTGAAAAAAACTAAACCCCAGATACCAGAGCACTTCTTTATTTCCTTCCATAAATTTGTATAAATTAGACAGACACACAGAACCGCAATAATGGAGGAGTGTGTCTCTCTGCACCTGCAGCGTGCAAACAAGGAGCTCATTCTGGCATGTCCTGGCTTCAGCCTTGACCAAAAAGGAGAAAGGACAGAAGCTACTGAAATGTACTCACCAACACTTGCCCAGCAAAGGGAATTTGGGCACTGGATAACAATCTGTGATGGCTTTTAGTTCTATAAAATTTGCAGGATGGTATTTTTCTGCCGTCTTGCCTATCTTAACACTAAAAGAAATATTAATTATTTAATTTACTGCACTATTTACTGATTTTTCCTTGGAAATGTGGCCAGATACTCAGATACTCTAGCAGTGGCCAAAGAAGACATGATTAGATTTAACTGTTAAAACTGTAAATTTAAATTTTCTTTAAGGAGTAAAGATCTTCCATGAAGTGTTCAAACTTAATTGAAAATGTTAGCTGATATTTCTGATATGGTCTCCTTTAATCAGATATTTTTTATATGTGACAATTAAAGCAAGATAATTTAGTCCTATGTTTTCTTTCACTGAGGATGGTCTCAATCATCTGCAGTTCTCATGGTGCACAGAAATGCCAATTAACTTTGATGTAACAAGGATGAGCTCAGTTCTAGTATCGAAACCAGCTTTTCCTTGTTCATTTAAGTACTGCAATTAAAATAATATAGCATTAAATAAAATTTTTTTAAAAAGCCATTTTTAATAATTTGTCTCCCTAGAAGATACTGCTCTTTCACTCTTCCATGTTGAATATGAAATTCAGAGGATTTTTTCCTGAAGAGATCCATACTCATGCTTATAGCGACAGCAGGTGGCAAAATAGTAAAATGGGCTTCAGTGTTACCTCTAGTGAGTAACATGGCTTTGGGGTCTGGGTATGTTTTAAAAATTATTGTAGTATCAGAGGAAGTGGCAGGATCTCTCCTGTGTGCCTTTACTAAAGCAGATACTTCTGCAGTGTCTTCAATTGAACTAAAACAAGCTTTCAGGTTAAACTGGTGGTTTTTTTGTTTTTTTCCCCAAATTCAATGGAGAAGGAAATTGGTTTTCTACTAGGAGAAATGACCACTATGGTCAGTTGATTTCAGTAAGTTTGAAGCAGACAGTCGCTAATTGCTGATGCGTGGTGATGGTAGCAGTGCAGGTAGAATTTTACAGCAAATATAGTACCTGAGGAAGAGTGCCAGGGTAATGGGAAGGTAGCACAAGCAGTATAAAAATGATACAGAAAAGAAGCCAAGGAACTAAATAAAAGGTTTCTATGAAGCACTTAAGGGAAGATTGTGCAGGGAAAGCTGCAAGGGGAAAATTGTAGGGAAATATAGGCCTATGAGGGAATAACACATCATGAGTTATTTGTGACTCTTGGAAAGAAAGTTTTTAGGAAAAGTATTTTATGTTCTGTCACTTCTTTTACTGGCACCCTCTGTTATAGCTAGTTGTTCATTATCAGATGACTAATTACTATAATAGTTGGCATTAAATTAAAAACAAAATGCATTGTCTCTATCCTAGTCTAGATTTGGTAGGTCAAAAGAAGAAATATATGGAATAGAATGAGTTTCCTTTTTAAAAATACGTATAAAACATGCTAGCTCTCTTATTTTTTCCAAATCACTGAAATAACAGATGAGGAAGGAAGAAGTGCCTTTGGAGACTTTATAAAGTGATGCAGGTTGAGAGATGAAGTTTGAACTTGCATTTACTCTCAGTGTGCTTCTGTCACAGGCTATGTACACCTATACACATCTTTGCTTTCAGGAATGTACATTGTCTACATACTAGTTTTTCGAGCCTTGTGCTTATTCTCATCTTTTCCATATATGTGATTGCTTGCCTGCAGACAGGACCCTGATTTTCAGAATTCATTCTTTATCTGTTTTAGTTAGATCCTGTGACAGCATCTCAGCTTCAGAGATGAACAGCCACATCACTACAGCCAAAAGTAACTTCTGAAAGCCTTGGGTTTGACTGTCAGAATATGCTTTGTAAGCAATGTTTATTTAAATTTGGCAAAGTGATGCTTTTAATGGCTGTGGTTTGTTTTTTTCTGAAAAAACACTAGTATTAAAGTAATGGATATTACTAAGACTAGCCTATCTGTGATATTAGATTCACTCACTATTGGAGTGTAAACCAGTTATTTTTTTCATGTTTATCTTCAAATATACCAATTACAGCAATCAAAACAAATTCTATGTTGTTTTTAACAAACGTCAGTGGTGGTAGATGCAGTAGAAACTGACTGTACATCACCCTAATTTCTAAACAGGGTGACAAAATTCTAGAAAAAAAAAATCTGACAATTCCAGTATTTTCAAATCTCCTCTCAGGGCATGTTTAAGCTGGCTCCTAGTAATGCCAAAGCATATTAGGCAAGATAACAAACTATTGTCAAGCATTTATGGAAGTTCACTTTCTTGTCTTCTAGTTTAGGTACGTGCTGTGGTCATTCGTGTCCAAAGAATTGTAACAGAAGCTATATCTAATATATCTAAATATTTACAAAATTTGATAATTAGAAGAATTTATTTCAGAGAAATTGTTCCTTTTGTTAGTCTCACAGACTGCTGGCTTGTATTAAAATACATTTTAATCACCAGCCCGTAAGTCTCTGCATGTTGTCTAAAAAACTAGTTTTCCAGTTTCATTGGTCATTTCTTTATGACATTTTCTTGCAGTATATTGTTTACTAGCTATACTATTAGCTTCAAATTTTTTTCAGTGAAACTCCCACTAAGTGTCATGTTTGATATATTTTTAGATAACTAAACATGAGATTTGATTTATCCAACTATCAATTAAAAGTGAAAACAGAATAAAATTAGAGTGTTAACATAATTGTTTTATTTATTTTAAATAACATTAATGTATAATACAAACAGACTTACATATAATATTGTAGTACTGACAGACTTAATTAAATCTCTGTTGCAGCTACTATTGTCATATCATTACCTAAGTTGCTACTGATTATCTTACAAAAATAACAGCTTTAAGAAGAGCAAACAAAACACAACTGGAATAATTTGATTTCCAGAGGCCATCCAAATTCCAAATGCATCACTCATGACAACAAATGCAAGCTTTTCTTTTCCTTTATTTTGAGAGTGTGAATATTTTAACTAAATATTTATTAATTTAGTCTCCTACTAAAATCACCAGACCCACACATCTTTGTGGCCAGGTTTTTCATTTTCAAGTCAGTTTCAAATGCAAGGAAGCAGTCTATAGGAAGACATTAGTTCTGTTTTTCAGGAGAAAAATGACATCCAATGAAGCTCCTTGCTGTGATCGCATGATTTCCTTTATTTCCTGACAAAATATAAAGTTACATGCATGTACTGCTTTGCTTCAGTGAAAAAAGAATTTAGTAAATATAGAGTATATGAGTATGTCTCAGAAAGAAACCAGAAGTGAAAATTAATGAATTCTGCACTTCCATCTCCTCTGAGGGACATACGAAGACAATAATAAAATAGGAGTGGAGGATGGAATTCTCCTTACTGTCTGCACTGATTGTAAATATATATATTTTTCCCATCTTGAAGTGTCTGAATACCAGCAATATGTATTCATGTCACAGAATCACAGAATGGCTAAGGTTGGACAGAACCTCTGGATGCCAGCTGGTCCAACCTGTTTGTTCAAACAGTGCCACCTAAGGCAGGCTTATCAGGCCTGTGTTCAGACGGGCTTCATAAAATATCTCTTAGGGATGGATACTCTACAGCCTCTCTGAGCAATCTGTGCCAGTGCTTGGTCATCCTCACAGTGAAAAAGTGTTTCCTGGTGTTCTGAGGGAAAACTCTATGTTTCAGTTTGTGCATGCTGCCTCTGGCCCTGTCACTGGAAATGACTGAAAAGAGCGTGGCTCTGTTTTCTTTGTACCCTTCCTTCAGGCGTTTGTACATACTGATGAGTTACCCCCTGAGACCTCTCCATACCAATCAGTCCCAGCTCTTTCAGCCTTTCCTGATAAGAAAGATTCTCCAATCCATCATCATCTTTGTGGCTGTTTGCTGGACTCACTCCAGCACATCCTTGTGTCTCTTGTGGTGAGGAGCCCAGAACTGGATGTGGTACACTGGGTGTGTCCTCACCAGCGCTGAGTGGAGGGAAAGAACCACCTCCCTTGACCTGCTGGTAACACTACCCTTCGTGCATCCCTGCACACTGATGACCCTTTTTGCTGCAGTGACACATCTCTGCATCATGTTCAATTTGCTGTCCAGCAGGACACTCAGGTCTTTTCCATCTAGGTGGCCCCCAGCCTGTCCTTGGTGCCTAGGGTTGTTCCTTCTCAGGTGTAGGACTTTGCACTTCCCATTTTGGAAGTGTCTCATTTGAGTGTTCCCCTCAAATGCCAGTGTCTGCCTTTTTCTTCTAAAGAAGGAATTCACATTCTTGCTTCTTTGAGGTAGTTAATATTCATATTTTTCCCACATTTTGGAAAAACTAAGGTCACTGCTTCGCATGTACAGGTCAGTCTGTATTTGACTGCACTTGAGGAGTCTGAGATAAGGAGTACCTGCCATGGAGTTTGCTATATGTGAGTTTAGTTGCACTAATTGACCTCATACTGGGTTAGAGGGTTTTAAACTCCATTTTCTATTTCCTTCACTTGTGTATTGAGTGTATTTGTTGTTAACTATTTTGACACCTAGCTAGAAACCTTTAATATAAAGGAATTCTATATGTAAAAAAATAGTTTTTAGCATTAGTTCATATTTAAAATATCATTTTTAAGAATGACAGTTGAAAATAAACATCTTGATTCAGCAAAGTATTTAGTGCCTAATTTAGTTTTGAGACCTTGATGGTCCAGATGAATTCAGTGTCTAAACTGCTTCATAACTGTAACGTATACTGTAACGTATACAGTATAGGTTTATTATATATTACATGAGAGAACTCAGACCTAATACCCTCAGTTATTTGTATTAGACTTATATATCCCATTTATTTCTAGGTACAATCAACTATGTAGCTACAGAGCTACCCCACAGAGCATCTCAATTATTTCTATTCATCTAATCAGTAATTTTTATATTTTTGGTACCACTATCTGAAAAGAGTGCTACTTAGCCTTAATTAGAAATTCAGTTACAGGTTTAGGATGCACAAAGTGAATTATTTAGAAACTGTGTTTTTTGTTGTGACAGACTGAAATGTCTGATAATATTTGTTTGGCTTATATACATACACACACATGTATATATACATATATGTATATACATATACATATATGTGTGATTGGATCACATACAGCGTTCAACAACTGCATACTTATATCTTATTGCATGTTATGTATTTATATCCAGCTGATTTTGTGAGTATGACACATCAGTTTGCCTAGGAAACACAGTGTATCTTTTCCATGCTATAATGTTGGAATTACAAATAACACCTAAACCCTCATATTTATTTTGCAGCAGCATACATTTTTTCCTCTAGATGGCAATATATTGCAAGAAATATTGTTAATCTGTTTGCAGTGCTTTTAAACATTGACTTTGGCAGTCTCCAGAAGGTATTTAAAGTAAAACTACTCACTCTTTTCACTTGAATTTTTTGAGGGTTGTTAAGTGTAACATAATATATAATTAAGAAAATCCTATAAGATTGGAAGAAGTAAATGAGTTAAACAAAAAATAGTCAGTTATACTACATTCAGTGCGTAAATACTTGCCTATAACCAATGGTTGCATGGGCTTTTACATCAAGATAACATGTAAAAGGATTTCCCAAATATATTAGCATTTTTCACATTAATTACTGTAGGAAATGTGACTTTTACTTTTCCACATAAAGACTTTGAAATTCCATATTGACTCATTACATTTTCTGATTTGATCACAAACTAAAATACGGTATAGCAAAAATAATTTTCCAGAACAGTGACTAATACTAATATGGAAAATTATGTATAATATAATATGTATAATTATGTATAATATATTAGAGGTAGAGATACTGTTGTAGAAGTCATGATTAAAGAATATAGGAAGAACTTATCAGTCAGGATAGGTAGTATCTTTCATACACTAGCTAATATAAGCAGAGTGTTAAAATAGACATTTTTCCAGGCATCTCAGTCAAAAACTTGTAGTTTCCCCTGTTCATACATTTTAAATCTGGCTTAATCTTTTTCTGTTCTAGTATACCATAATAAAAGACTGTGTTTTCTTGAAAACATTAAATAGAAACTCAGGGGTTTCATGCACATCTGGAGCTCATATATTTTTATATAGCCTTTTAGAAAATACTATGTGCACCTACTGAAAAATATATGAATTGAGACACTATTTCAACCATATAACGCACTAGAGATATCCTTGTTTCTGTACATGAGTTTGACTTTTTTTCTCTATAAAAATAAATACTGGTATTTTATTGGAAGATTTTTCTGTTGTTTCAGCAGAATCTGGTAGATCAGTAAATCAGCCTCGAAGGTTTATTCATAGTATCTTCTGAAACTTCCAATGTGGATTCCTGAGGAGTTACTCAAAAGAGATATTTTCCCCCTAACTTTAGTTAAATGAAGAGATGATCTGGTGATATGATCCTGAATATGGTGAGGATAAGTTCTGCAGCTGGGGAGCTCAACCAGCTGTGAAGTGTGGCCATAAGAAAAAAATGGGAGGGGGCAGTGAAAGGGGGCAGAAATGGCAGTTTTATGGCAATATGTCTGCAAATGTTTGTAAGTTAGTCATACAGTTCACCTCAGGATAACTCAGTGGGTTTAGGGATAGATTTCTTAGCACTGTATATTTACCCTGTTAAAAAGGAAGTGTTGAACTGGTATTTTTTGCCTTCTGGATCTGATTAGGAGAAATGCAGGGGTGCCTGATGCTAATAAATACGGAAAGGGAAGGTACAGAGCAAGACATCTGGGCTGTGGTGAACACTGATAGTGGAAAAGCTGTGGGCATTTCCTTTGGCAAGAGGATGAAGGTGAGCTCAGTGTTGACTACAGATTATAAGATGACTCAAGCAAGGAAGACAAATGCAAGGAAGAAAAAATGCTACCTGATTTCACTGTACCAGACAGATAAAAGCTGCAGATATATGAGAGTTAAGAATGCACTTGAGGAGTTTGCTAGCTGGTTTCTTTGAGATAAAAACCTGAAGGCTGAAAGGCTAGTGGAGGGGCTGAGCTGTAGAGCATAAATAGCCTAGGGATGTCTGTAGATCTTTCTGTGGACAAAATACTTACGAAGCAAAGAAATCAGTGCAGGAAGAATGGAAAAAGACAGAACTTCAGGATGTCTCTTAACTACTTGGAATGCAAAATTCCCAGTTCGAACAGTGGCAGTTTTAGAAATTGCCACAGTGGTAGTTTTAGAAATTGCCACCAAAATTCAGAATATCACACTACTATAGTGTACTCAGACTTCTGCAGTCTGCTTGTGATGTGCAGCCACAAAGTACTTCAAATGCAGGCAACACTGGAGCTGAGCTATGTGGTGGAATCCTGGATGTGTTATGGAAAGAGACAGTGTGATATTGTTGCAGTGCTGCATCTTCTACAGAAGGTATTGTTTCGTCAGCAGTCTGAATATGCTTCATGCAATACTTCTTTATTCAAGTCCTTAAATGTTAACTGAATGCATTAGGAATACCATATTTGCCTTTAGGAGTCAGTCAACCAGCTTCTGTTCCTGTTGGTAGAAAGTAAACGTACAAGGCCTGTATTCCTTGCCCTTGACACTGAGAAAAGGATGAACTTTTCAAGTAGAGCACTCTAGTGATCTCCAGCTGCTAGATGAGCCCTGTAGGATAACATACTAGTCCTGGGCTTCTCCTGTCAGTATTGAGACCTTGTTGCCTTTGTCTCTGGAATTAGTGACATGTGTAACGAAAACATCAAAGTGTCTTTACCACCAATATCTTTGTTGTTTATATTGCTTAGATCAGGGAGTTATGCCAAAAACTGTTAATTGGGAGGTATAAAAATATATGTTATTTAAAAAGTAACTATAGTTCAGAGGTGGCTGCATAGCAGTAATGATTAAAATTCATCTGATTAAACTAGGTTTCCAAGAGGCAGTCATCCATTGTTGAAACTGTCATCACAGACTTTTTCGATCCTTTGCTGTGAAAAAACAGGCAGATCCAAAAAGTAATTAACTTCATGCTAAATTATTAAGCATTAAGGACAAGTTTGGCCAGAAAGCATCCCTTTCTCTCTATTGACTAGTTTTAGACACAAAATTTAGATAAAGTGAATCTCACTCAAAATTTGCCCTAAAAAGCCCTGGCTTGTCTGGTATGTGATCTCAGAAAAAAAAAAAAGCTCGAAGATCTCTACCTGTGAGAATTTTTTTTGGTTTTTTATTTTATTTTTTTGGGGTTTTTTTTTGTTTGTTTGTTTTTTGGTTTGTTTTTGGTTTTTTGTTTGTTTGATTGTTGGTTTGTTTTAATTGCTGTAATGAGGCTACAACAGAGTTACAGCAGTTTCAGTTGAGAAAGATCTGGCCTGCAATGTTGTTGGAATGTCTACCACATTAAATGGAGTCACCTTATTTTACTTAGAATGGTACTGGTACATGATATATGTTTGCCAACGTATTATAAACTGAGGTTTGGACTAAGACAACTAAATTTGTTAGATGCTTCCACATGCAAACTTCTGTAATGTGAAAATAATACTGTACTGTATTGAATCTTTTAAACTTGTTTCCACCTGTGCTAACTTTAAATGTAAAATGCTGTAAAACAGTAGTATCTGCTCACTTATTACTTGTTTTAAAGAGGGATAGTAAACACGATAAAGGGCAAGGAAGATAACAGTGATACTATTTTGCTGCAGGGCGTCAGAAAAACTGAATTGATTAATATAGAATTGATCTTTTACTCCATATTCAGAGGAGAAATTACTTCTATAAATTATTCATTAAGAAATCTGGTTGTTTATGTTAGTGCTAGAATAGTTCTAATACAGTTATACACTGACAAACATCTTTTTTCCCTTTGAAAAAATCCTTTGTGATAATTTCATCCTCTACATTCCCTTTGAAGAACTGGTTCTCCTTGTGTCACCCCTGACATAACAGGAAATGTATCATTCTTGAAATACACATTTCCTTATATGTATTTTAAAGATCTCGTAGTATCTATACTTATTTAGGGATATTTTTCCACTTTCTAGAAAGTATGGAACATTTTTAATTCATTTAAGAATAATATAGGATGTGTGCTGAAGCATTATGCACAATACCAGCATAGGGGTAAAACCATAGGAATTAGCAAAATTCCACATAGCTTTTGAGGAGCAGATGCTTTGAAAGGTGGCTGCTGTTAAGATTGTGACTTGTACTATGGATTTAATCCATGGATTCATACTAATCCCAAAAATCCTGGACAGCTTTCTGCAAAATCAGCTCAGAAAGGGTCCTTCCTTCTACACTTTCCATACAGGTTCACTTGACTCAGTCACTGAGCCTGTAAAGGGACTGCCTTGCCTTTGGCTTTTGCCAGAACTTTTATGAAATCTCAGGTCTAGGGCAGCAATGGTCACAGCTGAGTCAGAGGTTTGCATAGAGTTATCCCTACCCAGAAAAGTAGGATGGCCCAAATCATGCTACGTGTACCTCGGATGCTTTAATCAAAGTTTGCTTTGTGCGAGTATTAAACTGAATTTTAAATGTTTTCCTCTAACACATTTCATGAGACGATGCCTTGCTTCTCTAGAAGTGCTGTTTGCCTTCCCCACTTTGCACCACAATTTCCACCACTTTGCTTTCAGTGGTATGAGTGTTTGCAAGACCATTGCCAAATGAGGGAGCTTGCAGAGACCTCGCACTACATGAAATGAGCTTGTGCTGGCCCCAGAGCTGTCTCAGTGCCTGAATCCTTGTGTACTCACAAGGAAGATGATAGTTGGAATAAAGGAAGGATGACCTTCTCATCAGCAAAGTCATTTTAGTTTAGATTCACCTGTATCCTTAGTCTGTACTACCATAGTTCAAAGTTTCACACAGCCAGTGTGTTTGTTTCATCATATTGCTAAAACTCCCTGCGGGGGAAAAAAAAAAAAAAAAAAAAAAAAAAAAAAAAAAAAAAAAAAAAAAAAAAAAAAAAAAAAAAAAAAAAAAAA
>JAOTQP010000001.1:42867179-42891533 GCA_026413545.1 Cichladusa arquata
AAAAAAAAAAAAAAAAAAAAAAAAAAAAAAAAAAAAAAAAAAAAAAAAAAAAAAAAAAAAAAAAAAAAAAATTAAAACTTTCAGAATAATGTCGTTTTGCACATTTAAAAGGAAGATAAATCAACTTTCTGATGGTGTATTTCCGTTTTAAAGAAGAAAACCCAAATCCATTGGGTCAGACAGCAACCTCTTCCTCTGTTTTGCTATTTGGGCTTCTGTCTACTGACGTTGATTAACAATCAACTCTTACTTTTCTAGGGTAATTATATATGACAGATCATTAGGATTGCCTAGAAGGATTGATGGAAAATGTTATAAATTCTGATAATTTTTAAGACTGATTTTGCCAAGGGATTTTGTTTCCAGTAATAAAAGCCAGATAATAACTTACTAATTATCCTGACAAAAGACAGAGACAGTAAATAAAATGAATCAGAATAGTTCAGTTTCTTTTCATTGAGTTGCTATCAATTGCTGCTTTTTTGCTTGCTGGCGGGAAGAAAAGTCTGATGACTCTAAATCCCTATTTTAATAGTCAGAATACTTGAGTATGTTTCTGTAAGTTTTTTGTAATGACCTGGGCCTGAGACTCTTCAGCTGTAAATCAGGATTAATTTTTAACAGAGGTTTAAAAAGACACAGTTAACTAATATTCAGGAAATACTTTGAAATCCACAGATGGAACTTTAAAAAAATTAGTTTTACATGAAGTGTGTTGCAGAGATGTGTATGTTACTTGGATACTATTCTGCCAAAATATTCTGCCAAATATGTAAGTATCAATCTGTAAGAGTGAAAACAAATTTGGAATTGCTAAAACTCAGTACATCTTAGAAACTAATTAAATTAACATGAAATGGAATGTTTTGCTCCTGGTGTGGAACAGAAACTACCTGACGTAATTATTTTGAAGCAAACTTCATCTTCCATATGTCAAGAATGAGTTTTTCTTTACAGACAGACCATAATGGAAAAAGATCTGGACACATACTTATAAAAAAAGATTTTTAATTTGGTTAACAAAGGAACAGGCAAAGACACATTTTGTTTCTAACAGTGGTAAATACAGACTGATGCAGCTAACTCTGAGGGAAGTGCCCAGTTAAGAGTGCAGTTGTTCAAATCTGCTTGAATATCCACTTAAGAGAAGTATAAATCTCCCAGGAAAGGAGTCGTTATAACTTACAGCCTGTTTTACTCTGTGAATAGGGATCTTACATTCCTGCTGTATTTGACTGTAGTCCTAACATGGTGCCTCTGTTGCTAAATTTATGTAATGAAAGATATTACCTATTAAATGAGAAGTGAGCAGTGCTAGAACAAGTCCAGCTATTTTTTCTGCTTTAAATAAGTAGAAAAGAAGGAAGACAAATTACAGAATGTTAAACAACAACAACAAAACCCCAAGAAAAATGCTGTCTTTCTGGTTATTGAGATCTACTTTATTTTTATAGTGTCACACTGTTCATGACAAGGTAAATCAGTAAAAACACTAAAAGAACCAGACACAACATAAGCAATGGATTAATGTGCCAAAATTCTATTTGTTTCTTATACATAATGGCATAACAGCAGATAGCTCAAAAACATGCAGATGAACCCTCATTTTGTTAGAAGTTCAGAGCACAAAAAAGCAGCCTGCAGCTAGCTTTCTCCACCTATGCCTGGCACAAATACAGTAACTAAATGCTGTATTTTATTGCTAAATAGAAAGAAACAAACAGTGAAATTTTAACATCAAGCGAGAGCTAAAGCTGGCAGAAGAAGAAAAACAATAGTACTCAAAGAAAATAACAACAGCAAGGAGGTAGTAAAATGGTCCAAAAATGAATAAAAGACAAGGGACCACATCCAAACCCAGAATAGGTTGTAAAACATGGTCAGAGATAAAATATTCCCAGTGGACGTAAGTGGGACAGGCACTATATCTCATATTGTGGTCAAGTAGAGAATTCTGCAAACCATCCTTTATGCTGCCACCAAATAGCATTTTGTGTCTGTGCTGTTATCCATTTTTGGCATTGCATATTCCTTTCTTTGCTTTTTAGGGTTACTATTTTAATTATTTTAATCTCTTTTTTGGTGGTGTGCTGTTTTTAACAAAAATATGTAGCATATGTCTACTCTTGGCCTCATCAATCAGAACACAGCTAATTTTGGATATGTTAATATGCACTGAATGAAGCATGTGAGTGAAGCCTTTACTCTTTATTTAAAAGGCTAATTTTAATTTTAAGGGCCTTTTAGAATCCCTTAATAAAACAAAAAGGGTCCACAGCTCAAATATACCTGCATGGCAGTACCCCAAATGGACACAAATGTGAGGTTATCTGACAGAAATGTAAATAAAGTAGATGTAGAAATTGTGAATCTTGTTGTAGTGAAATGCTGGCTATGTAGATAAAATCAATAAAATGGCTGATGCAATATCTGACTGCTACCTAAGCACTGAGATGGTTCTGCTGCTCCTATGCCATCCCAGTGGTCCCCCTCTGTATCCATGCTAGCACTTTACAGACATTCTGAACAAATTGATAAATTCACAGAAAATTAACATAATATAGGAAAGCTTAGTTTTCAGGTCTTTCAGAGGCTGAAATCAATCAAAAGGGCATTTCCAGGAAGAGCCAGAGACATAGTAGAAGAGCAATTTGACCTTCACAGCTGGGTATGCAGGCAGAAAATGAGAAAGAGGGCTTGGTGTCCACAGCCACCTTCTGTAGCAACAGCTGGCTCATATCTGTCACTGAAGTACACCTTCAGGAAGAGAAAATCCCTAAGAGCAAAAAGAAGAGAGTAAAAAAGCATGACATAACCTTGGTGATAATGTATCTGTCATTGAACAAAGCTGAAGAAAGTGAGCATTTATGTGAAATGCTAATAGTTTCAACTTTGCTACTCTAGTATTACTGTGCACACCCCTTAAAAGAAAAAAATAAAATTACACCAAATAAGTGACTCATCACTTTCTTTTCAGAACAGTTTATGTTTTGTGATTATATTTATTTAACTCACAAAAGAGATAGCAAAATTGTCACTGATGGGAGTATGGTTTTAACAGAATGGAAGCAAGTGCTGCTGAACCAAAGTGAATTAGTGTTTCAGGGAAATGCCTGGGAAAATATAAAATAAAAAAAAAAAAATATATATATATATAAAATCCAAAATTAGGATATGTGTTTTGTGCTGTGTCCAAGATATTTCTGTGGGGGGTCCAGAAAAGCCAGTGTGCCACTGTGCTCATTTGCCTTGTCCAGGTGGAGCAGATTGTGCCAACGTAAATTCAAGGTGGTGTGCCAGGGAGCACCATCCCAAAATGCCACTCAGCAGCTCAGGGTAGGCTTGGGTGGAAACTTTCACTGTGTAGTCTTATGGCAGAGAGGAGTGAAAGAAAATGCATAGGGGTGATCCCTAAGGCAGGAACAGATGAATTGCCAGGAATTGCCAGACTCAAGACAGTGACCAACAGATTTTCCTAGAGATGAAGACCTCTAATGAAGTATGGTTTTGCAACTAAAAAAACCCACTGAAATTTGCTAGACAGAGAGAAAGACTGGAAAGATGTTATAAGCAAAACTATTTTCTGCATGTATCTAATCTGTCCTATTGGATGGATTCTGCATTTTCAAGAAGTATCTTGTTCTACTTGGTTTTACAGTAAGATCAGAGATGTATTTTCTTTAAGAATTAATTCCTTGAAAATTCTGGTCCACTGTAATGATTTTCTCTAGTTGTCTAGGAAATTATAACTGAAAAGATTCCAGAATAAAACAGGCAGATAAAATAGGTGGCTAGCTACCTAACTCTCGTTTGGAAACGGTGTCCTCCAAAGAAAACTTTGGTCAAATTGCTGGTAAAAAGGAACCGTAAGAAAGCCTGATAGACTTGAAAAATCACAGTCATAGATCTCCAGGAAAAAAAGATCTCGCTTTTATGTTTGGACCACACAAAGAATTTGTATAGGATTTGGGTATTTTTGCAACTGTTATCTACTTTTTGTAAACTGAGACCTTGCTGGAACAGGTTCAATTTGCAGTGAATCAAATTTAAATATTTAGGTAGAATTGTAATTGCATTTGAAATTGCTTGTAAATAGGATTAGATCCCTCTGAGTTCTGAAATTTGTGAAGCTAAAACCTTAGAAGTGCAGCACCATGACAGAAAATTGTTTTGGCTTTTGAGTGAATAGAGAAGAGAAATCGTCTTAAATCCAATTTGTGGAACAAGGGAATATAGCAGTAATGGTAACATAATATTTGCGAGTTGATAAGTGATGATATCATCATTTTAAAAATGAAGACAGGGTGGTGTGTAAGAGATATAATGTGGATGTTGCTGTGACTAAAATATTAAGAGCATGTGTCTATGTTTTGGGCTCCAGTCCCCTAGTAGTTATATTTGCACACTCCTTTTGTGATGCAACAAAACAAACTAGAGTGTGTGTGTGTGTTGTCTTTGGTGAGTATATGAAATATATTCTTTTTCTAAATATCTTGTTTGGTCACAATATTTCTTGGTTGCCTACAGAAGGAGCTTTTCATGTTTCAGCTTGTAAAATGTCACCATGATATTTATCTGTGTATATTTTTCAATCACATAATCTTATTACTTTCCTAGATCTAGATTTTTCTTCCTCATATCAAAACTGCCTTCTTTTTGTGGGAAATCGTTTTGACTATAGTGGAACCAGTTATGATCAGCATTATTATTCGGAGTGAGTAAGGGTGTTGCAATCTTATCCTTAATGTGTATCTTTTCCACAATTTATTTATAAAATGGTCTTTCTGATTTTTTCTCTCTACCATGGGAAAAATGATCAGAAGCACAATTTTTCAATGGTTTATGATAAATTCTTTATGATATAGCTAAGCAGAGGGGAAATTTTCTAAAATAATTGGTTCTTTATAGGTATAGTACACACAGAATTTCATAGTGGATTTTGATTTTTTTAAAAGCAGTTCCTTATTGTAACATTAGTTATTAAATTAGTAGTTATTAAAACCCCAAATTAGTGAAAATGTTAGTGTTTTCTAAGCAACTACCCAGGGCAAATGCAATATCCATTACTGTTAAAGCTTCTGCACTGGCATAAAGGATGGCAGATAAACTGGAATGTGTCAGTTCTTTAATTCAGTTACATTGAAATGTAAAGACTCCAAAAGAATCTTTGTTAGGTTTTCAAAAAGCTAGCACTTGGATTCCTACCCAGCTGCAATGGCACAGTGCTGTACTGTCTATTACTGATGCCAGTTTCAACGCCATTGCACTAAAATGTTACTGAATATCCCTAACATCATTTGAGCTGCAAAATTAACTCCTCACTCAAATGAACATGTCTTCTCTTCTTGCTATGGAGACAGTACACTGAGAGCATTTGCTAATTCATCCTAATTCCATTGTATTTAATTATAACTTTCATCCCTTTTTCTCTTGTGCTTGTCTTTTTTATTTTCCGTCCATTTTTTACCTGAAATACAGTAAATAATCAGTGAGATAAAATTAATATTTATGGATGTTATCTTCCAATTACACACTCCACACACCAAATTTTAACTTGATAGATTTCTGCTTTGGACATTGAAAAGAGGGATAATCTGTATATTATGAAAGAAGTCTCTTGGCTCCATGCAAGAGAATCAGACTGAGAGAGATTTGAGTTCTAAGGAGTTAGTTATAACAGGTAGGATAGTAGCTCAAATATGTGCATGGATTTATCTGAGTTGGGTCTAACCCAAATTTTTCTTCCCAAAAGCCTACCTTCTGTGCTAAGCGGAACTGCACTTGTACCTGAGCAGGTGCAGTTTACAGTCAAGTGTGTAAAACATAACACACCCCATTTTCAGTTCAAGTTCTGAATTACATATGCTAGGGATACTCAATTCACCCGTATTGCTTCCCCTCAGAGGTGAGCGTAGCTAAAACAGGTCATCTACTGTCTGTACCTCCCTGTTCCAAATGGCACTGTGCCAGCAAAGAGTAACTTTGAGCTGCAATTGCATCTCATTGATTTCAGTGAAACCTCATTTGTTATAAAACTGGGAAATTCACTTGGAAATCAAACTCCATATATTCTGTCACTGTAAAATTCAAAGACTAGTCTTGCTGTACAAAGTAGTGAAAGGTGTGGAAAAGCAAACGCTAGAGTTCATAGGCTGGTAAAATAACGTTTTTCAGATGCTTAAAGAACAGTTGCATAACTTTTAATGTAAAGCAGTGTCAGTATTTGAGTCTACTTCAGACAGAAGGAAAATACATCTCTGCAGCAGGATTTTAAAGTTAAATCAGGTGCAGTAGTGTAACCTTATCTAGAGTATGAACAAAAGAGTGGTTGCCAAGAATTAATGAATGATCTGCATCTGCCCATAGATAACTGACAATAATGATAAGGTATTCAGCTATTTGGTACCTTGTTTCAATATTGCCATTCTAAATTGGAGTGTGTTAATGATTTAAAAAACAAAACCAAACCAACTGTTGCTGAAAAAAATGTAGACTTTTTTAAAGGTAAATCTTAATCGTGTTCTCTGCAACATTTTTACGGGAAGCCTGGGGGATGGATAACCTACCCTGTGGACTAGTCTTAGATTGTAAGTTTCATGGTTATAAAAACAAAACAAAACAAAAAAGCCAACAGTATTGTTGATAAAACTGTAAATACTCAAAATTACAAAGTTATGAGGCGTGCTCTTATTTAGGCTTCTGGGGAATAGCGCTATGCCATGTATTTTCTGCTGTATTTATTGCATACTGGGAACACTGGGATCCTGATCTTTTGTTGCTACTCACATTAGCAATCCTATTTATTTAAATAAGAAAAATAAATATTTATTACCTTTGTATTTTGTGTTTCATGATACAAATTCTCAGTTCATATTTCCATTCATACCCTTAACATAAGAACACTGAAAGTCATTGAGTTTTGTACTTTTCCGTATATTAACTTATACACCTAAAATAAAATGTGAGTTTGTATTTTGAACACATTTCTCTCTGAACTATGTAATTTTAGTTGTTAATTTTGCTTATAGATAATCTGCTAAGAGTTTAAGTGGAACAGTTGCTCATTAGCGTGTGACAAGGGTGAACAGGTTGATTGAAAAAAGTAATCAAAGAAGGCAACTAAATCAATGCTTTCAATGCTTGTCTGTAGTTTGGACAAATTGCTATCGAAAAAAAGGCATAAATTAAGTTGGATTAAATTCTGATTTCTTCAGAAAGGTTGCCACTATCTCAAAAATCATTGATTAAATGTGTTGAAACAAAAATTTTGTCAGTTTCAGTGTTCTTTAGGGGAGTTCCTATAGTAAGATTGTAAAAATGGTATGATTTTTTTTCATAACACTAGCTCTATCCCCAAAGTGACATAAGTGGGAAATCCCATCTGTGTATATCATCTGCTGCATGTTAAATTACTTCACTCAAATTGGTTTTGGTTATATCAATCATCCTCAAGCTTAATGCAATTCCTGAGGAGGTGGTTAACCTTAATATCAGTTACTGGCAAGAGTTTAAATTACTATTTTTAACAGAGAACTGGGACATCCTATTTTATAGGAACATATTAGGTTTCCTCTGGTTAAACTAAATACTGAAATATAGGTTCAAACCCACAGATTGGTGAAGAAACAAGTTCAATTCAGGCACAGTAGTGTGGTAAGACAATATTCTCTGCATTTGGAAAAAGACAGAAAAACTTGGAAGTATTAATGTAATAGTAATATTTTGAGCATTAAAAATGTATTTTATAAGTTTAATTTGCTGAATTAAAGTATGAGAACAGATATCTCACTTCCCACAGAAGGAATATAACTGCTTTTAACCAAGGAGCAGTTTAATGGTGAACCTTTCAAGATTTGAACCAACCATGACCAGAGGCAGCTGCTAATCAGTTGACAGAACTTCCTTGTATCCTCTGAAGTTGAATCAGCTCTTTCTGGATAACCCAAAGCTGGACTTCATGACAGACCCTAATTTCTAAAATTGGATCAAGTTGACCAGCTGAAATGTATTAATTTATTAGCTACTATCAAATCAGAAATTTGAACCTTCTCATACCCCTGAGGCTCCAAAGAGCTGGGAGTGACACAGCACTGTGTCTGTACTATGTTTCAGGTAGCCTTCTATTTTTATTATTTTTTTCAGATTGTAATCTGATTAAAGCCATTAAGGCAAAAGAGAAATTAGCATAAATCAATCCTTTTGCTTCCTGATGATCTTTTTCTGACTTGTTGAAAGGATCATATGACACACAATTTGTTTACTTTTCCAATATGTGTAATAAAAAAAAGGAAGCCATTCAACCAGTGAAGTCTGAAGTCATAATGTCAGATTATGAGTAGGCAGCAATGGTGCCAAATAATAAAAAGCAAAGCAGTCAAGCACAAAGTGAATGATTAAAGTTATTTAAAATACAACAAATACAAAAAAGAATAATTGGTCTGAGTATTGTTCTGACTAAAGGATGACTGGAAGATCAATTTACAGAACATCATATTGAATATATGTATAATTTTTTGGCTATTATTTTCAGATTGAGAGAAATAAAATATGAAATTACAATTCATTCCAGTTGACTAGACTTCATTTCCAAAGCACTTTCAACATATATAAAATATAATACACTAGAAAAAACAATGTAGTGAAATATACGGAAAAAAACCTGCATACAATTTGATTTAAAAAAAAAAAAAAAAAAAGATAAACATTTACATCAAGCTACATACTGTTCTGGAAGGAAGTTACACAGTGTTGAGGCTCACCCAGAGGGATGTCAGAGATGTAATCTGACACATGCTAAGAGGGCTCTCTCTGGAGAGGCCTTTGAAAGAAAATGTGTTTCCTCTCATTCTCTCAAGATTATACAATATTTAGAAACAGTCAGTAGTTCCAACTTTAGTACTTTCAGTTGGTCCCTGGTTAGTCATGTATCATTTAAAACTTGCAATGCTAGAATAGCAAAACTAAAGCAAATTTTCAGGATAAAAAAATAACTAATTTAGGCTTGAGAATGAATGTAGGCAGAACTGTATATAAGAAAGTGAAAATACTCAGTTAGTCTTTGACATCTTGACAGCTAAATTTATTAGGCTGTGAAATGGTCTCTCTGGGAAAGCAGTGAAAATTCAAATATTTGGTATTTTTAAAAGAGGTTTGGCAAATACGTAGTAGATGTACAAGAGCAAACAATTACTTTGGCAAACAGAAAGCTGTCGCCCAAACTATCTCATAATCTTGATGGGTTCAGTTTCTGTTTAACACTGTAGCATGTATCTTTTGCTCAACTAAGCAATTGCTCAGTGATGCAATTTTGAGACCGTACCAATGAATTTTGCAGCTTTGCAATAGCATGGATAAAATGGACCAAATCAAATGGAGCAGCGCTTTTTGCACATGCAATAAAAAGCATGCAGAATCTGAAAACTCAGGTTTTTTCACTCTCTCTGGGTCATAGAACTTTTTGTTTGTTGTCCTAGATCAGCAGATTTCCTTATCTTCTGAGTTTGTGATATGGGAAATCATTTATAAAATATACAGATTATCTCTAGAGGTCTCTTCCAGCCCTAAAAATTCAGTGATTCTCAAACATGCTTTTCCAAAAAATGACTTTTGGCATCCCCATAGTCAGGACCTAGGAACTGTTTTGGCCTTATGACATAGTGGGAAAGCAGTGGGATTCATCACAGGCACAGTCTTGTTTGTGACCTTTCCTAGATTATATGTCAAATGAATTTGGCAACAGAGGTAAGCGGAATAGTTGGTTAAAATAGTTCATTTTAGGGGTGATTGAGGCTGTAACTATTTCTCTTCAGTGGGGCTTCCTGACAAAGAGATTAGAACCATCAGTTTCTTTTGCCTGACACCTAGTCCCAGTTTTCATCACACACTACCATAGAAAAATATTAACGGTTTCCCTGTAAGGAGCTGAATTTTCAGGTCTTGTCAGCCAAGACTTCTGCAATTGTTTGATGCACTCATTTTAATTGTAGATTCCCAGCTAACTCCTCATTTACTAAGTACCCCACACCTCAGTTGCATCTTCAACCATTTTACACCAGTTTGTCCTTAGCCATCTCTGGATCTCCTCTCTTACTCTTCAGATAGGATTGAAGCTTCCTTACAGAAGCTTTAGTAACTGGCAATCAGCGTGGAGCTTTCTAACACGCTGGAGACACAAGATGCAACTTTCCATGGAAGATCTAAGCAGTACTGGTTAGCCTCTGCAAAATGTCACAGTTCCTAATCCTGTGACAGAGGATCTGTCTTTGACAGAGGCTTTGTCTCTGCTAAGGAGAACATAGCTGCTACTGTATTACTGCCTTCAAGTGAAACTGACACCACCAACAAAAATTAACAATTTTAATGTCTTATCTATACATTGGCATATTACAGGCAGCCTTAGGAGTCATAATTGGCAAATCAAACAGTCAGTTGTACTGAGAAAAGATGTGACGCGTACGTACAGGCAGTATCTTGGAATAGCCTGTATAGTTGGAAAAAGAACATACAATCCCTTCTTAAGTCTGTTGTAGAAGCAACAGACTTCAAAGTTAAATATGAGTTGACAATGCCTGCTCAGTTTAATTTGTTTTGATTTCTCTCTACATGTATGCCAAATTACTGGATAGCAGTAACAGAAAAAGAAAAAAGAAATGAAAACATCACCTTTTTATGAGCTAATTTGAGTCATCTTTTCTCTGCTTTCTTTCTGTACTTGTTCCTGCTATCAGCTGAATTATTTAAAGCCTGGTACTGGCTTTAACATTCTGTATCTTTAACCTGGCTACGCCCTCCCTGCAGCCCTTGTTGGTTTTTGGTTGGTTTTTTTTAAAAATTACTTTCTGAAAAATTAGGGTGGTCTTTTGCCATTTTAATGAGGTGAATCAGTTTATCTTGTGATCAAATTATCACCAGCACTTGTTTTAAGTAAGTTGTTGGAGTGTGGGCTAGTACAGATGGAAATGAAAAGCAGAAGTTTCTTCTTTGAGAAAGAAAATGCTTTCAATCCCTGCTGTACTTCAGAAGCCTACCCTAAAACCCTACGGGCAACTTGATGTTTGCTCTCAGAGATAATGGAAATGTTTCTGAAGCTTATGGACATAACTTTTGCCATATACCCAGGATAGATGTGAGAGGTGGATGCATTGGTTCATGGAATAGATAACTGAAAAATAAGAGCCAGCATTCAAAACATGGAGCAGCTTCCAAAGATGAAAGTAAATTTTGTTTTTAGGTGGAGTTTCCTTAAGACAGAAATTCAGATGGAGCACTGTACCAATATTTGCTGGGGCTAAATGCATGATAATCTAAGAAAATTACCTACCCATGGAAGGCAGTGAGAAAGACCCACAGACAGAATAGAGCATGGTACTGATAACATCAAGGTTGTGGGTTCAATCCCCATACACATTTACTGAAGGGTTGAACTTCATGATCCTTGTATATTCAGTCCAACTCAGAATATTCTGTGATTCTGTGAATATAAGCCCTTATCTTGCAGCACACTGCTTTAGCCACAAGAGACTAGAGTGTTAGCAAAAATGAGATTTGGTATTCTAAGCAACGGTGGTTGTTTTCATTTGTTAACATTTAGAGGAAAGAAAGTCACAAAAGTATTTTCTTTGCCTAATAGGAAAAAGACCCTCATAAAACTTTAGATTCAGCTGATTGCTTGGAATAATAAAGGGTGAATTTTCTTTATGGATAAAACTATAGACAAAAATATTGGTAACACATGCTTGTCTTCCTTAACAACTTAAAAAAAAGGTTTGATATTTCAGAATTTATTTGATCCCTCTCTTCATATGATTAAGACATTTCATGAGGAGAAAAGCACATTAAGGGACATATAAATCTGGCTTTTTTGGCATTGCTGGTTTTGTTTTTTTCTTTTAACTCTTCCAACTGATGGGTGGTAAAGCAGATCTATGTGTTCCTTCAGGTACATATCTCCTGATCAGCTGCAAAAATAAATGGTATTGGAGAAGTGTAGCTGTATAAACTTAGTGAGAAAGCTAAATCCCACTGAAATATTCTAGTCAATACTTTGACCTTGAATTCATTTTTGCTTTAAATGGTAAAAGAAAAAAATGTTTTTGAAACAGAGATATGTACTTTTTTCAAAATCTTAACTTCTTTTTAGGATTTCAGGGCTTGTCTTTCTACTGATTCTCTGTTTCTCATGCATGGTTGTTTATCTTAGAGAAGAAGCTATATTTGTGGAAAAAAAGCAACCAGAGTCAAACTGAAGATTTTAAATGCTTTTACCTTCCTTTTTTTTTTTTCTGGAAAACTGATTTTAAAAATTTCTTTCTAATCCCTTTTACTTTTTACCTTACTTTTACCTTCCACTTCTCTTTCTTATCCAGTCTTTCTCTTTGAGCATTAAACTTTTCCTTTTAATTTTCAGTGAGGAAAAAGGGAGTACATAAGTATTTTGATTCTGTTCTCCAGTTTATTTTTTTTCAAGTGAAAGGGAACATGGAAAGGAAAAAATCCCATTTGAAGCATTATTGTTTCTAAATTATAAAAATTCATAATAACTACAAATCATAACCTTTCTCAAATTCATTTTTCATAAGCATTTAGCCATTTTTTTAAAAATCTAAAAATAATAAATTAGCATTCTCCTCTTAGGGAAGTCTGGTAGTACAGAATGTCTTATTATTGCATATACACAGCAGACAGCAAAGTGGAATCTGAATGATATTCAAACGTTAGATATGCTAGAAGCAAATGGTAAGTAAGTGAAGTGACAGTAGGAAATAGTGACTTTAATTATTTTACAGTGGAAAAAATTGGTAGAAATTAAAATGTGGAATTACCTATTGAAAATGTATATAGTTGTCTATGCAAAAAGTACTTTGAAAAAAATTATAGCTAGAGAATTATCTGGTTTTACTTAAATTCTGAGAAATTAGTATGTCAAGCCACAAGGTATTAGTACCATTAATTTGGATTTATTATGCTAAATAAAGTGAACTAAAGAATCACATGAAACTGATTATTTTTTAAAATAAAATGAGCATTTGCAAAATATTAATATATTATTACATATAATGGGAAATGCACAAACTGAATTTCCTGTTTGACAAAATACCATGGGAGGTGGGAAAATGTTCTTAATGTAGTCAAAGACTCAGAAATATTTGCCTCCATTTTTGTTTCAATATTATTGTAATTTAGGCTTAGTCAAAGATTAGTAAGTGCTTTAGGGGGATACTCAAATTCTGGTTCATTCTGTTGCCACTCAAACCCGTGCTGCTCTGCCCCCTGCCCCGTCCTGTTCCGTCAACAGCGAGCTTGTTTTTTCTTCACAAAGCTGCTTCCTGCTTTTCATGAAAGCACTTCTTTCAGCTACCACCTTAATATTCCTTTTTCTGAAATTTGTATAGAGTGTGGAGTTCCTTTGAACAGCAGAGAGAAGACATACAGAGACCAGGACGGGGAGAAGAACAGAGATAGCTGCCATCTGCCACTTTAGCTAAACTGAAGCAAATTGAAAAGGCTCTTCAGCACAAGTTCTTCTTTCTATTTATTTGTTTAATCCCATCTCATGAACTAGGGAACAAAACTCCTTCAGTTAAAAATGCACTCTTTTTCTGACATTGTATCTTTCTTTAACTGATTGAACAGGGATATTTCAGAAAATCAGGGTACTGTGTATGACACCAAATTTAGTTGGAACGGGGAGAAAAATATGCAATCCAAACCCCTTTGACAGAATTTAGTGTTTTAGAGTGTATGCAAACAAACTCAAACACTCAATATTTTCAAGCTAAATGCTACAATAATGAAGAGTTAAAAAGTAGTCCTGTAAAAGAAGGGAATATGCTGTTAGGGTTAATGCAGTAAGAAAGAGAGCTAAGAAACTGCAAATTCTAACATTAACCTACATAAGCAGTCCCTATTGTCCTTATTATCCTTAGAGCAAGTAGGAACACAGAACATGTTTATGTCTGTTGGAGAACACAATGTGTTTGGGACTTCAATCAGTCACTAGCTGTAGTCATTGTGTGGCTCTTTAGTCTCTGTGAGTCACAAAAGACTGAAATCACTGAAGGCAAGGCTCAGCCTTATTCCATACAGTTCTGGAAGATTTTTAGTTTTTCTGTTATTATCCTTTTCAAATCTATACTTCAGATCTGAAGAAAATTAAACTAAGGGCAAATTTTGGCCAAATTTATAGGTTCAGCATAATAAAGATGCAAAGAAGTAATAATGATTTCCAGGAAAATGCCTAAGAAGCATGCTGTTTATGCTGTATGCACAATCAATTTAGAGTCCATTTAAGCATCTGGATAAACTTGTGCATGCAACAAATAATTAGCAGTAGCTATGACAGTTATGAAGATGAATGGGAAAGTTTTAAAATTGGAAGTCCATTACTCAGCTTGTGCAATTTACCTATTTAGATGATAAACTGTTTGTTTAATGGAATTTAGAATCTTTTAGGTAGAACTTAAACATATTTCCTTTCTGAACCTTTCTCTTATTTTATGATATAATTTACAATGATATTTACAGTGATATCTGTAAAAATGTAGTAAGTCTTAAAACTATATTTTCAACCTGAAGAGCAAGCATTAAATAGAATATGAAACGAAGAAACATAATAAGAAACTGGACCATATAAACTCTGCAGTTATATTTTATAGTGTGACATTAGAACTACAGCTACCTCTAGAAATCCCAGGAGTGATATGACAATCTTAATCTGGAAAAACATAATTTAACTCATTATATATTGATTACAAGATGTTCCAGATGATAAGTCTCTAGGTGTCTTGAGAAAGCTGAGAAGAGGGCAAATTGTAAATATCAGAGGGTTAGTGGTTGACAGAATACTTCTTAATCTGTCAACTTTTTTTTGTTATATGTGGTTTTAATATTTTTGAGACAGTCACCAAGAAGAAATGTAATATATGCTGTATCTCCAATGTTCTGAAATTAGTAAAGGGTTTTTTCCATATATTTTGTTTTGTTTGGTTTTTTTTTCCATTCTTTTTCTTAGTTTCCTAGTGTGATTGCTTCATTATGGAGCCAATATTAGTTTCTCTTAGGAATATTAACTTTGCTTCAATTTAAATATATGTATCATGCTATTTTTGAGACAGAGCAATTAATGAAATTCATATTTTGAAAACCCTACAATTTAAACAAAGAAGAATCCAAGAAATTTAGAAAAGTTTATTTAGCATGAGAATATGTATTGATTAAGCAGGGAAAAGCAGATTTGTGTTTGTTAAGAAATTTTATAATTATGGAGAGATGCTACAACAATAATGGAGAAAGAGGGAAAGAGGGAAAAAATAAAACCAAGCAGTTAATAGCCAACATTTACATTAGATTATACTTTTGCAAAATATGAATTAGTACAATGCACACAATCAAATAGCTATCTTTCATTCTATATCAGTATCTGTGATAAGTTCCTTTGATGAATTGTGTCACAGATCTTATCAGGACAACCTATGCAGATAAAGTGTTTGTATTTGATTGATACCATGTTCACCAAAAGAGAATTCCAGCTGACTCTACAGACCTTTGAAGTCAAGTTGTTTAACACCAGTTGTGGAAAAACTTTGTGGTACCTTGAAATTATGAGTCTGACAGATTTTTTAGTAAAATGTATCAGTAATCTGACAGGGGAGAAATCTGAAAAGCTAGTCATTGTGGGCTCTATATGACTTGAAACTGAAACACATGCAGAAACCCTAGTCTCAGCACACAGGCATTGGCAAAGAGCAGGGATATGAGATTTTTCCTTTTTGCACTGAAGTGAAAATTGGTTAAAGATTTTCAACAAAAATTGTAAGTATCATTTCTGTGAAGTAATTGCTATCTATTTTACTCAAGTGGAAGAAGAGACTTGCACACACAGAGCTGAATTTGAGAAGGGATCCTAGTTTTCTCATCATCAAGGTAAATCAATGTGATTTTGAAAACAATTTTTGAAAACAACACATATAAGTCATGGCTTAAGGCTTTAAAAAAAAGTATATGTATATGATGTATATGTATATGTATATGTATATGTATATGTATATGTATATGTATATGTATATGCACTCAGCCATTTTGATGTGCTAATTAGAGTTTTCAAAGTACTCTGTGAGCATGTGCTCCAGAAGGAAGTGATGGGTGATAGAGATCAGAGATTCCCTCCTGTAGGATCTGGAGGCACTCATCTGCCAGCCTGACAGAATTTCATGGGAGTTTTGTTGGTCTGCAACATGTGGGATATTTTATATTCATATATATTTGAGTAATGATAATTGGAAGGTTGTGGAGGTTGGGAAAATTGTCCAATGAAGGGAGAAGGCAACTGCTGCACCTATCTTCTAAAAGAGGAAACAGGGCAGTATCTGGCAAGCTAGAAGGTGTTCCTTTGACAAAAGGACTTTCCTTGGTTTGGTCTCTGGGAAAATCAGAGAAGTCTGGCATTGATAGATGTCTAAACAGATGTGAGCAGAATGACCTGAAGTGGCTGTAGCCAGGACTCTGAATATCCCCCTTTGTCTTCCATTTTTCAGGCCACATACAGACTACTGCATACAGTTCCTCACCCAAAGCAAGAAAGACTTCATCAGGCTGGGGCAAACCCAAAGGATGGTCACCAGGCTGATTGCAAGTGGATTACTTGCTCTGTGAGGAGAAACTGTATCTCAAAATATAACTGAAGTACAAATGTCTGTAATAATGAGCAACCATTTAACTAGTACAAGAGAAGGTTGTTAGCTAATCCAAACTGATGAAACTTCTCTAAATATTAAGATACATTAAGATAAGGTTACAAAATATATTTAGTCAATATTTAGCTGATGATAAATTCTATTGAAGAGGTTACAAGGCTGTTGTTCCCTTGAGTCAGATTCAGGATGTCCCTCACATCAAAGGTAATCCACCCAGACTGAATTACAATACACACATGGGATCATACAGACCAAATGGTGTATAGACTGCACAAGCATATGTATCTGGAAAGCCCTTTCTTTTAGGTGAACAGCAGCTGTTTTGCATTGCATTAATGGTAAAATTGAGCTGTTTAGAGTCTAGGAACCTACTGAGTATTTGCTATTGCTCAAAGAAAGCAATTATTTTATAATAACAACACGTCTTACAATAAAGACGTAGGAATGTCTTTTTCCTGGTACTAAAAAACCATTTTGATTCTAAAAGAAATGGAATGGCAGCCTTGTAAGAACTCATACACAATTTTTTTTTTTAAAGAATTACCAGAATTGTTCTTATCAATTTACATTGAATTAGTTTTCATGCAGAAATTAAGAGATAGTTTGTACATTTCACACATAGGTCAAGAATTCATTTTAGCAGTTAAAATGAATTGCCCAAGTCAAGCACTTCAGCCTGAAAGGTTAAAGTGGCAAAAAACCAGAAAGGCTTTTCTTTTCTGTTCCTTCAATAATTTCTAGTTAAATCCTGAACGGCTATAGATTATTGCACAATTGTGTCACTTTGTATGTAATTAAGAAGATATTTATGAATTGTGATAAAAACATTCCATGTAGGGCTAACACACATCCTGAAAGTGTCATAGGTAGTTCCTCTTAATAATTTATTATGGCTACTAACAGTGCAGCACATTGACCTGTGGTTTGCATTGAACACCAACTGCCATCTGCACTGATGTATTATCTGCCAACATCATTGCCTCCAGATACCAAAACACATTTAGTAGAGAGTGGCAAGGCATTTCCTGTTTGTGATATTCCAGGTTAAGGAAACTTGTGAAATGATTAGAAGAAATAGCAGGCAGTTAGGTGGAACTGAATTCTTTCACGGTTGTGAATTTCAATGAGAATAAAGAAAGCAGAAATGCTGAAAAATACTCTCATTTCTCTTTCACAAATTGTAGATTTCTTGGTCTAGAAAAAGTAAATGTCACAGTAAAATGGGAATTTCACAGTTATGGCATTTCAGATTTAACAGAAAAAACAAGCCTTTTCTTACCAGTGTAATAAGATTTCAAGGAGGCTTTTAGATTTTATTTCATTATTTTATTTAAGCACTCTCTAATGATTTTAGATTTACTTGTTCTTCATTAATTAGCAATTAGTTAACATGAAAGCAATGAAACCAGTGCACTGTGAAGCAAAAGATACCACTGACCAAGCCAAAGACACCAAATAAACCTTTGTTTATCCTGTGGCCAAAACCAGAAGTGCTGGGAACATCGACCAGAGACAACTGGTTTTATTTCCTTATTTTTTCCATGAATGACATGATACATATAGCAATTTATGTGGTTAAGTTTTACCATCTTAAATTATGCTCAGATTTTAGCAGGCATAAGGGATGTGTCCTAATTAATGAAATAGGAGTCAGGAATTGGTGCTGAGGTTTGTCCCTATATTGACATGATTTGATAGATTTTGATTTGCATGTGTGCAACAGTGCTTGGCACAGGCTAAGCTAGAATGTGTCCTGTGAGAACTCCCAGATGGAAATAATGTTGAATGCTTTATAAAATCATGTCCAAGAAATCTTGATGTTACAGATGGCATTCATTCAATGTGTAGTATAGTGTATGCAGTACACAGAAGCTTCTCTTCCTGACTGGTAAATCCGTACTGGAAAAGCTGAACTTCCAGTGCATGGCAAGGCAACCTGTGCACTACACACGAAAACAACAACAACAACAACAACAACAACAACAACAACAACAACAACAACAACAACAAATTCCTGGGAGTATCAGGGTCTAACTTTGCAACCTACTCACCGTGGAAGCATGTATCTAGTTTGAACAGTTGGGTTTGCCATGTATTGGTGGAACTACTGCATATTATCTGTAATTTATCAGAATTTTTATTCTAAGTATTTTTGGTTTTAAGTGGGAGAAATATATGCTTTTTAAGAGGCAGACTTGAAGTAATAAAGAAGAAAAATCCAAATATTTTATGAGATGACACCAAAGAAAAGCACTTGAGTATTTTCCTGTGCTAAACCACCTTTAAGTACAGTTTTTGTTTTCCTTTTAAGTTAAATGGGGGGTAGCGGAGAGAAAGTGCAATAGAAAATTATATTGTAGGCTATTTGCATTGTAAACCTAAAATAAAAATAAACAGAGAATACAAATTAAGGTTTCCATAGAAATAGTAGTTTGCTAGTATTATGTATCTGAAACATTTGCAACTGTTGACTGGACTACTGTGTGCTTTGCTGAATAGTTTGTGCATTTATGAGTTAATGATGCTATGGAAACCTTTAGCTGTTATGTTTATGGACTACAATGGAATAAATAAGCTCATTTCCAATTTGGTATTGTTTGTCATCAGTTTTCAATAGCTGAAAAGTTCCTATTCATTACAGAATTAGAGCTTCAGATTTTTTTACTATAGTTGATTATTAGTTTCTGACGTGTTTACTTGTCATAAGATCTGGGTTTACTCCCCTTCCTGTCCTTGAAGACCTTTACCTCTTTCCTCCCTGCCTCCGTGCCTAATTGTTGTAACTAGAACTTGTTGAAAAAAACACTATTTGGTTCTCTATTGTCCTTAATAAATTAAAGCTAAGTACACTTTATTGATCTTGTGGAGCGTATTCTCTCCATTGGCACCACAGTGATCATTCCATTGCTTTTGAACTATATATACTTATATGTTTATATATTTAGGTATGTTTACATATTCATAAGCCTTTTGACCCTTTTAATCTTGAATATGTTAACAAGTCTCAGTCTTTGTAAGCTGTGTATCTAACTAGCTTAGCTAGCCCCTCCAACTAAACCAAGTAAACACAAAGGACGACTCTTGCTTTGATTTCATAACTGAACCCTCAAAACCAAATAATTAAAGGATGTGGTGAGAGGCATGTCAATCACAGCCAGTAGATCATTGTTACCACCGGATCTGATTACTGCTGGCCGTTGTCTCCAGGAGAACAGGGGGTTTCAGTTCAACTAAATTACAGACAACTAACATCTCATTGAATCAGAAGCAAAACTTTTACTAACTCTAAATAGATATTTAGGCATTAAATAAAAATTTAATACAGTAGTTGAGATGAAAATGAGAATCTGGGGTTTTAACTTGCTGCTGAGCATAGCATGGCAGCAACTATTGTTTGATTTTTAATGCTGAAGGAACTGAGGCATGGACAATTACCTGGACTCACAGAAGAGACTTTCCAGAAACATTCTCAAAGAAGCTGCATGGATATTAAAGAATCATGATTCTCTTTTCCTGTTTCATGAAGATTTTAGTTTCCTACTGTAATACTACAAACCACTGCTGGTATATATATGCAGACCATTGATTACTCTGGAGTGAATGAACACAATATATCAGCTACAGGCTAGTCATCTACATATATAAGTCCTATAGACAAACAAAAGTAAATTATGTTTCAAAGTCTTGAAAGGTGGGAGAATATAAAAATTTTAATTTATTTTTTTAAAGTGGTGAAAGGAGTTTAAGAGGAGTGTTTGGTTTTTTGTTTGTTTTTCATAAATAAACTAGTTAACCAATGATATGGGGACTGTGGGTGGTATCCAATACTGCATTCCTGTTGCATCCCATGTTGTATGTTCAGAATTAGACAATGGTGAATAAATAAGAATTTTCTACAGATATATTAAACAAAAAGAAATCACGACTTCCTCCTATTAAAGAAAGCAAAAATGCAGTGTATAGAAATTCTTTGAACAAGCATTTTTATTTTTTTTCAGTTGAAATGTTTTTCTGTAAATCTCAGAATTTATTTTAGAAAATTCCATTTCAAAATATCTTAAAAAATGAAGGTTTTAGTTTTGCAAAAGAAAAAAACCTAAAACTAACAAGTAAAATTTCGAAATTATTTTAATTTTTTTCCATTCTGTTGACAAATCCTCAATGAGACATAGAACAATGCATTCACAACAAATGAAGAGAACAGTTTCTTGTACTAGTCTCAAGAGTGGACTCATCACAATTAACTAGCTAGCAACTTTTAAGAACCGTGTGGTTTATTTAATGTTCATAAAATGAAGCAAGTCTGCACAAACTTGTCCTGCACTGCTCATTTCATTAAACAGTCAGTAACTCATACATCCTGTATATTTAGCCAATAGGAAAAGAAGAAACAGCATCTTTAGTTTAGTTTTTCTATGTAAAATTAACTAATAGAGCTTGGATAGTGGGCATTCTAGATGAATATAGCATCCAACAGTTACAGTAACTAAATTAAAGGTTATTTTCCAACAGCACATGAAAATACTATAAATCACGGGTTTCAGGTCATGAAAAGTAGCTGAATTTATTAAAAACAGGCTCAATGAGTACATTGTAAAAACACTGAGAAAACAGCATATTATGCTGTTATGCTACTTCGTGTCATCTGTGTACATCCTCTTATTTATAGAGAGACATTATAAATACATACATACATATACATACATATATGTATACATATACATACATACATATATATATATAAAATAGAAGAAGTAGAAGCCTGATTACAGCAACTTAAAGACCTCATTTACACAGGATACTTTTACTGTATGTAAAACTGTAAAAGTTATTTCCCTTGCTTTACTAGAATCCATGATTTTCAAGTTAAAGTGGAGAAGAAGTCCTAATTCCCAGTATCATATGGGATTAGAAGGTATTCATTCTCTTATTTTATGGAATGAAAGATGAATCTTTCTCTGTCTATCCATATAATGGTGCATGCAAGGATAGAGGAAATAACTGGCATGGCAAGAGACATATGGGGGTAGTCTTAATCACATTTTTATCCATAGTGCAATTCCAGTTCCCAGATAAGGAAAGGATTTAATTTTTCATCGTTGACAGTTGGATTAAATGATGGTATGTTTATATCCCAAAATTTTCTGTACTGATGCAACAATCTTTAGTGACTTGGATTGTATGCTTATTATAGATTCAGTATTGACTGCTAGACATTCTGCTAAATAACTATTTGTATCTTTTAATCTGACTGGCTTTGTCCCATTTTCTGTGAACTTGCTTGTCCTCCAACAACAGTTTCAGGATGTAAAAGAGAGGAAAAATATATTTTAAGTAATAATATTGATTTTTTTATTTAAAAATAAAATTAAAATTAAATTATTCAGATCAGAACAGTCAAAAAGTTGTGAATTTCAGAGGACCTCCATCAGGAAAATGGTATTTGAAAAACAGGCTGATACCTTAATGTGAAGGGTGTCCTTGACCCTCGTAGTAATCTATTAGCTATTTTAAATTGTCAGAATTTAATGACAAAGCTTTGAAGGATAAAAGTTGTACTCATCTTCTGTCAGATTTTCCTCAAAGAGTAGTGTGAGAGATAATATACAAATATCAGTTGTTGTCATAGAACTAAACATGTTTATTGCTATGAATTTGTCTTCCAGTAAAGAAATACTCTTGTCATTTGATATAGCAAAGGCATTTTAGGTGGTCCCATCACTTACACGATGGAGCACTTTCCTTTACAACACTTCTGAAGGCAAGGGTGTCCCAGGAAATACAGTATTACCTGTAGGTAGATTATGAAAATGAGAATGGAAAATCAATAAATCATCACATGTGAGATACATGCATTGCAGCAAAACTCAAGGGCTTAAAAGCTTCCTGATTACCATCTCTTTCTTCATTGCTTATTAATTATCTGCTTCTTTTTTTATTTCACTGCCAAACTGCTGCTTTTAAACACAAATAAATTTTCATCCATGTCTTCTAATCCATTTTCCACAGTTCTCAGCTGTACAGCAATAGAACAAGAGGAACTAAAGTCTGAAACAAGGTCATGAAGGTGGCTCTCATGGACATGCCAAACATAAGATCTGAACATGTGGAGATGAATATAAAAAAATTAAATATATCTGCTGTTCTCTCATTCCTAACTAAGGTATTATTAACAGAGTTTTTCAGACTAATTTTTATATTCATTTTTTAAAAACTGATTTCTAAAGAATTATTTGTTGTAAATATTTTTCTGTCATCTCCCCTACCCCCCCCTCCCCCCACCACTACAGGAGTTTTAGTATTTAGAAGGGAAATTTTTTTTTGGTAGGTAGTTTATATTTGAGTTAAATGACCTACATGATTGCCTGAAGACTCAAATATTTTCAGATCCTTTGATGTTGAATCAAAATCAATATCAAAATAGAGGGCTAGGCCTAGAACATTGGCAAAGAAATAGTAACCAAGACTGAGCATTGCTAAAACAATAGAAAATGTAATAGGCCATGAAAAGGAAATGACTGTATGCTATGGCCAGCTATGCAAGTAATAATAACTTTGATGCTCTAGTTAATATTATTATTATTGTTATTATTTTTTTATTTGTTTATTTCAATGATAGCAGTAATTTACCTTTTCCCTCTTGATGATCCATGTCTCAATCTACTCCAATCTATAGCTCAGGAGAGCATTCCATGGAGAATCATCCTTCCTCAGAAAGCATAAACTTTTATGCCTATGTTTTAAGAGAAACATCCTGAAGCCAGCTCATGTGCCCAGAGTTAAAGGCCAGTGACTGCTGTGCCAGTACACGGACTTCAGAGTAGGATGGAGCCAAAACCATCACAGCATCATATGAAAAAAAATCTGAGGAAAACAAGAACAGAATAAGTGAGGTGTCCCCCAGATAGTGTCCAGTTTGGGCAACAAACACATCACCTTAGAAAGTGACTTCTTCTGCATAAAAGATGAAGACAGTAAGGGAGAGCTAAATAATATGACAAACTCCTTCTGACCTGAAATCATGATGTTAAATGGTGTTGCTTCCAGGCTCATGCAGGAATATCTTTTTAATTTCTGCCTTATTCAAGCTGTTTGAAGGTGCAGGTAAGTGCCTTTTTTAAATTCTTGCCTGAGGTGTTAGGACATTTGTGCCCAGTCATAGGTCAGCATTGAACGTTAGCTGGCCCAAGTAACTGAAGATACTTTTTTGCATACATGGAGATGATCATTACAGTATTTGAATTAAAATGAACAAAGCAATGCATGTGCTCACAAATCCATAGCCATGAGTAATAAAGTATATTTACACAGGTCTGAAAACAACTCTACAGTGAGGGTAGCAGTGGGAGCATTGCTTCAGGAGGAAGCCAAGTGAGAGATAAGGAGAGCTCCTTTTAGGTCAGAGCTAACCAAAAACCAGACTTGGATTTATGAATAAAGAGGTAGCTTCTTCTTGTTTATTCTCTTTGAAGAAAGGAGAATCTGTAATCTTCCTTTAAAAATAAGCAGAGTTATATTAAAGAGATACCTGAAATAAGTTTCTTTGGTTTGGTTTGGTTTGGTTTGGTTTGGTTTGGTTTGGTTTGGTTTGGTTTGGTGTTGCTGTTGATGGGAACAGCCTGACACTGCTTCATTCCCAGCAGCAGTAACAGCTCATCTGGGA
>JAOTQP010000001.1:42903071-42917594 GCA_026413545.1 Cichladusa arquata
GGCTCCTCCAGGGGCTGCAGGGGGATCTCTGCATCCCTGTGATCCTCCACGGGCTGCAGGGCACAGCTGCCTCCCCATGGGCTGCACCAGGGGCTGCAGGGAATCTCAGCTCTGGCACCTGGACCATCTCCTGCCCCTCCTTCTGCACTGACCTTGGTGTCTGCAGTGTCTGAGTTGTTCCTCTTGCATATTCTCACTCCATTCCTCTTTGGCCACAATTACATCTGCACAATAACTTTTTTTCTCTTAACTATGTTATTGTGGAGGTGTTATGACAATTTCTGATGGCCCAGCCTTGGCCAGCACCATGTCCATCTTTGGAGCTGTCAGGCATTGGCTCTGCTGGACATGGAGGAAGCTTCTGGCAGCTTCTCACAGAAGACATGCCTGTAGCCCCCCTGCTACCAAAGCTTGGCCATACAAACCTCATACAGTGGGATTGGAAATGACGTGGTCCTGAGCTGTGGCTGCTCTTCTCATTCCCCAGCAGCTGTGCTGGCAGCCTGCACTGGCCAGCTCTGATACTCCTTGGGTTTGTGGCCTTGAACCCAGCTGCTGAGGAAGTGTGGGAGCAGAAGTAGCTGGGAGAAATTAGGGAGAAGTAGGGATGCTCCTGTTTCCCACCCTTAGGAACTGAGCTATCATGTCTCTGACTGGACTCATTCCTGCTGATCCTGACCCTGTCTTGCTGAGCTGATGTCCTGGCTTGGCCTCAGCCTGTCTCTATCCCCATTCTGTCCCCATCCCCAGGGGCTGTGCCCAGTGCCAGGGGCTGGGGCTTCTCCAGTGCCCTAACTTTTCCTGCTCTTGGCAGGGGGCTGTAATGATCCTTGGCTGGCCAGCCCCCATCCCTATGCCTGGTGGGGAGCCCTCAGCCTGAGGAAAACCTGGATATGCAACAGTACTGAGGAAAGTAATTTTGAAATCATGCTTGAACACAAAACTGAGTTGTCCATGCTGTGTGCCACTAAACACTCAATTCCCACTCAGAAGTGCATTAGCAGCAACACTGCACATGAACTGTGGGGAGGAATTCGTTGTCACACTCTGACCAGAGCAGGAGAGGCCTCACACAGAGTACTCGTTCCACTTTCAGCACCAGGTGTTAAAGAAGACAAAAATGGTTTAGACAGAATTCACAGGACAAAAAAAAAAATTATACTAAAAGGTTTGGAAAGCATGAAGCAGGCAGGGGGAAAGCCTGCTCTGCACTGTTTGATCTTGAAGATAGTTCAGATGGAATTTTTTAGGAAATGATCATTGTACAGAGAAAAAGTGTATGACACTAGTTTAATTGGAAGGAAAAAAAAAACCCCAGCTTTATTTTTAGTATGAGAAATGTTATTCTAAGTTTGAGAATGGTGTAACACGGTGAGACTGTGGTATGTGCTTCACATATAATTTTTTCACAGTAAGTATAGAAAATTATTTGCTTCCATCATTTCTGGTCTCTTGAAATATCTTCCACACCCTCACTTCTGTGGCATGGCAGATATGAAACGCTTCTATTTTTTAAAATTTTGTATTAATATTTATTTAATATTTTTTTATTATTTTTCTAACCCTAGTGGCAGTTCTCCATTGTAAGGAGAGCAGAGTACTTGAGGTCCTTTAGTGGAAATGCTAAGATGGAATTTTGCACTAGAATGCACGCACAGCTCAAGCCCTCAAGAGCAAGGTTATCCTTAATGACACTTCATTAACTGCTGTTAAAGTTCTTGAGATATTGCAACATAGGTATCAGTAGCATCAAGTACACATCATTACGAGATATTTTCTGCATTACCTGAACTGCACTCCAAGGTTATAGCTTGGAATTTTAATAATTAGAAGCTCAGTGATACTTTACAGTGTCTGGAAATGTATCTGTTTGGTGAGTAGGCTAAAGACAGCTAGCCTGTTGGGTGGCTGAAGGTTATGTTTATGGCTTAATAAAACACGGCCTGTAGCTTTATTATAGCAATCATCCTTGTGGGTTTTTTGGTTTTGTTTTTTGGGGTATTTTTTGTGACTACAGTTGGTTTTTTTCTTTTCTCCTGCAGACTAAAAAGACTGTATGGTTTAAGAGTATGTTGTCATCCCTATAGATTTTTTACAGAATACTGCGACAGGAATACTGGATTCTACAAGATGGTTTAAAGCTCCATAGGAAGCTTCTTGTTCTAGTTATTCTAAGCCATCTTAGTGCAAGAGAGACACTCTTTTGCTCATATCAAATTCTTGCTATATATAAGGGTTGTTTTTCAACATTAAATTCCATGATGATCATTACACTGAAAATATTGCTGCGTAGCCAAAATCAACTTGAAGTAAAATCATGAAGTAAAAACACCACAATATGTATTTTATTATTAAAAAATGCTAGAATAAGAAGCCAGAGAACAAAAGGACTAGAGAAATAAGAGTTCTTCAGTTTTTGTGGTTCAGCTTTTACATTTAGCTCAGAATGGCATAAAACCCTAATTCAGAGGTTTCTCCCTGTTTTTCTGCTTTGTTAGTCACCTTTATTTTCCATTCTGACCTTTTATTTCTTGATTTCTTGACTAAAAATATTTTAATATACGGTATCAAAAACATTTTTATTTATGTGATTTCAATACTGAATTAGTTGCAGTTTGCTTTTAAAACAAATATCTGTGTGATTGTTACATGTTGCAATCAACTCTAAATGTTATACATCAAAATAACCACAGTGTCAAACCCAATAAAAATAACATAAACATGTCATTTCTCTAAATTATGACAATACAGAAATCTACCAATAAATATTTTGTTAGTGCTCCTAATACTGCTTAGATATGTACTCTGCCACAGCATGGGAATGCTGCAAAGTTGTTCTAGCTACTAATCTCAAATAAACCATTAGATGGCAATGTTCACATGGCAGTATCTTTGCAGCACTGCTGGAAACTTTAAGGCATTGTGTATTTCTATACATTCGTTTATTTCTTATTCTAAGCATTAGTGTTTTATCACTTTTCCACTTTTTTTCTTCCTTTCTTTTTTCCTTTTAATACAAGTCTAAAAGAAACCAGACATGAATAAAACCCCTAAGGTTCTCTTCCTGTAATGTCATGCACTGCAGGACTGCTTCAGAGCTGCAGCTTATTCTTTATTGTTATTGCTTCCCCAATAAAACTTCATTTAAGCAATCAGGGCAAGGCCAGGCAGAGCATCAAGTAGTGCAGATTTATGCACACCTTAGCTGTGTAATGAGGCATGAAGCAAAAGACCATCACTACCTCATCTGCTTTTTTTATAATGCAAGCAAAATAGCCACTTAAAAAAAATTAAAAGTTGGAATTTTAATGTTTAGATCTCAATGTGATTGAGCTTTAATATACTTAGATTTTAAAAATATTTTGAAAATATGGTAATAAATTGCTGGCAAACTAATTCCTGTATATCTCTGAAGTTCTTTGATTGCAATTAATTTTCTTCTAGTATGTTAATATTATTATTAATTTATTAGGTCTTTATTTTAAATTTTAACCCCAAAAGGTTCTCTGTTAGATTTGTATGTTGCTTCTTTCTGCCTTATACAGGCTGTAAAGTCCAAAGATATTATAACACTGATAGCAGGATTCACACTGTCTTCTCTACCAGCCTATTACAGTGGAACTTCTGGAGAGGTTGAGTGGTCATATTAAGCTACTTGGCTGTGTTTTGTCTAAGGCTCAGCCTGTGATGTTCAAAGAAGGGACCACATCATCCACTGATGCAGAACAAACTAGTATTTTGGCAGAAAGTGTTTGAGTATTCTTTGTGGTGATCAGAAGGGAATTGTATGAAAAGATCACATTTTGGAAACATTCAGAAAGCAAATCCCCCAGAGCCAGGAAAAGGTAGTACATTTCAAAACATAAACTGTCCATTTTCCAAAACAAGCTGTCCATTATGTATACCACAAATGCCAGTAAAGTTTTCTCTGTTAAATATGTTAATAGGTCTGAAGCATAAAGCAGAAATGAATACTTGCAGAATTTAATGAAGTCAATGCTGTTTTAAGAAGGGTGGTCACTTCAGCACGTGTGTCTGAGTGTGATGTCTCCATTGTGCATGCCTGTGCTAATAAACTTAGAATTCTTAAAGAATAAGTAGAGAGCAAATAGACTGTGATGAAGGGGCTGGAGCACCTCACAAATGAAGAAAGGCAGAGGAAGTTGGGGCTGTTTACCCTGGAGAAGAGAAAGCACAGGGGAATCTCATCAAAGGCTGTATAAACACCTTTAGGGATGGTGTGTAGAGAACAGAGCCAGGCTCTGCTCCGTTTGTTTTTTGTTTTGTTTTGGTTTTTTTTTTTTTTCTTTCTACTTTGAGAGTAACTGAGCAATGACACAGGTTTCACAGGCAACAATCTCTGTCCTTGGAGATATGATATGAAAAAATTATCTGGACATGGTCCTGGACAGCAGACTCTATGTGGCCCTGCTTGAGCAGGGTGTTTGACCTTTCCAACCTCATTCTGTGACTCTGAAAGTTTTTAACTTCTGTTTAAGTGACCCATTTTAAATGGCTAATTTAGAATCAGTCAAATGTACAGAATAGTTTTACTTTTAAAAATCATCACTTTTATGCCTATATTCTAAAATTTAAAATTCAATACTAACATTTTATTTCAATTTGATTATTCTAGGAAAAGGAAGATGGTTTTCTTCATTGTTTGCATCATATGCCTCTATTTAACCTCTGACTAAGAAAAAGGCAGAATAATGCATGGTGAAAGGAAGAAGTAAGGTACTTTCTTTGTTACAGACTCCCCTATTTTATTGTTTAAAATTCTTCCTTTCTTTTAGGGAGGCTAAGGGTTCTCCTGCATATGTTATCTGTCTAAATTCTATTAAAAAGTCCCTGCTCTTTGGACTTTGCTTTTTTCCTATATTTTCCTTTTAGAAAAGCAGTATCTCAGTTAGGGGAATGCCATAGGCATTTTATTAGTGAAAATGAAGCTCTTCACATTTTTTTCCCCTCAGGATATTTCACTTGTCAGAATAGAAATATTATTCTGCACTAAATACAGTACAATTAAATGAATCTTCTAAATCAAGAAATAAAATAGAAAGTAGCTGCACCTTTCGATTTTCTTAATTAACTAAATAATTTCATTGGAAAAAATATTTAGTAGTTAAAGCCTAAAAAATGGTGTTGGAGACACACCGTGTGGACTTGAGTCTGGGTAGGATCCTTAAGGCACTCTCCCTTAAGGATAGTTCACATTGTTCATAGAGAGAAGAAAACATACCTGTTCAGAAATTTAAGGAAATACAGGGCTCATCCATGCTATCAAGCCATTTAAAAAAAAGACAACTTAGTTTTTTAAAGCAAGTCTTCAGCTGTTATGAATACCTTTTTTTTTTTTTTTACCTTACAGCTGTGTAGCTGTGACTGCATTGAAGAACGCTTTGCACCATCAATTTCAAATACTGTCTATAAAGATTTCCCATTGTCATCACTAGCACTTTGGCTTGGAGACATCAAATGTGGACAGAAATGATCACCACATAGGAAATAGCTAAAGTCTGGTGGTCTGCCTTAGGTATGAAATATTCAGGTTTTCCAGAAAATTAATGCCACAAAATGGCTTTTTATTTTGGCTTGTTTGTTGGTTGGGTTTTTGTTGTTTGTTTTGTTATATTATACCTCTGTCTTAAGTGTAAAGCTATGTCAGAAAAAGTCATTGTGATCCCCTTTGTGTATGTTTATATTGTGTTTACCAACAGCAGCTTTTTTGTTCATTTGAGTTTGAAGTGCCTGTGAGACTGTCACTAGAAAGAATTGAAAAAGATAGCCTAAAACTCCTCTAGCTTCTTAACAGATGCATTCCCTTGCTGTAGCTTGCACAAGCACTGGTCCTAAGATTTCAAAAGAAAGTCTCAGGCGGGAAGTAAGATGGATGTGGATTGTGCTCTGAACCTTGTTTTCACTTCACCCTGGTAAGGAATAAGACAGGGGAATCAAGAGGGGCTAAAACTAAAACCTAGTCAAAATCTCTGTTTTCCACACAGAGCCACAACCTCATGCTGTGGTTTAACCTCAGCTGGCAACTAAACCCCATGCACCTCTTTGGTGACTCCCCTGGCTCAATGGATGGAGGGGAGAGCAGAAAGAGTGAAAATGAGAAAACTTGTGTGTTGAATTAAAGACAGTTTAATAGGTAAAGCAGAAGGTGTGTGCACAGGCAAAGCTGAGCCAAGTGCTCTCCTTTTGCCCAGCTGTGGTCAGCTGTCCCAGCTGTGTCCCCTCACAAATCCTCATGCCCTCCGGCCTGGTGGAGTGGGCTGAGGGGCAGAAAAGGCCAGGAAACTCTGAGAGCATTGCTTAGAAATAGCAAAAACCTCCTTGAGTTATCAACACTGTGTTCAGCATGAAACCAAAACACGGCCCCATACCAGCTACTGTGAAAAAAATTAACTCTATCCCAGCCAAACACAACACACTTCTTTATGCTAACAAGAAAAACTCACCTGAGGTTATTAACTTAGTTTCCACAGCTGCTTTTTCAGGAAATGATGGAAAAAAACCCCAAACCCTTGGCTCTCTTTCACCATCATTTCAGCAACTATATTAAGAGAAAAAAAATGCATATATAACACATATTTTTAACATGTCCTTGTTTAGTAAATCATACTTTTATTTAGAAGTGGATTATTTTAGTGAATCCCTGATAGCTATAAATGATTGACCTATTCAATATGACTTTCCATTTTTATATAGTTTTTTTCTTTATGAAGGCACAGCATCACAATAAGTAATCTTTATGTTTTCTCAAATGAATGAGGGAATCTGATACAATATCTTAGGACTGTCACAGATGGTCTTTCAAAGCTGTTAATACGCTCATGGCAAAAAAGACAGGGAGAGGCTTTTTAAAACTGCTGAGAAAATTTTGTTTGAGTGAAATCTGTTTCTCTATTTTCTATTATTTTTGAGCATTTAAATTATTTTTAAATTTTTTTTTTCAATTTATGCAATTTGATTTCCAAAGAGCAAATGGACATTTAAAAATATTTCCAGGAAAGGGAAATATTAGTCTTGAAGAAAAAAAATATTTCTCATAACTCCTCTGTGATTGGAGGGACTGGAACATTTTATTTCAGAAAGAAAGGGCAAAATCCTAACTCGAGAAACTTTTTTTTCTCAACTTATCTAAAAAGCAGACATCAAAACCTGATCTAGCTCATGCTAGGTCACCTTGGTGATCAATGGAGAGAGAAATGTCACCTCTAAAAGGCAGTACAGTACATCTCTCTCACACATCTGTCTTAAAATCACATGTATCACCTCCTGAAAAGAATTACTTCTGTCATTTGGTAAAAGAGGCACATGTGATGAACAGACACATAGAAATTTTACTTTCAAATTTTCATGTAAGAACAGGTTACTTATACTTTGCTAATTGGATTTTTCTGTACTATTCTAAGAGCAAGTTCTGTTTAAAGATGCCTTTACTTCAGGTCAGAAGCAATGTCTATTTTTAATGGTTTGACAGCTGAAAAAAAAGTAGCAAAGGTATTTTTTGATGCAATTATTAATTTCTCTCTATATTGTTGTTGGCTCATTAATGACTCAGATTAAAGCTTCTCAGTCTTGGGGTTCCTACAGTGTGAACCCCTCAAATTGATTTGGAAACAGGATTTGCAATGGTGGCTGCCTTTGAAAATTTTCCATTTGGGGGAGCAAGAACAAAAAGGCTGGGACATTGCTGACTTCTTGGGTATGCCATCCCCTTCTTATTCCTGCATGCTAGAGAGGTTCCAGGGCCAAAAGAGTCCCCAAATATGCTATTTATCCTCTGGCACTCCCTCCACACATGAGCTATACATTTCCATTTATATTTCTGCCTTGTTTTCCATATAGAGTCCTGCCCAGTTAGAGATGTGAATTATTCTCTTAATATTTTCTAAGGGAGAATTCTAAAAGAAAAACATATTATTAATGAGTTTAGATGGAATATATTTCCATATTTTAATTCTTATTTTTATTAATGCTGCCTCTTCTGAATTACATTAATGTTAGTATCAATCTCTTTGCTTTACATTTATGAATACAAAAACTACTGTACTGGTGCTTAATTTCAAGGCACAAAGCAAACCCTCTTTTTTTTTTTTTTTTTTTTTTTTTTTTTTTTTTTTAAGATAAAACAGCTTCAAGTCTACTTTAAGATAACCTCTCATTCCCTCTGTACATTTTTTCCCCGGTGAGAAATATAGACTTTTCTGGAAACTCACTGTAAGTAGTAAAACTCTTCAAGTTTTTGAGCAAATCAACAGTCATTTTGCAACAGGCTTTGTAAATCACTGTCATTTAATAATCCATGCTGGTAGGTTTTACCATTTTTCACTTTGTTAGTTTGCTGTAGGGCTACCCTTTCCAAAATGCAGGGTTAAAGGTAGTGTAGGGCTTGTCACATCACCGGTGTTCATTGTGGGCTGTTACAAAGGTACCAGAAAACTCCAGTTAATGGCAATTAATTCAAATTAAAAAATTGAAATGAGTTCAAATACCATCACACAGATATATTCACGGATCATTAAGGTAAATAAAGAGCTTTCTTAACACTTCAGTGTGTGTATTCTATTTTATAAAATATATACATGCTCTGAAAGTAATGAATTTACACTTTCATTATTAAATTTATTATTAACCCAACAATTTTGATTAATTTTTCATAATTCTGCCTCTTCCTTAAGTACTGTCCTAATGTATCCTCAAGGAAAATAAAATGAAACTACATTTTGATACAGAAAACAGATCACGATCCCTTTTTTTCACTCCACGAAGAAAACCTGTGCCCAAACTTGTTGGTCCTGAAAAGCAAAAAATTCTTGGGAACCAGGCTAGTTTTTCTGGGAGGGTGGGTAGGACCAGGCCCACGAAGAGGAGAACAAAAGCCACAATAATCAAACGACAGCAGGAACAGAGCAAGGGCCGTTTTGCCGCCTGCGCCGCAGGAGAGGCTTGGCTCCCTGCGGCTTCCTTTGCACTTTCCCGTTTCAAAGGCTGACACTGCAGCAGGGTGTTTGACCTCTCCAGAACTGCTCTGATCACAAGGCACCCCCAATGTAGCCTTGTGCTCAGTGAAATAGCCCAAGTGAGGATGCTCAGCGCCAGGAAATGAGCACACCCACGATTTTATTGAGCTAAATTAGGTTCCTCCCGCTCCAGTTAACCCTCGGAGAGACTGCAGAGCTCAGGTTGGAAGTAGCCCACACACTCAGGCACAGCTTTACATTTTATTACTGGTAAAAGTAGACTTGCAGCAGAGCTGACCATGGATACTGTGCTTGCCACTCTTCACCCAGACACAGGAAGGAAGCTAGCCCACGGCAGAAATAAATATCGTGTTGTAGGTGACTGGGAAAATCCAAAGGAAATGATGAGCAGATTTTCCTAGCAAGTGTAGAGGAATACTAGAATGAACTTCCAAGGAGGTGATATAATGAAGGGAGATTATTAAGGCTGGAAGTAAGTAGATGAAAATTAGTGATCTACAGTTAAGGAAAGATCAAAGCTCTGTCCAGTCATTACTTGTGGACTGAAAATCCATGGAACACATGAAACCTATTTCTGGCTATTCAAAATGTTTAAAGTCCATTGAAATATTGAGATAAATGGAATTAAGGGTAGGCTATCACAAGAATAATGAGCAAGCTAAAGCATGCTGCAAGGAGTTAACCTAGATTTAAATAACTGACCATGTATGAACAGTCTTTGCCACTGCTTCTCTCTGGAAATAAAAATGCATTTGCAGACTATATACACTCTGCTTCTGAAGAATTTCTTACAAACAATGCTATTTTATGTGTGTTGGAAGTGTATGGTCCATCTTGCAAATCTGCGTAATCTACTGCTCTGTAGATTCTCTTTCACATTAAGGTCAATGGGAAAACTCCTGTCAATCTAAATGAAATCGGCACACAACTTATAACCTTCTTAAAAATCATGGGATTTATCTATTCCTGTGAATCTGAGAGGTTTACACATTATCTAAGTAAAATCCTAGAGCTAAGTAAAAAATCCCGGGGAAGTAAAATGTTATTATCATGTTTTATTATGGCGTTCTATGCCACTGTCTTAATTATGTACAGAAAATACAGAGAAATAATTAATATCAAGTAATCCGAGATGTATACTGGTTTGTCCTGAGAAAGAGGATGTATTATTTAATGTCTATTTTCTTGTACTATTCTCTGTGAGGATCTCAAATAATCTGGAAAAGATCATATAAAGAAGTAACTTATATTATTATCATTTTCTCGTTGATGAATTTTAAAGTACTTAATGTGAAAATGTGTCCTACTGAAATTGTCTGTGAAAACAAAGTTTTCAGCTGCCTTAAACCAAATGCAACTATTCTGCTTTAGGACTTCTAAGTAACCAAAGAATTCAAATTTGTCTTTTAAAATCAGCTGGATCTCTTTTAAGTCCAGCAGGAAATATAAAAAGCTATGCAAGGCTAAAATTGGTTAAAGAGGAAAGTTCAGCAGGACAGGTGGAGGTGATGATCTCTGGTGACATTCATCTGTGTTTCCTAAGGTATCCTTCCCTGGATGTTTTCTTCTATCCTCTGCGATGTCTTATATCCCATGCCTCATTTTTTGACAGCAGTTTCCTGGATCACAAGTGACATTTCAGCAGTGGGTTATTTCTTTGTTGGGAGAAAATGATTGGCATGCCACAGGATAATTTAGCTCAGCTGGTGTAATTCTGCTAAGTGCATAGCTCCTCTTACTAGGTTTTCAACAGAACTATAAAGGTGAGACAAGTGGATTAAAGATTATTGATTCAATCTTTGTAGCGGAAAGTTGTCTGAACTGGTGACTGTATTTTGTTTTAAATTTGACTGTTCCTGACACAGCTGACTTGTTCTTTCCTAACTCCATAGAGAGATTTTAGGCAGTACAGCATTACAAATGATTATGTACTCAGAAGCATAATTATTAGAAAATTTGTAAGGTTATAAAAATATTGATTTTGCTTCATTTCCTTGTTTTGTTTTGTTTGGTTTTTTCTTGATGGTTTAACTGATACTCTACAAGTTCTTATTAATGTGTGAGCATTCTTGGACACTTGAGAGCTGCAAATTCCTAGTATAAAATAGGCCAACGTTTACCTTGCTAGCCAGGATAAAAGCCATTTTTTTTTTCTCTCCAAAAATATCGAAAATCATTCTTCATATGAAAAGTTTATGTCATTCAGCTGGTGCTTCTGCACATCAAAAAGTCTTAATATCAAGCCCTAAACCTTCTGTGCTACTGACTGTTTATCTGAATTACTCTTCCTTTGGCAACAGACTTGTCAAACTTGGCTCAATACTGAACTGGTGGGGTTACATATCTATAACTCTTTAGATTTCCATGTCCACCCATCAGGAAACAATTGACCAGTTTTTCCTTTGAAGTTGTGAAAGCCAGTAGGAGGTGTAGTAATGATTACCTAAGCAGAAATACTTCTGATCTCTGCATTGTTAGCTTCCTGTGTGTGGAGTTGTCTCTACAGCATCAAGGAAAAACATATTGCAGTATTTTCAAAAATTTGTTGTCTCTGATATTGAAGCATATCAGTAGAATATAATCAAAAAATACAATTATTATTCTGTAGAAAACCCTGCCTGAAAGCCTCACAACTATAATTTTTTGTCCAGATTAAGAACTAATGTATTTCCTTTTAATGTTTGCACATATGTGTAAATAAGCCTAAACTGTTTGTATCCAAAATTAAAAATTGAGAGGTATCTCATAATAAATAAATAATAAAGAATTTCACATTTAACTCTCAAATAGACATTAAAAATGTCAGGTTTTTTTCAACTTCTGGAAATAAATGAGAAACATTTTTTTAGAGTACTAATCTTTTAAATAAAATAGTATCTGTAGTTAAAGATATGTTCAATAAACCAAAGAAAAGGTTACTAAAAGAAGCCAGAATTAATCTCGTAAGAAATCCTACACAGACAAATCCCACAGTTTGCTTCTAGGCTTGTTGCTGAATCAGTGCTTTGTTGAACGCAGAAGCTAATAACAGTAAGAGATACCTGAAAAGAGCTGCATAGAAAGCTTTTCTGTACATGCAAGACTTTTTTCTTCAAGCATACTAAAGAATAAATTCTTTGAGTTCTAACACTTTTTAGAAATAGAGACAAATAAGACATTTTTTCAGCTCATGCAATGATCTACAGAAAGCTTAGTGTATGAACACTCCCTAGTGCCCCTGAACCATACCTCCAAGTTTCAAATCTTCTCCTGTACATTTTGTAGATTATTTCAATCTGGAGCATATCTCTGCAAACCAAATAAGTTTGCTCTTCTTGCAGGGTTAAATAGAAAGAATGCCAGATATCATTGCCCTCCTCCATCTTCTCACATAATGCCATATCTGCCTACTGATGATAATTATCATATTTAAGACACCTCTTTCCTGAATCCTGTGAGCTGATTAAAAGTGAATCAGATTAGTTAATTCTAAATGGATGCACCATTTATTCACCCAAATGAATATAGCCACTGAGATGGGGCTATACTCACAATGTACACATCTCAGAGATATTTGCCCTAATACTAAAACACAAATAAGGAATTTTCATCCTTTTCATCTCTTAAGGTTTTTTGGGCCTCTGGGTCTTTCTGTCTGATATGATTTATTTCTGGCTTGCTTCTTTTTGTTCAACTCCTTTCAGTCAAATCACATTTTTTCAAATAGATAAATGGAGTCAATTTTCAAGTAACAGAGATCACTCATTTTCTGTGATGTTGTCAAATACATAAAAGTGATCAAAGAGATAGACTTTGGCATCTTGTTACTTTTAATGTTATATTTATAAAAATATTTTAAGATACCATGGATTTTGGAAGAGTATCTTGATAATGTTTGAAATATACAGTGATACACTGAAAACATAGAGATTGGGCACTCTATGTAGAAAGAACAGAAAAAGTCTAAATCAGAGAATATCACACACAAATTATGAGTGCCTGTGTGGAGGCAAAAGGACCCATGGATCCTTGCAGGATTATGGAACTGTCTGTGAGTTCATTTGGGGTTTTCTTGGTGTGTTTTTTTTATTTTCCATAGATGACAGTACATCATCTCTTCTACAACATGAACCTAGAGGATTCCTGCAAGAAAATCTTGGCCTGTCATTGTTTTTTCTGTTTTAGGTTATAAAGGGATGACTCAAACATATCTCATGACATAAAGAATTTACCCTCTCCTGCATTTCCAGATTTTAAATGTATGGGAGAAACAGTAAATCTTAACTATCAAACTATTGTCTTCGAGGGTGCATCTCAGCAAATAATTTCTTTGTCCTTTGACCAGATCTTCCTATGTGCTCATGATGGTAAATATGATGCTTGACTCCATCTTAAAACTTTTTGCTAGAGTTTGATTTTTTCCATAAGGACTCCTCTGTAACTAAGGAGGATTAGTCATTACTGAAGAGAGTAGATATCGCACTTTCTCTTTTGCTTTGAGCATCTTTTAGGGCCATGTTTGATGATAAGCTTATTGAATGAGTGGTGCAGATAGTGAGAAAATCAATAAGAAGTTTACAGTCCAAGGGAAAAAAATAGAACAAAGGACTGAAAATAGAGGAAAATAAAAAATTCTATTTTTTTTTCTTTATTAGTTCATGGGGCAGATTCTGATTTACAACAGCTGAGCTCAAAATCTTTTCCATTTAAAATGGAGACTTGCAGCTTTGTCACTCAAATTAGAATATCTGCTGCCTTCATTTTTCTGGTGCTTTATTTCTTAATGCAATGTTTGGTATTCTTAATCTTTCTTGTGAAGGGGAAAGGATAGTGGATGAGTGAATGAATCTTTTACATGGAATTGGTTGTGCAGCTGGTGACGGTAATTGTAAAGGTGAGGGATTTCCCTGTCCTTATCTGACCCCATGAGATTTAAAATATTATTTCCTCTCCATGCTGCTGTGCAGGAGTGAGAGGGACTTGGTCAGAACATGGGAGACAATGTTGGTTAACTTGCCACATGGAGCATTAGTGAAATTCATCACACTCCATTTAAGTATAAGAAAAGTTTTTCAGTGTGAGGGCCGTGAAACCCCGGAGCAGATTGTTCATAGAGTCTGTGGAGACTCCATCCTTTGAGAAATTAAAAACTCAACTGGACATAGTCCTGGGCAACCTGCTCTAGCTGCCCTGCTTTGAGCAGGAGAATTAAATTGGATGACCTCCAGAGGTCCTGTTCAACCTCAACCATAGAGTGATTCTGAGGTAGAAGTGAAGATTAGTCTTTACTCACGTGAACCCTGGGAAATCTAAATGATATATGTTGACAAGCATGAGGAATAGAATAACGACTTCACAGAAACTGGACGCTTTTAAATTAAAAAAAATACCCTTTCTTCTCTGAAGTGCTAAGAATTAAATAAATGAATTATTTTGAGCTTACCTGAATGACCTTATTTAAAAGCTTTTGACATTTTATAAATTTTATTCTATTTTGTACTAGTCAGCCTAGAACACTAAGCCTACTAAAACTTGTGTGTTGTAGATCATC
>JAOTQP010000001.1:42917694-42991929 GCA_026413545.1 Cichladusa arquata
CTCTCCCATTTGCAAGTCCTTATTTGAATATGGGCCCCCTCACCAAAGTTACTGTAGCTATTATCCGATTCATTTGGAAATCAACAGAATAATTACTGAAGCCAGTCATAATTTTGGCAAAATATGGAATGCATTTTTTCATCTTAAATTTAATTCAAACTTGACAATAAAAAATGAGAAAAGCTTAGTTTGAAATTGTAGAAGTTGTGAATAAAATTGTTTGTACCTCTTCTGGGAAAAGTCTCTGGGGAGAACCCTGATTATCTCTGCTTTCAAAGTGAATGTTCACACTGCAGAAATAATTCAGGAATGACTGATCTGCTGTTTCCCTCAGCCAGGGACATAAAAATAGGTCTTCCAAAAACCCAACCCATTACTGAATGCCTCTAGACCTGTAAGCAGCCATTCACAAGTTGAACAGGCTCAAAATCCTTTCGGAATTATACTGGGAACTGAAATAATTCTCATTTGCTTGGACAGATATGCCTTTTGTTTTGTGCCTTCCCTCTTCATAATGACTAATCCTTCAAGGTCTGAAGCATTACTCACAACATAACTGTGTATAGCTTGAGCTGGTAGTTTATACATTTTCATCAATAATGATTGCCAACCTAAAATTGAACGAAAAAACAGACTCTAAATGGTTCAAATGTTAGCAAAAGCTAACAGTAAGAGCAGACACTTTCCATCTAAATGACTGACATTAACTACAACATGCTAATATAATCTTTGGACTGGTGCCATGATTTTACATCAAGTTGTAGTGATTTGAGGATACATAACCTTTTTCTTTCCAGAAAAGTATTATACAATGACTGTAGATACAAGATATAAACAAAAGTTTTCTTTACTCTTGAGGTCTTCATATTAAGTTGAATCAGAGCCTGATGTATCAGTTGAATATCAGTTGAATTAGAGCCTGAAAATATCAACATCAAAATCACAGGCTTGAATATTCAGTTGCTCACTACATTTTTGTGGAGAGCTAGGGTAATGCAGGAAGGAATTTTCCCCAACAACTTGCAGCTGTACTGATTACCAAAGAAGAAACATCTGTGCCCAGCCAATCAGTTTACAGGATATAAAGGAGTAGGCCAGCTTTCTACCAGATGGGGGGTAGGTAGGTAGGTAGGTAGGTAGGTAGGTAGGTAGGTAGGTAGGTAGGTAGGTAGGTAGGTAGGTAGGTAGGTAGGTATTTACAGTTGGAGATATAGGCAGGCTGCTACCTCCTCTGTGAAGAGCTGAGGGACATGCTGTCATGTAAGTGCCTGATAAGGTAAGGATATGTTGTATGAGGGACAGTCTGGGGTCAGGTGGCTGGGAAAGGGACAGCTTGGGGTCAGCCAGTCATGCAGGCTGAAAGAAGGAACCGAAGCTGTGTGAAACTGCTTATAGGTAAAGGAATCAATACAAGCTGCTAATAAGAGAATGGAGCCAGAACTAACAGAGAGGCCTATAAGATAAGGAGACAGGGTTGTACCGAGTTAACAGAGAGGCTTATGAGAAAAAGAGTCAGTGTTATATAAGGAAGAGGTCTATAGAAGAAAATGACTTGAGTTCAGAGTTTTATGAGAATAAAGACAGAAGATGAAAATATGTAGAGTTAAGACTGGTAAGAAATGTAAGTGAAAGGGCTGATGGTGTTGCCAGCCCTATATGTCTTGGCTTAGCTGTGACACATTCTGTTGGTTTTCTCTGGGTCACTTTTACATTTGGCCTTAGAAAAACCATTCTGCCTCCATGTATGTATGTGTCACAACACTGTTTCCATGAGATTCTGCTCTATGATCTTCCTAGGGAGAGATGGGATGCTAACCATTTTGTAATTACTTGTACCTTCCTTTCTCACCTTTTTAAGAATAGGGGTGATGCTTCACTTGTTGGACCCCTACCTGGTCTTCAATATTTTCTAATAACAATCATTATTCAAATAATCTTTAAAAAAAATCAAATCCATGAAAATGTTGGGGAAATGCTTACAGAACTCAGTATTGATTTTGGTTTTTTTTCCTTTTAGTAAAAAACATAGAGGAGGTACAAAAGCACCAATGTACTTTTTTGAGAAATATTTTTATTTTTGCTTCATCTTTAAAATTATATTCTCTCTGAAATTGTAAAGTGAAGTATTTTTCTCTTTTTTTTTTAAAGAACACCAGTTTTTATAAGACATTGATTAACTTTATGGTACACAAAATTATTGATTCTGCTTTAATAAGCATTACCAGTTGAGGTGAAATATTTATGCAAGTGATTTCAATGAAATGCAGTTCTATACAGAAGTTATAGATACATCACCTACCTGATGACCATCCAAATTTATTATCTGTATTGAGTGCTCCCATGCAGGTTTCTTTATGCTATTTTTTTTCCTGTGCATCTGTTAAGATGAAAAGCTCCAAGGCTACAGCTAAACACCATATACAAAAAAAACCTTTCTGTACAGTTGTCAGCAACTTATGTAGATACTCAAATGGTAAAGTACAACACTGGTAAATAAAATATAGAAAAAACTTGTCCACTGAATTCTAGCTCTGTGTTATAATTTTTAATTTTGTGGAGTAACCATGACCAACAGAAACAGTAATGAACTTTCCTCCCTTCAGAATGCAGCACTAGTCTCTCACTGGATCTGGAGAGTTCCTTTTAAATAATAAGCAATTTCTTGCTGTAAATCAAGATGTGACCTTTTATTTATTTGACAGATGAGTTTATAAATGCAATTTAGTTTGGGGTAATGTGACATTGACAAGCTCACCAGAATATGAACTGGACAAAGTGTAATTAGGTGGAATATTTTTTTATCTAAAAAAATAAAAGTCCTATAAAGGTTGAACTTTGCAACAACCCAAACCACCTAAATATTTTTCTTTAAATTACTAACAGTGTTTTTCTTATACATATATAAGCCCTCTAATTGCAGACTTTGGGATCATATTGAGCTTTTATTTCCTCCCTCCATTTTACACTCTTGTTTGAAATGAATACAAGTTTTGTTCAGATAGCAATACAATAAAGCACAATCTGTTAAATTAAAAGCTTTTTAAAAACTGCGTAGGAAAATTCCTTTTAACTTAATTTCCCTATTCAGACAGGAAATATATTTGAAATAAATGAACTAACAGGGAGCTAATTCTACTGGTGTTGATTGCTTTTCAGTTAATTCCATAGTGTGAAGTTTCCCATTTGGAGATCCTGCTGTCTTGTACCAATATAAATGAATAATTATAAAAGATACAATTAAAAATAAGACAGAGAAAGGTCTTGGAGTACCAAAGAAAGGTCTTGGCATATCAGTTGATGCCTTATAACTCTTCAGCTGAGAAATCGTTTCCACTGTGAAGCAGAAAAAAGAAAATTTTATATAAATAAACATATATGTACCTAACAAAATGAATATGCATATCTTAGTATGTGTGTATATATATTCATTTGAAATTACAGTATGTCAGAGCTTAGTTACAGGTCCCTAACACAGGTTCAAGGTGCAGCTGGATTTCTCTCACTGCAATTTCTTTTTTTTTATTACAAAGAAAATTCTTTAAGCTCTCCTTCAAAGATACAGCATGCATTTTTTCATTTGTTCTTAGCTGTGATTTTATTACCCATGTAATGTTTTTGGAGGAACATTTTTCTAGTAATACTGGCCAAGAGAGTGAGATGAAATATTTTTTTATGCTAGATGTGGAACTGATGTAGTGATTTTCTTCCATTTCTGTAAGAGCCCGGTAATTTCAGTTTATAGATCAATGGAATAAATACTGCAGGTTAAAACCGCTGACATCCAAAATTCTTTCTGATGTTAACGAACACCTTAGTAAATATTTATTTTTTATGTTCCCTTAGTTAATAAAGATGTTACATAAGTATATAAAATAACAAAAAAAACCCCATGCTCTCTTCAGAGATCACTCTTCACTATAATCCTTTTCATATTTAAAAAACCCTAGGAAGTCTGTGACCTCTTGTCATGTTTCCTGAAGAAAGTATATTACATATAACAAAGACTAAGCTTTATGATAGGTACAGATAAAATAAGATCTATTTTGTGGTCCTAGACAAGATTTAAGACCTTAGATGTTGTGGTGGATTGACCTTGGCTGGATGCCAGGTGCCCAAGCTGCTCTATCATTCCCTATCCCAGCTGGACCAGGGAGAGAAAATAAGGTGGAAAATGACTTGTAGGTTGAGATAAGGCAGTTTACAAAAGCAATGTGAAAGTTTACACTCTCACAAGCAGAGGAAAAAAAAAATTTATTCTCTCTATCCTATCAGCAAGTGATGTTCAGCCACGTCCCAGGAAGCAGGGCTTCAACACCTGTAGCAGTTCCTCTGGAAGGCAAACATTGCAAATAATGAATTTGGAGCTTTTCACCTCTAATGGTTTCCTACCACACAGCAGGATCCATCAGTAGATAGAGCATAGCTTTTTTTCATTTTCTGATAACTTGTTATTTGGTGGGGCTTCTCGGGCACAAGTCACCTTCTCATGCAGTACTCCAAAATCTTTTCCTTCTGGCTAGCCCATAATCTCTTCCTGGGGAATTGGGCTTTCCCATTTGGGCTCATTGTGTAATCAATGCTACCTAGTTCAGGACTGGTTGTGATGTGTCTAGGGGATGTTTCCCTCAAACACCCAGTGTATAGCATGGCAATCACAGCACCAAGAAAAGATAGGCTTCTTCCCAACAGCATCTGAGATGGCTTCAACCTCCTCATGGAATGCTAATATCTCTTTTTCAGTTGTAGTGTAGAGGGTTTCTGGTCCTCAGTAAGCCTGGCTACAAAACCCTAATGGCCAGCCTCAGGTTTCTCCTGATATCCTTTGTCAGAGGTTAAAAATAAACTAAAAATTTCTGGCCTTACTTACTTTGAGTTCTGCACTGTCAGTGTTCTTGACCATGACTGAATTTCTTTATAGATCTCTACATTGTCTCTGAAGGTACAACCATGGTGTTTTGCTGGCTTACATTTCAACTCTATTGGTTCCTAACCTTTCCTGAGCACTTAATTCCTCATGTGGTAGGAAACAATCACGCTGTAGAAGCCTGTGGACCTTGAAGGGTAATTGGATAAGATCTTTTGAAAGATTTACAAGTCTGCCAAGGATTGTGCCGGCTTAAAACTGTTTGATTCAGTGTAAAAAGATCTGAACAATTCTGACCTAAAGGTTTAAAGAGAGACCTTTTCTGTGAGAGTGTAATTTAGAGCCTGTAATAAAAGCGTATTGAAAAACACCAGAAGGAAGAAAACAGCCATAAATTTTAGAGCTTAATATTACATTACAGGACACTTTTCAGTGACATATCCTCTTGTCTTGCAACAAACTTCTTTTGCCTCAAACTGTTTTAATTGTTCCTTCTAAGGGTTACAATGGTAGCTCATCCATTAGAGGGTAATAAGAAAACCATTTGCTTAATACATCTGAGAAAGTGGATTTGCTTTCTCTCTCTGTGTAGAGGAACATACATGAAGTAAGACCAGGTGTTTGGACAGTATCACAAGCAAGAAATAAGGAGAAGACTCATGAAGAAAATAAGGCAATTTATGTGCAAAAGGTAGGTTCTCAAACATCTTATCTAATATCTAGACTACCTTGAATACTCAGCAGTATTGAATATGCACTGAACGGTAAAATTCTCTCTGCTTAGTCATTTAGATTCATGTGTAGCTCACTGTGGGCCACTGCAGTGCCCAAAACACTGTAGAATACAGAAAGAGGAAGATTTCTCCACTAGTCTCACGTGCAAGGTCCACCTGAGTCAGCCCATGGCTCAAATGAATGTGAAGTAAGACAACTTCTGGTCTAGAGCACAAGTCCTATGAGGAGCAGCTGAGGGCACTGAGGCTGCTCAGCCTGTAGAAAAGGAGGCTCAGAAGAAATCTTGTGGTTCTCTACAACTACTTGTTGAGGTGGGGGTCAGTCTCTTCTGCCAGGTAACAAGTGACAGGATGAGGAAATGGCCTCAAGCTGTGACAGGGGAGGTTTTTATTGGATATTGGGAAAAATGTCTTCATTGAAAGGGTTGTTGAGCATTGAAACAGGCTGCCTAGGGATGTGGTAGAGTCACAATCATTGGAGACATCTAAAAGATATGTAGATGTAGCACTTAGGCAAGTGATTTAGTGGTGGACTTAAAAGTGATCAATTAATGTTTGGGCTCAATGATCTTAGAGGCTTTTTCTGACCTCAGTGGTTCTGCTCTGACTCAAGGCTTCCTGGTGGTAGAGCAGTAACAAATCATGCAAAAATTTCACTCAAAATTCTTAGGCGGCACGTAAGCATGAAGCTCTGCAAAAAGACATTTTACTTATCTTTGATTACAAAAATCTTTACACAGAAAATAACTTCAAAATCTTTACAACTGAGCTATATTGAACACATTGAGAAATACGATATAAATTGTCTCTGGAATTTCTTGGAAATATGCTTGTGTAAACTGTTACAAGCATACGTCTGTAAAGATCTCTGTATTTCCACCGGTTCTTTATATACAATTTGAATAGTTTTAAAAGCAAATCACACATAGCTGTCATTGGTTTTAATGAAGGGGACTAATTCTCTATTTCCTTCGAGATAGGTGATTAAGTCAGTCCTGGACTCAAAGTGTATGTACAGGGGCAGTGTCTCCCCTGAGAGCCACTGCTTTGCAGTGCCCAAACACACAGTACCATTGCTTTCAATGAAGTTCTGCAACTTTTCTTCCACAGTTTTTTTATTGACCTTCAGATAAGATTTCTTCTCTTCCTCCATACTTTCTGATTGCAGTCCTATCAGGTTTGTTATTCATGTGTTCCAACTTTATGGTGTGTGCCCGTGAGCAGAGATTTTTGGAGGCATGTGACATGAATATAGAAACAAGTAATAACTTCATTCAAACTCACAATTACTGAATTTTAAACTAAGGTTTGCCCTTAGGCTCCTGTTTGAATTGCAGTGGTGTGTCTAACATGCCTCTAGGACAGCCAAGAACAACCTCTACGTGGATACCAGAGGGGAGTGTGTGCAGACATAATCACAACACGGACCTGCATCACGAGCTGAGGAGGTATTCTTGTGAGATAAAGATCAAAGGGCAGCTATGAGATAAAGGGAAAATCTCTGGGGCACTTCCAAATCATAAAAAAAGCATCAGAGACTCCACTACAAACAACAGCTAAAGAAGCACAGGGAGAGAGCCAGTGAATCTGCCTGAAGAGGATAGGCTGAAATAATGTATTTGCAAATTTAGAATTTGTGATAATTTCATAGGGTCCCTAATTTCCTGTTGGCTGAGGGATTTGGAGTTTTTTTGCTTGGTTAGTTCGTTTTTTGGGGGCGTGTGTTCAGTTTTGTTTTCCCTGATGAAACTGAGAAATATAGCTTTCACTCTGGCCATATATATGCTGGTGTATACTTTAATTCCATTAAAAGCACTACAGTGCCAAAATACAGGAAAGCAGGTTGGAATCTGACCATAGGGCTAAAAATTAACTAATTTTTTCCCTGAAATACATATAACTTCTATCTATGTATCTACCTACAAATTCCTAGGCATAATGTTCTAAACCAGCTGTAGTTTGGTAAGTATGAAGGAAATTAGGATTATCTCCATAACAGTTGAGGTCACCTTCCTGTTTCCACATTCTGACAAAATTTAGACAAAATGGCACATGGTAAACATGACAGCTGAGTATATTTTTTTGGTATTTCATTTTCTGTGGATAAGCCTTCAGAGTGAAAGATTACCACAGACAAATTAGAGAAACACTGTCATGGAAATAAATTAGAGTTTGGCATTTTGCAGGTACTCTGTGACATGATGATTGCTGCTTTAGGAATATTTCAAAGAGCAATTAAATTGCATCTCTTACCAACAGACCATAAATCATTATTCTGTAGTTCAGTGGGATATCTTCAGACCATACATTTTAGAGGACTTATTGTAGTTTATCATATTGTGTACCTTTAGGGAGTCTTAATCTTTAAATAATTGCACTAATAGTTGGTAGGAGACTTGCATTAGATGCGCTCAATAAATCAGGTTATTGGCACTCTAAATCAAAGGAATTACGTTGTACTGTTTTCACAATATTTAGGTATATTTGTGGTGGCAAAATAGTCTATACAGTATTATGCAAGATAGTATTTATCATCTTTGCTTTCTTAATCATCTTTTTATCACCTCTGCTTTCTTAGACATGTCTCTGTGGTTAAGTAAACTATGTATTAGAACATCAAAGCTAAACATTTTATGCTCTATGAATCACAAAAATAGATTAATGCCATGCAGGCATGCATCTGCTATTCCAAATGGAAGATTTCCACAATGAACATTATTTACCCTTATGCTCCCTTTGCACTCTTGTGCTTTGCTCTATCCCATTTTAAACAATATAGAGAGAAATCTATCTTTGAATGCAAACCTCATCTAATTGTTGTCTTTTCAAAATTATGCTGGGTGTTACCACTTGACTGAATTATCTTTGGAGAATTGTAGAAATGGGATTTCTCCCCATTGAGAATACAGTGAGGAGACGTGCTAAGGCTGCTCTTATAACAAACATGGCAGAAAAGTGAAGTCAGCGGAGTGACTGGCTGATAACCAATTTTGCTGCAGTCTCACTGCTATCCATAACAGAGACCTGGGGTAGGAAGGCCTGAGTTGTGCCTACCACATTGAATAACTGTGGTGGCTGACCTTGGCTAGGGGCTACACTCCCACCCAGACACTCCCTTATTCTCTTCTGGGGGGCAGTGAAAGAAAATAGGACAAAAAAGCTCATGGGTCAAGATAAAGATAGGGAGAACTACTATTGTGGGCAAAAAATTATTTACTGCTAATTAGAATAGATTAAGGGAGTGAGAAACAAGGACAAACCTTGAACCAACAATTTTCCTTTACCCTGCCTCCCGAGCTCAACTTCATCCCAGACTTCTCCATCTCCTCCAGAGAAGATCAGGGGAGGGGGTTGGCAAAGGGGGGTTGGGGTTCTCCTCCTCCCTCATTGTACTTTCCCTCTGTTCTTGTATGGGCTCTCCTCACACTTTACAGCTTCCTTCAGAGATACCCATTCACCAGCTCCAGAATGAGATCCTCAGTTGCCTACAGAGAAATACTTGCTCCAGCAAGGATCCTTCATGGGCTGCAGGGGAGTTTCTGCCCCAGTGCCTGCTGCACCTTCTTCTTCAGTGTTTTTGCCCTTTCTTAAAAATATCATCACAAAGGCACTACAGGCTTGGCTGATGAGCTCAACAGGGCTGTGTGGTGGGTCCATTTTGCAGCCAGCTGTTCTGGCATTGGGCAATCCCTACTCTCATCTCACAGAGGCCAATCCTGCAGCCCCCCACCACCAAAACGTTGACATCTATACATAAAATAGCTACATATGCACTCTCTGTTCCCTTTGCTTGTATAAAAACCTGGCAAATACCTCAAAATCGTGCAGAAGAGGTAAAAAAACCAGATGATGCTGGCTATAATATTTGAAAATAAAAATACTTTTTTGAGTTTTTTATAAGGATGACCTGGGTTTTTTATTAGATTTTCTTATCTTCTATATGTTGAGTTGAAGTGCAACTATAACCAATCAACTATGATCCCCTGTTGAGCAGAAAATAACTGGAGGAGCACAGAGAAGACAGGAAGCACTGAAAGATTCAGAGGATTAACTTAATTTAGGATCAGTGTGGCTAGAGCAGCTTGTTAAGCAAAAAAAAAAAAAAAATTAACATTTTACTCATTTTCAGAATTGTTTTAATAGGTAAAAAACCCATACATGGATAAAAAGAACAAGTCAAGTGAGGTTTTCATGCCATGCCTTTGGAAACCTCAGCTTGCATGTGTCACAGAGGTATCACACCTTATGGATGCAGGATTCATGGCCTGGTCCTTAACTGTTTTTCTGTTCTTCCATGCTTCCAGCAAACTGATCTAATTTCTCATCTTCCCTCTGAGGCAACATCTGAGCAAACAGGCATTTGACACAGGATAATAATTTTAACAGTGTAGGAATCTACACATCAGGATGGGGAAATGAGTCATTGCCCGGGATCCCCAGGAATCTGTTTGTGATTTGGGGGAAAAAAGAGCAAAGACATTTAAAACTTGATTGTTTAGTGTTTCTGGGTAGTCAGTTCTTTGGTTCAGATGTCATCAATTGCCCAAGAAGACCAGATGCTGATATATATAGATGAACTATCGATCTCAAAGTCCTCTAAAGAGAGTTGGGAAAAATCAGGAAATTTTGCCAGATAAAATACTGTATTTTTCAGATGAAGCTGAAGGAAGCACCTGAGGACATTATAAAAATAAAAGGATTTCAATGCTTTGCTATCACTCTAATCATCCTTCCAAGACTTCTTTTAGGATTTCCACATTGATACTTAAAATATTATCCTTGTTGTCACTAACTCTTTTTTTTCCCTTTTTTTGTCTTAACAATTCTCCTGATGTTGTGATGTTATTGTGTTCTCTAGTTCCGTCAGAGAAAATAGTATATGCACACAGTCATATGTGTGCCCTTTCAAATCTAAACTCTGACGACTACTCTTAAAGAAACACAGGAAGCCTGTATTTTGCTGTTTCCCAAAGACTGATCTTGTTCATTTCCAGCAGACTCTACCAACTGAAAAATGTGCTTATTATTAAATACTTTCTCTTGGGTTATGACTTTTTAAATAATTATTTAAAAAAAAGCACAGAACACAAATTATAATCATGATTGAGGAGTGGTTTTGAAATGTGCATCTGTCTTCCTGTATATTTCAAAATGTGGAGATTGCCTTATAGTCTTTCTTTGGCACAGCCCCTAACTATAGCACATTTAAGTAGAAGTTTCTTTTCTAATTTTCCTACTCCCAATATCAGTGTTTTGCCTCGCTCATTTTTTCACAGTTATGGGAGATTTGCATCTAGGAATTCTGTATATTCAACTAGACCTTTATATCTGTCTTAAATGTGGCTCCTGGTTATACACCCTTCTTCCAGTAAAATCATTATAACTTCCTGTAATTACAGATCTAATTCAGCAGGTTTCTAATAATTAATTTTCTTACATTTGCATTTGATGAGAGAAGATGCATTATAGTTATTCTCTCTATTAGCTAGTGTTCACTAAAGTATTCTCTAGGTAGGAAAAAAACCCCTTACTAAAAGTAGACGATGATGATATGGCCTTTTAGGACATCCTTGTTGTTCTGCAGCCTGAAGTGTGACACAGTGTAAGGTGTAAGGCAGAGTTGAGTTCAGTGACAGTACAGGCTATTCTGAGATGATTATTAAACCCTGATATCAATGAGGCTGGTACCATACCCAAAGAGGATGTTATAAAGTTACAGCTAATACAGATGTCAGGACTGGAGCTGACCCACCACTTCTCTGAAAAATGAGAATAACTGCAGATCTGCTCAAAGCTCAGGCAGCACTGCCTCAGCAAAGGGTTGGGTGTGAATAAGTTATCTCCTGCCACCGTGAATGTATCTGTGGATGTGCTTATGACATTGTGAAGTGACTGTTCCCTGGCCCTCTGCTCCCTAGGGTTTGTAAAGCAAAATCTCTTTAAGATACACTAAGGACTTTTTCCTGTTTTGGGCTTCTGGTGAACATGTCTGGAAATATCTTGTGCTTGTACAGGATTTGACTCATGACATCTGAGAGTATTCCTACCCAAGTACAGAAAAGCTGTGATCAAAACAATTCTGACCTCTGCACCATACATGATATCTCAAATATATCCTGATAAGAAGAATCCTAGAAATAATAAATTCCATGGCCAGCTAGCCTGACCTCTTGCACAGAGCAGGTCATAAGATTTTATTCTGTAACTCTTTCAAAAACCATAAAATTACATTGGTGCTGAACTCTTATGTGAAAGTTTAAATCTTTTGAAGTCACTGTCACAATTATGCATTTTCCAGTTGAAGTTAATACTACTGACAGGGAAGGAGAGGATGTGAACTCAGACCACTGGATGTGATAGGGCTGAGGTTGGAGTGGGGGCAGACTTCACTGTAGCATAACATGAAAAGTAGCAAAGCAAAAGACTGTATATAACAGCTGGCATCTGATCTTGCATTCTCTTTTTTTTTTTTTTTTCCCTACCTAGCACTCATTGTATGTAATTTAAAAAATTTTTATTGCTGTCCTGACCAGGTCAGTTGCTTTGATGGAAGTACCATTCTCCAATGCATTAGTTTATAAAATTGGAAGGCTTACACTTTCTTACTCCTTCTTTTTTAGCATATAAATCCTGTTTCCTCATCCTGTACTAAATACTACATATAAATAGATTCCGAACCTGTATTAAAAACATGAATACATAGAGTGCTTGCTTTTCTTAAATAGGAAAAAAGTCCAGATTTATTTAATGGGTAGCTCATTTTTCAGCACAGGCCAAAATCAAGTAGGAATAAAATATGAATATGTTAAACCATGCAGGAGAAAGGCATGTAAGTAAACTAAATTGAAGATAAAGAAACTTTGAATCTTCTAAGGTTTTTCCCTATCCATTTTCAAGACCTTAAAATTAAAACTGTAGAAGATATCAATCAAGTTTTGAACTACTTTTCTCAACACAAGCTCTCCTTCATTGAACACATTTGGTAAATTCTTTTTTCACTGGTGGAACACAGAGGCATACACGAGCTGTTTTTTAACTGAGTCGATTTAATTAAGATTTTAATCCGAATGTTATATAATAATAATACAGGTCATTTATCAGCTACTATTGCGAACTTGATTATATTCTTAACTGTCTCAATCAACATAATTTCTGGAAATTGAAAAGGAGTCATAAGCCAATTTAAAAATGCATATTGTTCTTATTATAGTGCTGAATGAAAAAATCTGCTGGCCTGAAGGTCAAATTTCTCTCCATGACCATTTCCCTTAGAATATTTCATTTCTTACTTCTTCTCTTTGGTTATCTCCAAATCTAAGAGGTTGTGTTATTGTAGTTACATTTCCATAACTGTAAATAAACACCTAGTGCTATTGAAGTACAAAATTAATAGATAAACTGAATGTTTTATGACTTTGTTACTGATGACAATTTGTAAGTATTTTAGATCTGCCTCAGTTTTATTGCAAAATTCTGCCCTATTAACATAACTAAGTAGGTCACAGTGCCTGTACATGCAGATCCATCCATATCCTTTTAAATCTCCCTTCACAATCTTTTAACTTTTTAACATGGAAATGAAGGCTATAATCTGAACTTTTTTTTATATGTCCTGCGAGGAAGAAAAACAGTGCAAAACTGATACAACTGACATGCATCTCCTAATATAAAAGAAGAAAAGGTACGAATCAGGACGAATAAGCAAAACTACATTTGTAGTTACACTGCTATAAAATTAGTCTAATTCTGTGCCTTTGAGAGAACACAGCTTCTTCATATTTATTTGAAATCACTGAAGAATACTTTAAAGAAAAAATATTTTTTCTTTATAGTTTCCTTACTGGAGACATTTACTACTCATATATTATCTTGCATAATAGGATTATTAGTTGCAGCTTTCTTTTTCCAAGTTTGACATCATAAAGAATAACTAAATGGAGCAGAAAGTTTAAACCTCTTCAGTCGAAAAAATCAGCTTTAATACCCAATTCTCTTTCTGATACAATCCATTATGCAAGTCACAACTACAAGTTCTTCACATAAGGAAAAAAGATGTGGGTATTCTCATGTCTCCTCTCCTGGATTCTATGAGTAAGTTCTCTCTTTCCGTCCTACTGTTGCAGTACCTTGTTTTTTCTTCTAGTTCTCCAATATATGTTTGTCTTCAGAACACATAAAATCTGCACTTAGAAGTAAAGGTTTTTTTCCTTGCTCTTACCATATTACTCCTTGCCATCTCTTTGAATATTTGACTCTTTAGCTATGCATAGGCATCTACATCTTTTAGTAGATCTAAATATATGCTCTTCTGAAAACTGAAGATAGAAGCCTGAATTTGATAAAGACACAGATGCTTTATTTTTAGGTATTTCTGCCTACCTTATAGCAGCACTATGGAAAGATATAAAGGAGCTCAGATCAAGAAGCAGTATAGTGACATTGCTGCAACAGTTTGTACAGGGTAACCAACACTGTGAAGCGTCTATTGTAAATCCAAATGGGGAAAAACATACCCATAGTATTTCCTGTATTCGGTGTAGCTAGGCATGGAAATGGGTTGAATTGCTACAAGAAGGTTGTCTGCCTCTGGAAGGATCAGAGATGCACAGGTCTGTAAGCATGCATGGGGAAAATCAGATTCTGAGGATGATTTTAGCAGGGGTCATTATATTGAGAAGCAGGATGTATCAGTTAATGAACAGAAAATATTAAGGAGGAGGACAATTTCCTCAGGCTTTTTCACAGTGAAGCAGCACAATGGGATTTAAGATGTCCATGTTTGAAGTTCCGAAAATTGCTTTTCAGCCTTTATTTTGACTGATTTGGAGTAGGTTCTTTAATTCCAACTCCAGCTTTCTAAAACTGCTCTCTATTTGATGGGCTATGGGGGGTTTTGAGGCAGTATATTCCTCATGTAGCTTCTTGGATGAATTTATTCCACTTCATACAAAATATGTGGCATCTGGGGAATATGATTTAAACTCTTCTGCTGATCTTTGTCCACTCAAGGCCAGACTGCAAGATCTCAAAATCAGTTTTTTGTTCCCTTTTTATTTTTATTCCTGTATGACTTTCCCCCTACTACTTTCAGACAGGAGGTTCTGCCTTAAAATGTGTTGTATTTGTATGCTGAGGGGGTTGTACATCTCCTCGGGTCTAGCTGAGAATTAAACCTCTGCATGCTATCATAGACCCAGTTGTCTTCCCTGGCTGCATTTTGGAGGCAGCTCAGTGCAATGGAAAGAGTCTCACTGTCTGTGGCCAGTCATTATTGAGTTAAAAATTGACCCCTGGCCTTACAAGTTGTGTAAGGCTGATTGCCACCAGGGCAGCGAGGGCTAGCCCTCTATGTTGCAGATTCATCCTTAAGGGGGTGAATTGGGATGGTACAAAACCTGTCCAGGCAATAAATGCAGGAGCAGTTTCTGTGCTGAGGGGCTCAGTGCTTGACCTGGCTCGCTGGTCCCTGTGTGCCGAGGAGCACAGATGTCCCTGCAGTGCCTCTCTTTGTGCCTCCCAGCTGCTTGAGGCAGAGCAGGTAGGATGGTGTGTGTTTGTGGCTCCCTGCAGGACACAGCTGTGAAATACTCTTGATGGCCTGAACAGGATGCTGCCTGGGGATTTGTGGGCATGTCTGGAAGCAGAGGCTCAGCTGCCAGCCTACCTGCTTTGCAGAAGCTGTTTACATAAGTAATGCAGGAGCCCTGAGGATGCCTGGCAGCTGAGGCAGGCTCCTGAGGACCTACTTTTCAGACCTAGGCAACTACTGACACATAAATGGCACTTAGGTGGTTTTATGAGCCCCAGCAAACATTTCAAGTTATTGAGGTATGAGGCTAGTACGGTTTTCAAAGAATCTTAAATGGGATTTAAGCCAATACTAAGAAATCCCAAGGGCTGCCAAAATATTTTGAATGTAAGCTACCTTGGATTCTTTTTAAAATGTCACTTTAGTGTGAATTGTTATTAGCAATGAAGAAATAATTTCATGACCATATTGTAAATCACATGTATTTGTTTCTTCTCTGTAAGAGCAAAAACTCTGAGGAAAAAAGGCTTTTCTGCTTCACACACAACTCTCAGGCTGAAGTGGGTGCAAGGTATCCATTTGAGTCTAATTACCCAACTAGGTTGAGCATAGCCAGTCCAACAAAAACCCAGCTGTAGTTTTTAATTGCCTTAAATGAGCTCCTAAATAACTATGTGGAGTTAAACCACAGCACAGAGAACACAATATAAGTGCATAGAAACTCTGAACACCCAGGGCTCTAGAGTGCTCAATTAAACTTTCCTTGATTATTCAATACAACAGAAGTGTGCAAATTAAAGGCTTTCATGCTACAGCAGGCTACGACCTCATTCTCAAGTTTCAATATTGCAATGTAACTTAATTAAAATATTCCCCATACAAAGCATAACCCTAGAGGTAACTTTTGTTCCAAATACCTCATATAGGTATCTCTCCTGCTGTTAAGTGAATGGCTCCTGGTGAAGCAAAATAAATATTACTGTGGCATAGACTCACTTTTTTTGTATACACTGAGAACAGTGAAAGGAACAGTATGAAATCATTAAAACATTTAAATCACCATGCTGAAATACAGTTGCTAAAAGGCCTCATTCTCATTGCATTCAGACTGTAAAGTGCCTTAAAATAGTTTGTGAAGAACCCACACTAATTCCTGATTTTGTGAGATACTCAGTTTGAATAGGCACAAATTGTGTGGAAACTCAAGTGTAAAATTTTTGCCCCGTTTAGGTCAGTGGTACAAAACCAGTGAAATCAATATGCAGTAGAAAGAACATCTTAGGATGTTTGTTGGTTCATATGGTGTCATGAAATGTTGGGGATTTTAATAACTGTGAAGTACACTGGAGTCACTGCACGAAAGACCTTTTAAATTCAATGCGGCATTAATTATATGGACGGAATGCCAAACACATGGGGCATGGTCGTGAATGTGCTGGTTTTGTCCTTTATACTTAGTTCAGAACCACTAAAATGTATTAATCACTCTTTAAAAATTGCACTGTTAAAATGGAAATCTTAGGCAACAGATTAATCTCAGGACCAAGTTACACTTCACACCAAATTTCTTTTTATACAATTGGAACAATTTGTGCCCTTCTAAATGTTTAAATTAAGAGCCAAATTACATTGCTAATAATGATGTGAACAGTATACTGTTGCTTTGCTTTGAAAAGCTTTTTTCTCCAAATAATTGTTAGTGAATTCAATTACTGAAAGCAAAAATACATCTTAATTTTATTATGCAGTTTGTTTGACCACATTCATGTAAGCAGACTGAGAAAGCTATGTCACTTTAAAGTTCTTCCTCAGTTATTAGACAAATATATCTGTTGCTTTATATTATTCTCACCTTTCTTTGACATTTCACTGTCTCCCATTATCTTATCATTGTCTTTTATCTTCCATTAAAAAGACAATGTTAGAAGCTGATTAGAAGCTGTTTTGATACCATTTTTTGACTTCACATCAGTTCTAGGTTTTTTTCAGAATGAAACTTTCAATCCCATTTCAGGAAATTAAAAAACAAGAGTTCAGCATTGACAAAAAGAATAATTTCCTTTGTCACAATATTTTCTTCTATGTAGGGTATAAGCCTAAATCACCGCTGAGATATCTAAAAACTGTGCTTTGTAATCTCTGAATTTTAGGCACATAAGAACTGTACTAGATCTCAGTAACAACACTGAAGAAGAAAGTTCAGCAGGCTAAGACTCAACGTGGATATTTTACTTCTGAACATGTATGCTTAGTGTATTTTCTAAAAATATTAGTATTTTTCTCCTCAAATTAATTCATCTACAATAAATTCCAATTGCATATAAATAAATAACAAATTCATATACAGTTTTCTGATAATTCTATTAAATTTGTGAACAGAATTGTGAACAATGTGAAAATTATATACTTTTGGCCAGCTCATAGCAAACTCAATAAATGGTTGTTGTGGTCCCACCTGCAGCACTTATTTGGAGCAGCTCAAGAGCTGATGTCTGTACTTTCTCACTTGGGTGTTGGGTCGTGTTATCACAGAACAGCACAGGCCTTTTCTCAGTCTATGCAATCCTGCCAGTCACTTCACATGCTTTTTAAAAACTGACTAGGCAGCAACACTGAAAGCAGGGGAGAATTAGTTTAGGAAAGGGGGGAAAAAAAGAAGATCATTTTGCATCAGGTAGAGGTAAGTTTGAGGTAAATATTTTGTTTCATATGTATTTTTCATCGTTATATTTCACATATTTTTGAAAGTGGGTTTTGACATATCTCTCTGATCTATAATGCATTATCTACAGTATAACTTCGGGACATAGACATAAATCTACAGATGTGGGAAATCTTTCTCTTCAGCTTGCTGTCAGAATCTTTGGTGGTAAGGTATTAAATCAAGAATATAAAAAATGGCTCTTCACTCACGCTGTGTGTGAAATGACATTTGCAAAAATAAAAAGCTACATCTAAAAAATCTAACCTTATGTCTGTTGTATGTTTGTCATTAGAAAATCACACTAAAATTACTGTGATAAAAAAGTGAATCATCCTTATGACTTTAGTGCTATGAAATGCTAGAGTGCAAATGTAATTTTTCTAAATATTTCCCCAGTTGGAAAATAAATAATGTAAAAAACCTGGTCATTAAAATGTCTTCTGGAAAGAGAGACTAATATTAAGTGAGATATTTTATCATTAGGACGTGCTAGGATCAGAAGGAAAGAGAGAGGAAAGCACATTCATTAAGTCAACAGATGATTCTCCTGAAGAATTTTTTGCTTGTATCTTCCACCTCCTGATGGTTTTTCTAGAAATTGTACTTGAGAAGCATTATTTAATGTTCAGTAAGTCTAGCAAATAACTATGCAATAGCAACCTAAATGGTGTTTAAAATCAGTGCACAATTATTTTTATTGTGCAATTTTATAGTATTATGGAACTGCTAATGAAAGTATTATCACTGGCTTCCAATTTTTTTATGAGTTAGCAGTAGTGCAGTATTTTCAGGGAAGCAAATAAAAATCAAGCATTCTTTGTTAAAATAGAATATGGAAGTACTATTAAGGAACATCTGTTCTTTTACCATTTTCAGCTGCCACAGTTATAATGATCATCCTTTTAAATTGCTAAACACCTGTCTTTTATTATATTTGATAGCAGTTCTAAATTTCATTTAATTTCCAGTCTCTTATTTGATTTTGAAAATGTTTTACTTCTATAATGCCCATTTACATGGTTTATTAACTTAATTCTTCTATTTAATCTTGAGAACCCTAAAAATGATTATGAGATTAATTGTGCAGGGAAGTAATAATTCTCCCTTTTAGTATAAACCAGATACCTGCTCTCCAGTCTCTGGGAAAAAGAAAGTAAAAGAAAGGGTGTCCTGAGAATTAATAGTTTCTGGTGCCAAACACAGCTTAGGATGAAGATATAGTCCTACTTTTGAAGGCCCTGCTGCTGACTACTTACTCTCATTGTTGAACCCATTAAATTTCTGAGTATTGCAAATACAAGCAAGAAATAAAATTCAGCTAAAGTAACCTTTTCTCTCAATAAAGAGCAACAGGGAAATCATATGTGACACCTTGCTCTCACTTGGTCTGAGGGTTATGTTCTCCCTTTCTGTCACATACTAACCCATGAAGTAACTTTTGGCTTCTGTATCAAAACTCGTGACACAGGACACAAATTTGGTATTTCGAATGAGGTTATTTGACAAGACTGCTTCTCTACTGTAAGTAATTGCTCTTTGGTATGTGTGAAAAAAAAAAAGCCAATAAGTTACTTCCTGAAAACAACCAATATTTAGATCTTCCTTACTCATACATGGGGTCAGGATCATAGAAAGTGTCATACTGAGTGGCATAGTCATTATTAGAATCATAGAATTGTTTGAATTGGAAGAGAATATATTAAATGCCATCTAGTCCACCCACTCTTGCACTTGAGGAAGCCATGCTGTCTGTCTTAGCACAGCTTCTGGGAGGATCTGCTCCATGATCTTCCCAGACACAGAGGTGAGGCTCACAGGTCAGTAGTTCTCAAAGAGCTCCTTTTTCCCCCTTTTTAGAGATGGGTCTGGCCCATCCCAGATACCTGACACAGGAAATCATTCAGTCAGCAAGTACAGTGTGTCTAGGGGAAAAAGCTTTTCTTCTAATCTCAAGGAAGATTGTCTCTATGGAGTGTGTGTACATCCACATATTTATGTATGGAGAATTCTACAGAAACAGAAGTAGCAGGGCTTTTTTTGTATCAGTGGCCATGCAATTATTAAATGCGAAGATTCACACATCAAAACTTCTCAAACTAAAAAAGGTTAAATATTAATATCTCTCTTCAGGTGAAAGACTGTTGAATCTCCCCTTATCATTTTTATGACTGTTGAAGTTTAAGGCATTCAGTGAGAAAGGTTCATAGGCTACAATTGCAAACATGCTGCTTTTATTGCTGTGTGCCTTCTATGTTCTTATTGATACCTCTGACATTCATGCACATACATAACCTGCATAACATGATTATGCATTTCTATAGTTGTTTGCATTTTTAGATCTCCAAGTGTTTTATTAAAGGATGAAATAATTTTCATACTATACATGCTAAAGGTAAGCTAAAGGAATGTCAGCATTTTTGCTGTCTCAGCTAAGATAAATGGAAGAACTTGCAAAAGACTTGCCTCTCAAAGCTGAATCATTTGCAGTTCTCATTGCAATTACGAGTCTTCCAGTGTCAGCTCTAGGCATAAACATAGAAAATGCTGGCTGAGAGCAGCAAATTTTGGGAATGGCCTGGGCAAGCCTAAGTCAAGAGCCCACCTGCTTAAGTTCAATATCATGACTGAAATTATTGATAATCTACTTCCCGAAATTTTCAAATGAATACACAGAGTATCATGCCTTTTCTGCCACTGACAATCTGTTTTTGAGCTCTACATTTTCTTCATTGCTACTGTTATTTTTGTTCAGTTACAGAATTAATTAATCAAAATCCAAATCCAAAAGCTGAGCTTCATTAATTGAAAGTTCAGTCTCAATGTTTTCAATAAAAAGCTTGACATCAACTCTAATGATCTTCAGAAGTGTTTAATTCCTTCCAGAGGTACATCTTTCCTTTTTTTCTGTCTTTCTGTCTCAGATGTTAAAGGCAATTTCATTATTAATAACATGGAAATAGGAAGTCTTTAATGTGATGGTTATGCAAGGCAGTTTGAGATTTTATCAGAGCTAACATTGGCAAATCTTAGCTCTAATAGGCTTTGAGTGCCTCTGAAAATACTTTGATTTGTTTGTTTCTCTCTCTTTTTGTGGCTTGTACTGTTATCTGCCAGTGGTCTGAATGAGAGTTCTTCACAGATAAGTATTGCTAGAGCCAGATGACTTATTATCTTTATCACTCTACTTCTCTAAAACAGAGAGTAACAAATTCAGATGTTCAGATGCTTTCACTTTTTTTAGATATTGCCAGGTGGTTACTATGTGGTTCAACACTTCAGTTTGCCAAGTGCTTACTCATTTGAACATACTGATGAACTTGTACCGAATACTAAATTGGTCTGTTTTGATGAACAAAGTGCTGAATAAGCCTCCAACACATTGAGTACTATGTCAGTCATCTTACCTTGTGGGATGTGGGGTTTTGTTTTCCAAAAATATTTGCCCATCTTTAAATATATAAGTAAGTATATTTAGTTATCTTAAAATTGTAAATAATATTAGATTTTTTGATAATTTCTATCAACCTAGTTCCATTTAATTAATAGCTTGTGGAATTTTATATGTGATTCTTTCCAGGAAGAAGAGGAGGGGAAAGGTGGGATGGGGAATTAGGAGGAGAGATGAGTAGGAGGTGGGAAATGGAATAACAAAAAAAATTCCTCTTGATACATTTTCTCACTCCTACTTCTGACTAATAGAGTTTGGCTTTGAAAAAGTATACTTTGAGAAAGCTCACAATGTTAACTGTGATTAATGCTCACCAGTAGGTCTAGCTAACTTTTTTGGGACTGAAAAAATGAAGAAATCTAGTGAAAAATTGATGCTGTTGATAAGTGTACCTGTGACTCAGAAGAGTGTTATAACAGGTTGACTTAAGATAATTGAGAAATTAATTTTACCCTCTGCTGTGTTCTAAGTAAAAAAGGCTTCCAAAAGCTTGCTACCTGCTGTCTTATAATATGGTAATTATGTCTGGGCAGTTTTTTTTCTGCTGTTAATCTGTGCCTTGAAAAGCTTGATGCCAGTATGTAAATATTAAATTTTCAAACTGGGAATCTGCTAATTTAACCATTTCACCTGGGGAAAGACTGTGAAAGGTAGTACTTATTTCAGCAGATAAGAATATTGTGTATGTTTTTACATACTCAGGTAGCAGGCAACAAAAGGTGACTTCTTCCCAATCTTAGATTTGATCCTGCATTTCTCCAGGTGGCATATGACTTCCCATTCCTAAAGGTTTTCCTAATAGCACAAATGTTTTCAGAAGGAACTGAGGAGGATGAATGCTGGTGGCAATAAACTGTCTTTCTTATGTTATGAAGAAATGATACAATTTTTTTCTACAAAATATTTAAATATATATTGGTGTAGGGTCTATAGTTTAGCCTGATAGCACAAGACTGTGACAAACTCACTGCTTACTTTCCACTGATTGGAAAGCTGCAGGCAAGCAGAACATAACATGGGAGCTTCACACTGGATAGATCTCTAGCCATCAGATTCATAGAGACAACTACTGTGAATATTTTTTCTTTGTTTTCCAGCCAAACCCTATAAGTTGTTGTGGGCAATGAAAACAGTGGTGTGTATTGTATTTTCAGAGTTTTAGGCACCCTTGGACTGAAAACATCCTTTTATGTACATTCTAACATTCATGCAGCCTAAAATCATTATCATGATTTTGATTTAATCAAAAGGTATTGGGTTTGCATGGTTTTGATAGTGGGAGGGATACAGGGGTGGCTCCCATAAGAGGCTTCCAGAAGCTTCCTCAGCGTCCAGCAGAGAGAGCTGTTGGTGGCTCCAAAGATGGACATGCCTCTGGCCAAGGCTGGGCCCATTAGAAACGGTGGTAATGCCTCTGTGATATCAAAACAGCGAGGGAACAGCTCTAATTGCAACCAGAGAAGAGTGGAGCGAGAACATGCGAGAGGAACAATTCTGCAGACACCAAGGTCACTGCAGAAGGAGGGACAGGAGGTGCTGGGGGCACCAGAGCTGAGATTCCCCTGCAGTCTGCAGTGCAGACCATGGGGAGGCAGCTGTGCCCCTGCAACCCTGTGAGGTCCACAGGGATGCAGAGTTCCACCTGCAGCCTGTGGAGGTGCCTGTGCTGGAGCTGGGGGATGCCTGGAGGAGGCTGTGACCCCATGGGAAACCTGTGGAGAGAGGGGCCCTGCTCCCACACTGTTGCAGCCTGTCCTTGGAGGACTGCACCCAGTGGAAGAGTGAACCACACTGCAGAAATTTTGGGAGTACTGCTGCCCCTGGGATGGACCCATATTCTGCAGGTTGCCTGGAGCTGCTGCTAGTGAGATGGAGCCACGTCAGAGGAGTTAATGGAGAGCTGTCTCCTGCGGGAGGGACCTCATGGTGCAGCAGGGGAACGACTCCTCTCTCTGAGCAGCGTGATGAACAGACTATAAACCCCACTCCCTGTCTCCCTGTGCCTCTGGGGTAGGAGGTGAAGCTGGGAAGGAGGGAGGGGTAGAGGTAAGGTGGTTTTTAAGGGCTTATTTTGCTTCTCTTTATTCTGCTCTGATTTTTTAAGTAAGAAATTTCATTCATATCTCTAAGCTGAGGCTGCTTTTCTCACGATGGTATTTGATGAGCCATCTCTCTCTGTTCTTATCTCAACCCATGAACCCGTTGTTAAATTTTCTCCCCTCTGTTGGCTGCAGAGGGGAGTCAGTATGTGGCTTTTGTGGGTGCCTGCTATCTGGCCAGCATCAACCCCCGACACAAATTTATAGTGTTTAAAACAGCAAGAAAAAGATGCCTTAAGGTCAGGAAAAAATGGAATTTGGAATCCATTGCAACTGTTCTCCTTATCCAAAAGGTGTGTACCTATCAATGTCATATACCAAACCATAAGACAGCTTCTGATCCAGAAATGGAAGTGGAGATCCTGCAGCTCTGCACGTGTAGCCTGTCTGGGAGCCTCCCAGTCTCTGCTCTACTGGCAGGACTGTGAATGGCATCCCCAGGTATGCAGTGACTTCTCTTCATCAAGGACAAACAGTGGGCTTTTCCTCAGGTTGTAAACTAAAATAAAAAACTAGCTTTTACTGGGCACATCAGGGCTGACCTCAGTGCTTGAATTTCAGTATTCTTTGATCCCTTTTTTAACATTCTTTTAAATGTTAAGAAATATACAGTGAGGCTATGAATTGCATTGCAAGAGCAAGTAGTGGTCCCAGTAGACAAAAGCTCATTTGTATATTACAAGAAAGAGTGGGGAAAGATTGAACTAAACCTCACTCTTTTTTGCCTAGATCCTTTATATCTTGAGATCCAGAGAAGTCACCTAGGAAATCATAGAAAGCTGTTTCTCTGTTTTTTTTTTTTTTTAAATTGTATTCAGTATTTACCTACACTTAAGAAGAAATTGCTAGTCCTGTCTACACAAGGATAATGTGCTGAAACAAATATATGAAAAGGTGTGGGTTGTCTTTCATTTAAATGCCACCAACATTTTCTTAAAGCTCCAAATAGTCTTTCTTATCATCTTTAGAATGTCTTATAAAGTGTATAACTAACTTCAGAAGTTTCAAATTGAATTGCCCTGTGGGGCTAATGATAACTTTCAAATCTCAGAGAGTGTCCCTCTCCAAAAATCAGCTCTTTACCATTATTGTGCCATTTTTATTTTATTGTGCCAGCTCCTTTCTGACTTATTCTTTGGAGACTCTGTAAAATGGTTATATTAGAAATTAATAAAATCAAACTCTAGAAACACAGTACCAAAGCCCTGAAAGCACTTGAATAATATGAAAAAATTAGTTATTAAGTAAAGATACAGTAGAGAGTTATTGCTTGATGGAGTGTAACTCAATAGAAGAGAAATAAAATTATATTAAATTACAATTTACAAAAAGTTTCCTTTTATTTTACATGTGAGCTATAGTTTCAGACTAAGAAATTATAGATAAGGAAAAGACTTAATGAATAATTAAATATAATATGAATTTGTTTTGAATAAAAGTTGGATGGTCTCTTTCTTCAGTTGCTTTAAATACATGTTATATTACTGTTTTCTGTCAGGAATGCACTGTATAGGTCCATAGAGACTTCTTTGATCCTCTATTTGGGAAACGGTTGCCACATGGAATTTTTGTTATTTCTTTGCTGTTGAAGTAGTATTTTTGCAGAAATGTTTATTTGAACAAATTCAAGTAGTAGCCAGGGGAGGCTGATTGCATGACAGAAAATTCCTTCTTTGCTCTTACCTGTTTAAGATTAAAATCTTTGCTTCACACAATCTCCTTAAATATTTATATATTTATTTTTATATATTTCTGTCTTTTCTGCGTAAAAGTAAATTATGTGGGAAAAAAGTCTTGTCTTGTACAGCCTCAGGGGGCATTAAACTAGAGCAAGTTTAAAAAAGAGTGCTTCATCGTTGTCTTGTTGCTTATGAAGTCATTTGCATGAGTGCAAAGGAGGCAGAAGATGCTACTGTTTTGTTATGAGTAATACAGAGAAATAAAGAGGTGCAGCTGCAGCTGTGTTATTAATGGTAGGGAATTGTGCTTCTCCATAACCACTATTATATTGTGTAATTAGAAGCTTGAGTTGATCAGTCATGTTATCTGAGTCATTCTGTTCTGGATTTATAGTTTGCAAGTAGTGCAGAATCAGCCTTAAAGCATCAGGACAACACAGGATGATAAATTTGAAAGAGTTAGAAGTTTAATTAATGAACATAAGCTTATGTTTCATTCTTGTAGATAAGTATAATTTGTTCAATGAAGTTGGTAACAAGAGGAAAATCAGTATTTTTGTGTATAAATTCTTGTACCTTAATATTCTTTTAAAATGAATGATTAATTTCTTTACAGGTTATTAAAAATGGACAGAAAAAAACAGGTGATGGTCTGTTGATATGACTTCTTTATTTTCATAATTGAGATGTAATTTATCCATGACTCCCTAGCAGAAATCCTGCAGACCTTTTGGTAGTTCTCTAAAACATCAACTCAATGCTCAGTAGGTCAAAATGCAGTGTCATGTTAGGAAATGTTAGACCTGTTAAGAAAGGAAATTATCTTGTTATGGTGCATTCACTATAAATAATATGTATATGTTGTTTTATATATAAATATTTGAAACAACATATAATCACCCACATCTTGATTAATGTATGCAGTAAAGTCCACAGGATTTAAGTAGGACAAGAAAGGCTCACAATATAATTAGGGAAGATAAGAAACATAAGACAGTATGGGCCAAGATTTGGAAGAGTTTCATAGAGAAAGAGCTTTGTAGATCAATTATTTTTAATGAGAAGAAATTCAAGGTGTAGCCCAGTGAAAAAATTGCATAGTAGATTTTAAAATGGCAGAAAGTTTAGTTTTATTATTTTTTCTCCGCAGAGACAAAACATTAAGTTGTAGGGCTCATCTGTGACAAGGTATTCTGGAAATCCAAAGTGTGTGTTAGTCCATATAATGGTACTGAGCAAAATCATCTATCAAGCACAGTATTCTGTAGTCAACATCTGAACCTGGAAATCCTAAACCAGAGGATTTCTAGAATTTGGAAAGATGTTCCTGTGAAACCTTTTTTTTACACATTTCCTCTTAACATCTGCTACTAGGTAATGAATATTGTGAAGATGATGGGGTGGGAGGATGCAATGACTGCTTCTCTACTGCTAAATAAAATATGGGAAGGGACCTTCCTCTGGTCTTAAGGCCAAGTATTACATCTTGGCTGAAACAAAACTTCCCTTGGCTCTGGATCTCTTCTGGGCTTCATGCCATGAGGAGTTTTGTTTGTTTAGATTTTTTCCTTTTTGTTTTTTGGTTCAAAGTGTCTGAAACAACATGAGGGAAGTTCACTGGGTTGGTAAATTCATACTACAAGTCTGAGAATACATTTTACAAGGTCTGGGATGTGTCACAAGGGCCAGCAGGGACACTTCAGGCTCTGCAAGCCCTGTTGAGATACAGTGTGTGAAGGGAGCCAAGGCTGATGCAGTCTAATCCAGACCACACATTAGGAATGGCAGACTGCATGTGGTGTCTCCTGAACTTTGCCTGGGCACTGCCTCAGGGGATGCTACTTGGCACAGTTTAAACCTGACCTCTGTATCTAAGAGTTAAGCAGTTCAGGTGATGGAAGCACAACTGCTCAAGCTTCTTGCCTTGAGTGTTTTTGTTTAGCAGTGTTTCAGATGCACAGACTGATGCCTTTTTTCCCCAGTGAGGTTATAACACAGCTTCTGTTTGAGTTTCTGGGAAAGGTAACTTGAAAATGTGTTTATTTTTTATCCGAAGGGAAATCCTGGCATAAGTTTTTATGGTGGGGTCAAACATGGTTGAATATTATATTATTCATAAAGACATGTTTATTCTTTGAAGCTGTTTCAAGTTAGGGTAAGCTAACCACAAAGTTCCTTATCCCTAGATTTTTCAATCCCTCAGTGAAATTCCCCCTAGCACCTTCTTTGTTTCTTCTGTAGAATATATTGCTTTTATTAGTGTGCTGTCCCAGAAAAAATCCTTGAAAAATGATTTAATATGCTCTCTCCATTTTTTGTGTCTTAGAGATGTGTCATGTACAGGCTGGACCACCTTATAGTTTGCCTAAAATATCATATGAAAAGAGAAATTGTGTGTAACTTGTCAGTGACTTTCACTATGGTCTGTATTTCTATTCCACTACATTTTTAGCAGTTATTTTATTTGGTGGATGAGAGATTTCAGTCAACAGATACAGTTAAGTTTTATGTAGAACAAGGATTTTATGACAGATGAAGAACTGAGAAGTTTGGCAGAGTATGTAAGTGCAGCTGTGACAAAATGAATTGTTTATCTGATCTAGTAAAAAAAAAAAAAAAAAAAAATACCTGTGCTGGAATATGGTTGAGGCAGTTAAAAACAGGGGAACAATAAAGTAGGATTTTGGAGGTTTCCCAAAAATTAGTTGGAAAATAATTATTTTTATTTGATTGAGAGTCCTAAAACACATTCTGGATGCTGAATGTAGCTGCAGGGACACCAGAGATGGCAATGACTACATGAAGAAAGCAATGCTCTCCCCTCTAAAGCCAGCTGAGGCTCCTTGGCTCATGAAGAGTACTGCCCTTCTCAAGCCAGATGTGTTGCTTGTGGTAGTAGCAAGTCTTGTGCCTTGAATGTCTTAAGAGTCAGAAGTTGCCCAGGAGCCAGAGACTTTCTACCCTTGCATTACAGGAAAGGTGGTGGAGTACAAAAGAAGCAGAAGTTTCAGGCGACAGAAACAACTCTGGAGGGTAAACCAGAATTCTGACCCCAATTTTCACTTGTGCCAAGCAGCAACAGTGAACACACAAAAGATGAAGAAAACATTGGATTAGAAAGAAAGAAGAAAAACTGGAAAGAGACTTATTTACAAGGTAGAAATATGATGGATATATACATTGGAAAAAAACCCTAACCCAGCAGCTGAAAAACAAATAAATAACCTCCTGATGTTAAAATTTAATCCAGGAGACTTCATATTTCATTTCATTTTGAAAAGCTTAGCTCCCAGTGCAAGTGTTAGAGAGAAGAGCAGTACACAAAACACTGTCTCTGGCTTCTCAACAATGTGTAGTCTCTGTGGCAGCTCCTTTGAAATCCCTCAGTTCACCCCATGAAACGACTGCTGCATTGTTCTTGGAGCACATTGGCTGTCTGCAGACTCCATCTCAGCTGTTCTTTGAATTCAGCAAGGCACTGAAGTTCTACTCCAGGCCTTTGCCTGGTGGTTCAGGACTACAGCAGGTGTAATTAAGCTCAGGCATGCTGTTAGGAAACCCAGGACTGCTCTTACAGCATGTGTGCCCTATAAATGAAGCTCCTGTTGTTATAAAAGACTGTTTTCAGTATCCTGCCATTCCTATTGCAGCACAGGACTGTTCTGCAGCAGGGAATCCTTTAAGGTAACAGCAATGAGGACTGACAGATGGGTCGCTTGACATGTGTCTGCAGGACCCGGGTAAGGGGTTCAAACAGGAGGATTACAGGACTTTGAAGCCATGAATACCTAACTTAAGTCTTTAATGCTTACAGTGAGGGTTTTCTGATACTTAAACAGCACTGAAATAATTCATGTTAACAGTGGGATTGTTATTATTAAAAAAAAATTTACGGAGATCATATATGAACTCCTGGACTGTATGAGTGTGCTATGTCAGTGTGGGCGGTGCGTCGTCTGAGGAACTTGCTCAGTACTGAGCTTTTGTCTGAGGAAAGCCCTAGTGGCATTTGTCTGTAGATGTGTGTTTAAATTGCAACTGCCCTAATTTAAATAAGTAACTGTTCCTGGTAAAGTTAAATCTGTCGGATATGCATACAGATATGACTGTGCACATTAGATCTAAAATGTCCTTACATGCCTCTTTAAGAACATAGACTGTTGCAAATTTAATTTTCCTCATGAAAAGTCAATGGATAGATTTTTCTATCCTTAGAGCAAAACTCCAATTCCAGAATTTTTAGAAGAGTGATAAAATTCCACTTATACTGTGAATGCAGCACCCACTAAACTGATCTAGGGAGAGCAGAATATTTGCCTTCTTTAAAATCAGTTCTATAAAAACATATAATAACCTTGGTATATTCAGTTGCCTAATATCCTTTTAAGTCCCAGTTCACCAGGGTACCGAAGGAAGCATTGTTTTAAATGTTCAAACAGCCCCATGAAATTAAAGAAAATGTGCTTGAAGTTATCTACCTGTTAAAATTCCCTAATGAGTAGAATCTTAGAATATGAACTGCTTCTGCAGAGGTTTTATATATAATTAACCTCTTTTATGCCACTGTGCAGCTTTAGAGTACTATTGAAATGCAGCATCAGAATAATGAAGCCTGAGGAAATAATTTATTGCCTTGTGGGTGTGCCTGTATCAGCAAGAACTCTGAAAGATCTCTTTTCTCAGAAGTAGACCAAAACTCCTCTACCTTCTGCATACTCAAAGCCATGAACATAGGAGCATTGAAAATGAAATATTGAATGAAAAGAGACATATTTTCTGTGTAGTTAAAAATACTGCGAATGACTTTACAGCTAGAGATTATGTAGAATGTAACAGTGTTAGGGTTTGCTCTTAGATGAGTGTTGTTTTCATTGGTATTATCATAAAAAACAGTCCTACAGCAATAGGCCACTGCTATTGGAACAGTTTATTAGACAGCAATAAACTGTCCAAAATAAAATAAGCTTCTAAAGCCAATAGGGAAAAAACAAAAAGGTCAGCAAATGACTCAAGATGCTGTTTGCTCTTCTATTTCCTTCAGAGAATCTGAAGGGAAAATGGGAATGTCTGGATGTCTCAGGTAATTTTAACCAACAAGCCAATGAAACTATTACCTCAACATTAACATCAAATATAGCTTCTCATCCTTAAAAAATCCCTTAAAAATAGAATACAACTCTTATGTTTTGCAGTCACAGGAACAGATACCATTCTTTCACTCACTCTAACATTGCTGTGATTCAGTTTGAACTCAAAATGGCCATTAGAATCCCCAGATCCCAAACTTTTTTTGTTTGTTATCACTCCATCACTTTTGTGATAAAGGTAGTTTGCTAAAATCGTGGCTGAGTTGTTCTGAGTCTCACAATAGCAGGTAGATTGCAACTTTATTGTGCTGGTTGCAGAGGGGTAATGACAGCACAAATTGTGACCAGTTTAGTAATGTTTCTGTACAGCTGTATCAGGAAATGAGCCAGTTTGGAGCAAAATTCTAGTCAGAGGCTCTTTGATGAAGCACGAAGACAGCTTTAGAGTGTGTAGGTCATTTTTGGAGATCATACTGATTTAGCTGATTTTTTTTTATTTCTGTGCTTTAAGGTTTGTGATGAATTTGGTCATTGAATTTAGAATATTTTAATTAAAGGTAAGACAGGCACTATGGGCAAAAAATCTCCCCAAAGCTGGCTTTTCCAGTGAGTAGAGCAGTGAGCCATAAGAGCACTGTGGTAGTTTGGCAGTGCTTCAGCTTCTGCTCTTTGCCTGCCTAGGGCCCTCAGGAGCAGACAGAGAGGGTGGGGTTCATTTATCCAATCCAGACCTCTACAAGTGCTCTGATCACTCTGGGCCCCTTCCTAGAGTGCAGCTCATCTTATCCTAGTTTGCAGGTCTGAAACAGATGGCAAGGATTGTGCTCTAGAGTTCCCTATTTGTCTCCCTGGATTTTCACAGCACCTGCAGTGAACAGCTCTTGTTGCTGGCATCCCAGGTTAGGTGAGACAATCCCTGTCCTTTGTGTTGGTACAGCAGAGCAGAATGCACTCAAGGGACAGTTCTCAGTGCAGGGGGAGGCTGCACTGTTGCAATACTGTATAATAGATATTACTTCCTTTCAGATAGCTAGACATTGCTGTAGGCTGCATGTGTTCTACCCCCTTGCTGATTTGCTCTGTGTGTAAGCATTTGCCCAGTAAAGTAAAATAAAATGAAACAAAATAATAATAATAATAAAAATACCTTTTTTTTTTTTTTTTTTGTATTGCATTTTGCACTTTTGCTCAGAGTTCACTATCCTTGTGATTGTTGTATTATTGACTTTTAATCAGTAATGACAACTTTAGGCTTTTAGAAATGCTCATTCTGAGGCAGAAGGGTTTACACAGTATTATCTGTCAAGGGACATCATCTTTCTGCTTATTTTTTGTAACTACTCGTTACATTTCATTGCCTTATCTTTAGAGTAGAAACACCTACGTTTTAATACATGCAAGGGACTGTGCAGAACTAGCTATCTCTTTTTAATACGCCATTACGAAGTGGGCTCATTTATGTGGCAGATTTATGGATCTACTGGGGAATCCATCACCTCTAATCTACATTTTCATTGAAAGAAGCCAGAGCAGAACTCCTGACATGAAGTTGTTCACTTATCAGAAGCATGCACAGAGAAGACAAGACTACTTGAAGGAATTAATTACTTTTCAAAGCTGATTTTAATAACTTTTTCAGTGCTGTCCCTAAAAAACAAAAAATGCAGATTTCCTGTTCTCTGTTTGACTGTCCCTTACTCATCCTGCCCCCTCTGCTGGCTGATAAGTGCAGGATCACTTTTCACACTGGGCTTGGTTCCCAGTAGGTAGGACCCAAAGATCATATTTTATGGATGAGAGCACTACGAAATACACGGGAATTCAGGAGCACCTGTCCTACACTATTTAAAATGCATTTTTTTTCCCCATGCTGGGACATTTCTAGGTCATTTTCTCAGTTACAAGCCAGGCAGATCTTTTGTAAGTGTTTGAAGTATTCCTTCCTCCTTGAGAGTCTTCATGTTATAAAACACATGTGTATAATCAGCTACGTACTTCCCCGTAGGGGAAGTAGAAGAAAACGGGGTGCTTTTGCCATCTAGGAATAATTGCTGTAGGTGTGTGCCATCCGTGCAGTCCCTGGGGAAGAGGGGATCCCAAAGGAGACAGATTCACTGACTTGGTAGCTGTTTCTCTCCACAGGAGTGGCACAAAGCAACTTTATTTATTTATTTATTTATTTAGTTAGTTAATTAGTTTTCAGTAGGAAATCATGATTCATATTTGTGTTTTTTTGGGATAATCAACTTAATCTGAAATCTGATAAAATACTCATAGGGATTCTAGAAAATCTTGAGAAAGTAGCTATGCAGCTTGTTTTAAGAATAGATACTGAAAATAAATTGAAGAATCCAGGTTTTGACCTGTTTTTTTTTGGTTTTTTTTTTTTTTTAATAGCCTCATAGTGCAACATAAAGTGAATGATTCTGCTATACTGCCCTTGAAACTAGAAGCAATAAGTTTCACTGACCAGGGATTAGAGAAAAGAGAGTGAAGGGAATTAGTCCATTCTTTGTGATTGTAACAATGGACATTTTTATTTTCAAAGGATCTCTGGCTTTGCTGCATTCTCCAGTGGTAACCCTGAGACCTGATAATTTGTTAGCAAAGAGTCCTTTTATAACATAGTCCTGTCTTTTTGACACCATGTCACTCAGCAGGTTGATCCTTTTCTCATGGTTTCCTCAGCTGTAGGTTAATTTAACTGACATATTTAAACCACAAGCCAGTCTGAGACTGAGTCTTCAGAAGTATATATATTTTAATATAATTTATTTATAGCATATTTTTGTCTTGAACTACCAATTTGTTTTATGTTCAATTTTGAAGAAAGGCTCTAAAGACAGAGGTGTCTAGAAGGTCACCAGCTATCCAAAAAGTAATCTACTATAATGTGCAGCAAATTACTGGGCCAAATTTAGGCCTTTTTTGAACAAGAATAGGTCTCTATGGCAAAACTAGTAGTAAGATTTATACATGCACACAGCATACAAATTTTGAGTTCTGTGTCAGAAATAGAGGTGGCAAGCCTTGGATGAATATTTGGAAGATAGAAAACAGAAGCAACTTTCCTCTCTACCACACTGCTTTTAGTGGGGAATAATCCACTTGTTCCTGCTTTTTGTGCTTAACTTCAATTATTAAAAAACTTAGCAATGGGCTGTGCAAGGTACTGCAATCTACCTTATTTGCCTGAGGGGCATACTGCAACTGTATAAGAAAAAGGGTGTTTGTGTGCTCACTGTGTGGACTGAAAAAGTAAAATAAATGGTAGGTGGTATCCAGACCAAGATGTGCTATAAGAGTCCTTCATAGTGCTATATGAAAAAGCAGTTACTTCATCTATTTATCTACCTTAACTATTCTTTCAATTTTAACTAATTTTTTGGGGGGAATTATTGTTTGAGGAAGTAAAAAGATGCACAGTGTTCTCAGTTACTTAAAGTAAGAGAAACTTTAAATTGACAAATGTCTTTTCAGTTTCTTTGTGTACGAAGAGATTAAAAAAGTTTGGGCATATGCAGTTTCTCCCATCTGCATGCTTCACTTGAAACATGAACAGAGCAAGGCACTCCTCTGCCACATCCCTGGGCATTTTGACTCCATTCAGCCGTGATTTTCAGAGCAATCCTCTCCACAAGTACTGAAGTTCCAATGCCACTTGGTGCTGCACAGTGTTTAAGGAAGGACTCTTCTAAAATGGAAAGAGCAGATAGAAATGAACTCCTAATAAGGAAAAATAAGAAAAAGAAAGGTTATTTCTTAGATGATACATCTTCTGGTGCAGTAGTGTCCTATTGAAATTAGTGTCTAGTACCTAAACACACAGCTGGTTAACAATGTGGCATTAAGATGACTGATGCTATCTGCAATTCATATCCCTTTCTGCAGAGGGAGTGGGATAGGGTGAGAGAAAGAAATTCCTCTTAATGCAAAGCTTGGATAGCAGCATTATATGCAGTTATACAGGTCACTGCCTTCTGCATTTTTATAGCAGCAAATCTCTATAAACCATGCTGTACTTGCTCTGCTGTTCAGAAATATACAGTAAATCCCCTAGAGACCATACTGAATTTCTAGGACAGGTATGTTTATTGTAAAATGTGGTTGGATTTTGAATATTCTCAAACTCTTCTAATGTGTTTTTATGAACACTGGGCCTTCTTGAACTTGTCTGTATATCCTAGATGTTAAATGAGGCATTGTATTTGCATAAACTATTCCGTGCATTTCCCCGACTTACCTCAGCTGGAATCCTCATTATTCGGATAATGTAGCTTCCTGTCATGTTTGGGAGGGATTCTTGTCAAACAGAATTAATTCTGACATTCTGCTCATATTTGGTCTTTCAGCAAAAGATAGGCCTTTTTGCATTAAAATACTCTCTCTCTCTCTCCTTTTTTTTTTTTTTTTTTTTTTTTCCCTTCAGCAGAACTGATTGCAATGGTACACAAGAGGGCTTGAGTTTTACAGCAAGTACCCAAGAGGAAGCAGCACGTGGGACAGAAATGAGCTGCCTGACCCGAGACTACACTGTGAGCCCAGGTGATATATGATGTATATCATCCTCTACTCACCTATTCCCCAGTCTCCATGAAAGAGCAGATGTTTATCTGAGCCAGGAATTAACGGCAGCATCTCCCTGATCCAGTGGAAAACAACTACGTTGGAGGATGAAATGTCCATCTGAAAACAGTCTTGTTGCCAACAGTGTTAACAAAACCAAAATCCCTACTGTCTTTTTCCTTCCCAGGAAAACATAAGTAAATAATGACAGTAATTTTGCCCATTCTGGTATTTTAGTGAAAGAGACCAGTGTGATGGCTAGACTTGCAGGGTGAGAACTGAAACCAAGAACAGAAGAGAAAAAGAGCAGACTAAATTTTGCTTGATGTAATCCTCCCAAGTGGGTCATTGTATTTTCACAGTTTAAAAGCACTTCTGAGAAATATTTTAAAAAATTAAATAAATGAAAAAGGAAAATTAACTTAAATGCTTATATAAAAATATATCTATTTTTTATATATTCCTGAAGTGGTTGACATACTTCAAATGAAACATATTCTGTAAAAGTTCCACTTTCTCAATATCATTGTCTTTTTGAAGGAAGAAGTCTCATTCATGAGGCATCTTTGTACAGAAAGAATGATATAAAAGCTGTACGTATTGTGGGCATAAGAAATGCTGAATAAATGTAGGTGGATGGCTTGAAAATTAAAAAATATTATCTTCCCAGGTAGAAATAGATTAGAAGCTATTTTGTGATTAAAACAAAAGAATTCTGACATCTGTAGTGTGGCTTAAGGTTTATTTAGCTAGCAGATGGTTTTCTTCAGGCATTAGGCTGGTAAAGGGTAGCACTCTAATTTCTATTGAGAGGTAAGATGAAGATGTCTGCCTTTGAGTGAAGTAATGCCTCTGTGGCTTGTCAGAGTCTCATTCCAACTTTACTTGATTTTGTTTTAATTCTCTTCTTCATATGGGATTCTAAAAATGGTCTTTGAAGCCTAAGGAAGCCATCTTGGTTTCCCCAAATCTGATGGTAAGTAGTCACAAGGAGCTGACTAAAGTGTTGGGTTTGATGACCCTTGTGGGTCCTTTCCACTCAGTACATCTTGTGAATCTGTGAACAACTGAAGAAGCTTCTTTGCTGTTCAGGATCTGGGTCTGTTGATGGGGATGCAATAAGGAATGTGTCCCAATCTGGCAAGGTAAACACTAAATTTTGCCTGTGCTTGCTCTAAAAAAGTTCTACTATTTCAGATCTATGACTAATATCTCTTTGACACCATCTCTTTTCCCAGGTGATGTTATTACTGGCCTGATTAGGTAAAAGAAGGTGATGACTGTGCACCACTGCAGTCAGTTCATGCAAATTTGGTCTCTGCTGCTAAATAGGGCAGTCAGAAAAAGATCCATGGCCTCTAAGCCTATAGACATGCATATACACAGTGGGATTAATTCAACACAGGTCTATGGAGAGTTAAAAAGGGCATAGATGATAGGGAAATCAGTGCTGGAATGTGGACATATCTACAGTGATTGCCCAATAACAAAATCACACCACAACTTAGAGTTACTTTTTTTTTTTTCCCACTATTTCTGCATATATTAATGAGATTTTAAAGCTGGAATTATATTTATATATTAAGACAAGTATGCAAGCACTGAAGAAAGTCCAAGTCATACCTTCACTATGATGCTTAAAATTTTTACTAATACACAGTCTCCCACTGCTGCCAAATACTCTAAAATTATCAGCTCATTTTCTTCATGCTCTTTGAATCCCCATTTTTAAAATTACAGCAAATAAAAAAATACATTTTCCAACTTATAGATTTATATATTTTTATAGAATACCTATGATTTCATCCCTTTTTATTGATAATTCATTACTTTTTTTAATCTTTGGTCCTAATTTTTAAATTTATTTTATTTTTTTGCCAATTTTTTTTAAATCGCAAGGCAAGCTAATCTTTCTATTTTGGTTCAGGTAGGAGACCTGCAGTATTTTATTCTTACAGTAGGTGGCAGATGTAGACTGCATATTTCTTTGTAATTTTGTAAATATCTAAACCAGAGGATTATTCTATTTTCTAAAAATTCGTATTGATGTTTACGAGTACCTGCATGTTAAAAATGTTATTCATTCCTAATAAATTTTGTTTTAAGTACAAATAAGCTTTCACAATGCCTTAAATATTAATAATAATAATTAAATCACAAGTTAGAAAGAGAATGGCTTGGAATGAAATTATTTCTGCTGCATTAACCTTGAAGTCAAACTTGTTCATTTCTCATGTTTTCATTTTCCTAGAGTTAAGAGTGAGCAAAAATGTTTCTGCAAAAGAACAGTTGTTTTCATCTATATAACAGGCACTATGCTGGATCTCATAAGCAATACATTGTCTGGAGCCGTTTCAATTTCTTCTAGTGGCTTTATGCAACAATACATATACAATACAACAATATGCAACAATACAGAGCTCTTTTGATTAGAATAGATTTGCAGTTGTAGAATTTTAAAGACCAAATTAAAGTAATGCACAGGTATTTTTATTGGCAGCTGTTGAAGGCATGGCAGACACTGTATGTTTCTTGTTGAGCCACGGACAACCTCAGAGAGGCACATAATACTTAAGTACTCTGAAAGACCAAGGGAAAGTCAATCAGTCTGAAAAGCAATATGGGTTAGTGCTAATATGAATGGTAGAAAAGAAGCATGGACATCGGTTTTCAAAATCTGTTAAGGAACATCTTTCTACTGGAATTATTAATGTTTGCTTGCTGCTCCAGCTTTTAATTTATTCCATCTTTGTCAGACTATTGCAGTGTGGGTTGTTCTGTTATTTTTTATATGTGCTCTTACACTGTGCTTATCGTCATAGTACCTCAGTGTCTTATGGTAAGTGCATTGAATAATTAACATCCATTGCATATTTGTGCTGTCAGCTTCTCCCAAGGAGGCAAGTGTGTGTGAGAGGTTTTTTTTCAGGCAATTAAAGCAATGCACAGGCGCACAATGATATGTGTTAGAGAGGGCACACTGAGAAATATGGCTTGTAATTAGTGTGATCTGATGATTCTTTAGTTCTGTGGTAAGGCTTTTAGTTTTTTGTTAGCAGTATTTTCTGTACATTTGAGTGTCTTGCAAAAGGGTGAAGCACCATTGTCTCATGAGAGCACATTTATAGAAATTTTAACTTGTATGTGTGAATGTAGAAATGGTGGATGCTTATTTCATAGGTTTGCAATGAAATCAGTAGAATTACAATAGGAATTGGAAGGAACTCCTATATTATTCTCTGTACAATTTATAATATTAATTGCTGCAGTCTTACTGTGCCGGTACTCCTCAAAGAATTATTTAAAGTTCTTCTGTAGGAGGCAAGTACATTATCTCAATATGCATCTCATTTTTTTCTCTCCCTTCTTTTTTTTTTCTTTCTTCTTTCATTGTTCCCTCTGTGCTTGCTAATCAGATGGTTGTATTGACAGTTTAGCCAAGGGTGATACATGTTTTCATGATTGCTGTTTCTGGGAATCGAGCTATTTACTGGAACCTGTGTGCATGATAAATTCTTCTATAGGTAACCGCCTGACCAATTTATATAACAACTGCCAGTGTGAATGGAACAGATGAGAACCTTTGCCATCAAGAATGAAATTTATTTAAGTAGTGATGTCAGCTCCTATCCAAATCTGTTCTAGTTTTTACTCTACCTACGTTAAAAATAAAGAGCAGATTATCTCTCCCTTGACAGATTCCACTCTTCACCATGCCTTCTTCTGACTGACATTACAGATGATTCCATTTGATCTGATGCTTGATCATAGTTAATATTAATTGAATGTACTTGTATCCAATCACCAATGTTTTGCAATACCAAATAGAGAAGAATAGCAATTCTGTGATTATTCCTTTGCCTTATTCACATTAGACTGCCATTCAGAGTCTGGAATCTCAGTCTAATTTTGTTTCTTTAGCTGATGAACAAAGACACAAACTCTTGCTTACCCCTCATAAGAAAAACAGAACAGCTAAATCAGATTTTTTTGTTTTCTGTTTTTCTTACAGGTAGTTGTTTGTATTATCATAGAAATCACGGTCCCAGTACTTCCACTATGTACAATACTGTCAAAACAAAAAAATTCTCAGAGCCTACCTCAGTATCTACAATAAGGAACAAGAAGTGAACAGCAAAACACCAAAAACCACACAGTGAAAAAGATGCCTACAATAATGCTAAAACATCCTTCCTGAGACACTTAGGCTGAAGTGTCGTCTCTCACCTCTGTTTATTGATGGCTTTGCTGACTATTTACTGGTTGTTGGGGTCTTCACAGGGTAATCATTGCCATGAACAATAATGAAGTAGCTGGTTCCTTTCTTATAAACCATAAAACAGCCTTAAAAAGGAATTAAAATAATAAATAGTAATTGTTGTCTAGTTTTCCATCTCGGCATAATTTATGAGATTTGTAGGAAACTGACCTTAGATTTGTCATAAGAAAGGGTAGAAGCAACACCTTATTTCCTTTTGAATTTTGGGTTCTATCTTTCATTTAAAACTCAAACATAATCTAGTTTTTTACTAAGCTAACAGAATGTAGTCCTCAGCCATTAGTAATTTACGGTAATGATGAATCAAAATATGGGCCAGAAGCTGTAATGACATTTAAAAAACTGTCTGGTGATTTTGGTTGCTTCACAGATGTGAAATTTCTGACAGTCAACCAAATCAAATACAAATGCATTAATCTTGTCCCCAAAGAGAAAGAATTTTATCTAGTCCTCGCACTGTATAATTTTTTATTTAAAAACATATTAATATTCTCATGCTTTATTCAAATTGTGAGCCATTATTCAAAACTGCATTCTGATTTTTTGCTTTGAATTGCTGTGCAATGGTTGCTCTTTGTTTTCTTTTTTAAAAATTTATTTGACTCCATTTATGCACTATGTTTAACAGTGTCTCAATTTGTATTGATATCTTAAATTGTTACTGCCTGGATTAACTTGAGATGGTGAAAATAAATTGGAATTATGCAATTTATTTCAAATTAAACACAGATTCCTGTAGATCAAATCCATCTGTTTTGATGCCTTGATTAGCAGAGTCAGGCTAATTAAATTCCGCTCACTGTATTTAAATTCTTGAATGTATTTTGTTCATGGTCATCCTTCAAGCAAGAAGATAATTACCTAGTGAATCTGAAAACATCCTGAGCTATTATTCTGAATTTGGTCTTGGAAAGGGCTTCAGATGTTTACACAGGTTTTTGGTTTTGTTTTGGGGGTTTATTTTGTAAGACATTATGCACTGCTGTTTTGCTAGGTAGGACAATTACACTGAGTGGATGGCTACTGAGTATAGTCAATTCAGCAGACTGTGTTTGTGTTTAAATTGCAGCAAGAAATGATCCTTGATTTACATTTAAGGGCAAGGTGACCCCAAATTGCTCAACTCCTTGCTTCCTCTGCAGCTCACAGTGGACTGTCAGCTTGCTCTTATATGTGTAAATGTAAAATTAATTCAATAGTAGGCATGACCTAAAAGGCACATGTAATCCAGGACCTCACCACAAGCCTGAATGATACTTATTGCTTGTGCATTTGCAGAAAAGCACATTACTTTTAAAAATCATAACGAAAACCAAAATATGCTCATCCAGTTGTTTAAAACAATGAAAGGCAGTTATACTAAGGAAAATGAAAAATTAATTTTGTCTTTATAGGTAACTTTCCAACGCTATGGGAATAATTTGGAAGAAGCTGGTGTCAGAGATCAGACAGCTACAGAAGATGAACTGGGTAGCACCACAGACCTTTGGCCCTTGTACAGTGAAAGTCATGGGAGAGATAAACTCAAGGCAAGAACAAAAGTGGAGACACCATGTCTGGTCACTCTGACCCTCTGACACTGACTGCTCTGATGCAACAAGGACTTTGCTGGTGGAAGAGATAACAGAAGACATTACTAGTGTAAGAATAATCATTAGAAGATTGTGTTTTTAAGAAGACTGGGACAAAGGAGTCAGAATAGAAAATTTTGTATGAATGCAGTGACTTATAAATACAGGTAAACTGTGTAATAAACCAGCTTTGCTTTGCTGGCATAAGCAGAGTCTGTGTCTTTCAATCCTCCCAGTAGGGATAGAACCGGGAAGAGTTTCAGAATTTCCAAGAGAAAGTTGCTGTTCTGAAAATTGAGTAGTGGATGCAGAGACTGGTTGGCTTCTCATATTTTTCAGACTGTCATAGAAAATGTAAGGTACAGTAAGGATGAGATGAGGATATTTTTTTTCCTGTCCAGATGGAAGCTGTTCCAGTGACAAATAAAATGTGGGCAGTGAATCACTGAGAGGGAATGCTAGAAAGGCTGTGGTCTTAGTTTCGGACCTTCCTTCTGGCAAAGATAAGGCAGAGCTCCAGCCCTGGTATTGCTCTGGGATCATTCCATATATTTTGAGTTAAAGCATTAGTGATGGGAAAGAAAACAGGGATGCAAAATCTGGGCTCGAAAGAGGCTATGTCTCTTTTGTTACCAGTTGCTGTTGACTGGCCTGACTTTCTGATTTTTTTCACTGTCTTCAGAAATCAGGTCTTGATTATCAAAACCACACTTAAGATTCACAAAGGATTTAGGGATTATGATTAAAAAACCTTTTGAATTTGTCTGTATATAAATTTTTAATTCTAAATACCCATTTATTTAAAAGTAGGCATACTAAAGCTTTAGTTCAATGAACTGTGTTCACCAAAAGCCAAATCCGATCTACCTAAATAAGAGAAATAATAACTATAATAATAAGAAATACATGAGAAAAGTCAGAGAAGGGAAAGAAAGGGAAGCTAATTTTTTTGAATCCTGCTCTTAGCTGATGCATTGACATCAAACACATCATCACTAGCATAGAATCATAGAATCATACTATCATGGACTGGTTTGGGTTTGAAGGGACCTTAAAGATCCCTTAGTTCTAAACACACTGCTGTGGGCAGGGACATGTTCCAGTAGACCAGGTTGCCAGAGCTCCATTTAACCTGGCTCTAAACCCTTTCAAGGCTGGAATACTCACAACTTGTCAGAAGCACCACTCTCTCTAGAAACTGAAGGTCTTCCTGGGCTTTTGGCAGATTTATAAAGCTAGAATTTCCATATAATTATTCTAAATTATTGGCTTTATTCAAGAGAGAAGGAACACTTAAGTGAAATCCCAGTATAGGAGAGAAGCTGCCTCTGCTTACTTTTGGCCCAAGATTAATTTGGTTGTAAAATACAAGTCAGGAAAGATACATGTAGATCCCTGCAGAGTATTCTTCAGTTTGGATTTCTGTAATGGTGTTTTATAACGCTCTTTAGGTGACAGCTTATTTCCCAAAGTTGCCATGTAAATTATGATATTAGTGTTAAGGAGACCCTTAAACTCTTGATATTTAATTTTAAGCAACTGTTGAAGACTTTAGTGCACACAAATCTTCTTAGGCATCAAGTCCAACACCTTGAAGTTTAAAAGGAGTTTTATTTTAGGTTTCAGCAAAAATATTTATAGAGCTTCTGTAAGAGTGGCATCAAGAGATACCATTTGCTTACTATTAAAATAAGTTGCTATTAATATTACTATTATTAGTTATAACTATCCTTTTTAGAATTGTAATAATAAATTATAAGAATGTTTTGCAAATTATAAGAATGTTTTGTAATATTATACTGAATTATTACATGTACAGAGATTCCACTGGCATCAATTATTTGCTGTTATTATTGCTGTCAATGGTTATGATCAATGATATGTTGAAAAATATTTCAAGAACATTTGGAGTCCCCAGCTGAGCTCACAGCCTCATTTTGCCAGGCTTTACAAAACCACACAGCAACAGATTATGCCTCTCAGTATAAACAGATGTAAAACATAAGAAGCTGTTGGTATGATTTGATAAGGAGAGGAATACTTTTAGGTAGTGCAAGATTAATTCTTATTTTAGTTGACTAACGCCATGATTTCAAAACTGCAAATCATTCTGGCTTTAGTAGAGCTTTAGTTCTGTCTTTTTGGTGTTGTTCCAGAATATAGAGGATAATTGTTAATGTGCTTTCTAATTTACTCACTTTAAAATACATTAATTCAGTAATTTGACTTTAGTTTGACTTGCTATAAAAATCCATTGGGACAATATTTAACAGTTTTCAGCAGTTAAACCATTAATCAGATGATAGAAAAAACCCCAAGAATATTGTCAAAAAATCCCCACCTTGAGAAGTTCTTATCAAATACTCAGGTGACACAACATGAATTCATTGGAACTGAGTGAGCCTGTGGAGGATCTAACTCAGTGTGGTTATTTAGCAAGTTAGTGATTTTTGATGGACCTTTTGTGTTCTCAAAGAACATGGAAAAATTGGTTTAACCTTAAATACTAATATCTTTATGGTTACATATTCAGAAATACAGTATGAAACAGTAGTAATTTAGGATTTTAGGTATAAGTCTAATGAAATGCCTAATGAAAGCAAGACCCCTCATCACAGACTGATCATAGATGATAAGTTGTCTTTCTAACTCCTTATAATATATGACAGGAAATGGAACCACATTCTGCAAACATAAATCAAGAAGTATTTACTTTCTCAGTTCCCTAGAAAGCCCTCTCAGAAGGTTTAAAAAAACTTCAAGTTGGATCTGTTTATTTTCTTCTTTTGCAATGTCTGTCTCAGGGTTTTTCCCTTTTCATTCCCCCATGCCCCTGATAACAAAGTTGCAGCTTTTAGTGATCATTTTTACATCAGGTTGGAAATAATCTATTATTCATGAGATTGAATTAAAATTTTCTGGACTCTAGTGAAATGTTGATTGCTTTAATTTCACTTCCTTATTCAGCACGGTCTGGAAAAGTTGCAGGTTGAGAGACACCTCATCTTTCAGAAGCAAAATGCTGCTGTCTGTATTGGGTGGGTAAGAGTTGTACAGTGGCCTCCTGCAGGATACACGTCTCAGCTCAGCACTGAAAATGTTTCATTTGCATAGAAATTCACCATATTGATTGTAACAGAAAAGACTACAGATAATAAATGTGATAAAAGTCTGTGCTGCTCAAATGAGAACTTGTTTTTAGCCTGCATGAAAGCTCAGTTGGAGCTTCTGTGATAGGGCTAGTCTCTGAAAATGTTTGTCTCATAAGCATTTTAAGAAAATCTGCATGAAGTGATATAGAAAACCAAAGGAAGTGACAGCTTTATGCTCATGACAGTGAGACAGCACTGTAATTTGAAAATGCTTCCAATAAAATAGGAATGAATGTACTTTCCTTGATCTGACAACTTCAAAACATTTTCTGGCTACTGTTCTTTATAGATATGCTGTGGCATGCCACATGCATTTTTGGCATGTATTGCAGTAGCAACAACTTTACATTTCCTGCAGGTTTTCAGCATTCAGGTAGGTATAATGGCTTTCCCTATTCCTTGCTGTCTTTTATTACCTTATCTGGTAGTTGAAAAGGACATCTGGTGTCTGCACATATAGAAGGCTTCAAATCTCAGATTCACATAAGAAATCTTGAAGAATATTGGACAAAATGTTTTTTTTTTTTTTTAATAGATGATAACCCTTGTCTCGAAGATTGCTAACAACAGGAAACTTAAGTGTTTCTATTGTAACAATTCATAGTGACAATTAAACACACAGACAAATGGATTTGGCTTGCTCTGTCCTCTGTTAAACATCTGAAAGTCAGATGCTGAAATATGATCTAGTCAGCCTAGACTCCCTTGTCAGCCAGGTAAGAAAAGTGACCCCTTATGCACCTCCTAAGGGTGATTGATTCCTAAGGAGTTTTTAAGATAGGTCCTTTGAATTGTCTAGGAGTGTGTATTTCTCCAAGTAAAGGAGCCTCTGGCTTCAGATATGAATGCAAATTTTTCAAGTCTGAAGTTAATTATCCTTAAACCTGTCCTTGAGTGCTTCAAGATTTTGACACCCAAAGACAATAGAAGCTTCAGATGGTACAAGGGATCATGTCAGCAGTCCTTGCCCAAATTATGTCAAATACAGTACAGTTTAAACAGCTGATAAAGATGATTTTATGCTGTGGTTTTTTATCTAGTGAGGATGTAAAAAAAAAAATTTCATGGTAGGTGTGTGTGCCTGTGCATCTCTACATACAACACACTTGATATTTAAGAAAACAGTATTATACAAAACACGAACAATATAAACTACTCTTAGTCATCATAACAGTATTAGCTCAAGGAAGATATTTAAAGGTTCTCTGTTGAAACATCCCAAAATGACCCTGATCAAGGTTAAAGGGCATTGCTTCTTTCTCTTTTTCCTCTTTTTCTTTCTCAGCCTGTGCTGCCACAGGCCCGTTTCTGTGAACTGTGGGCACTTGACAGCACTGAGTTCTACAGCACAGGTGAATGGAAATACAGGGATTCAGCAGCGCTGGAACTGAACTCGTTTTTTCAGCGCTAAACATCTGTCTTTCAATTTCATAGTGCAAGGGAGGGTCAAAGGCAAGCAGTCACAGAATAAAGTCTCACAATTCACCTCATGCATGAAATCACTGGAGAAAAGGGGTTGCAGGACCAACCAGCTCCCTGCTTTTCATGCTCAGCCCATGTCAGAGCAGACCCCTCTCTGTGGATTCAGGGGTAGCCAGGGGAATGCCAGCTGTGGTCTGTGCTCCCTGTGCCACCGTGCACATCCTCTTGTGGTGTGTCACAGTGCTGGCATTGGTGCTAGCATGTGCCATCTGCCCTTAGCCCCAGAGGAAAACGAAACTGAGCAAGCTTTTACAGGGGACTTGCAGCATTTAATGGGGATGGATCCCATTACACCCAAGGCAAGAGATACAACTGAGATAAAAAACCCTTTGGCTGACAGCAGCTTCTTTGAGCACTGCACCTGGTGCCAACAGATTGATTTGAGCACAGATTTATCCTGGACAAATCTGTGGAAGATGCATTAGCTGCAAAAAGAGGTAAACAGATTTGCAAGCTTAAAGGGTCAGGGGAATCACAAATCTCTCAGCTGGAATGAGAAGGAACTGATCTAAGGCCAGTTCTTGAGGGAGTGGTAGAATTCACTGTAGATTAGACCATGATAAAATTAACAAGAATGTGAGTAGAGAAGAGCTCTGAATTCAGAAATCAAAGCTGGGTTTTCAAAATTTCAACCCAGTGTCTGAACCATCAGACTTACTGTTCCTTTCCAACTAAACATCTGAAGCACATTTTATTTATACTTTTGTAAAAGGTTGGTCATTTTTCCATACTTTTCCACTATAAAGAGCTGTGAACACAATTGGTATTTCATGCTTATTTTCTCAAGATATTTTATCCTCGAATATATGGCTTGGCTTTATGGTAAAGTAAGATATTAAATAAGAAAGGATCAAAATCTTCAGTATTTGTTCTGCATCAGGGGAGAATGTTATACTGACATAAAAAGTAAACTTTATTTTTGTACATCTGTCTATCTTACTGTTCTGCTTATGACACAGACTGTAGAAATGGAAATAACACCAAGTCTAATGTTCAAAAACCAAACTAAAGAAAAGGCAAATTTTTATTTTTATCAAGAGCTAATAGACTCCAAAGGAATATTACAGGTTTGAGGGTTTTTTAAACTGTTTCATAGGTTTCTCATTTTTTTCCCTCTAGTTTGGGTTTTAGAAACTCTGAGCTGAGGACAAATGAAAATTTTTGGTTCTGTTTATATATTTCTTCTTAAATCACTGTAAAAACCCTTGGCTTTTGGTGTCACAATAATGAATAAATTAATTATGGATAGCTATAAAGTGAGTGCTATTACAACTGTTTAGAATATGATAAAAATATTTTTTCACCTTTTCAATCAGAAAATATAGCATGTATTATAACTTCAATAGCAAATGAGTATATTTAATGTTGAGCTTCCTTGAGATTACTGCAGTGTTATCTTTTTTTGACATTAAGCACAATTTTTAGTTCAAAAATAGTTTCCTTCAGAAGTAATATGCTAGTATTTGTGTTACAATTAACATGTTAAAATGAAGGGCATTTAGATTTATTATTAGTAAATGAGAATACTGCAAAATTCACATTAATATTAGTCTTAGAACCTTATATATTTAAAATATTCTGTAACATAACTATATATAGGAAATTCGGTTTTAATATGTCAGATAGTTTTATCATCTTACAGGCAGCCCTCCAAAGTTAATAATGTCAGGAAATATGAAGTGTTTTTGACTATAAGATTAGACATTTTATTTGGAAAAGGGATTTAATTTTCATTTCAAAAGTAGATTTCATGCCCCATGAAATTTAAATGGTGACATTTAGAAAAAGTTCACTTTATTATAATGTAGTGAAAAATTATAGTGTACATGCCTCTTGCTCAATCCATCAAGACTGCTTCTGGAAAGACCAGGAATCTTTTTGCAGGTAAAAAAAAAGTGAAATTCACTGAATAGTCAGTTTCACCAATTGTTCATTCTCAGGAAACATTTGGCTGGCAGAATTATTTACTTCCTTAATTGCATTCAGTGGAGTTTGAAAACAAAACTTTGAAATATATTCAAAACTTTCCTTTTTATTTAATGACATTTCTTTGCTGAAAAGGTTTCACTTCTACAGAGAAATTCCAAGAATACCTGATCAATTAAACAGACAATGGTGGTAACTCTTTATTAGACTTGACTAAGCAATGCTGTGATCCCACATCACCTTCTCAAGAAGTAGGAGTTGTCTTATGCAAGAAAGATCTGTACATATGCTTCTTCTTAAGAAAGTTAATGGAGAAGAGTCTCTTACCTTTGAAAATATGCAAGTGAAGCCTTCTAGACCAGTGCTCAGAATATCTATAGGCATGTCTTGATGTTTATCATTTTATAAGAAAGAAAGGTGAGCATTAAAAGGACAGAAGCAAAAGTAAATGTTTAAGTGCACTTCCACAGGCCATCTCTGCACATTTAGGGGCGAAGAGCTGCCCCCAACAAAATTATGGCCAGTCCTCTGTGCAGACAGAGACCAGCAGAGACAAGATGTGGGAAATCAGCTCAGTGGACGTGCTAATATTGTCTGGGGTAGAGTAAATTTCCTTCACAGTAACTACTATGGAATTGTCTTTTGGATTTGTGCTGAAAATAGTGTTGATAACACAGGGATGTTCTTGTTACCATTGAGCAGTGCTTACACGGTGCCAAGGCCTTTTCTCTTTCTCTTACATCCCACCAAGGAGTTGGAGGGGACACAGCTGGGACATGTAACTGCACGTGACCAAAGGGACCTCCCAAACTTATTGGCATCATGTTCAGCATATAAAGCCTGGGGAAGAAGGAAGGAGGAGACATTCAGAGTGATGGTATTTGTCTTCTCAAGTTGACTGTCACACATGATGGAGCCCAGCCCTCCTGGAGATGGCTGAACACCTGCCTGCTGTGGGAAATGGTGAATGAATTTCCTGTTTTGCTTTGCTTGCATGTATGAGTTTTGCTTTCCCTATTAAACTGTCTTTATCTCAAGTCATGAGCTTTTTCCCTTTTGCTTTTCTGATTCTCTCCCCAGTCCTGTTGGTGGGGGTGTGAGCGAGCGGCTCTGTGGTGCTTAGTTGCCAACTGGGGTTAAACCACAACAGCAGGCTATCTTCAAGTACCATTGATAAAAAAAAGATTTGTTGTAAGGAGGAAACAGGCCAATTTACTGCCTTTCAAGTGCCCTGGCTGTTCTTCAAAAAGAGGTGGGTAGTAAAAAGCAGCCATCCCTTACATTCCCCAGTTGCCCTGTTAACAATACATTTTTGTTAAGCATGTAGTAGCAATGCAGCTGTGACCTGTGATTCATAGTTTTGTAGTTGGATAGATATATATGAATCCTACTGCTTCAGTTAGTATCAGCCAGAAACTGACCATTAATTTCATCAATCAACAACTGAGCCTCATGGACTGGTTACAATTAGTGTTAACTAAATGGTGTATAACAGCATGTATAAGCCCTGGCTGATGTTGTGATTCTCACTGGGCTTTGCTTTTTTTTTAGAGAAACTGCTTACACCTCAAAGAACTTTTTGATATAAATGAGGGGAAAAAAAAAAGGAAAAAAAAGATGAAAGAATAGATATCTTCATATTAAAGCAAAAGTTCAAAACCCAGATCCAGTAAGGAACACATTCAGCTGCACATTCCCAAACCTTTGGTAGAAGTGTTATAAAAAGATTTCTATAGAATCATAGAATGGCCTGGATTGGAAGGAACCTTTAAGACCATCTAATTCCAGCTTCCCTGCCATGGGCAGGGAGACCTTCCACCAGATTAGGTTAATCAGATTTCCATCCAACATTGCCTTGAACACTTCCAAGAATGGAGCATCTACAGCTTCTCTGGGAAATCTCTTCCAGAGCCTCACAGTAAGAAATTTCTTCCAAATAGTCAATATAAACCTAGATGAGAGAAGAAAACATGTGACAATAAGGAAAAAGTTGTGAGTTCACTGAATAAAATACAGAAGCAGGAATGTAGTGGATGATCTGGGTGTAGAAACTGCAGATCAAATGGGGGAATTTGCTATATTGGCTTCTCTGGCTAGTTTAGGAAGAAGCTTTAGCATTATTTAAGAATTTACAATTGATTTATTCTTGGTAAACCATCCATAATTTTAAGAGAATCAGTTAAATGGAACATGGTTACTTACCAAGTTCCCAAAGAAGGAAGGAATGTCGTGACAACTTTTTGCAGTTTTCCTCAGTTTGTGAAGACAGTTGTTTCATCAAGTGTAAGAAATAGTTCTGAAAGTATTATATTTCTATAATATTTATGAAATTATTATATTAGGGGTCTGAAAAAATGGATAAAATTTACAGGCATAAAACTTTAGCCAAGGAATTAGATAATATAAAATTAAAGTGACTTTTAATGCCTAAATACAGAGAAGAAGAAAAGTTGCCAGTCTAATGTATGAAGTAGCAGGTAGGTTAGAAGACTTTACTGGTAGATGTAAGTCATGTCTATGTATTGATTGCCTATTTTACCTCAGGTGTCAATGTTTAAGGACATAAATTTTGCATACAATTAACAATTAAGCAAGGTTGCTGAAGAAGAATGCAATCTTACACACTTGTCTGGACACAAGTTGTAGCTGATGAGCCACATTGGTTAAGACGTTCAGTAATCTAGTGTGCTTAAAAAGTTTTATTAAGAATAATCCTGATAGTATTGATTAATTGATGACAAGATAAGATTTAGAAGTACTAAAACTCTTTGCCAATCTCTTTCGTTTATTTAAAAGGAAGTCTAGCTTCCTACCCTCTGGATTTAATTTTCTTACACTGTATCATCCTGAAGTTACAGAATAAATGTTTTGCGAGGATCTATTTCTCTCTATATGAAATGCCATAAATCTATTACATGGCATAGTGGCCACTACAGGAATTACTCTGCATTTTTGATTTCCACATCTCAGTCAAACCAGAGCAGCAGGGTGGTCCAGCAGCAGGCGGTGCTGTGCAGTGCAGATGATCCAGTTTTCCAGGGGTCTGTGCATTACTGTTTTTCATTGGCTCTAGGAACTGAGTCAAGGTGATGAACACCTTTTTTTTTTGTGTAAAGCACCTTTTCTTTTGTATACTTCTGTTGTCAATATTGTTGCTCTGTGCATTATTACGTTGCATTTCAGTAAATGGTTATTTCAACCCATAATCTCTGCCTCTGTCCCTCTCCCATCAGAGAGGGTGGGGGGACAGGGAATGGCTTGTTTGAAGTTTAGTTCCTAGGTGGTGTTAAAGCACTCCAATACTTTATATATACTTTATATATACTTTATATATACTTTATATATACTTTATATATACTTTATACATACTTTATATATACTTTATAGATATATATAACACTTTATATATAGAGGCAAAGAGATTAAGTATCTCCCCATTAGTGTTATTAACGATAGCCTTATTTGTCTCTTTCAGCATTTATTATTTACTTGCTCCTGAAAAATGCATTTTATTTCTGTTAAGAATCAACATTTTAGTTGTACATTGTTTCCATGGTATGACCTAAAATTTTAGCAGCTTTTTCTATCATCCTTAAAACTTCTCCCTGTGGATTTACTAAGGACTTCTCATCTCCTACAAAAGAATCCAGCTAAAGCATAGAGCAAAGGAGGAATTTCAAGTCTCTAGGCTTGTTTTCTTTAAAATAAGAATTTTACCAAGTATTCTGTGTACCGAATATTTGTACAGAACAACACAGATAGTTTCTACCTGTGTGTTCTACACACTCATTTTTATAAAAAGAGGAAAAAGAGAATTCATCACAACAGATACAACAAATTCAGTCCCTATCCCACAGATACAGATATCCCACAGATACTCCCTCAAATGAGTTTTCTGTTCAAGAAAGCTGTTTTGAAGCCAAAAAAATGTTATTTTTCTCAGCAATATATGCTTTTCCTCTCATTTTATGATGTTTTCACTCTTGATAGAAAACAATCACTGCTCTTATCACTTTGGGAAATGAATTCTTTTTAAGCACAGATTAATACAATATTGATAAAAGCCATTGTTATGTATATATATCTGTAGTGAACAAAAGTAATTTTGTTCCTCGAGACTTTTTAAAGCTGCAGCATTATTGGCTGTCTAAGTCTTATTGATTTTCCTCATGCAAGGATATGGAGCTTTTTGCAAGTAATGAAATGCTAGGGTTCAGTGTGGTGCATCTTTCATTAAATCTGCAGTGATGAAATCTGTTTAATAATGTGTACGACATTGTTTCCCCTCCCCCAGCTTTCATTTGGGATGGAGATGTAATTGAATTGCTTTTCTTTCATATTTTATATGGACAGGTAGTAAAATCCATGATATTTTTAAGACATTGTGAAATTCAACTTTCTTGTCAAGTTAGAACCTTGCTTTTATATATATGTATATTTTTCATGAGGACATATAAAAGAGATCAGAAAATATACCTGTTCAAACATTGGATTAATAACCAGAACTAAACAAAGAGTAGAGCAAAATGAGAAGGAAAGTAATTGTCAAAAAAAGGGCCCAGACTCAGTCCTTAATCCCAGAATTACATAATCTTATGGATACTTTTATAGAAAAGAATAATCTATCTGAAGATGGGATGAATATTGTAAACAAAATTGAAGCTTTGCTTACAATGAAATGAATAAATGTGGCTAAAGATTCAGTTATGTCTCATGAAAAAGAAATCTCTAAATTTTTATTATTTTAAAAACGGATGATAATTTTTTTTTTTTTTTTGTTATTGAGCACTTGGAATATAAACAGGATTATGTTAAAATGTTCAAGTTGAATTTACAAAGCAAGATTCTAAGTCATGGTCAATGCTTTAGAATATTAATCGTAATATAGAGAACTGGAACTGAAAAGAATGGAGGCAATTGTCCTTTGCACTGCTTAGAGAAATATGTATTAGTTCAGAGAAAATGTTGAGTAAAATATTTGAGCTTGAATTGTAGCTATGTCAATGATATTGATAAATTACAGATAAAACTTAAAAATTTAAAAAGCCTTTTTCCATGAATAAATAAATGCATAAACAAAACTATCTCTTTAAATATTAATCAGGTCAATTTATTAAGCCTGACACTGTCTTTGCAGTGTAGCAAACTCTATTTCTTCAGATAAGGATGCTGTGCTTGAAGATTATTTTAGTGCTGTCCATTGTCAGAACTTTTGTGTCCATTTTAAAATCCAGATGAAGCTCATAAAAGAAAACCTCTTTCTACACTTTCTTTCCTTCTAATAGATAGACAGAGTTTTATATTTCAGCTACACATTAACACTTGATTTTTTCAAAGCCACTAATTCTATACTATAACGACTAACTACTCAGTTCTGATGGGTGCATTGTACAGATCCAGTTCTTCAGCTTCCTCTAGTTTGAATCAACTCATTGTTTCAGTATCTTCAAATATAAATCCTCTGGTCTCCTCTTCTGCTTGTTTAAAATTCATTGATGTGATACAGGTCTGAAAATAATGGACCTGTAAACTGTTGTAAATTGAAATTAAGGAAAAGCACTGGGTTTATTCCAAGGAAAAATAGCTGTTGTGGAACTATGATTTTAAGAGGAGAGAACAGCACTGTGATACAGTACAGCTGAACCATTGAAGAAGTTGTTTACAAATGTCCCTCAGTTACATGAAATGTTATAAGACAAATGATTTGTCCTCAACAGAGTATGTATGTAGACAAAGAATGGTCAGGGACTGGAGCCATGACTGCCTTCACTGCTTAAATGCCAGCTCACTCTCTGCATTTAGGCTGGGCTGGTTCTGAAATAACACTTGCCTACAGGGGTCTAAATCTAAGCAATATGGGTACAAATCAGATGATGTCACTTTGCTTGGGATCATCCTTTGCTCTTTTACTACTTATCCACTGTAGATAGCCAGTGAGTCCTCACATGCATGAAATGCCCCTTATAAATCTGATGATACTGGAGACATTACCAGTTGAAAACTTGTATGGCTTTCTTTCTCAGCATTGATAGGATGATAAAGGACAGACCAGTAGGCATTAGTAAGTGGAGGACATAAGCATGGACATACCCAAGCCTGTCTTCTTCAAATAGCATGGAGTGTATGGGGAGAGGGTAAGTAATCAGTCACCCTCCCTCTTCCTTATTTTACATCCTTCAGTCCTGAGATCAAATTAATCAGGAAATGAATGCAATCTAGGGAGAAATAATCTGTGTCTGCTCTAAGATATCACGTCCCTCTTACCCATAAAATGGCAATTATTTTTTTAAGGGAACTCCTAGAAATGCAATTCATCTGAAGGTAGGATCATGCATTTTTTATGTCTCTATAGATTATAATCTTGTTTTATATCTTTGCAATAGTTATCATATAATTAGCATAGATGTTTGTTCAAAAATTAGTCTAAATACTTTGAAACATTTAATAATTCAGAAGTCTTCTCTGTGACTTTATGGTGGTGGTACATAATAGCCCTGATTAAGGTTTAGAGTAATTTCAACTGTTTTCAGTATTTTGTCACCACTAGACTAGGCCAACCTCACATATTTTTTCCTATACAGGCTTTTCTCTTAACCACCTGAAGAGTTATAACAGCCTGAGTTCTCATATTACCCATCCTGTTCCCCACTGTTACTTTGCCTTTTCAGTAAGCTCTCTTCAGTGATAAATACAAATATGAATAGCGCTTACAATTCAGTCTCTTCTAAAAAACCATTTCATTAATTTCTCTGTATTTGTATCTACTCATGACATTTATGTACTCTGCTGTTGTTCACTCTTCTCTTGTTGGCTTTATTACTCCTCTGATGTGCAGGTTTTGGAGATTTCTTCTATCTTGTGTGATGGAAGGCCACTCAGTATGCATTCCCTTTCCTTGTCCTTGTTTCCTTGTTTTTTTTCTTTAATCCTGCTCTTTTTTTCCACATATAAGCCACTTATCTGAAAAGACTGAATGTAGTTTTCTTGAATATAATACATCTTTCTTATACTCTGATGAAACATTGAAATGAAGCAATCTGGTTAAAAAATGCAAAGAAAGAAAACCAATCTCTCTATGTATAGCAGAAAAAGCATCCTTAAAGTAGTCTCAAAAAACCAAAATCATAATTCTGTTTTTTAACCTGAACCAATTTTAGTGGAATCAAAAGGAAAATATCCATTACTAAAGCATTTAAAATTCCTCAGCTTTTATTGCTTTTTTTTTTACAGACACTGTAGAAATGACACAGAAATTATCAGCATTTATACATTTCTTTGGCTATGTTTTGCTAACAATGAATTTAAATTATTTCTAATTTCCAGTTTAGATAACATTTTATTGGAAAGATAGGAGAGGAACCAGCTGGAGGAACAACCTCTCTTATAAATGCTTTAAGAAAGCCACACTAACCATATTATGTTAATTACAGTTTTGAACTCTTGTCCTTTTCCACACTAGCATTAGTTTAAGTGTCTTTTGCTGCAGTTTTCTTAGAATGTGCCACAGCTGAACAACACTTTTTGGAAGCTTTCTGGGACATCTCACTGGTATTGACTGGACTGGATGGACAAGAGTTCAAATTCCCATAAAGCTTAAAAAGAGATTTTGGAAGAATCCAGTCACTTTAAGAAAGCTTTCCAATACAAAAGCCACTTGTAATAGGCAATTTGTGTGCTCACTCAAAAGCTAAAAATTGTCTCACCAGCTATTTGTCAAAAGAAAGGAAGCCGGGTTACAATCCATCTCTACTTGAGAAATTTATTCTGCAATATTGTTGCTTTTGAAGTCTAGACCTCAGCTTCTTGTCATCCAGCTTCATCTAGAGCATTGTTTTTCATTGATTTTTCTTTTCTTTAAGACGATTTTCTTTCTTTTTCATATAGTCATGCCAAATAAACCCATAGTCATAACCCATCTTTATCACAGAATCACAGAATAGTTCAAGTTGGAATGGCCTCAGGAATTAATTTCATTCAACCCTCCTGCTCAAGCAGGACTCCCATCCATGAAGTTGGATTTTAACTTTTCGATGAAATGTGTGGAAATAAAGAACATGGATGGACCTGAGTCATATATATGTCAAATCACTGCCTTCCAGATCCTGGATTTAGCTCTCTATATTGTGCTTCACTACACTGGATTTATGTGTCCTTTGGATCAGGAAAGGCATTCTCCTAAATCTAAACCTTGGAGATCAATGGAGCAAAGCAGTGGCAGGTTGGGAGCAGCAAGAAACAACAAAAGCATAGTCCTAGATAAAGGGAAAGTTTTCAAACTCTTGTTACTAATTGCAGTTTTGAAATTCACAAGTTCACTGCCTTTTGGGGGGGAGGGAGGAGTTTATTTGTGCAGTGTTAACAAGTCACTTCTGTCAATAGATAGGAAAGATGGATAGAAGAAATGGGACCCAATCTGGATTCAACATCTTCATGAGTAGTCTAGCATGGTGAAGAATGAGGAATGTCAAGTGTTGGGATGTTTAGAAAGAGAGTTTGTATAGCTTCTGGGAGAAAAACACAGCTCATATCAGCACTTATTAGATGAAAGTGACTTTTTTCACTTTTGGGACACCTTATACACTTCAAAGCACTTAGCTATTGGTAAGGATAGTAGGAGTGCTGGGAAGTGTAATGTTTCATCTTCTTTGAGGCAGAAATAGCAGAAAATTTGGAAGGCCAAATAGAATTATAGGATCTTGAAGTTTGGAGAAGACCTCCAGGATCATCAAGTCAAAGCTTTGCTCAAACACCTCCATATCAACTAAACCATAGCACTAAATACCAGTCATTTCTTGGAAATTTTCTGGGCATGGTGACTTCTCTGACTCCCTGGGCAGGCTGTTCCAATGCCTAACCACACTTTCAGTGAAAAACCTGAACCTGCTCTGATACAGCTTGAGGCTATTTCCACTTTTGTCCTGTCAGTTGTTGCTTGGGAGAAGAGGTCAACTCCTACGTTGCTACAACCTCTATTCAAGTAGTTGTAGAGAGTGGTAAAGTTTCCCCACACCCTCCTTTTCTCCAGGCAAAACAGCACCACATGCCTGGCTGCTCTTCATATGCCTTTCTCTCCAGGCCCTAAAACTTCTTATTCCAAAATGATAAAGTCTGATTTAATACAAGTGATCTCAAGCAATAGAACAGATGACCTGCTTATGCAGTACCAGTTGCCCTCCTTGTCTATTCCTCTGGTTAAACTGAGCAATTCCTTTCCTTTGAAAAAGCAGCTTGACTGATTGTAATTAATTGTTGCTGTAAGCCAGTGCTTTAAATGCCAGTAGTAGTTATACTTAATGAAGTAAGTGAAAATGAAAATGAAATGGATAGTTCCTTGTCAGAGGAGGAAAAAAATACAAAGAACATCCAGACTAGAGGAACTGTATATAAATATATATAGAAGAAAATAACTGTTATAACTTATTAGAGAGCATAAAAGAAATGTAAAGACTGAATCAAAAGAAGTATGTTTTGCCCAGCTAAATAGGAATCTGTCCTAGTTAATAGGGCCAAACTATATTGTAATATGTGCTACTCCCTTATGTCAAAAAACCCAAAAAACTGAGATAAAGCAGAGATGTTAGAGGAAGACATTCTAAGAAGTATAAGGCAAGTAATTAATAATGAGAAATCTTCTGGGAATACTAAATGAAAAGGAAAAAAATTTGCATACTACTTTGAGCTAGGCTGCTGCACAGACCTAATTTTTCAAATTTCAAGGACAGTTACTGCTCAGGAATGCATTTTGTGATAAAGACCTGATTAGTGATAAAGAATGCTTTTAGAATCCCCAGAAACTGTACATTAAGATTTAAAATACCAAGATGAACTTGTAATGGGGTAAAAAGCTAGTAATGATACTGTGCCACAACAGATCTCCCACATTCCAAAATACCTAACAGGACAACCGAAATCAAAAGTGCTTTCTACTACAGTTGTCAGCTTAGCATGTCATGAATATGTTAGAACTGTATTGGAAGAGCTTAGTTTGAATTTGTTGTGCCAGTCCTAAACAGCTTTGGAAACTCAGGTGATCTCAGGTCTTTTCAAATATTGCAGATTAGAGCTTGGAAAAAAGCAGATAATTCGGTTCTGTTTATTTGGTTTGTAGTGGAGGGGACATCCAGTTAATCCCCACAGTTACTCTAAATCCAGATGAAGCTTAACATCACCCTGAAAAACTTTTGCACCTTTTGTTTCACTGCTGCAAGGATTTCTATGGCTAAATTTACCACAACTATAGATGGTAGGGTTGAGTCTGTGATCCAGACCAAACTTATCATACACAGAGCATATAAAAAAGAGTGCAAGATTGAGGGTACATCAAGAGAGGGAAGGGAAGAGAATATCTTAGACCTATGGGATAGGACTTGTTATTGAAGCAACTGTGGGCTTGCAAACTGTGAGAGAAGGCCAGCACACTGATGCTGCCAGTAGCTGCCTCTATGTGTCCAGTCTGTCCTTCTGCCTATGTCTGATGAATAGTAGTGAGTCTCAGGATAAGCTTGAAAACTTTACTAGATCAGTAAGAATTGCATTTGCCTTGGCATAAGAACTCTATTTCTCTTCCTAGTTGAAATAGGACAGCTCTTATTAATTTTTTGTTGTGATTTCAACTAAACCTTGGCTGACTATATCTGTGTTAAGAAAAACCAAAATAAAACATGATCAAAAAGAAAGAACAACCCCACAAAAAGATATGCCCAAGGGGTAGCCTTCTGCACCAGCCTGTGACTGTTTTGGCTACTGAATTCTTAGTGTCATCACTGGTAGAGTTTTGGCTGTGCCAAAGTGTTCACTCAAATTTTGTCGGAACATAAACTGATGAGAGAAGATGCCAAGAAACACTCCCAAAAGGCATCATGGACAGCACTGCTCCGTATTTGGGTCTCTCTGCTCTGTTTAATTCCCTAGCACTATCCCAGCAGACTTTGAATCCTCAAACTCCCCCATACATTTTTTATGAGACACTGCAGATCTTCAGTATGTGTCATGTATTCTCAGAGTCAGCTGTAGAGTTTTCTTCAGAGATTTTGAACTGATAAAAATAGATAAAATAGCACCCAGGTCTCCTTGCCAGAAACGGACTACATAAGGCCTGAAAAAGATATGTAGCCAAGTGCTACCCTGAGAGGAGGTGGCTCTACTGTGTCACTTTGCCTCGGGGACAGAGAATGGATCTTTCTACAGCTTCATTTACTAACATCCATGTGCCAATGTCTGCTGGTCTGCTGGGAACCTAAAAGAACACTTGTTGTGTGACAGCTCTCTGAAGCCGAAAGAAAATTCAGCAAGATCTCAGTTCTTGCTGCAAAACAGAGGCATCTTTTGTTGTCCCTTTTCTGATTCTCCTTTCTGGCACCTGTAAGACGTCACTGCAGTTTCAGGCATGGTGAAGGGTAATTTTTGCTGCCAAACACCTTAACTTCCTTTCTGATATAATTTAATATAGAACATAAATTATTATGTTTTTGTTTTAAATACATTTATCTTAAACTGTAACAGAGCAGGTGTGCATTCTGAAATATCCAGTAAACTCCTCACAGAGGGCTCCTTCTTTTCTGGAGCTTCTAGGGCCTCTCTTGCCACTCTCCTACCTGTTTAGCAAGAAGGACTTTGTGAATTCTCCATTCCTAAACGTTTCACAGACTCCATCAACAAGTCTTGGGAGAAGGGGGCAGAAATCTACGTCAGTCTCCCACACAGGGGCATCTCCCACACTCTCAGTGAAAGTAGCAGTCTTGTACTTCATTACAGTTACCTTTAGCATAATAAAGAATCACTTCTACACAAAAAAAATGTCCTGGTTTAACCCCAGCTGGCAGCTAAGCCTGACACAGACACTCACTCACTGCCTGTGGTGGAATGGGGAAGAGAGAGGAGTAAAAGAGAAAAAGCATGATTTGAGATATAGACAATTTAATAGGTAAAGCAAAAGCCATACACATAAGCAAAGGAAAATAAGGAATTCATTCACTGTTTCCTGTGGGTAGTCAGGTGTTTAGGCAGCCCCAGGAAAGCAGGGATCCATCACACATAATGGATGCTTTGGAAGCACTCTCCCTTCCTTCTTCACCTGCTTTTATATGCTGAACATGATGTCATGGGATATCCCTTGGATCAGCTGGTGTCAGGTGTCCCATCTGTGCAGTGCTGTCCATCAGCTGTCCCACTAAGCTCGAATGCCTGATAGCTGTGGCAAACTCCTAGGTAATGAGAGACTAAAACAACAGTCCTTTGAAGTGGCAAAGCATTTTAAACACTGTTTACAGCAGGATGGATTCAGCAGAATCCTGGCTGAGCTTCTCAGAGAAACGTAGAAGTGCACTCAATTTGTGGTGGACAACAACTCTTACAAAAGAGATATATATGAATACTGTGGGTTTTCAGAGGAAAAAAAGTCTTGATGGGTTAGGGCAGCTTTTAGTACAGAATTTGAGGCCTGAAGCTTTAGATAGGGGTTTGAGGACTTAAATTACACTATGATCACATTATAACTTTATTTTTGAATTCTAGTTAAGGGTCTAAACCTAACAAAACATTTAAGTTCCAAAATTAATTTATAAGCATTAACATAATATGACAGGCTAAATACATATTCAAAGATGAAGACAGAGGCAGCCTCTATTGTTCTTTCACACTGAAAAATGCAAAGAATATTAAAATTACGTAGATAATATTTGTGAAGCATTTGGCTTAGGCTAAAATTCAGTAATGCATGTCAAACTTGCAGGACTGAAGTCTTATTTATGGGTTAAGAAGAATGACCTAGACTAACAATGCATTTTCATGGAAAAATCAGGAGCTAGTCAGGAGAGAGCAGGGAGTTTAAATTTGTGTATACAGCTAGAAGTAAGTTATGGAGCCATCACTATGAAATAAGCATTTACCAGTAGCAAAGTTGTTCAGGGCAAATAGTTAACATGGAAATAAAAGTGTATACAATGAAGAAATATTAGCCTAGATTTTCTGAGCCAACTATCAAATAACAGTGGGAAATTTAAATGCAAAAGTGTTTTCTGTCTTTATTTTATGCTCTTGCTCATGTCTATTTGTGCTCCACTCTTAGCTATAATTTTGCTTCTTTGGTAGAAGTAGTGCTGATTGGAGACATTAAAAAAATGCTAGAAAGTTAATACCCATAAAAGGACTATATAATTTTCTTTTGAGAGTCCATTGTTTGAGTTACTCAAATCTTGAACAGTAAATAGCATGTCTAGCAGAATGGTATTTCTGCAGTGTAATAGGAAATACACCAGAAGACAAAAAGTTAATTGAATTAAATATTGTTTAAGATAGTTTGCTCATGTCAAGCTCACATTGGTTGTAGGTAATAACTGGTTTAGAAAGATCATAATTTTATACTTCATTTTCTTGTTCCTAGATTTTGAATAGTATATTTATCTTGTCTGTCTAATTATAAGATCATCACATTTTATTTACAGAATAATAATAGGACACAAACCCACTACCACCAATGCACACTACATAGTGCTTTTAACTTGTAAAATGCCAAGGCTTTGACATCCTTATAAGAAAGAACATCCAATTTTGTGGGTACTTCCCCTGGTTTCAAAAATTAATGAGAGAAAATAGATTCAATGCATTTATGAAAATTTGAGTCTTGGGTACCAGCATGCTATGAATATTATAAATACCAATGGCATAATAAATTTTCTTCCAAAGTCTCAGAAGATTATGGAAAAATTGCCACAGCTTCAAGAGACAGCTGGATTATGTCCCAAAATAAGGCAGAATTGTGCATATACATTTTTTTTCCTTTATGTCTTGCATTAGTGTGGAATCCATTGTACTTACAGTGATTTCCATTTACTACAGCTTCTTGGCTTGGAGATCTATTTGGCTGAGGTTTGCAAAGTGTAAGTTTGTGTGCAAACTGATGACAAAAATTGAAAAAGAACTGCATAATGCTATATTTTCTTGAGATAATTTCTGCAGCACTTTAATATAGATATCCAAAGTTTTGATTATTACATGGTATTTGATTATTAGATGGTATTTGAAAAATTGCTGAAAAGTTAAATGCTATTGCAAATCTTCACACAGTTCCATAGAATCAACTCCATTTGGAAAATGCTAGTAAACAGAATTTTTGGTCCAATGTTACAAGGTAGAAGAAAATGCCCTTTGATGATATTTTAAAGTTACCAAGGCTGGGGTGGGGGGAAGGGGAACCCTTTAATTTTTTTTTTATTGTTTTTTTGTATTTAAAACCAAGTTATAATTTAAAAAAAACAAAAAAAAAGGAGACAGAGAAAATTTTGAATGCAGTCAACCAGGTTTTGAATTCTCTGAAAAGTTTCTCTCTAGATTTTCTGGGCAAGTTTTCTGTTGATTTAAAAGTATATGCTGGGAACAGAAACTATTAAACAGATTTTGTCTTTATTATGGGGCATTTACAACTCCTCTGGGCACCTGTTCCAGTGCCTCATCACCTTCAAAGTAAACAATTTTTTTCCTAATATCTAACTTAAATCTAACCACTCTCAGTTTAAAGACATTCTCTCTTGTCCTATTACATGCCTTTGTAAAGAATCACCCTCCATCTTTCTTGTAGTGTCCCTTCAGGAACTGAAGACCTTTAGGTCTCGTTCTGATTGCCAATAAATAAAACTTTTTTTCTCCCTAGCGAATGTGTGGATATAGTTTTAGAATTGTATTGTGAATGTTCTCATAGCAATAGTCCCTAGAAGCTGTATCCATAATCTGTGTAAGACACTGTGTTTATCAGTGCACACTGTAGGCAGAGCTACAGGGGATGTGTAGGATGACAGTGGAGGTTCTGTGTGTTCCCTTACCAGAACATGTCAGCAGGAGTGAGTTACAGGCTCCCAGATCCCTCACTGACTAATCTCCAGTTTGTATGTTCCACTTTTCTATGTAATCTTTTAGGTAGCTAGAAGACTGATGTTCCTTGAATTTGATGAATATCTAAACAAGAATACTGCAACTGCTATTGTACCATATATGTGGTTTTTCCCATATATTCTATACAGAGAAACAGAAGATGTTTCTTAATCCATGCTCTACCATTTTTTTTTTTTAACTTGAAGAATCAATTTATGGCTGATAAGGGATGCAAAAATAAAATTCTAACTGCACTGTAAGTAAAACATAAAGACTTGAGAGGTAGTAACTGCTCTCAGTCATTAGCATATCACCATAATCAATCAGCTGGCTTGTTCAGGATGAGGATGCTCCAGTCTCATAGAGATGGATCTGCTGGCAGGCACTTTTAATAATGTTTTAGGAAGGTGAGAGGACGTATTAAAGTTAATATGGTAAAGCTGGATGAAATCTTCTTTTTCAGTAGTGTAAAGAAGTTGTAGGTATGCATGGGTAGCAAGTCTTCTTGTTCAGTCTCTATTAGTGCTAAATCCTCAAATTATTTTTTAGTTTAAAAACATGCTGTAGTTGTAGCAAATTTTGTACTTTGGTGAAAAACCTTTGGAACATTTTTTCCAGATGATGTAAGAAGCAGATGAGGTTGTTTCCCTACAGTCTCACCTTTAACTTCACTGAGAGAATAGATTTACAAAAATTTACATAAATTTGCAAAACCAGGGCATGTGTGTAAGCTTCTATATGTGCTCATTGCACAATTTCACCTGTATTGACCTTTATCTTAGTATATTTTGAATTTGAGCTGGAGACTTCTGCAGTCAGTGGTATTGGTTTCTGTAATACAAAATATATCATGTGTCTGAGCTCAGATCTGTAGCCATACCCTATGGAAAGATATGAAGATAGGAAAAAAAAAATCAAAATTCTATACCTACAATCTAAAAAGAAAAACAAAACCTACCTAAAAATGTGGTTGAGTGAAAACTCCAAGTGTGGGATTCAACTACAACCTTTAAATACCTGTCTGTGTCTGTCTCAAACTGGAGCTGAAATGCATCCCAGACTAAACTTTCTGACCAAGAATTTAAAAAGGTAAAATTTGCACCTACATTTTTGTTCCTATTCTGACACTGATATCTGTGATATGATTCTTTTTCATGTAGATTTTACCATTTATCAGTGTTATAGCTGTTTGTAACCGTATTTTTAATGTGATTTTCGTTTAAAAAACATCCGCTAATCATTGGTTTTAAGTAAAATTAAAAAAAAATCAATATGTTTTCCTTTTTTTTCCCATTATTTTTCTGATTGTTATGGAACATGTGTGAGGATTTTTTAAAGTTTTATACTTTTTCTATCCTGTAGGCACATAATTTATTTAATCTATTCTATATGAGTATTTTGCAACTCATCTGTGCCTTACAAGAAGTTGGAACTTGTCATGAAGAGCATTCTTCAGATTTCACAGAAGAGAAATTCAGAGATTAGTTTCTGAAAGATCAAAAAGGCTTGTTTTTAAAACTATTGTGAAGCTAACATCACTGTAATCTAGACATTAGAAATTGCTTACTTAGTACAAGTACTATATCTGCCTTGAAATCTTAATTTCTTTTTCTTCAAACCTTTTAGAAATGTCCCAGTTGATTGGATGATTTTCATCAGTGAAAAGAAATTACCTAACACAGAGAACTTTAATGTGGTTTTGCTGTCACTAAAGGCTTTGCAAGTCACTGTATTTGGAAGAGGTTTACTTTAACATGAAGCAGTATTCTAAGATTACCTCCCACAGAGAGCTGAATAACCCATTTTACTGTGCATGATGATTTATCAGCATCTCTTTAGTCAATTGGGTAAGTTTAGCTGCATTTGCATGGAGAGCATTTCATACTTAAAATGTATAGAATCATAAGTTGTTGTCTATCTGTTCCAGTAGGCACACCAAAATGATTTAATTAAATAAAGTACCTGTGGAATTTTATGAATGCACATACATGTGCGATAACTCATTAAGTAATGATAATGCAAAAGAAAAAGATCACATAACTTCTAACATCTTTTAGTAAAATTTTTTTTCTTGAACCTGGGCTTTTTCACATTCATATTGTGGCATATCTATACATAAATGTTCCTACAGGGGATTTCAAAGCTATACCTGTAACTAAGCTAAAAACCTACAGCCACAGTTCTCTCAATGGCATAAATTCAGTGTCAGAGGGAGCATTTCCAGCTCTAGTTACTTGAGATATTCAAGAGGTTTTTCCTGCAAGACTACACAACACCTAATGAATATTGTAGGATGTAATGTAAATGGATAGGAAAATTATTTTTGTGGATGCAGACAAATGACAGACCACAAAATACATGACTGCAGTGGTGATATTTCTGAAAGAACTGAAACCTAGTGGAGGCAGAAGGTCATGAAGAAGCATCAAAGAGAATGTGCTGAATCTGTTAGCATGATTTAATTCACAACCAGACTAAGCAATTTGGTGTTAAGCCAGGTGTTGGCTGTTTGCTGCTGACTAGGAAATGTCATTCTGAATGAAAAAAAACCCCAAATTTAAGGGAAATGTTTAGGGCGTCATCAGAATTAAAAAGATTTATTAGGCTCAGTGTTTTTTTCAGCACTATCCACTCTCATTTCTGGTAAAACCAGCATATTTATGTTAAAATACAGTTTAGTACAAGGGTTTATTGCTACAAGAGAAAAAAAATCTGTAAAAAAGAATTATAGTGTTATGTATCAGGCAACTAGTCCACTTTAATATAATACACTATTTTAAATTGCCCAAACTGACATTTAAAAGTAAAGAAAGACATTCCCATAAATACTGTTTTTCTTTAAGGAAACATTAAAAAAGCTGGTTGATTTTCACTTGGTTTACAAACTCTTGATGTTTGATATTCTGCAGTGTCCTGAAACACATTTAAAAACCTGTGTTTAAGATCAGGCACTTGCAAACATCTGCTTGAGAGGATTGTGCTACATTACCTCTGCACAAAGTGGTCCATGGTGATTAAGAGAAGAAAACAGAGTGACATTCAATGACTGCTGGGTCACTGTGCCCTGAAAAGATGGTTTGCAACCTGTTTTCTAAGATTTTTATTTTCTACATTAAGGAATGAAAGGTTTTTTATTTTTTTTCTGTTTTAGTCTGAAGTTACTGTTTGAATCAGATAAACTTGAGTAGAAATTAAGCAATAATTTGTTCTACACTCGATGCACCAAGAGTTTAGAATTAAGTTCAGAGCTACCAGGATCTTATCAGGTCCTTAAAACTGCTGCTTCACCTGTATTATAAAATAGAATAAAAAAGTTTGTCTTATGTACAGTTTTGCTGAATATGGTCTGGATTTGAAAATTCATGTAGTATGGTATACATGGATTAAAAATTCCTTTCTACAGCTAAGTCTGAATATAAGCTCTTGCAGTTTTCTTGAAAGATTATTCACTGCCACTTCTTATCTTTCAGAAGTGACGTTATCACTCCTCTGTAAATGTCAGTTAGCCTTTAGTAAGTAGGTCTAGCTCCCAATCTGATCACAGATAAAAATTGTTATTAATAGTCCTGGTAATTGACTGCACTATGCCAAATTTCTAATATAACATGAGTACTGTGTATTATCACGGTGTGGAAAACTGCTTATTGTATTAGCATACTTTGTATACTTAAATCTACAAATGGATTGTATTAAATAGTTGCAAGATATAAAAGACATTTGTTTGAATGTCTTCTTAGATATTGGTCAAGACCAGAGACAGTTGCCAAACTATATTTGTGACAGTGAGTTTCAGATCTACAACTCCAGCCTGCCTTTTGAGACCCTCATATCTCTAAAATGTCATCACTGAAAAAAATATAATCTGGAAATACATAAATGTGCTGAAAAAAATGTATTTTAAATCCTGTAAAAGCTGGGCAAATAACTAATGTATTGATTTCTCTCTCTATTAGCTTATGAAAGAGAAGCCAGGTCAGAGCAAGATCTCTGTTAAGTCCACTCAGATTTCAAGAATCAATTCCAGAGGTAAGATTCAAGATATCACTATAAAATTTATCCACACTTTTATAGGAAAAGAAAAAAAAAAGTTTAGCTGTGTTTAGATCTGGAAAATTTTGAATTTCTTTGTGTCTGTGCTAGTATCTTGTATCTATGCCACACCATACTCCACCCATCCCTCTCACAGTTAATCTGTGCTGACTAAAAATGCTACTAAAAATGACACACTACACTGTCCAGATAAATGATTTCTAGGTAAGATTTCACTCATCATATAGTTGGGGTTCAAGCTGATGAGAAATCTCATATGAGTAGATATGAAAAAATCCCATTCTGTTCTGTAATGTCTTTTCATATATCATTATTAGCAACTAGAGCGCAAATGACAGTTGGGAAAAATATTTATTGACATGCTGATCAATGCTAGTGCCATAATAGAACTTACAGGCAGGCAGAAGTGAGAGTTAAATAATTTAAGTGAAATGGTTTTTTTAGTTGCAGACCTCAAGCTCAGGACAGAGACTTAGAGGAGTGAGTTTAAGCAGGTCAAGGAAGGCTTTGTCGAAAATGTAATAGACTCTGAACTTCTCCTCTCAGCTAAACTTCATGCTGTTTCTGAGAAGAGTTTTTCTGGGATATAAAATTCAACCTGATAAAGGCACCTGATAAAGGCAACCTGATAAAGTCACGAGACTATATTTAAGTTTATGAATGACAGAGGAGGAAAGTAAGAAAAATACTGACAGTATGACATCTCCATAGTGCACTCAAAGTCTGGAAGATTAGGTTGTTGCTTTATTTACTTTTTCTTTCTGCAAAAACATGAGATTTAATAATTTAACATTAATTTTAGGAAAAAAAAAAAGGTTATTTTTGATGATTTCCCTGAAACCAAGAGTTAATTTGGGAAAGGACAGATTCTGTTTGAGTCTAATAACCACATATTAAGACCCCACACAATTTACTTGTCCTCACCTGGACAAAAACTGGAGCTCATGTAGAATAATTCTTTGAAATAATTTCTAACTCATTAAATAAGTCCTAAAGAAAGCATTAGCTGCATTTTTTAAAGGTCCATTCCTGCAAATACACATAATCTTACATATTTATGAACTTGTGCTTTTTTAGCAGATAACTGAAGAGAAAGCTCTAAGGCAAAATACAGTTCCTTTCCCCTGCTATCCCTGAGAAGAGACTGTTCTCTTGCTGTGACACAATAACAGAAATACACAGTGCTTCTGCCAAAATGACATGTTCTTTTTTTCTCCTCAAATAGACATTACTTATAATAAGTTCTTCAAGTTCTGCTTTCTGAGTCTTTGAGAGGTCAGAATGACTTCAAATAACATAAAGGAGCAATAGTGAATGAAATGAAAAAAAAGTATTACATATACAGTCTTATATCCACTTAAGGTGTACCAGAAGCACTGGAAAAATACACTACAAATTAATAGACACTGTATGAACCCAACCAGAAAAAGGGACAGAAAATGTTCAATTTTAAAATTTACACTAGAATTTTACAAAAGAAAAGTCACAGTGCTGTAGCTAGAAATAAGCTAGAATAATGACAGCTTCTATAATAGTTCATATTGAAGTCAATAATTTAAAGTTCAAATTTATAAAGTAAGGTTTCTCAGTTTTATTTTTGCCTAGCTAGCAACTAACTCACTGCTGCCATGATAAGGCTGAGAGTGAAAAGGGTTATAATTTTTAATGGTACCTTTTTTTAAGACTGTGACAAACACTTCTCCATGTACACACTGAAAGGTAAAAGGAAGATGAAGCTGTAACTCAAAGAATCATAAAATATCCTGAATTAGAAGGGAAATGCAAGGATCATCGAAGCCCAACTCTTGGCCCTGCACAGCGCCAAGAGTCACACCATGGGCCTGAGAGCATTGTCCAAACACTTCTTGGGTTCTGCCAGGATGGTGCTGTGACCACTGCCCTGAGGAGCCTGTTCCAGTGCCCAACCACCCTCTGGGTGAAGAACCTTTTTCTGACATACAAATTAAACTTCCCCTGATACAACTTCAGGCTATTCTCTTGGACTCTGTCTGGTCACTGCAGAGAAGAGACCAGTGTCTATCCCTCCTTTTCTGCTCATGAGGAAGTTGTAACTGCAATGAGGCCTCCTGTCAGTCTCCTCTTCTCCAGGCTGAACAGACCAAGGGACCTCAGCCACTTGTCTTACAACTTTCCCTCGGGGCTCTTCACTATTTTTTTGGCCCTCCTTTGAATGTTGTCTTGTAGCTTACTGTCTTTTTTATATTGTGGTGGCCCAAACTGCACAAAATACTCGAGGTGAGGCCACCCCAGTCCAGAGCAGAGCGGGACAATCCCCTCCCTTGCCTGTCTGGTGATGCTGTGCCTGATGCCCCCCAGGACAGGGTTGGCTGTCAGAGCACTGCTGCCAGGGCACTGCTGACTCACATTTAACTTGTCAACGCTCGGGAACCCCAGGTTGCTCTTTGTGGCACTGCTCTCCAGAGCCCAGTTAACCAGCCTGTGCAAATATCCAATGGTACTCTGGCAGTGCTCTGTCCCAAGGGCAGCATATGGAAATTTCCTTCCTTAAACTTCATATGGTTGATGATTGCCCAGTAATCTAATTTGTCTTGATCACTCTGCAAGGCTTTTTTGCCTTCAAGACAGCTCACAACTCTTCAGATTTTACTGTCATCAATAAACTTAGTGTTTCTCCAAGTCCTGCATATAAGTAATTCATCAAGATGTTGACGTGGTGCCCCACTAGTGACAGGTCACCAGTCTGATATCACCCCATTCACTGTGACCCCTTCAGTCCAACTTGTGAGTCAGTTTCTCACCCAGCACACAATGTGTTTATGCAGCTGTTTTCTGGACGTTTTGTCCAGAAGGATACCGTGAGAGCAACAAAAGCTTAACTGACATCAAAAAAGATTGCATCAAATGTTTTGTCTTGATCATCCAGGTGGGTTACTTTGTTTTGAGAGGAAATTAAGCTCAGCAAGCAGGATTTTCCCATCCTGAAGATGCTCTGATGACTGTGTTGTTTTTCAGCTGTTTTTCAATAACTCTCAGAATAATCATCTCCATAATTTTACCAGCCACTGAAGAGCGACTGACAGGCCTGTAGTTTCCAGTATCATCCTTCTTGCTGTTCTTGAAAACTGGGACAACATTAGCCAGCTTCCAGTCAACTGGAACCCCTTCAGATTCCCAACACTTTTCAGAAATCATAGAGATGCTTCAAAATAACATCAGCCAGCTCTTTGGGTATACTCTTGCATGAATCCTATCAGGACCCTTAACTTACAGGAATTCAGCTTGAGGAGCAGGTCCTGCACAACTTCAGGGTCCACTGGAAGTTTATCATTCTAGTCCTCCAGCTCAGGGCACTGAGACCCCTTTAGTCCTTCATAAGTGTTGAAGAACAAAATGAAGAAGGCATTACATTTCTCTGCCCTGTCTGTCTTGTTCGTGAGGTGGCCATTGTAATCAAATGAGACACCAATAATATTTCTGATCTGCCTTTTGCCAATGACATATGTAAAAAATCTATTTTTATTGTCCCCCTTCTGCTGAGGAACTCAAGATGTTTGAAATTAATGGATGAAGAATAAAAAATGACTTTATCTCAGACAGTCAGCACTTGTATATGTCACACAAATTGTTAAGCCATATGCTAGCACTTAAGTGTTGAATCTAGAATTAAGTGAATCCCTTCATATGTGTTTCAGAAATTGCTTCTGAACCTTTCCAAATTAATTTGCTGTATTCACGAAACCATTAATTATCTTTAGATCTGCAAAATGGGTATTCAGTAATATTTGCAATTCACTGCTTCTTGCTTAACTCTGCACTGCCTATGGGTATCTGAACAAAAATTAGTTTTGGGCTGTAACAGAATAACTTATTCAGCACCTCAAGGGTGTGTTAAGAATTTGGATAATGTTTTAATACAAAACTACTAATGCTCTGGGTCTGTCACTGAGTAAGATACTGATTAATATAACAGAGCTTCCTGGCAGATTTTTCTGGAATATACTTTTTGGTGTATCTGAATATTTTTAGCGATTTTAATGCTTTTGAAAAATAAGTGTGTAGGAAGTCATGTCTACATGCATCTTAAAATCTTATCATCTGAGTCTAGGCATGTCTAAATTTACTTCAGCAAATCTCTTTGACCTTTCATTGATCAGTACATACAGAAATCTCTTATGTTGATACCAGTATCAAATAACTGTTTTCTAGATGTTTTTCCATGTCACTCCCTCCTGAGGCCATCAGCCCGTGCCCCAGTGGTGCTGGAGCAGGGCTGCCCTCCAGTTCAGCCCTGCCCTCCCTGGCTCTGGGTATCTGAGCTGTGCCCACCTGCAGGCATTGGTTTCCCACAGGTCCCATCTTATGTCAGTTGCCATCAGGCAGGTTATTTGAAAACCTTCAAGTATCTTGTACAGTGTTAGACTCCCATGTTTAGGAAAGGGAAATAATCCCCATAACAATAAAATCATGAGTCTAGAAGGATAGATTCAGATAACAAAAAAACCAGATTAAAGTATCTTAGTGTATAATAAATCTGCCCAAATTCCACCTATTGTTCTTATTACATTTTCACTAAGTATGATGGAAACATAGTAACCTGAATTTAAGTGAGTTGAAATCCATGCTTGATCTCAAGAAGGGATTCAATTACTAAACAGTTGTATCTGGCAATGGCATTAAGGCACACAGACTGTTTGGAACAGAACACTTTGAAGTGGTATTAGACATCTATGGGGGTAGAGGGGATCAACACTGGACCAGATTTCTGCAATCTGTCCTTTCTGAAACAATGAGTGGGATGAATTTACTCCTGAATATGCCCTGCTTGGGTATAGAAGAGTCATTTCAGCACCTCATTACAGAGCAATGGACTAATCCAGTTAGTAAATGCTGTGTGGATCTGATCAGCATTCCAGGCTTGATCATATTTTATTTGTCAGAAGAAACAGACCTTGGATTACACAAAACTGAAGTTATCAGCCTAAACTGTTTAAATCTAAGAAGATGTGGGAAAGAGCAGTAAAATAACATTTCTTCATTCAGTCACCATGAAAATTTACACACCTGCAGAATTTCTTCAAAACTGCATTGTGGAGCCTACAGGGCTGATTAATAAATTTAATTAAACTGACACATGGTTCATTCCTCCCAATAACATATTTAGCTTCAAAAAGTACACCAAGTCAACAAGATTCTTTGCTATGCACATGTCTAAATCTCTGATTTGCTTTCATTTTTAAATAGAGAGGACAGCCTGGAATCCGAACACACAAACAAGCCTCTGGGCCTGCCACTCTGAATGTGCTAGTACCAGCAAAATTTGAAAGGAAAGCTTACAACATGGCCACCTACTTTAGCAAATTTCAAACCAGTATTATTTGATTGCAAAGCTAGTTCACATAAGTTTTAAAAGTAGCAGAAATTACTTGCTAGATAGCAGTGACAAATAAAGGCAAACTCCTGTGAGCATACAAGTGCCATTTTTAATAAAGGTGGTACACCACATTCCGTAAATGATTTTATACCCTTTTACATACAATTTGTAATAATTCAGTTCCTTTAGGAAAAGTTGTAAGATAATGAAGGGAATATCTAAGTAAAAGAATAATATTAGCTACAAGAACCAATCCTCATAAGAATTAAAAAAGTTATGTTGAAAACTTAGAAGTTTTAGAACAATATTATATGAAATGACTGTTTAGCTTTTAAAAATTTTTATTATTTATATGCAAAGTCCATGGGGTACACAGTGCAGACAATTTACTCTGACAAGTAAAACTCCCAAGTGTTTGAATATGATAAGAAATTTCCTGTAATAGAGCCCTTCTGCAAAATGTTTCACTTGCTGTTTTGAAACCATGGGAATGGCTGTTACTGCATTATCCATCCAGCAGCTACTATAGCTTATGGCAGAAACCATTCAGTTTAATGACTTAAATGAGTTAGTTTTAATTCTTCCACATTGAAAATATTTAAATTAAACAACGTATTTGTTAAAAGGCCTCACAGCTCTTATACGATTCATATAACATGAAGCATATCATATTCTTGAAATGCTATTTTCGTATTGGAAAATGAAACTCACATTATTGTGTTATAAGTAACCTGAATTCTTTCAACATCTGGTTCAGGAGCAGGGAAGAATGAGCCTGGGAATCATAATAATGACACTTAGTACTGCTGATAAAGGAATAGTAAAAGGAAAAACAGCTTTTTCAGGCAAAACACTTAAAATATTATGATCTATCTTCAAGAGTTTACTCTTTCAGAGTGTCCTTCCCGTACTATATTCCTCTAGTATGTCCTAGCTTTCTGGCACCTTATGTCAAATCATGTAATCAATGTTAGAGAGAAAGAGAACAATGTGATTTCCCTTTGAAATGGAAGAACTGTTTGTAAAGAAGAAAGATCTTACAAACAGTTCTTACCAGAATTTAATTCTAATATATGAGATCTTCATATTCCCTGCACTTTCTAAAATCTCTGATCTGGATTCCACAGGCTCCTATAAAGAGGTCAGCCTTTCAGAGGTGTTTGAATGAACTCAAGAAGTAATTTTCACATATGAAAAATTTCCTTATTTACTAAGCCAGTGGCACTATTGTGAAATTTACTTCTGATTAGAGTATAAAAGTTATAAATTAAGACCACTTTCCTTGGAGTTTTCTTTTTTTTCTTATATTCTGTGTGATGCAATGATGTAAATAAGCCAGATGAAATGTACCTCTAGTTTTTGAAAAGTGAAGACAATGAACAAACAATCACTACTCATCTTCTGTGTGATGTTCCTGACTTCACATACTTCAACATCATCTCTCTCTCTCTCTTTCGCCCTCTCTCATGCTCGGCTTTTTGCATTTCCAGTCTCTAGATTCTTAGTTACAAGTTCCTTCAGATCCTTGTTGATAACGCCTTTTCTCCTCTCTGAAGATTTATTTAATTACATCCATTTTGAAACAGAGGACAAGAGCTGTACAAAGCTTTATAGTTCCACATGCAATATTAATTTGCCGTAGCATTTTTTCCTTTGCTATCTGTAATTTTTAAAATTCAGCTGAATTTTTTGTTACTACTGAACACTAGACATCTTTCAGAGAATCAAACATACTTTTAGGATCTTGTCCCTCAGTAGCCTAGTCAGCTCAGACACCATCACTGTGTAAGGATTTTATTTGATTCTTTTTTTATATAGCTATAATTACAAGAAAATTATCTACCCTGAACTTCAGAGATAATGGTTGAATTTAATCAGTCAGTTACATGAAACCAAAAATTCAAATGTTTTGAACTGGGATAATGTTCTTAGTGTCATCTTTTTTCCACATGGATGTAAAGGAGAACTAGTCATTTATTTCTGTAGATACTGTGTAGTGTAGTACCTAAATCTGTACTACTGTGTAGTACCTAAATAATTAAAAAAAAAACCAAACCAACAAAAAGGAGAGGAAGAAATTATATCATATCTGCAAAACAAACAGAGCCTAAGAGAGCTGCAAAAATATTTTTCATTCTGGAAGTGGTTAATTTATTTTTCATTATTCAGTTAATTACATTGAAAAAATAAAATGCTTTCTTAAATTGATTTATAATCAAGTATAAGATGACTTCCTATATTATCAGTACCAAGTCACAGGGAATTATGTCTTTAGAAATGCATTAATGGCAATCAATGTCAGCTAAGCTTTTTTTTCCCCCCCATCTTCTAGTTTTGCCTAATTAAATCTGGGTGACACAACAAAGAAATTTCCCCAAGGTCTGTCTGATGTCACTTTTCTATCAGCAGAATTTCATTGTACTGTGCAGCTCATCTTTGGAAAGTAAATAAGGCAGAGGTAGGTAGTGACCTCAAATCTATCCAAACCACCAACCTGTACCAGTGAAGGCAGAAGAAGGAAATTAAAAATCTTAGCTGGTATAAATCTGGCAATCTGTACAGAGTTATCTGTACTGACAATAATGTACCACAGTGATTGACCCACTGTTGAGGAATACACCTGGTGCAGGTATTTGGGCTTGCAAGATGCAGATTGAGATGCACATTGAAGTGCAGCTTGAGCTCTCACCAGAGAGGTGGATGGACACGGAGAGGGGGCAGGAGCATGGGGAGACTGGGGGTCATAAAAGCCTGGAGGTTCCTCCTTGGAGGCACCAGCTATGTCTGTGGTACTGCTCTGGGAATAAATGTCTGTCTGGAACGGGGCATCTGAGACTCTGCTGTGGG
>JAOTQP010000001.1:42998191-43047502 GCA_026413545.1 Cichladusa arquata
GTTTTTTGGTTTTTTTTTTTTTTTTGTTTTTTTTTTTTTTTGTTTTTTTTTTTTTTTTTAGGTTTTTTTTTTTTGTTTTGTTTTGTTTTTTTAAAATAATAAATGACCCCAAAATAAAACTGTGCATTTTTAATTCAGTGATGTGAAGTATCTTGGAAATACTTGATGTTATTAATACCTCCATGGTAGGGCATGTTTTCTTCTATATTGATTAAGTTACTTGTAAATATATACACTTAAAATGTAATACATAATACCTGTGAATTTTTAAATGAAAAGTTACATTATCAAATATTGATTGTGCTTAATTTTGATTTTCTTTCAGAGATTTTACGGCAATGAGATGTTTTCTTATATCATCCAGTGCCAGGTCCTGACATCTTTTGTACTCCTCCAGGGATAGTGACTCCACCAGCTCCCCGGGCAACCTTTCCAATGCCTGGCCACCACAATAGTAAAAATACTTTTTCTAATATCAAATCTGATTATTTCCTGTCTCAGTTTAAGGCCATTTCCTGCAGTCCTCTCGCTGCAGGCATGGTAGAAGAGACCAGCCTTCAGCTGGCTATAACCTCCTGTTAGGTAGCTGTAGAAAGCAATGGGATCTACCCTGATTACAAGAAAAAGTATTTCTTCCTGTAATTTGAATAGTCAGGGAAGAATTAAATTTTTTACAGCAATGTTATCTCACTTCATCCTTGTTCTTACAGGATTACATATTCTGAAGCCTCACAAGGAGTTGAGGCTTTCTAGTTATACACTTAAATCCTTCACCGTTCATTATCTTGTGTTGATTTTGACAATTTTATTTTAGCCTCGTAATGTTATCACCACTCCACCATTTGTATTAAATACTGCTGAAGTCCAAATTTTCTAAATTGAATCTTGATTTTAAAAATAATTAGTTGCTAGTATTGAAAAGTTATGTTATTTGCTAGTATTTTAAGTTATAGATGCACCTGGGAAAGAGCTGTTACTCAGAAGTGGTATACCTGGGCTTTTGTTGCAAATGAAATTTACACTAGTTTCTTAAAACCAGTCTGCTTAATCTGATGGAAATCATGCTATGGACACCCTCTATTATAACTGAAAATGTTTTTTCTGCATTTAATTCTAATGAAACAAAAAGAATATGTTTTATTTCACAACTGTCTGCTAGGATAGTTGTTACAAATATTTAGGGTAAGACTATTTATCTAGAATAGGACCTATTGGCTCTACTGTATTCATGCTAGTCTTATGCCTGATCACAGAATCATCAAGGTTGGAAGAGACCTTCAAGGTCCTCTAGTGCAACAGTCAACCCAGCACCACCATAGTCATCCCTAAGCCGTACTCCAAGTGTCGCATCCAGACACTTCTTGAATGCTTTTGGAGTTGGTGACTCCATCACTGCCCTGGGCAACTTATTCTGATACCTAACCACACTTTCAGTGAATTTTTTTTTTCCAGTATCTAATCTGAACCTCCCCTGAGGCACATTAACACCATTTCCTCTGATGTCAGTTTGTTCATCTTGAACAAGAGCTTACAGCTTACAGCTTCCTCATGAGGAAGAGTGGAGGGACAGGCACTGATCTCTTCTCTGTCATGGCCAATGTCAGGACTCGAGGGAATGGCCTGAAATTGTGTCAGGGGAGGTTTAGGTTGGACATTAAAAAAAAAAAAAAAATTCTTCACTTAGAGGGTGGTTGGGACTGGAACAGGCTCCCCGGGGAAGTGGTCACAGCACCAGCCTGTCTGAGCTCAAGAATCATTTGGACAATGCCCTCAGGCACGGAGTGTTACTCTTAGGGTGTCCTTTGCAGGGCTAGAACCTGGACTAGGTGATCCTTGTGGGTCCCTTCCAACTCAGGATATTCTATGATTCAATGATTTTTCTCAATTGTGTCCTAAGTTTTTCTAATTTTTTCCACTGGTTTCAATTTAAAATTTTCTGAATAATTCAAACATATTAATTATGTTCTACAGCATCCCTCTGAGGTACATAAAGATCACATAGAAGTAATGTAGTGTATTACTGAAATTCAACCTACAGTAATGTGATACCTGCAGCTGAGTAAATAAGGTATGCAAAATAATTTTTTAACAGTTCCAGGAAGGAAATGAAAAACAGTTGTATTGACTAGAATACCCAGGGGGATTTTAGGCATATAGCTTACAATTTGGTGAATTAGCATAATATCATTGCTGTAAAAGAAAGTTACAGAGCTATGACAGTCACCTAGTATTATATTCATTGACTGAACTTAACTGCCCAAAACTTAGGAGAATCCTGCCAGGTGTTATTAATAGAGTTCCTATGGCATTTTTTTTTTTTTTTGTAAGATCTTTTTCTGCTAATGGTTACAATAATGTTTGTGATGCTATTTTGCTCATCTTTGTTTATCTGCATCCCAAAAAGGCTTTGTATTGCCTTAGCTCAGGCACTCTATTTGCCAGTGTTGTGTGGTATACCTTATACACCTTATATCCTGTCTGGATACCTTAGATGTCTGAAATCAGTCTAGGCACCTATGTTTATGCAAACAGAACAAGCACAAAGGATTTCAAAGCAATTTCAGGGTGGAGATGCCCAGAGTGGGATTTGGCTCCAAATTAAGAAGATTATACACAAGCATTTATATTCAAATTATATGTCTAAGGTCTTGTAGTCATTAGAAGTCAACGACTTCATTAATTTGCCCAAACATAGTCTGTGATGGGCCCTAGGTGATCCTCCTGCCATTTATCTTACCTTCTATTCAAAACAGCCATCTTCTTTTGGTGCTATTTTGCATCTGCCAGCCATATCTCTGCATCTTTTGTTCCTCAGACTGATTTAACAAGCCCTAAATGCCCACATGAATGGAAGTAAATAAAGTCCCTAATCAACATAGGGAATGAAATCTGATGCATTTAGCTGACTATATAGGATGTTTATAATGTCTATAATCTGGAGTTTAAGTGGATTTACAAAGTCTAAAGTAATTAAATTTACAATATCAAGAATTTTGCTATTGCATCTTACCTGGAAGAGTGTGTATCCTCCCTCCTGCTCATTAGTCATGGCAAGTACTTTTTCACTTTTGTAGAAGTCAGTGTTTCTTGATTCAATGTAGTAATAACAGAAGGCAATACTTGGTTTCCTGGCCATTTAGTGTTTATATAATTAGATTTCCTAAGGGAAGAAGGAACTTGGATATGACTTGAGGCAATTCTGATTCCACTACCAGGAAGTGACTGGTTTAGTGTTACTCACCCTGTAGGACTAACAGAGTCTAGCAGAGATTTGTCATATCTGTGTACATAGTGTTCGGTCCTGGGGCTTCTTTTAACCCTTCTGGCCTTAGTTACAATTCTTAATGTGTTGATCTGCTTTTCATCTGTTAAAAGTGCTTGAAATAATATGAGAGTATCTTTTGGCTTATCAGAATAAAGTTGATATAATATTAAACTGAAGGCGTGCAACGAATTTGCAAAAGTGTGGCACAAATGCTGGGAAGTGAAAGGATACAGATGCTCTAGTTTAGTTCCACATCCATTCCACTTCTTCAGAGTCAACTCTGGAGTATATTGTCCTTGGTACTATGTTTTCACCCTAGAAAGAACTATTTACTTCACTTAGGAAGGGAGGTTGACTGTGAGTTAATCCTCAGCAGGGAAAATTGCGGCAAGAGGATGCAAGAAATCTGAATTTTAAATTTTCCCAGAAAGATACATAAAGTTTTTATGACAACTTTAATGATTGTTAAGTATAGTTTATTTCAGGCTATGAGAATCATGATTCTAATAGTGTATTTTTATAAAAGTGATTGGAAAGTGAATTTCTATGCAAGGACAATGTATTTTTTCCTTCATGCAATTTTGAATTTAGAATCAGTATTATTTGGTTTTGCCATCATCAACTCTATTATCAGTGCAATTTTCATGTAAAAATTATTGTGTTGACCAAATGTTAGCCAGTCCAAATTCATGCATTTAAATGATGGACCTAAGTTAACATTCTAGTTAAGCTGTCTGTTTTTCCTACACATTGTATTGGATTTTGATGGTAAGGTTTTGGTAAAAGGGTGGCTTCTGTGAGAAGGTGCCAGAAATTTCTCCTGTGTCTGACAGTGGTGTTCATACAAAACAAAAGTTCAACAAAAGGTTAGAAAGCCTACTGATAACAGTAAAAGACCTCAAAATCAGAAAAGACAGTGAGAACATAGAGATGCCAAAGAACAGAATTATGTCCTGATTAACACAGATTATGACATAGAGATTCATCAATTTTAATGCAATACAGCAAAAATACATTGGTGTTTTGGGGGAAAAAACCATCATAGATACATGTAAAGGCTTGCTTATTTTTTTTTTTTTTCTTTGCATTTACTAATCACTTCCAGTCAAGGAATTATAATTCTGAAAAAAAAAAAAGGTTGTTCTTTTGTTTTTGTTTATGGTTACCCTCCTGCTCCAAAAAATACTCAATCTGTACTGCCAAAAGAATGAAAAAAAGAAAGAGAAAAACAATATTTAGGATCTTGAAACATGTTTCTGGGAAATTAAAAAAAAAAAATCAACAAGAAAAGTGGTATAAAATGTGTAACAAATATACATAAATATATATAAAATGTATAGGTTTATGTTCATTTGAAAATGAGATAGATCATGTATGGAATAGAGTACAACTCAGAATGACTTAGAAAAACATGTGAAAAAAGAAGAATGAGATCAGCCATCCCAAGTTAAAAAAAGAGCAAAAGATAGCACTAAAATCAGCTGTATGTATGTGCTGATTATGACCCTAGAAAAGATGCCTTGACAATAATGTCCTATAATCAACCTGGAAAGCAGGAGCTAAGAACTAATATTTATGTTCACTAAGCTTTTATATTGATTTCAGACTTGAAGAACATCTAAGGCCACAGTGGTTTTGGGAGGATGATAACAGCAGAATCAATCAGAAAGGGAGTCTTAGATTTTTTTGCTGAAGAGTGTGGCTGATTTGATTGTTGCTTCTCTCATTATTCTGTACAAGAGAACAAAGAATAGGAAACTATCAAACAAACTCCTCTGAAATGTTAAGGACATAGGGTGTAGCCCAACAGCCTCTTTACCAAAGTGATATTTGGAACATGATTTATTTTATATAATATTAGAACTATTTAATACAGAAAAAAATGTACTATTTCGTGCTATATGCTTAGAAGAATACTTGTACTTCCACTGTAGGATATCCTAGTTCCCTGTGACTCCTCTAGTGGCTTCGTTCAGAGGTTCAGAGGGAAGCAGGAAGCATTATGTTTACTTAATCCAATCTTCTAAAGAGGAGATTTAATGTTGAATGTTACCTGCAATTTCTAAGATTCAGTCTAAGAATGGTGATCACATTTGAAAAACAGAAAGGTATTTCATGGATTGTGAACATTTTCAATAAATCCTTCAAAAAAATGTCTCGTTCAGATGCTCTAAATAACATAAATGTGCAAATAGATAATGAGAAAAAGTTTTAAGAAGGTGTCATAAGCACTGCCTCTACTCTTGGTGAATATATCCTGGCTGCACATGTGAAGATGTTTGAAAATACATGTAGATTCTGAAAAGAAGTATAAGAAGTTCTAGACACTAGGCAGACTGCAAAACAATCTGCTTAATTTATCCAAATGAGGATAGAAAAGTAATTTTATGGCAACTGCTTGTGAAGTACCTGAAGCCAATGAGCGAATCTAATGGTGCTACATACTTGTTTTAATCAGCAAGTTTAATATATACTTATTAACTGGCTGAAGAAAGTACTGTAACTAAAATTATCCTAATTTTCTTCATTGACTGACCTGAGGAGTCAGCACCAGAGTGACCGATTCATTAATGGCTGATAAAATAGCACAATAATTTTCAGAAAATATCTTATTTCAAACTAGTAAAGGAAGATCACAGTCTAGTTTTTTATGAGTGAATTCTATGACTTTTTCTTGTATATCTGTATCCAAGCTCCTATGTTAGTGATCTGAATTTCATAGTATTGCAACATAATTAGAATCTCTAGTGGCTTTGAAAAGTGGTCAGTTTACCTAGAGGCCTTAAATAACTTTTTAGAAGTTTAAATGTACACATTCAATTTGGAGTCATGGTCAGAAAGTATCATGAATGTTGTGCATTATATTCTTTCAACCTATTGAACCTCTTGGAAATGAATAGAAATCTAGTAACTTCTTTGTTTATTGAGCTGCTGCTTCACAGAAGACAAACATTCACCCAGTGAGTATTAATTAAACCACAGCACTTCTAGGAATGCACAGGAAGATGAGCAATTGTGACTGCATATCTGAAGAGTAAGTTTTGGTATGTATTAACTTTCTGTTGGCCTGAGGAAACAGGTGAGTCACTCACATGGATGGATCTGAGATTTGGCTTAGAGTGAGTGATTAGGGATATAGATGAACAGTATACATTTAGCATGCTGTAGATAAGGAAAGGATATTTAAGCATGTTTTGTTGTTCATGTGAAAATACTATTATTTTATGCATGTTTTTCACTCCTGAACCCAAACAAAATTTGACAGTTATTGTCAGTGTTCGTGCAACTTTTCTGCAATAATATATCTATGTTAGCAAAAATCATATTTTGGAGTTTTGATATGATGACTTTCTAGGAATTTTCCCTTTATAAATACAAACATAAAGACTCTGCACTTACTGAATTCTGGTTTGCAGGTTTATGAATCCAGTAATTAAAATCTGTAATCTAAAATACAGATTGCCTCCTGTCAAAGTAATTATTAGTCTATCGGGTACCTTGTATGCTGGTTTCTTCCTGGGATATTTGGAACAGTGGGGTGTCCCTGTGGGGTGTCAGGGAAGGAACCAGGACCTGTCCCACTCCCCAGTGGGGAGCAAAACATCCAGGGCACACTGGGGCAGTCGCAGCCCTGAGTTTAGGTCACCTCCTTGGGGACATGATAAGTTTAAGGCTGGGCTGGGACATGGGCTGTGGGTGGCCAAGCAGAGCAGGACTTTGGGGAGTTGGAAGCTGGTCCTGCTATAGTGTCACTGGGATGGGGACTTCCACATGAAAAGCAACGTGTAAGAGTCCTAATGTTTCCACCTGTTTGCTAGCCCGTGAGGAGGACTCTTGTGAAAGGAGATCCTTGATGCCTGTTGTCATTTTCATGTACTTAGACTCATTGGAATGTCTTAATGCAATGAGTTAGTCAATAAATATATGAGGGTTTAATACTTTTAAATTGTTCTTTAAACACCATAGTGCCAAGACTCCAAAGAATGGTAAATATATGCATTGTGCAGTGCACAGTGATGCATATGCATAAGTTCAGTAATGACTGCTAATAGTACACAACCTCCGTTGCTGGTTCCAAATGATGACCTATAACATTGCTCATGTCCAAACATTCATTATTATAGAAAAGGCATCTTTTTTCCTCCTGTTCAGTTTTTCCTGCTGGGTTTAAGAAAGTCTGTCATCTTAAAAGGGGTTTTAGAGACTGTTTTTTTATTCCTTAAAATATGTTTAAAATTTTCCAAAGAGATCAGAGAAGGTGATGGAGGTTTAATTCTTATTGACATCAGGAAAATATATTTTGAATATGGAAATCCTCATATTTTTGTGATGAATGCCAATATCTAAAATGCCAAATTCGAAATCACTCTGCTTTTGAGAAAATATCTCCATTTCTTAGAGGGACAAAGAAAATCCTCATTAAACATATTCATCAGTACTTTGCAACAATAAGTTAAAGAAATGTTTTTGGAAATATCTCAATGTGCTTTAAATTTTTTTTTCATCTTTTGACTGAAGATTTAAGAAGGGGTGTTTAAAAAGTAAAAAGGAATAGGGTCCATTTATTTTCACATGATTTCTTTATTATCATGACAGTATTTTCCCCTCTCTTTTTCTGGATTGAGTAGTATAGATGTGATTGATTTTGCTACAGTTCTGAGGGCTAAATATCTGTTGCATTTAAAATCAGATTATAAATATTTTTCTAGAGCTGAAAAATAAATGACATTCTACAACAGCTGCTGTGGTTGAATAAACCATGAACTTTATATTATCAGGTGAATATCTGTATGAAGGCTTTATACACGTCTCAAAGCTGTAGGATATTAAAAAATAATTTTGTTTTTATTAACCATTGCATCCTACTGAATAAATTAAAAGTAACTTTTTATGGATGATATGAGAGTTTTTGTTGTCCGTTAAAATGCATCATGAATTTTTGTCAGATTAAAAAGGTTAGTTGCTACCTATTTATCACACATTTCAGCTTAGTATGCATCTCTTGTCCCATTAAAAATGAGGACTTAAATCCTCATTAGAGAATACTAGTGAAGAGTGTTTTTGGGTTTTTATGGTTTTATTTTAGCTTTTTGAAAGTGCAGACACCTGTTTGCCTGTTCATTTTTCATAACTGTAGTGCACAGATAATAGGGAGACTTGTGCAAAAAGATGAAGAGTTTAGTTGAGTTGCTGAGAACACAGCCAAGGCACTGAGGATGCAGTTTCTGTGTTTATTGACAAATTTGGGAATGGTAGTAAAGAGGTGAAATGCTTATTAGAGGCAACTAAGTAAAAGTAATGTAAAGATTTAATATTTTCTGAATATGAATTCCAGTACTAATAAAATAGAGCAATAAAATTTAGTTGGAAGTACACACGCCAAAATTATGGAATAATATATAAAAATCCACAGGAGAAACAAAAAGGAAAATGAAACTTTGATTTAGATCATAGGTTCATGCCATTGGCAGAGCTTTGTTTGGACCAGCTCTCCCCTCCCATCACCATAATCTTAATGTTCCTAATAGTATCCAACTAAGGCCTGAAGTTATTGTAGGTATTGAATCATTTTGTTTAATATTATACTTGGACTAGAAAAAAGAAGTGTATGAGCAACATCATACTCATATCTACTTGAATTCCTAAAACAACCAACAAGTTTATTCTGTACAAGAGATCTATGAATAGAATATGTAATTAGTCAGGAAAATTCTTTCAGTTTTCTTAGAAAGAAGGGGTAGAAGTGTTGCTCTAACAAGGACACCTGTCAACTACTTGTGGAATCCACAAATTGATGAATATTGGATTTTTTGATACTCTGCTAAATTCAGTGCAGCTGTCAACAGCCTTGTGAGTTGTTGTGCAACTTGTGAGCACAGGTGAGGATCTGTGAATATTTTTATAAATGTTCGTGCAAGCCTTGCCTTGGGGGCTTGTCTCATAGGTACAAGGGATCTGCCTCATACTGAGCCATTGATGCAGTGTCAGGTGTTCATGTGTGAAGCTACTTCCTCCCTGCATCTTGTGCGTTAATTTTTTTTTTGTTTTTTTAATAAATGAGATTTTTAGCTTAAGCCACCAAAGGCAGTTTAAGCCACCATCACCAGGTCAAGTTCTTGGGCTTTCTCCATGTGTAAAACCAACCAGCAGTTGACACCCTTTTTCCAATCACCTCCTTGGTGTTCTACCTCAAATGTGTTACATTAACTGTGAAATTGATGATGGTTTTACGCCATCTATCTGTCACTGTTTCATTTCTGAATGATTTGAATATGAGTTAACCCAGACAACTAAACATGATAACAAATTTTAGAGTAAGATAATAAAAAAGAGATCTATAATAGTAAAAGCAATAAGTTTTTAGAAAAGCCTTTCAAACACAGTGCTGGAAGGGCAAAGACTGGGAAAGTTAACAGCTTTAAAAATTAAGTAGGTTATGCTATGGAATTGGCCATATGGCATCCTGCCTGGAGGAAAATAGCAGAGTTAGGAATTCTCTGAATTCCGCTTGATTCTACACTCTGTTGTTTGAAGTAGTTTTATAAAGACTTGTCAAGGCTTCATGTCTTTATAGAAATTCTCATGTCCTACTCATGCAGACTCATGCACAAATATTCTAGATCCATGAGGTTTTTTTTCCCCCCTAATATATAACTTATTAACATTTGTGCAATCTCTGTGGTAGTGCCTGTTTCCCAGATTGCCGATCCTGGAGAGAAATATGTAGGTTTTATGCTTCACACTTTATTCAACCCTGCCACTTCCTTGGATCTCTGTGGTTTTTCCTTGAGCAGAGTGATATTTTCTCTAATTCATAGTTTAGTGTAAAATATAATAGATTTCAAAACTGTTGCTACTCTTGTTTTCTGTGGAAGATGAACCTTCTTCACTACATTCTGTCCAACCATCTCTTTTTTGAAGAGTCCTCATTTTATTTGCTGCCTCACTTTTATTATGTAACATGTACTTGAAAAATTTTTTCTTTATTGGCAAAAAACTCTCACAACTAATGAAAAGACGTGCATTTTCATATTCAAGAAAAAATGTGTTTTCCTTTACTGTGTACTTTCTTACATATGAAGAAAATGCTATGTAGTAAAATAGAATGAAGAATTTGCTTTGAAAATAGTATATATAAGGAAGATAAAAATTCTTCCTGGATACAGATAATATAATAGCTCATAGCTTGGAAAGACTTGCAAAATTATTTTTTGTTTTTAGCTTTTCCAGTAAAAATCTCCAACCCTTCTCAAATTTGTTGAAGTCTTATTGAAAAATACCTTAATTTACAAATCTCATCAAACTAGGAAAATAGCCAGAACAATTTGAAGTCTAAACCAGGAAAACTGATGCAAGTTATAAAACATTTAACTTCCTTAGTATGGACTCAAGTTTTTCAGCAATTTTCCCTACAGTGTAGAAGAGGAGCAACAGATTTCTATCTATTAGGGGGTGCCAGTGGCACCAATTATTATGTTCATATTTGTCTTTTCCCTGTCAAGGATTGTCAAAAGTGGATGCTGAAGGATTAGTGCAGACTCAGGCTTCTTAAGAAACCTTGTAGAAAAGTAAACAAAAAGTTAAGCAAGAAGATGCCAGAAGATTACCAGTCATAGTTAATCCCTTCGGTCCTAAATCCCTGCTGAACTTGCTCATCAGCTTACATGCAAATGAGTTGGGGAAATACAGGCTCTGAAAACAGTGATTCTCTTCCTATGTATACTGACTGGAGATACTCCTTACTGTAACATTCCTAAAACCATCCTAAAAAACTATTGGAAATATTGAGAAAGTAATACAGAGGTAATTTTATTTGCTAGGCAAGCAATGGTTTGTGAAACAACATTCTGTTTTGAACAGGAATAAGTACTATTATATTAGTAATAGGCATTTTACTTTTATTCTGCTTTCTAAATGTATCCATAAAATTTGTGGAAAATATAGTCTTGGTATCAAATCATGCAGAATTTGATACTAAATAACCCAAAATATATCAGGTTTTATCCCATTTTTTGCAATGTTTTCATTATGAGGAAATACAACATAAATAGATTTACTAAGAATGTTCTTTGGCTAAACTGTGCTGTGAAAAAGCCCATATCTTTCTATTAATTCATCCCAATTACTGGATTGAAATTAGGAAAGCTGACTCAGAAAATATTTTTTTAAATGGTCAGCAATATTTTAACTGAAGATGTGCAAGCATAGCTCCTTAGAGAATGAGGCATCAAATATCACTTCTGTGAAGTAAAAATGAGAAACTGTTATCCTTTCATGTTCAATTCCCTTTTTTGAGTTCAACTCAGCACTTTTTAACTTCAAGTTTAATGACAATTAGAGCATAAAGAGATTATCACAAAAGGATATATTCAGAAAGTTGCTTTAAATTTATTTCTTCTACAATAAAATTTTAAATCCCACCCATAGATTCTGAAAGTGGTGATACCTCCAATTCATCATTATAAACTGGAAACAGGATCAGAGGTTTAACTGGAGGGCAGAAGGACATGGCTTTCATAGAACATCTCATAACACACATCAGTGCATTTGCATTTTTATCAGCATTTTGTTAAACTAGGAAGGCATTAAACCATGGCTACAAAGACATTCATCTGTAATTCAGATATTATTTTCCTTGCAGTGTATACTTGACTATTTTTAACACAAATCAGCAGTCATATGTGCTAATATATGCCATGCTAATCATGTCATAAATTGCACTTTGTTTCACCTGCTCAGTAAATATATTGTGTGCATTAAGTGTATTGTGCATTTCAGCTCTTCAGTAAATGTGTTGTGAATACATTAATAGAAATCAACATCTGTTTGCAAACAAACTCCTAGGAGAACAAAGAGACAAAATTATTTAATAGCTTATTTTCAGGAGTCATAACACTGGTGCAGTTTAGATCTTTCTACTTACTGTCTTTCATTATAACTGATTTTGAATAGAAATTTACCATAGATTATTCCACAACTCTCTTTGCTTTTAAGATGAATACAAATGATATTTTATAATGTATAATGTGGTACTCAAAATTTAAATTTATTCTAGTTAAATAATCTAGGAAATGATCTTTGATTATGGGGCCAAATTGCATGGTAAGCCCATATTCATTCAACTCACATATATACATCATGCACACATCTTCTTTCCCTCCCCAAATAAGGGAGAAAATTCAAAGATTTATTAAGATTAGCTTTAACAGATAACCCCAAACCTGACCCTTTCTTAATCTAGAATACGCTAGCCTGCATGGACTAAAAGTATGACATGGCCTGAGCTAATAATGTGTCACTGATAAGGTCAATGAGTGTGTCCTTTTTGTTTTACAGGTGTACATTCAGCCTTCCTAGAAAACTTTAAAAAATGAGAAAAAATAATCCCTTCTCCCAAAAGAGGGAGGAAAAAAATAGCTAATACTAAATAAAAGATGATTAGCGCACCACAGTAAGCAAGGAACAAATACTGTAGTCTAATCAATTTATAGAGTGATAGAAAGCCATGTGAATCAATTCATGGAGAATTTTAGTTATAGACTTTCCACAAAAAGTGTCACTATGGGGTCTTTCTAGGACTGCACAAGTTATCATCAGCGCATATCCTGTTAATGTCACATAACAGTGTAACAGCGTTGGAGGCAGCAGATTTCTAAACCACTACCTTCTATTTGAGAAAACAATACAGGGGTTAAGTAGCATTCCCATCATTTTGATCATATTAAAGGTTTGAAATATTTCCTTGTACCTGGAAAAAACTGTGTTTGAAATATCTGCTTTGCTGACATTGGGAGTTTTTTTCTTCCCTGACAGGTGTAAATCCTAGGACATAAGTCCTTGCTATCAAGTGGTGTCAAGGTGTGCTTCCCAAAGCTCTCATCCCACTGTCATAATGCTTCAGTTTGTAGGAAGTGATCTGAATAACTCTTTTGACTATTTCTAGACATCTAAGTAAGGATCCTGATACTCAGATGTAATGATATCTGCACCTACCAAACTTTTGCAGGAACCAAACATTTTAACCTGTCTTATAAATTCTAAATGCAGTAGTTTAAGTACTCCTGTTAAGTAAATAAAAAATAAATTATTATGGAGCAGAAAACATTGAGAGGCAACGAAGATTAATCCTGCTTTCAACAGGGGTTCAAAACTGCATTGACTTCAATGAGAATTTTACAAAGAAAGTTATTATAGATTTGGATCTCCAAGACTTCTTCACAGAGAGAAGTTATTACATTCTTCCTGGGTTCTTCAAAGTTCCTAAAAATTGGAATCACAGAGTGTAGATATTTTTCTCAGAAGGCCTTGTAACACTCCTGCTGTATTTTTCCAACCCCATTAACGCATGTACTTTTTGTAATCATGCTACAAAACACAAAATACTTTATATTCAACAGTGTAACAGTATTTGCAGTAGCATAACTCAGAAAATAATTTAAAATAAATAGGACATGGACAATATACCTTCTGATATCTGATTTTCATTTAGATTCACAGAAGCATGAAAAACAATATCTGCCTATGAATCATGAAAAAAATAATAACACCCCCTCAACCCCCAGCTCCTGTTAGATAGATAGATAATGAATGATATCTAGATGACTTTGTGTCTGTCAAACACAACTACTAAGGTCAGAAATTGGCACGAACACAAGTCAAAGGCATGTGCTCTCAGGCTATCTTGTGCTATCCAGTTACTGAATTGTTCTATCCTGCACTTCAACAACTGAAAATTACTTCCTTTTAATTATGCTGAAATAGCACTTGTCACCCTGATGTGTCTCGCACTGTATACTAGGTTTTCAATCCTTTCTTTGGTGATAACTAGAGTGGCAACATTCACCCTTTCACATCAAGACACTCTAAGGTGGAGAAGAGAGAAAATAGGCACTAATTCACTGCAGAAAAGCTAGTCTCAGTAGCTGAGTGATAAAGTGTTTTGACAGAATCATTCAAAAGTCATTTTGCAGTAATTTTTCATTGCATGTTTTATGCTCTGCAGCCTATCAACAAAAATCTACAAATCTTTAAGCCTATGTAAGATAAACTGCCTTCACGATGCATGATTCATCACTGAAAGAAAATATACTTTGAACTGTTAATACATTTTTAGATTAGGTAATACAAGCTTTCAGGTGTTCTGTGGACCAGTTAAAAACTAAGTGTAAAGAAAAATGTAAAGACAAGGATTGTTGCAGGAATTCTGACATTGTAGTACCAGGACAGTATCCATACCTTCTTATCCAGACCTTCAAGAGCTTTTGTTTCATGTTCAGGAACAAAACCATGTTGAACCCCACAGCAAAAAAGCTCATTTTACCATAAAAGCAGAGGCATAAGAAGAGAAAGCAACAAATAAAAAACACTTTTTCAATGTTCTTCAAATCTTCAATCTTCAAATGGAAATGAGGAGTCAGACAAGATGAGAGGCTATCTACTTAAAAATTATTATGTTGAATGATATTTTAAATATATAATCTATCCAAGGAATCCACATGCAGCAGAGAGATATGGCACAGAGCTATAGAAGGCTTCAGACTCTTCCAGAGGAGCAGGGTTCTATGCAGCCAAATGTGTGGAAAAGATCTTTAGACAATGACATTATAAAACCCCTCTGACGGGTGACTTGGCCACTCCAGTAGCAGGGTCCAGGGTCCTGTGTGGAAGATGCAAACCATCTGCCAGAGGAGCAGCCTCTTGAAACAGCCTGTTCAAGTGCCAGCCAGGGATGGAGCAGTTGCACTGCTCCTGGTGACATAACTGCCACTGAAGGAAGGACCTGGGTTAGGTGTTTGGAACAGCGGGTGTCCCAAGAAATAATGCTAAAATAATTCTAGTAACAAAAACATAGAAGTATGCTGTGTGGCATCCTACGTTCTGTCTCAGTTCCTTGCATGGAAATGTTGATTAGGGCCTATCTGATAATTCATATCAGATACATAATAATTAGAAAGCTCTTTCAGTGCTTTTGTAGGTTGACAAGTTGGTAACATTTGGTAGTATCCATGTATACTCCAGTATACTACAGTATATCCATGTAGTGCTCCATGTATTTACTGAGTAACACAAAGAGGAAATAATATTGGAAGGTGCTTGACAGAAAGATATCTCAGTGTTAACACTGTCTCTAAGGGTTTGTGTAATCCTTCTGATAAAATTGATGACAGTTGCACTTTTTGTGAAGCAATTGTGCTGTAGGAATTGAATTTCAGCCACTGGTTAGTTTCACACAGATCACTGAACAGCAGAAGGCCATTTGAAAACAAATGATTCTATATTCCAGGACCAGTTCCATGAGATAACTGAACTCTTGTGTTATAATGAAGAGAAAAACACTAAGGAGTGGAAAGAAATGTTTGAAAGGAAATTAAGGATGTAGCTCGGATGCCCAGTAATATTGGACAATGGTATTCCTGGTGTGGCTGTAAAACTCATTACTGTGCTGGAGAAGTAATGAGTGACCACTTCCAACTAGCTGTGAATCTATGTGTGTAAATGGAATATAATGTCTTAATCTTTGGGCTAAACTACTTGCAACAAATGTGTTCAAAGTGCTAGAGCAGTAACTAGGGCAGGATTTGATCCAAGAACAAACATACAAGCAAATAAACAAAGCCCCCATCCCCTCCACTTAAATATACATGTAAAATTATTTATATTCTTTTGAGGGGTCAGTTAAGGATCATTTTATATCCCACTCCTATAGAACAACTGGAGTCAACTGCATCCAGCTCCTGGTTCTGACTCTGTCATTGTTCCTTATGCCATAGTTTTTGGGACCTGTATAAGAGCAATTATATAAACTGGTAGTTCACAGGCACATGGATTTCTCTTATGCTTATTTTGTGACTGTTACAAATGAAATGACAAAGTCAAAGATTTGTCCTACAACCTCTCCTTTGGGGTTACCCATTTTGAGAAATATTTCATAAGCGAATTTTCTTCCCTGATTCCTTCTAATGCCATTATTAGATCACAGCTTTGTCCTTGCAGAACTGATGTGCTCATATCCGGAAGACATGATAGCTATGCCATCCTTTTAAGGAAATCTATTCTCATCCTGCTCCCATCCAACACTTGCAAGTGATAAGTCTGTGGAGGGTTTCTGTGTCAGTGATTAAGGGCACGTGCCATTTTGGGTCTAACACTGAGGAAGATTAATTTCAGAAGTGAAAACAGTAACTATCTTTTATTCTACAGAGGGCATTTTAGTTTTGCCGATTCTGATTATCAATTCCCAATGGAATATAATTATGTTGGTATTCTGTCCAAAAAAGAGTGCTTAAAAGCACTGTGATGGTGCATCCCCACCTCCCCCAATACAGACTGTTCTATAGTGTCAGAAATTCTTGTCAGCCTTGGCCTTGATAAATGACACCCAGGTGATGCTCTTCCCCTTGAGATTATCAGAAACATTGTTTGTACCAGGAACTTCTGTTGCCTAACCAAGGAAGGGGATGAGAGAGAATCAGTCATCCCCTGATAGCCTTGGAACACTGCATTACTGAGCCATAGCTAGAGTGGAAGAGTATTATTGTTACTAGACTTTTGAAAAATTCCAGCAATTACCATCTTGGATTATAGCCAGGATGGAAATTGACAGATGACTAAAGCAAATTGTCTTTGACCCTATAAGAAATGGTCCTAAGTGAAGGCCTTTGAGCTCTCCTGGATTGCAGCAGGCTGTACAGCATCTCCTGTACGTGGAATATCTTTCAGAGCTCAGCTTTAAGAGATAAGTAAAACAGCACACCCTACACAAAGGAAAACAGAAACTAACTGATGACAAATTCACTGTAACAATAGCTGGACATTTTCAAAATAATAATTAAAAAAATAACTCTAACATTACATATTTCAAAAGTAACATCAGTAACAAATTAGCTGTATTAGGACCTGAAAGACTGCTTCATAATGTTCTGTGTCACAACACCTTTTCCCACTGGTGGCTTGAAATGTACTTTTAGGTGTAGAATCTAAAGCTGTACTAATATTAAGTCACCGCTCCTTAATTTCTCAGAAGCTTTATCCAGTTTGATTGTTAAATATGAAATTGTTAAGTTTCTAAAATCTAAATTTTCTTCCTTTGAAATTCTTGTATGGAATTTTTAGATGGAGTAATTTCACACTTTTTTTGCCTTGATTTGGTTTTTGGTTGGTTTTTTTTTTAACTGACATTTCTCTAAAGATAATAGAACAGAAAAGAACAAAAATGAAAGAGAAAGATGTTAAGCAGACTTTTAAATGTAGTCTCCAGTTTGAAAAGGATAGCAACTATTACTGAGCATGTTGTCACCTGGCATCTAAAATTCATAACAATATCCACCACACAAAACAGACATGCAGATAGAAATACAGGTTATTGATATTTAGATTATTTTTGCATAGGAGTTTTCCACCAAGAACTTTCAGTGTTGCAATTAATAGCTAAAACAGTAGCCCAAACCATAGAGGAAGAGGCAAAATTAAATATTAGAAAAAATAACTATAAAATGACACTAATTTTAAACATAAGTTAATTAGGCAACCCTTTGAAGTTTGACATTTAATAATGTGAAAATTAAAGGTTTAAAAAAACTACTCCAATAGTTCTGATTCTCTTCTGTCTGTATATAGATCTCCCAATTACTCTTTAGTTGCTTAAATACAGCAGTACTTAAGCACATAATGCAGCATAATTTTAATTTTTCTTGCTGTAATTACTGCAAGATTCTACTTAAAGTCTAGTTTGAGTTAAACCTCTACATCTCCTGCTGTAAACACAGAATAAGATCTATATTACTGTAACTTGAGAAGTCTTGGAATCCAATTTTACATAACTAGTGAAAGTAATCATTGTTCTTGATTACTAACTAAAGTTTAGCATCTAACCAAAATGTTAGATGTTTTCCCAAACGTGATTCGGTCTAAATTAAAAAAATCCCACCTAAATTCCTTGTAAAATCCAAGGAAGGAAGAAGGTACATCTGAAAGCAGAGGATAATTGTTCCTTAGCCATCCAATCTGCATTGACTGCTGGGAACATCGATGTGTCATAATGGCCATGTTGGCATTCAGGGAATGAGTCCTGTTCGGACGAGGGACACCAAAGAGAGCAATGTAATAAACAGTATAAAGGCAGGACTGCCCACCTTCCACATAATGATCTAGTTCTTTGAAACTTCCTGAAAACCACAAAATTCTGTTCTGGGCTGGTTTTTTATCTGACACTGAATCAAAGCCTTGCTGTAACCAAGTATAATAGAGTGGAGTGGAAAAAAAAAAAAGGAAAAAAAAGACAGAGCTAGTACACAGATAAATCATGGCTCCTGAAATGGTTTTTCTTTAATTCACTGTTCATCTAATGTCAATTGCATTTAGGGGAGTGCTGTTGGCACTTCCAGGTCACCACTTTGCTATGTCTTCACTCTCAAACTTAGGGGCAAAACTTAGGTTTTTCCCACATTGCAGACTTTTACCATGAGACTATTTTTCCAAAACAAAGTCCACAAAATAGGTGCCAGCCCAGAGTTTCAGTGCTGTTCTCTTCAAGAGGCAGGGGTCCATCTCCTCAGAATAAGTAGGTCTGATCATACCTGGGTGACATAATTAACTTTCAGCTAAAATGGGGGAATTTCCAGCGTCTGCTAAGCTGGAAAAGCAGGCAGACTGAACAGCTGTTTGGCACTCTTTAGCTTTAGGAGGACATGCCTGACTGAACTTTTGCTTATCTATACAGAATCAAATATATACATCAGGGAACAGGAGAGTTTGTAGAAATGGGAGGATTTGAGGACTGGAACATTGTGAGATAGGAGAAAAGCTGTTTTATCTGCCACTTCCCTGCTCCATAATAGCTGAATAATTCTTATCAGTTCTTCACTAATATTAGTAATGGAGATATAAAGGCTTTGGAAGGCTTCTTCCATTTGCTTTGAAAGTGGAAACAAAATTTCACCAGAATTTCATCCTGCCTTCTAATTCTGCCTTCATTAATTATATGGTCTAATAGTACTTATCATGATGAATTCCTTTGATTTAAGGCAGATATATAGAACAGACACCTCATTTCAGTTTTTAATTAAATGAAATTAATTAAATATTAATTAACATTTCACTATAATATAGCTACTTTCTGAGAATATTTTTATAAAAAGCAACACAGAAGTAATTTGCAGCACCCAGAAAACTGGGGTACTGAAACTTTGGCTTTGTTTATGAAAGACTTACATACGCTGAGCTTTATTCTTTGTGAGTTGCTCCATCAACTTCCCTGCAGTACTTCATGCTGTGTAAAACCTTGTTAAAATCTTTGCAGGATTAAGACCTTGCCCATTACAGACAGGAAGAAAGGTTAAAGAAAAATATACAAAGTGTTTATGTTTATTTTTGGAACAGATTCAAATATGTAAAGTGCAGCCTTGTCTGCATATATCAGAGGGAAGTTCTCCTGTTTTAGCCAAGCATTTTTATGACCTAACAATTAAAGAACTTGGGCATTTTATTGCCAGTTCTGCCACTAGTTACCCTTAAAGCATCAAACAAATTTGCTAACCTCTCTGAGCATCTTTTCCGGTTTTTGAAAATAGGAATATAACCAGAAGTTATACTTAATATTTATCAGCTGAATTCAGATTTTTAAAAATAAACAGCAATAGAAATAGGAAGACTTACTGTTGCCTAATATGTCCTTTATTGCAATAAGCTTACAGAAGATTACATTTGTTAACTTTTCATTTTGAATTGTATGTATTGCATCATTGACATATAATCTATACTCATTTTCAATTCTTGAAATACAACTCAAACATTCTGAAGGTCTGAAAAAAATTAAATTCTAAATATTTGATTTGAAAAGTCAAAATAATTGGAAACATTGTTAGAAACTCTTGATTCACACACTAGAAACAAGTGTGCATCAGAAAATGTAGTTCAGAAAAGCATGAAGGAACATAGTATAAATTTAATATGATTACAGATTGCAATTCAATGGGGAAATCAGTGTAGCTTAATTTGCATTTTGAAATGAAAATTAACTTCTTGGATTTTTTCTCCTATTAGTTGTGAGAGAAGAAAAGTGCCCACATCTGTACCACATTTGTAAATGTTTAAATCAGCTAACAAGAAACATTGTTGTACCAAGTAAAGCAATCTGTTAATTTGTGACATAATTAAATATTCATTTCTGTAAAAGCTCAAGACTGCAAGCAAGTTTAATGAAATTTAAATCACATTTATTTTGCATATCCAGATATGTTATTAATAAACTGAGTAATTTAGACCTAATTTACATAGTAAGTGAATATAATTAAAATCAAACCTTCATTAAAGAATCACAGGAAATCTTTAATTTCTAATGTATTTTAAGGATAGAACCAAGATTAATTAGGCAGTAATGTCAACAATGGCCAGTGATACATATGAATCAGATGAAATTTATACTGCACATACCAAACTATGCTAAAACAAAAGAAATAATTAAAAAATATTCTGATAACTCATTACCTTAATTTTTGCTTTTCGGAAATGTTTTAATTTTGTCATTGAAATACATTATATAAAAAGATTGAAAATATCAAATAGTAAGAATATAAGAAGTGCTCAATTTCTGATATTCCAATTTTTTCTTTTAATTGTTGATATTGGGAAGCAGGAGAGTTCTTTTTCTTCCCAGGACTTCTTTCACACCTATTACATTGCAAATAAATAAATTAATATAGAAGATTCTAACTTGTCCTTAAATTTCAGGAGTTTAGAATCTAAACAATCACTAATTTTAAGATGAATAATGGTAAGGATATGTATGTTTACATGAAAGGTATAAGCTGTAATACAGCTCCCATGTGTGTAAAACTATAATCCTGTTGTCATTCTCATGCAGGAAGAAAAACTGATTTGGTAAATACATTGTTTTTTCAAAGTATTCTTCCCATGAATGAGATGATGGTTGCTCAGGTCAATGAAATTCTATTGACTCAGTAAAAAAATAATTAAAATGTCTTTTCCAGTAATAGGGATGATGCCTTCAAATTGCTCACTAGCATGGTTTTTGAGGTTTCCTTTTATACATGCAGTAGAATTTAATAAATTCTTGGTACAATGGTTACATACTATTCCTACTACTTAACTATTTTTTGCTTTGTCTTGTGGTCTCCTGATGTTTCCATACAACTACACAGGAAAAGTTTGTACTTTGTGCATTTAGCATGCACACAGTCAGGAACTCCAGCTGGAAATATCTGTTCTGGAAATAATAATCACATCTGGAAATAATTGTAATGAATAGGAAAAGGCAATGCAGACCCTGAGTGGGGATGGACTATTGAGCTGGCAGACAACAAGTGTAACCATAGCACAAAGTATGGCAAATCAATGCTTTGTGAACCAGTGTTCAAAATTATAGTCAAAAATTATTGACAAAGGGATAGTCGAATAGACTGTGACCAGTAAGAAAGAATAAAATTGTCCAGACCTTTCTGACTCCTAATCATTCTGTTCTAGCATTAGATCTTTACTGGCTCTTCATGATTCAATGAAGGTTTAGATAATAAATTTCTGCCTCCAAATGTATTTCAGATTTCAATATGTGTAATGAAAGTAGAAAGAACAGACAACCCATTGCCATTATGTGATTTTATCTTTTGGTTTAATTTGTTTCCTTTGCAGTCTTGATATGAAATTCTCTATTGAAATCTAAATGAATACATTTCATATTTATTTCCTATTGTAAAAAAAGGACAAATTATTACTGAGAAAGTCTAAAAGAAAAAGAGACATTCCCAACAGCATCTTTGTATTCAACGGTTTGTCAACAGTTCTATTATAAACCCAGATTTTTTTTAGTCTATTGGCTTTCTACAAGAAACTGAGGATATCAGCTGAGATGTAGTTTAATTAAACAGAACAGAAAGCATGACAATCTCTAAAATTATTCTGACAATAAAGCATAAGAGATAAAATAATAAAATTGCAATTATTAAATATTTACTAAGCAAAAAATATTATTAAGTTTTCTCACAAAGAACATTGCCACAGGAGAAAATATATACACTTGTTCTAATTTCACACTTACTTATTAGGGATTCAGAGAAAGTCCAGTAATTTGTACTGGTTTTTATTTATTGTATGTTAAAATAGGTATGGCAAGCCTCATCGTGTGGCCAGTTTAATATATAAACATGCCTTTCACTACATAAATTAGGTACTTGAATAAAAGTTTGCAAGACAGAGAATTCAGTGATGACTACATTAAACACTATTACTTGTCCAAGCAATGTAAGAGTGTCCCATGAACCCTGTCACCATTACTGAAAGCCAACACTGCTATTTATCTGGCAAAAGCATACTTGTTATGTCCCAAGGTATGAGTTATATAAGGCATTTATGTGTGGAAAATGTATAATATCATATAAATCTATTGTTATGACACATAGTTATTTACACAAAATTTCAAAGATTATTGTTTTTATTTCTGCTGTTTGTAGATACCACAGGAGAAGGAACTGAAGGTCCTTGCTTCCTCAGGGTTTCCCCCTCATATCTATTAACAGAACTATAAAGAGAAGATTTTATTTTCTTTATTTCAATGTCAATGCTCCTTGCTTTGGCTTTATATGCACATTACCTTTGTACCAAATAAGTAGGCTATGAAAAAAGCAGACTCAAATTAGCATATAGCTGTGAAATAATCTAAAAAAGAATACAAGCATTGTGATTGTATCCATACACAAATGGAGAAGCAGGTATTTCTCTGTGAGGCTTCTGTGGAGTAGGTGTGCCTCTGCAACCCACGGAGAGGAGCCCAGTGCAGCAGATATTTGCACTGCAGCCCGTGGATGACTCCAGACTGGAGCAGGGCAATACACTCTGGAAGAGCAGTGGCTTGTGGAGAGCCCACACTGGAGCAAGGAAAAATCAGGCAGAGGAAGAAAGGTAGATAAAAACTGTAAAAATGAACACAAGTCCCCCATTCCCCAGCACCTTTTTTCTTTTCAGGTTACTCTGTATGAATTCGTAAAATACCTACTTTTGTTCTACTGCTATAGACTGTCTCATGCAATATTTTCTAATTTTTCTGGTGTTTTGACTATGATTTGGCTACTACAACACCAATATTAAATAATTATTTCAAGGAACTGTAATTTGCTCTATTTGTGAATAAATTCAACCCCACATTTTCTTCAAAACACTGTAATGTATGAGAATATGTAACTAAGAAAAGATTGATGTTTTCCGACTTATGTGTTTAGATTGAGCTCTAAATGATGTTTTTTCTAGATATTTATTTTCAATTATCCAAATATGGATAATGATAAGGATTTTCGAAGTCAGTAATGATTTTTAGTGTCCAAATAAATTGAAACCAGGGAAATTCTTGTCAACTACTCTGTAAGAATATTGGTAGTTATAGTGGTTTTTGTGAAAACATCATTCATGCTGCTGGAAACATTGACAAGTAAAACCTACACACCAGATTTTAATATTTCCTTCTCTATGAGAACATAGATTGTAACACATATAAATTTTTCACCATGCAGAAAAAGCTGTTAGCAGTGCTAAACCATTTATTTTCTATGACATCTTTTACATTTCTAATGTAAATCTTTTTGTCCCTCTTGAAACATAACTCAGTAACATTTATTTTAAGCTATTTCAAGAATGGAGAAAAGTTTACTTGTATTTCTACTACATGATGTTACAATTTTTTCATCTCTATTATATCTATCCTTATAATGTGTTAATTTTTATTTTCCTATTAGTGGGGGTAATACTGTATAGGTTATACTTACAGGCACATTTGCTTTTGAAATTTAAGTGTTAGAAGATATTTAATAATATATTAATACTATCCTTATCAGTAAGGACAACTGATTATTCCTCCTGCAGAGGTGCTCAAAGAAAAAAAATCACAACACAGAGATTCACTTCTGTACCTACTATCTCCTGGCAATTGTGCTAAAGTAAAATGGGAATGCTCTGTCAACATTGCCCTTGAAAACATTCGTAATGTTCTTCATCTTCAGGCTGTTAACAATGTCCTTTCATGCCTCATTTTACTCAATGTAACATCTTCTCCAGATACCATTGACCCTGACATTATTTTACATCATCTTAAGCACCATGTAAGTCTCACAGGCACTGTTTTAGACTGGCTGATAACTTTATCTAACTTGACCATAACAATGTAAATTAATTACTATGGGTACTCTGAACTTATTTTCAATTGGTTCAGGTACCTAGACTATGCACTATAATTTTTGTTGCTGATATATTCCTATTTCCTTATATTTTTGTTATGGTTAATACAATGCTAAACAATGCTTGTTATCTGAACTTACTCGTGATTCTTTTTAAGAATCTAAACTTTTTAAGTTTAGTTGCAGACAGTTACTGCACTGTCTTTGAAAGTGGAAAATTATATAACAAACTCATTTTAATCAAATATTTATACATGACAAGGAATTTCTGTTTAGCAATTTTAAGTTAGGCTTGCTTCTTTGTTTGATACCAGCAATCAGAAGTTTACAATAACCTAAAGGCAGCCAACATATCCTTCTTGAGATGCATTATTTGATGCTATCTGCAAGTTATTTCCCAAGAAAAGCATCTTCCTGGAATATAATGCTTCTCCTGCAGTGCACTGAGTTCTTGATCCGTGTGTGTTCCCATCTAGTGATATTTTCTGTCACGGTAGAAGTTAGATCTCATGCTGTGCCTGGTCATGTACTCAGTCTTCCTGTTGCATTAGCTGCTCCTATCCTTTCTCAGTAAATGGTTCTATGGATGAACTGCCTGCCAATGACTTCCACCCTGCTGATGGAACCAACTCCAAAGTTTAAGATAGAAGGAACTCCTGTCAAAGACAAGCAAGTTCATTTTTGATATATGGCCACATAATTTTTCCCTGCTTTTGTCTTCTAGGTCAAAGAATTCTCAAATATCAGATTTTTTTTCATACAAACCCATATGTAGAAAATAAATATTTTCCTTGTAGGCTTTTTCTTTATATTTAATAGACTGACTCATGTGGTCTGACTTAAAAACTCATAGAGAGCAGTGGGAACATTTTTGACACAGCTACTAGCTCCTCAAAAATGTCTCAGAGATGTCTGAATGCAAAGGTCACACTCATTTGCCTTCACTTATATGCTTGATTCATTTTCCAGCTGAAATTTGAGTTATGTGTGTTTAGCTCAAGTCACAGCTGCCTGAATTACACTCTTGAAACTTAGAAAACTGTTTTACTTACCTTGGCTACCTGCTAGTGCACATTGGCTGACTTCTGTGGTCACAAATCATGAGTGCAGAAGAGAAGATAATGCATCTTCAGATACAATATTTACATACTGTAAGGAGTCTGGATGGCCTTCTGTCTCAGGAGCAGTGGAAAAAAAAACCCAGTGATGCTTTTACTCTCCTACTGGCTAGTTTAGCTAGATTGCTGCTCTCAGCTCTTAAGGATCTACACATAAATAGGAACATTATTTTTTTTTTGCTGTTTTTTTTAAAAAATTTTTTTAATGCAGCACAATGAATGCTAACATATACATTTGTCTCCTGCTCTTAGGGGAACTGTTGAACTTTAGAGGTCTCTGTCAGTTTTCACACCTTATTCTTTCATCTGTGCTGCTAAATCCTTCTCTCTAGCCATTCTAGTTCACTCCTGAATCTTTTAGAAAATGAAAAGGAGTTGGGGAAAATAGGTTCTAAACTAGAGATTGAAGAAGATTAGGACAAAAGATGTGACAGAAAAGTGACTGGAGAGAAAGAATAGAAAAAATAAATAATCATAGGAAAACAGAATAAAAAATTAAAAAAGAAAAAGTTAAAATGGCCACAGCTGAGTATTTTTAAAATAAAACCAAGGACGGTTATAAAGTAATTAGAAAGATTAGGGGAAACCAAAGTGAAAAAACTCCAAGCCTCTGAGAACCAAGAAAAGAGGATTATGAACAGTAAGTAAGTAACTTCTAATAAAAAGTATTTAGACAAAATAAAAATAAGGCATGAAATTAATAATGCTGTTAATTACATTATCACCTTATCAGGACTTTTTGCATTAGTGGAAATATTGGAATTATATGGGATTAGCTTCTCTGAGATTCATCCACTAAGGTCTTTGCAGCATATTCGTGCTTGTGTCAGATGCCAGTTTCAGGGTTTCTCACTCTGCATACAATTATTTGGCAGCTCAACTTCTTCTTTTTTTACATTTTTTTTTTCCTTACACCTTTTGAAACTTCTTCCTTCTCTTGACTGTGGTTCTATCTGCCTATTTTTCTTGCTCTGGGAGCAAGTGGATGGTAATGTGGGAAACATGGAAAGAAACACTCCAGGGCAGGCATGGAAAAGGCCTGTTTCATAAAGGAGTGGGCAGAGTGAGAGCTTTGGACAAAATTTAACGATAAACAGCCACTGAGTCAGGAGTGTCTAAAACTCTTCTCAGAGGCAGAAATACAGGGGAGGTTGGATCTTATCTTAGCCTCAGACCATCAATGGTTTTTTAAGTTTTGTGACTTTGTCCCACAGATTGTAATGATGGCAAATTATATATATTTATAAAAGATAATATATTTATTAAGACAAATGAACAGACAAAGGATAATGGATGGATGCTCTGGATCATAATTGCTTACTACACACTATAAGATAAATAGAATTACTATTACATTACAGTATTACATAAAGTAGTGCACTATACCAAGATACCTATATTAAAGCTAGCAAAAGAAACTGTATTGATAAGGAATCAAATGTAACTTACCGCTGAAATGACAAAAATGTACACAGATTCCTTCACTTAATCCCTTGGGAAGTAACTGTGAATTAGGCATTTCCACTCATGGGAGAAAATCCACATATTTACAGGAAAATATATAGAAGCCTTCTGATTTCTGGAAGTTTGGTGTGACTTTTACAGTTGTAAAGTGAATGGCTGTCTGTCAGAAATCCATCTTACCTTGTCAAATCTCATTCAAGAGTAAGATGTTTATTGGAAGCTGGGAGATGCCAGACGAGTGTGCAAAAAAAACTCTCTGGGAGACAGCTTGTTTTGCTTGAGTTATCTGGCCATTTAACAGACAATAGGTAAGCTCTTAGGGGAGTTAGATCCCACTCCACTGTGCTCCTGCAATAAGCATGGAGGAGGATGGCAGAAGCAGATCCAAATGCACTGGCAGTTTCAAAGTTGCACACCTTATTAGCTCTGGTTCAATGTCAGCTGCTCTTGGCCAGGGTCTCCAGAGCACCAAGTCTTGATCAGGTTTATTAGGGCAGTCACAGCAAGAGCTGCCTCTGTGTATTTTTCCAGTGTCCCAGGTAATGAGCCCTTCTGACTCTGGAGCTTAGGAGAAACAGTTGAGTTGCTCTGAAAGAAGCTGTCTGAGTCTTGCAAAGCTGGGACTGAGGCAGAACTAATAACCCTTGCTGAAGTGAAGCTGACTGTATGCATTGGGACATCTGTATGTCTGACTCTACAGTACCTTTGGGTCTGGGAATGTAATAAAACTGTCTTTCATATGGTTATGGATGGTTTTATTCTCTGCTCCTGGCTTATTACATGCTCTTTGTACAGCACACTTACAACAGGAGTAGCTGGGTGGTAAAGGATAGGACTGCCTGTTTGGTCCCACAGTGGCTACAAAAAACTTACTGTGCTGTCTCACAGCTGGTAACCACCCATATTGCTAAGTGGTCCTTTCCTCTTCTCCTTCAGCCCCATGTCTCTTTCTTTGGGCACTATATTTCTGTCTCTGCAAAATAGCTGAATTAGATGTAGCAGAAAATAAATTCCCTCTTTTTTTTTTTCTTTATTTGTTTGTTTTTTTTTTTGTTTGTTTGTTTGTTTGGTTTTGGTTTTGGTTTTTTGTGGGTTTTTTTATTTTTATTTTTATTTTGGGGGATGGTGGGGGAGTTTGGTGGGCTGTGTTTTAGTTGGGTAAGTTCCTGGATTGTATAACTGTCTAAATGCTGGTGGTGGTATAAGAGAGATAAATACCAATGTACAGAAGCACACACTTAGAGCTGATTGCCCAGGACCATATTCAGACAGCTTTTGAATATCTGGAGATGTAGATATGGAGATGGAGACTTCAGAACCTCTCTGGGCCATCTGCTCCACTGCTTGGTCACTCTCTCAGTGAAAATGTGTTTTCTGATGCTCATATGGAAACTCCTGGTTTTGAGTTTGTGCCCATTGCCTCCAGTCCTGTTACTGAGCACCAGTACAAAGAGCCTGCCTCTGTCCTCAGCTACTTGTACACATCAATGACATTCCTCCTGATCCTTCTCTTCTCTATGCTGAAGCATCCCAGCACACTTATCCTTTGCTCATTGAGGAGGTGTTTTCAGTCCCTTAGTAAGCTTTGTGGCTTTTCAATGGACTATCTCTGGTAGTTCCATACCTTTCTTATACTGGGGAGCCCAAAATAGGACAGTGTGCTTCATATTTGGCCTCACCAGTGCTAAGTCAAGACAGGGCTGTTATCTATTTTATTTTTGTGTCTCCACCACATCATGTAGTATACACTAAATAAGAAATTTCAGTTGGTTCAGTATCAGCTGGTATTAGTATCACCCCTTTGCATAAGCTTCCTTTCTAAATGATCTTCCATATGTAAGTTTGTAATTTAGGTGCAGAATACCCAAATTACAAACTTACATTTTTCTCTGAGGAATTTCTTCAGTGGTAAAAGTGTAAACTGGGTTACAGCAAACTGCTCCTAGTCTGCTCAAAAAGGAATGTTTTCCCTTTTTTTACAGATCAGTTTTCAAAGTCAGCTATGATCAGAGAACATATATTAACAAGAAAGGCCAGAGGAAAACATTTTAAAAAGAGGGAGAAAAAGCTTTCTCCCTCAAGGATCAACTGTAAATGTGAAGATTTTTGACAGTTCCAGGACAATATTTTTGCCTTGTCTTTGATAGGCAATGTCTCTGGTCAATCTGAGATCCAGCTGGATAGAAATCTATCTCAGTGGGTGATTAAAGTTCCCTCTTTTTTCCTAGTGGCATTAAACAATGCATAAAACAACTGTCAAAGAATCAAACAATCACAGCCTTATACCGAGACTGTATGTTACACTGTTAAACTTGAAAAATAGCTTTGGCTATTCTCCTAGCAGACCAAGTGAATGGGGAAGAAAATATTTTCTTTTCTTTTGAAAAGGTGACATATGGGGAAAACACGATAAAGTCAACTAAAGAAAAAGGGACAGAATTTCCTAGAATTAGTCTAGGAAAATAGCCCAACAGAAAGGGTTTTTTTTGTTTGCTTTCATTTATTTTATTTTTAATTCTTTGCACTTTTTGTCCCTCAAGAACTAGATCAATTTACTGTTACAGAATAACTACATGAGACTCACAAACATAAATAATTCTGGCTTTGCTTACTTAACTGCTAGAAACTAGAAATGCTCAAAAGAAAAAGAAAAATGCTGAAACACAGACTGCTGTGGGGTTTTTTCCTAACATAGTTCATTCCAAATAAGAAAAAAAACTGCAGGATTTTGAATAATCAAAAACCTATTTAATTTTATGTCATTTAAATTGAAAACCTGTATGTCTGTTTCAGGGAAAATTATTTGCATAATTTACTGCACTAAGTGATTATACAGCTGGAAGTGAAAATTCTTAACTTAAAATGTAATTTTGTTTTCTTTTTTTCCCCACACCCAATTTCATTCACTGATTTGATAAAAATGCTAACTGCGTCTGTAGACTTTGTTTTCTTTAATGTATTCAAATAAATCTGGGTAAAAAATTATAATCTACCGTCCAAAACAGAAAGTTGATGACACGAAGACAAATTAATTGATGCTTCATTTTCTACACTTGGAAGCCAAAATCCAAAATCTAAATGCTGCTGCCTGTGTAACTTATTCAGTGTATAAGGAGAATTTCTTGTCCAAATTACTAATTAGGTATTTGATGAAGCAGAAATAGTCAAGAAGAAATGCTAAGTACGCAGGTTTCCTTGAAATCCTACCTCTCCTGAAAGTTTAGGCACTTAAATTATTTGGGACAATTTACCTTGAATCTTTTTATGGTCATGGACATTTAATAACCACTCTTTCAGAGAAAGGAACCATTTGCTCTCCACTTTGAAAAAAAGCAGTTCATACATCAATTCCTTTCATTCTCCAGTATCAATGTGAGCATGAAGTGCAAAGTCTGGTTAAATTGCTCCTTTCTCCTAAGTACGGGAAAAAAGGAGGATTCAAGGTTCTGCTTGTACCCACCTTGTTCAGGCTGAAAAGATCATCAAGACTGAGGACTACCTATACTTCTTCTGCAGATGAACAATCAAAATTGAAGGTACCATGAAGTGAGAACAGAAGAAAATCTGTTCCTAACTTAGGTGAAGAATTCACATAAGAAACAAGTGTGTTCTTATATTTGCTTCATTGAGGGTTCTTTCTCAAATATATTTTTTTTTATTTAGTATCTGTATAATAAGAAAAGCAGTTTGTGTCTCTCATTGAGATCAAACCAAAAATCCTTAAAATGAAAATCCCTTGTAATGTTCCATTCAGTGATGCCTTTTGACTTCTTTGTCATGTTTTGACTCTTATAGAAAAATACAGGTGACCTACTAGGCCAAGAAAAATGAAAGTTACCATTGTAGAGTAGTAAGCAGCATCCTAGAATGCAATAAAAAACTAAATCTAGGAGACAGGAGCCCAAATATGTTCATTTGCAATCAAAAACTTACTTTACTCCTGGAAATGCTAAAAATAATTAAAGAATGATAAACAGTGTAAGTTCAAGTAAGTGGACTGTGTACCAGCATTTACTCTACTACAATTTGATTTACTCCCCCTATTAGAACAAAGAGTAACTATAGTGAATACCTCATCTCAGGAGTAAAATGGACTAGTATGGCCCAGACACTAGCCTTGATCAGTTAAGTTACGTTTACAAGATAAGTCTAGTTTATGTCGTGTTTATTCACATGTAAATTTAGATGTTGAGGTCCTCATATTGAGTTAGAAAGCTCAGCTATTACTGGAGTATTTGTAAGAATTATTTTTTTATTAATCTTAGTCATGAAGCATACGCTTCTGATGCCACTGATTGGCAGAAAACACACTACTTAAGCTTTGCTTGTTATAAATGCTGAGCTAAATTTTTTGTTGAAACTGACCATTAGAAAGGACACTGAATTACATATAAATATAAATCTGTTTTGTTTTACAAAAATGCTCCTGCAGTTTGTTATTTTCTGAACAAAATAAAAATAATGGAAGGACAGCACTACAGATGCTACTTTGGTTTTGATATTTTGTATAGAAAAATCTATCATGAAGTTTGAATTCTCCAAGAATGATTTATTCTTGGATTGGTAACTGAAGTGAAGAGTTTTGCCTTGGTGGTGTAATGAAGCCTTCTTATTATTTCATAGTTTATGAAGAATGAAAGTTTGCAATGATATTAATGACGATGAAAGTAACTGTGACACCAAAGTATAAAGAATTCATTGAGACAGAAAAGGCGTAACCTGCCTAATTATTTCCCACTAATGATTCTGGGCCTCCAAGTTTGAATAGACTACTATTACTCCTTCTGCATAAGTACTATCAGCAGTAAGGAATATTAAAAACATTGCCATTTTAACAAGTTGAAATGACAAAAGTAGGCTTAACTGTAAATAAAATGCATATTCATTACCTTTACTAATACTTTAATTGGTAAACTAGGAAAGAATATAGGGTTTTTTCCCCTGTCTTTTCACACTTAAGTTTTATCTTTCATTGATTTGTTGATATTATAAGCAACCTTGCATTGCTTGCAGATTAATGATTTAACTTCTTTTATCAATCCATATAGATATGTGCTGATTTCAGGTATCAATTAATGTCTAACAGAACATAAGACATTGACCATTCTTAATTTTCTCTTTAAATAGCAGAATATATGATTAATAACAGAATATATAATTAGCATACAATCTTGCACTTCACAGTAACTAAATGGAGATTTTTTTCAAAAGAGACTATTCTATTGGAATATTATGTGGACATGAATTGGAAAATGAAATCAAATCACCTCTTGACAACCAAAGTTTTTATTTTGAAGGCAGTGTAAAATGTTGTCACAGAATGGTAACAAGAAATAATGATTGTTTTCAAAATTCCTACAACACAGCAGTACAAACCACTCAGAGTTCAGCCATCTGTGGAACTAGTCCTTGGAAAACCTTTTACTTTCAACAATGGTGATATAATCAATTTCTGATTTGAGCTGCAGTTACAACCATATTCATTTAAAGTCAAATTAAGTACTTTCCTGTTAAATAAATAAGAAGGAAGTACCATCTATCTATGATGTAGAATTTTGATGTTATAAAACTTTTTACTTATATTAGCTTTTGAAAAAATAAATACTTGTGCTTTAAAAATGAGAAAGGCTCATATCCCATACATTATTTCTGAACATTTTTAACTTGTAGTATTTGCGTAGTCCTGCTGAATTCAAAAATTCAAGCTCACTTATTGCTTTTTGTTTCTTCTTCTTTTTCTTTTGTTCTATTAAGCATAACAACAATAAAACATGATGCTGGTAAGATTAAAATACAAAGTATTAATGATATTGCTGGAGATGGTAGTAGATTTTTAAAGTAATATTGTAATTGACAGAAGATGTACAGACTGATCCTGAATATTGTACAGCTTTTCAGAGGTTTCTTGCTTTCCTGAGCAAGTCATTCCATTTTGCCCACTGTCTCTTTCTACTTGCCCTTTTCTTACATTAATTTATCTACTTGTCCTTGAACTCAAACATATTTTTAGAGTTCATAACATCCTGCAACTGTGAATTCCACATGAATTACACACTGCGTAATGTATACAGCATCTGTAGGAACCACTGTTAGCTCCTTCTGTCTACACAGGAATCTCCTCCCATGTATACTCCTAAACTGGAGACAGGATTTGGTGGTAATTTCTGAAATTTAGTGAGCTGGACCTTTGGAAAGGTATTTATATCTGGATAAACAGGAAGAGCAAGAAGTGTACTTGTACTCTTTTTTAATATAAATGGGATTGTAAACACCCTGAATTGTTGATAAGTTCACATATATAAATAACAATAATGGTCTATTTTTTCTTGCGATGTGGTGCATGTACTTTTCCATTGTAATACCAATATTGAAATTCTGAAAAACTTTTGCACGTAAAAGAATATCTTGTTCAAAATTTTTTCAATTACCTATTGACGGAAGTTCCTTGACTTCTGTTCGAGAAACTTAAGGCAATAAAAGAACCAGACTTCTAAAGAGTACTGAACATGTGTCTTCTGGAAAGAACAAAGGCCTCTTGAAATAGATGAAATTCAGCTTTGGATGAAGTTTATCTTGACTAGAAAAGCATTTGTCGTTTCCTACAACATCCTCAAATATAACCAGACAAATTGAATTACATAAGTACACAGTGAGGTGCATTGAAAACTGAGTAAATAACCAGATCCACTTAGTTTTGATCAGAATCATAAAGTCCAGCCAGAGGCAAGTAACTAGTTATATAGCCTAGGCATTGATAACAAGCACAATACTTCAATACCTTCATTAAAGATCAGGATACTGAGACAGAGCAAACCCTCAGCAAGTTCTCACAGATAATACAAAACTATGAGGAATAGCTGATGGATGGTTGTGTTGCCATCCAGAGGGGCTTAGATAGGCTGGAGAAATGGGCTGAGAGGAGTCTTGTGAAGTTCAGCAAAGGGAAAAACAAAGTTTTCTTCCTGAGTTGAATAACTCCAGACACCAGGACTCTCGGAGTGCCAAGTGTCTGGAAAGCACTTCTCAACCCTACAGAGAACTTAAGGGTTCTGGTGGACAGCAGAAATCCTTTCTCATAGCAAAGAAGGCCAAAAATGTCCTGGGCTGCATTAAGGCGAGTGCTACCATCACATCAGGAGAGACAATCCTTTTCTACTAAGCACTGGTGAGACTGCATGTGGAGTACCATGTTCAGTCTGACATAGACTTACTGAAGTTAGTCCAGCATAAAGTCTTTGTGGTAAGGAGCTGGAACATCTTTCACATGAGAAGAGCCTGAAAGCTGGTACTCTTCCACCTGGAGAAGGAAGATTCAGAAAACACACCCAGTCTAATTCTGCCTGAACTTGGGCAGCTGGACTGGATGATTTCAAGAGGTCCCTTCAAAAAGACACGATTTTGTGATTCCATCATTCTTGAACCTCATGATGTTTCTGTTGATCTAGTCCTCTGCTTTCTGAGGTCACTAAGAATTGACACTTTGTCATGTTTTTTGTCAGCCACTCCACCCAGTTTAGTGCCCTTAAAAGCTTTCCTGCTGTTGCACTGCTGTCATTGTTCAGTTCACTGATAAAGATGTTGAAAAAACAGGCCTCACTATTGACCCTTGCATGCTCTGCTTGTCAGTGGCTGTCATCTGGACATTGCATTATTGCTCATATTCTTTGCACACAGGAATCCAACATGTTTTCTGCACACCTAAATATCCATCAATTCATTCAGCCATTGCAGATGTCTTCAGCTTCTGTTTTAATTTCTGTTATTTCTGCTATTTAGGACAGAACAAAGGTCAAAATCCTTGGCCAATAAGCACTGTTTTCCTTATGGAGAGAAAGAAAGAGAGGTGTGAAAATATTATCACTGCTTATTTAGTGACTTCTTGAAAAAAACCCCTGTCAATTTACTTTCTGATAGAAGAAAAATATCATAGGATTTTTTATATTTATTTTGTTGTAAACATTCTTAATGACTGACATGTTAGCAGCTTGTATATATTCCTTTTTATTCAAAATGTAGTGCAATTAAGATTGTAAAACTAATTAAGGAAAAGAAATAGTAGTATTGTCTATGTAATGTTTCTCTGAAAGAATTTAAAAAAATTGGTTTAGCTACATGTGTGATACAGAGAATAATGGGGTTCAGATAGACTACTAGAGTGCATAATTATTTAAGTAATGTGTAATTCTGTGACAATTACTAAAGTCTGTTACTGGGAATTATATTAGTATTTTGTCATGGTATTAAAGGCTTAAAAGTGAAGAAGGAAAAAAAAATCCCAGTAAGAAAGTTTAATGAGACTTACACAGGTAATGTGCATGGAATTTAAAATGTAGTATTTGGGACATTATACTCCTTGTGGAAACAAGGAATGGTCATATGAGATCATTCTTAATTTAAAGTCATAAAAAGGGCATACAAAGTACTATGCAACTACAAAATACAGATTTTAGACTTCTGATGCCTCAGGGAGAGTAACATGCTGGCTACAGAACCATTCAAACTCTAGAAAATAAAGTTTTATTAGATTTTATGCCTTGGCTCAGCATTGGCAATGTGTAAATCTAAATATCTGTCCAGGCTAAATTTAAAAAAAAAAAAGGAAACAATATTTAATCTCCAAAACAGCACTATCAGTTATGTTTTGTAATGGCATCACAGTCATCAGAATACCTAGGTAACTTATAGTTGGAAGGACAGGGGATGAGGGCCAAGGCATGGTATAACCTAGTGGTCATGATTCTGTTTCAGTTTTAAATCAATGTAATTTATAAATTATATGGAGAGACAACATGCCTCCACAGTGAAAGGAAGCTCAGAAATATTATCTGTCAATATTCTCTTTGAGAAGAACTGTCTTTCTGATCCTAGTAACCATGCAGTCACATTGTAAATACAGTCAGCCTGATGCAAGCCCTTTCCATTTTAATAGCTTAAAGTAAGATGTACTGCTAATAGAAGTGAAGTACATTTGTGCTTTTCATTGTTTTCCACATTTTGGGCAGATCTTTATAGATGTTTAGACATATCAAGATATAGCAAGTCATCTAGTGGGATTTCTGTGGCATGACTTACATGCACAACAGTTTCTAAATACCTAGAAAGTTTTTATCTACTTAAATATTTTAAAGTCTGTCCCAGTTTGGAAGCATGAGACAAAGAACAGAAAAATGAGCATGGTGAAGAGGGTGGGTAAAAGATAATTTGTCTTTTCTAGACAAGGACTAGAAAAGCATTGATGGATAGTACCTGTCCATAGCCTGTGGAACACTGCCAAAGGAATTGCAGATTCAAGCTTTCAAGGTTCAAGAAGTTTGGACAAGTATTCAAGGGCTGATCAAATGTTGGTCACTATAAAGAAGATTTAACAGTTCTAAGCCAATCCTCAGTCCATGGATGGTGTTTGGGAGCTGAAAACAATCTTAGACTTGCAGAGCAGTGGGAACTGCATTATGTATTTATCTAGATATTGCTCTTCATAGGAGTCCTTGAGAGATCACTTATGGAGAAAGTTTATTGGGCTGATCCAGTATGGACATGCAGTTACAAATGCAATTGTAGTCCTGAGGATATGAGTTACAGGAATAAAAGCAAGGTGTGACTCTTTGGAACAAAGGTATTAATATAATGTATAAAAAAAGTATGAGATTTAAGGACGACAAACTAATTATCTCTTACTAGCAGACAAACAGGGAGAAAATCTGCCCATTTTGTCACTGGGTGAAAAGGCACTTCCTGCTCTCTCTCAAGGGCTTTCCAGAAGGATGTGGCACGGAAGGAAATGTACCTTCAGAGACCCAAACATGAGACCATACCCTCTGCATTTGCCCCACTCATTGCAGGGCACCCTGGCCCTCCTGAGGAAAGCTGAAATGGTCAGCATAAAGTGCCCCCGAGAAGTACTGGACTGGGAAGCTCAATTCTAGGGGAAAAAAATAGCAGAATCTAAGGATTTTCTCTTTAAAAGATGTAAGAAGATGACTAATGAGCCTTTCTGTAATAATTAGATGATGTGGACTCCTAGACTGTTAAAATATTTATTGGACTAGTGATAAGTTCCTGGCTCACAGGAGAGGTGTTTTGCTGATGCCCTAATGAGGTTCTGAGAGTTGCAAGAGCAAAGCATTCACCATAGGGCTGGTGTCACCAAATCCGTCTCTGGGCACAGCCAGGCTGCTTACAGGGACTGCAACCTCACCCTGGCACAGCTCCTGGCATTAATAATGAGGATAAATCTCTTAGAAGCAATCTTGAAGCAAGTCCCCCATTCTCACAGTGTAATAACTTCAGTTTATGTCTTAATCCAGAGGCAGTCTTTCTGCTCTCATCTAGCCTTACACTTCCAAACCTTTGCAACTGAGTTATAAGATGTTTACAGGTGAAATTTGGCTACATTGCTGATAACATGATACAACAGGTGATCTGCCTGTTTGAAATAAGTATGTTTCTTTTGCAGGTCTGTGTGGTTACAGCAGCCAAGCTTCTCATCAGAATGTTTTTATAATATGAAAAATGAGTCAAAATATTTGCATGATTGCCTTAGGAACCAAGTATTGGGTATTTGCTCGTTTCTTTTACTAGTATCACCTGAATTAATAAAGTGTTTTAATTTTGAAAATATCCCAAAATTTTCAAATTGTGTGGAGGGGATAATTAATGCTGTAAGTGAAACCTTGTTGAGATCTGTGCTTTACAAAAGGCATCTATCACCTGCGGCTTACTGTAGCTGTGTCTGCATAGAATTAATTTTAACGAAAGCATAGAGAAAAGATAAGTGGAGATCAAGATTTTTCCTAAGAGCAGAGTGGCTGATTCTTCCTGTGCTCCTATTCCCTCATGAGAAAATCACATTGCTGAGGAATCTAGAGCAGCTGTATCTTTAAGTAGCACTAAGTCATTGATCTCTCGCTGCCACTAGGATTTTATAATTTTTCTCCTAATTGAGAGAGGATGATAGTTGCTCCTTTATGTATAATTGCAGAGTCATTAATTCCCTTTCCTTATTGCTTATGAATTGTCTTGAGGGCCTCACAGTCTTTTTTTAATCTTTCTCCTCTCTCTTTCCCTTCATTCTCTTCCAGAGATCTTGCCTTCTGTCTGACGTTGTCTGAGTGCTTATGGATTATCTGCTTCTCTACAGCAAACTCTCTTCAGTTACATTAAAAAAAACAAATAAAAACAAGAATCCCTCTCAAAACAACCCCAAACCCAAAAAATACAGCAGTTATATAAGATAGTCTGCTTTACCATACTGGTTGTCAGATAATTTTTTTTATTTATTTTTTTCAGTTAATTAGTATTTTGTGAAGAGACATTTAGTCAGTGATCATGTTTATTATGTATCAGAAAAATTTCATGCACAATTTATCCACAAAAGTCAGAAATTTATATTTGGAAATTTTTAACAAGAAATGTTTTAGCATACAGACTCAAGAACTCCTTTTAAAAATCCATCTAGAAATGACTATGTTTGTCATCAAAATATTCTGAAAGAGGAATGATAGGTCTAATTTTCAGTTAAAAAAATCAATGAGACTTTTTAGACCATGAATTATCGGAGAGGTACTCTCAATTTTAGAGACTGAAGAGAAGTATATATTTCTATTTAGTCCATGAGTAAAACCAAGATATGCTAACTTATGCCAAAAATCTATATATTGATTTTATGAGCATTTAGGGTTGTTTACTATCTGTCATACTTATGGAGAATGTAATTATTTCCAAGGTATTTTATTAGAACCTCTGAATGGCAGTTTTATTAGATGAAAATCAGGACACAAGGGGGCTCACTTGCTTTACTTTTCTAGATTTTCTTGTAATACTTATATCGTACAAAACATGGTTTTCTTTGAATTAATTATCCAGGACACTTTTTATAAACCTATAAATGTGATTGAAAGGTAGGTTATTCTACTTTGAGGAGCTTATAATTTTTTTATTTTGTTCAAAATATATAATTTTTCCTTAATTCAGCTTCCCACAAAACAATTATAAAATTGAAACTCGAATCACTAATACATATTAAGTTTAATATGTATGAAGACATTAATTTCCAATTTTTTTTTTTTACCAAGGTGGATGAGATTAGTTCAATCTTTGCAAATATGTTTTGCAAAATACACGTGGACCTTCTTTGATCTATGATGAAGCATTCCACTTTTGGAAAATGTTAATTGCCTTTGCCAAAGTAAATAGAGTGGGTTAAAAAAAGCATTTCATTATTACCTGAGCAAGACTGACTCCTCTTTTCCTTTAGAGGAATAAAACCATTACTCTTGTATGACTGAGTTGCTTTGCCAGAGGAAAAGCAGCTTTCCACTTCCTGCATTACATCTGATTGCTTGTATATACACTGGAGGTGATGGCTTCCTCACAAAGGAACGGATGAAGGGTTTTCTTGCATGGATCTCTTAAAGCATGCAGTACCTTTGTCTCTTTGACCTCCTGTGCAGAAAAGAATTGTTCTTTAATGCCTTCTTGTAGTTCAGGTTATCCTGTGCTTGCATTTCAGGCAGAATATATCTCTTATTTTCAGTAATATTGCTTTGTATCCTTATATCACCACGAAAAAGACAGAACAAATTTCCTCCCTAAATATTTCAACTTACTTTCTTCCTCAGGAGGAAGAAAACTCATGAACAAAAAATAACTGCTGTTCCCTTTTATGCTCTTGAAGCATTGACTAATATTATCCCAAATAAATTCTGACATTTTCAATGATTATGGGAAAACTCACAATAACAGTGAAGTGATTCTGAAACTCATGCAATGAAAACAATTGTATGCATTCTACGCATATTAGGCAAGCAGAAAAAAAAAAAGGTATTTCTGCAAAATGAAAAAAGGTGAAACAAATGGCAAGGAAAACATTTGAAAGTCTCTCAGATCAGAAACAAGAGTTAATTTGTCCTGATTTTACAGAGGTGTTAGAGAATTTATTAATTTGAATTTGACCATGGATATATAAGATATTTCTGAAATGCTGGCTCACCTTAAGAGCTGAAATTTTCTTTGACAGAAACCAACTTCAAATAACTTGCCTGTTGAGGTGCTGTTTGGTTTGAGGCATTTATTTTTGCAAAAGCTCTTAGAAGTTTAACTCCCTCTAGGGTCTTAAAGCTTGTGCTGAGCTGGATAAAATATTTGAAAGCAAGGAAAGAAACACAGTCTAATAACAGTAGTTACTAGGCAAAGCTATGCTTCAGCCAAGGAAAACAAGCTCTGGACAGATTGTGTCTTGTTCACAAAAATGGAGGTAGGCCATTGCTTTACCCCTTTCCAGCCCCACCCTCCTGCTCAAATGAGATAAGTTCTATCAACAGAAAGTAGACATGCTGTGAATAGTAGCTTTGTGATTTATATTTATCAATCCATAATATTCTAGCTAAAAAGGTCCATCACTGCATTTTTCCCTCAGATATTTTCATTAGGTTTATAAGACCTTTTGCCAGAAGAAGGAATTACACAATATCTTCTCTTTTTCTCAATCACATGAATTTGACAAGTCCATTAGCAAAAATTTACAGTTTGAAATATAATTTGGGATTGAGAACCAAATGCTGAAACTCTTACTTATGTCAGTTACCTCAGTATGGGCATTGAGAACTTTCTTTTTAAGGGTTCCAGATTATAGAGAAACAATTGGTCTACACTAAAATGGTGTAGCTGAAACCATACTATCCTGTATTTAAAGCACAGTCTATGACTTCTAACTGTAGATCCTTTGTTTCATGTCCTGTGAAAAATTAAGCAGCACTTAGCTGATTGCATTCATGCACTTGAGCATGTCAAATGCCTGGTGACAAAAAAGCCAACAGCATAACAGATTCAGTCCAAGTACCTGGAAGAGTTGAAGTAGGTAATGATATGAGTTTTAACTAAGCCCATCTGATCTCCCCATCGCATGGGAAAATAGGTTGTTAGATTATTAAATGATACATAAAAATGCCTGAAGCTTTCTGTAGACAACCAGAAAGTATTCTATAGATTGTTTAGCAGAAATAAGATATGCATTCTGGCAGAAAAAGGATAAAATTGAAGTATTCCTGCTTTCACTTTTCCTGACTGCTCACTTATCACATAATTTCGCACAGAAATGTTAATGTAGGTTATTGTCCTGATAATTCAACAATTCCAGTAAGGATTTATTTTATATATTCAGTTACACTGCTCTTGCCCCCACAGTGTTAGGCTCCAATACAATACACTGATTGGATTAATCCATCTGCCAGCTGAAGAAGTTGACAAGGTTAGAGGTGGCAGTAAGAACCTGTCACATGTTTGCTTGCTTTCAGAACCATTTGTATACAGTGCATGGATTTGGTGAGCCGAAGGAGTCCTTGCACTGCCGCCAGGCAGCCAAGCATATCTGTGTTCAGATTTCCTTCTCAGACAGCCAACTCATAGTTCAAATGACTTGGCTTCCCCCGTGCACAGCCAGTCATGAGCTGTTCAAGCACCAATGGCTCATCAGAACACCAGGTTCCTGGAACAAAAGCAACTGTCCACTCAAGCCTTTTTGCCTGAAGTTTACCTTCCTTCCCCCATTATAGTCCTTTTTTATTGTTTTGTTTCAGCCTCCTCTCTGGTTTCTCAGAGTTAGAAGTCACTGTTGCAAAGTTAGTGAGAGAAGAACTACCAGTCTGGCAGTGTCATACTAGTTTATTTTAAATCACTAAAATCCCATGAAAAAACATTTCCAGCAATTTATCATATTCCACTTTTTGCAGTCTGTAATTCCCCAAATTGTACTGTAGTAAAGCACGTAATGCTAATGAGAAACACTGACAACCTGTTTCTAGTTTTGGACTTCTAAGCAAAACCTTGTTTATGGTAATGCAAATTAAAATAAACTTATAAATAGATATACACCTTCAGTAAGTGAATGACAGAATTGATACAGCTCTGTTGAAATTCAAGGAGTTACTTTAGTCATATCACCCAAGAATCTTACCTCAACAAAAAATTTAAACCATATCATCCTTTTAATTCCTCTTGCCAACTAAGAATGGTATCAGAAGACAAGTTAAAAGAGTTAAGTCCAGTAGAAAAAATTCTAAGTTAGTGAAGAGCTGGTATGTATTAAAGACATTGTACAAGAATGTCTGGATCACCTCCTACCTGTAGTCTACATATTAATCACCATTATGAATATGAAATTGTGCTGCACCTTTGTAAGGCTTCCCTGTAAATTGAACTTACAGATTTCAGCATGCTGTTATTTAAATGTAGCTACAGTATTTACAGGACTAAGGTGCCACAAAGATTAAGTATTTTGGAGTCATCACAAAATGTCTTAATACACATCTATGTAGGTGTGCCTAAAGCATGTATGGCTTGAACTTTAGTGTTATTTTTACACACTTCCATATAATGAAGAGTGTCATGGCTGTATAAACAACTATCTAATGAAATATTCTTGGCTGAAAAATAATTTTAGAGCATCTAAAAAAACATCATGCTGCTATGCCAGATGGTGAAATATATGTCATATAATTCTCTATTTAACTGTGTGTTATATTGCAGCTTTGAATAACCTGGCATGCGGGAGGCTGGTTGAAACCCATCATCCATAAATACAAAACCAGTTATTTCGGGGAAGTGTTATGGGAAAAACTATTGAATGTTTCTCAAAACATAAAGGTTAAAACTGTCACTTATATGCAACAAGTTGACAGTGTCATTAGAATTCTATAGTGATGTCTCAGAGATATTTTGGCAGTACATCAAAGAGTGAAGAAATACTGATTGAATATGCAGATTTTTAGAAACTGTCTATAGCCTAAACTGCTGTACTGAAAACAAACTTCCATGTGCCTGCCAGGATTTAAAAAAGAAGTATTGTGAAGAACCGTTCTGCAGTCATTGATGAAACAGTCTGAAGTAATTACAAGGTATTGTAGCATTACAGAGCAAACTTGTGCAGTTTATGGATTTCAGACTCTGTTGTTGCAGTGGGCGTCAAATAGAGCATTAAAGCAAAGTACAGTTTATAGATGTTGGATTATATGAGCTTCAAGATGGTGCAGATGTATCATCTGATATTAAGGATTCCATACACTGAAGTGGCTTACCTACTCTATATGGTATTATATTCTCTCGTTTCGGGAGTAAAGACTTCAATATAGGAAGGCAACCTCAGTTAGAAACAGAACCTTTGCCACATCCTTCACAGTATTAAAAAAGAGTCATAGTAAAGGCTTATTTTTGATTTGAAATAGTAGGTATAGTCAAATGACTACAGAAATAACTGAAGAAATTCAGTAAAGTCAATGTTATATTAAATGAAATTAACACCACCTGTAATAAAATTTATAAATTAACTTCAGTTTCTTTTGTTTTCTTCAACCAAAATATTAAAACTTTCATTTTTTTCATGGAATTTAAAAATAATATTTATCAAGAAAAATTTTATTTTAATTCTTTTAGTTCCCTTTTTATTTCTCTTTCCTTTGTAAATGATCTGGACACTAGAGTCAAAATGTATATTAAGGAAGTTTGCTGATGATACTAAATTAAGAGGACCTATGTATTCCCTCAAGGGTAAAGAGGCCTTACAGAGAGATCTGGGTGAACTAGGGCGTTTAACAATGATATAATCTAGTGGGTGGCATCCCCACCCATAGCAAGGTGGTTGGAATTAGATGACTTTTAAGTTCCCTTCCAGCCCAAACCATTCTATGATTCCTTGATTCTATAACCCTGTTATTCCATGACCATCTGAAATTCAACAAGAGAAAATGCCAGATTCTGCACCTTGGGCAGGGTAATTCTGGTTGTACATATAAATTGGGAGATGATAGGCTGGAGAGCAGCCCCACTGCAACAAGCAGGTCACTTTTTACCTGTGATAATCCTCGATTCATACTAGGTCCAGTTTGCTTTTCTTGTTAAAGAATGCATATTTATTTGGAGAAATTCTATCCTATGTTGAGCAGGAACGGTGACTACATTAAGCTTAGCAATAGCTTTTTAACTTTTGGCTGCTTCTCCCTCTCTCCTTCCTCTTCCTGCTGTTTCATTTCTGATAATGGCTTTAGAATACCTAGCTAGATGTAGGTAAATAACTGTACCATTGAGGCAAAGAATTCAGTGTTTGAGCCAGAAAATTCAGCTTCTTTCTGCATCCTGCTCAGTGATGTATAATCTAATATTTTCTTGTTATGACAGATACAGATAGGTGAAAATAATTTGAGTCCCAAGAAAAATTTTGGCCAGTGATTTTAGCTTCATACCAGGAGTTTTACTTCATAAAATTGACATTATTCAGTGATTTATCTTCCTTGTTTTGTTACTTAAACTTTTTATTATTTGATTAGATATTAAGAATTGGTCTTTCCAGAAGTGGTAAATAGTATGTTGTTTACACGTGCAGTGATTCAACAGTAGTCAGCAACTGATGATTCATTACCATATGCTACAATTTCTACAATTGCTAGCAATTATTAGTCGAAAATTTTGATCCAATCTTAAAAGATGACTTTTGAGTTTGTGAATATTCTAAAAATTCTAAAGGCGAAGACTCCACGCAGGATTCATCTTAATTGTCTTTAAACATCTACAGTTGGGATGTCTGCCCTTAGCTCCATTTCTGCTCATCTGAGAGAAACATATTTATGTGCATCTGTTGCATAGTTCATCTGATCAAATTTAGCTGATGCCCCTAAAGTGACATGAGTTGTAATGTAGAAGTTGTAATTGCTCCCCATGTTCTATAAAGGGAAATCTAGACAGATGATCTGAGATAGCTGTCTGCACTAAAATGCAAATAGAAACCCTCCTACCCCTCCCATTATGAAGCTGACCAGTTTGCTCTTTCAGTTCACAAACACCGAGAGTCTCTCCTCCAACTCAGGCTTTCATTGTCCTCCATTCCTTCATTACCTTTCCTTGGATGGTTCAAAGCCACAACTTGCAAACTGCCTCATCCATGGAGATGCTAACATTTCAACGATGAGCACACCTTCTTGATCAGTTTTAACTCTTTGGCCTGTGTCTGATGGAGACATCTCTGCACTTGTTGGTGCCAAAGTTCTGCTAGAGAAGAATAAATATTTTTGAAGATATTTCTAGGCTCTGACGATGGAGTGTGGTTGGTCTGTCCAACGGTATGTGAAATAGTAGCACTTTAGTCCACAGTCCTCTGCCCTTTTTATTCGTGTGCTGATATGGTGGAAGTCACTAGCATGCAACCTTTTACTTCTCTTACCAGGAAACTGTATTGAGTCTGTCTGGGAAGGAGTTAACTTCCCTCATAGCAGCACTTACTCTGCTGTGCTTTGTGTCTGTGACTAGAACAATGCTGGTAACACTCCAGTGTTTTGGCGACCGCTGAGCAGCGTTGCACATAACAGCATCACTGCTGTCTCTCCTAACTTGCCCTCCCATGGCCTGGAGGCTGAGGGTGAGCAAGGCTGAGAGGGAACACAGCTGGAACAGCTGACCCAAGCTGACCAGAGAGGTGCTGCTTACCAGACGACATCGTGCCCAGCATGAAACGTTAAGACAAAGAAGGAGTGGAGTGGGCATTTTTCAGTAAGGTATTTGTCATTAAGGTATTTGTCTTCTGGAGCAACGAGACCCTGCTTCCTAGGAAGTGACTGGAGAAACAGAAAATTAGTCTCTTTCTCCTTTGCTTGTCAGCACTGCTTTTCCTTTTCTTTGTTAAGCTGCCTTTGTCTCAAGTATTTTTTTCTCCTTTGTCCTGCTGAGGAGGGGGAGTGATAGAGCAGCTTGGAGGACACCTGGAATCCCACCAAGATCAAACCACTGCCGGACCCAAAAATTGTTACTCAATTTTCCAAGAGAAGAAGGGGATGATTTTGCTAGGAAAAAGTATTAACTGCAAATTGTTTATTCCCAGTTGAAACAGGATTGAATCATTTAGGCTCTCACAAATTTTAAGCAGTCTTGAAGCTGTGGACACTTAAAAATTTTTAAATGTCTATGTTTAATTAATAACCATCTCTTCCATATATATCATAAATAGCTGGCTTCTTCTCTCTCTTTTTTTGAAACTATGCCCAAAGTTTATTACTTTCTAGTGAAAAAGTGAAAGATTATCTTTCATATGTTAAAATAAACTGAAATTGATGACCCTGAGACATATAAATGGAAGCAGAACAGAAAATCTAGTTCTGAAAGTTGTTTCATAAATAATTCATTACTTTCTAGAACTAGTCCATGAGCTTTTTATGACATTTTGTAAGCCCTAAAGTTTTTATTATCATGAGTTCTCTGCTGCCGCAGTTGTAAGCTACTTTTGCAAATATATAAAGCATACAGTTCGAAGGACAGTAAAACCAGGCATCTTTGCCCCACAGTGAACATTTTATTATTTTAGATTGTATTATCAGGCATTTCTAATTAGCTGAAATATTCAACATATTATCTGATATATTTTTAACTAACTAACTAGGAAAAAAATCAAACCAAACTAAACCAAATGAAAAAAATCCCAAAAAACTAACCAAAAACCAGAAAAAATATGTAGCCTGCTTCTGGAGAAAGGTTTAGAGCTGATGGATTTGCAGTAAGAATTCATAAGAAGTAATAAATTCAATTATTTTTCAGGGTCTTTCTCCTTATGTAACGTATCTGAAGTCACAGCACAACTTTGGGGAATTATTGACCACTTTGTGTGTTACCTCTTTTCCATTCATTGTGATGATTCAAAACTTAGTTTTTGTTTCATAGTTATGACTGAGAAGATAAATAGTTTCTGACATATGACACAATGCTCCTATTAATTTAAAATTGAATTCTTGCAAAAATCTTCCCACAAGAATTCATTGTCTCTCAGTAATTTTACTAGAAAATTTTTGTCAGAGTATTGTCAGAAATCAAACCTACAGGAGGGGAAAATTCATGACATTGAGGGATTTATTTTTTATTTTTTTGATTGTAGTTGTTTTTGTTGTTTTTAAAGAAAGCTTTTCTTTCCCCTGTATTTCCCTGTTCTGGTTTACAGCAGGAAAGTTTGAAAAATCTAACAGAATTATTTGTGCTTTTTCGAAGCAGTAATAGTAATATGAAACATCATATTCACTTGATATATGTAAAACTGGGAATTACACTTAATCAGCGTCTCAAATTTCAACTCAGCAATACTGGGGCACATGTGCAAGTCACATGAGGATTCAGGAACAATACTTCAATTTATTTTCAAATTTAACTTGGGAAGCCAGTTTTTGCATGTTGTTCAAACTTACAGAAGATGTCCCATATTTTTAGATGGAAAGTTATAAAATATTTTGTTTTCATAGTCCTGTCAGACAGTAAGCCGAAATTCCCACTCTAAGAGAGTAATATGAAATTTTGTAGTCAATAAACAAGGGGAAAAAGGGAAAAAAAGGAAAAAATAGTTCTGTGACAAAATATATTTTTATTCTATATTTTCCTTGTATGTGGTTGTGTTCTAGGTCTCAAAGTCAGCCTCCACTGATTTATGAAGTGGCAGCCTTGTTTTTGCAGTTTCCTTTTACAGTATTCCTATTTCAGTAACATTTTTTTATCTTCCCTTTGCTCAATCTCTTCTACTTGGATAATTTTTCACTTTAGAGAATTTTTTTTTTTTATTTTTGACTTATACATAGAGACAATTGAGATATGCACACAGTCTACCATTAAGAGAGTGATATCTACCATTTTTAATAGTGAAACTCTTCAAACACTAAAAGAATTTTTGAATCAATCTTGGACCTCAGTTCACTCATATCTTTTAAGCATATTCTTAAATCCATCTTTATTAAGCAAAAAACAATAACCAAATTCTAAGGTGCTGCTGGTTTCACAAGGGATTGAGCACACACCCCAGACAAAAGGTAAAACTAATGCTTAAAGTTCTGAGTTAGGATATTAACAGAATCACACCAGCACAGAACTGTCAGGGTTGGAAGACACTTCTGGAGCTCACCCACTCAAACCCCCTCTGCCAAGGCAGGGTCTCCTAGAGCAAGGGACATAGGAATGTGTTCAGGTGGGTTTTGAACGTCCAGAGAGGGGAACTCCATTACCTCCCTGGGCAGCCTGTTCCAATGCTTTGCCATCCTCAATGTGAAGAAGTTCTTCCTAGTGTTCAGGTGAAACTTCCTCTCTTTTAGTTCATGGCCATTGCTTCTCATCCTGCCCCTGGGCACAGATGAAAAGAGTCTGGAATGATATTCTTGGCACACACCTTTGAGATATTCATGTACATTGGTGAGATCCTCTCTCAGTTTTCTCTTTTTTAGAATAAAATAAGCCCAGCTCCCTCAGTCTCTCCTCATAAGTGATGCTCCAGACCTCTCATCATCTTTGTGGCTTCCAATGGACCCTCTCCAGTATCTCCTTGTCTCTCTTGTACTGAGGAGCCCAGGACTGGACACAGCACTCCAGATGTGGCCTCACTAGGGCTGAGCAGGGCTAGGGGCAGGATCATCTCCCTTAACTTGCTGGTTACACTCTTCCCAATTCACCCTCTGGGCCATAAGGCCATACTGCTGGCTAGTTGCCAACTTGTCATTCACCAAGACTCCCAGGATTATCTCTGTAGAGGAATTCTCTAGAAGGTCAGCTCCTTCAGCATTCATGGGTGCATCCCATCAGGACCTATGGATTTATGGATGTTTAGTCTGCCCCGTAACCCAACCCCTTGTTGGTGAAAGCAACAGAAACGGAAGGTGACAAGAATGGGAGCTAGTATGTAAGCCATTCAGGCTAATAGATAGATTAGATAAAAAAAAATAAGGTAAACAAAGAGTAAAAAATGCAGTGAAATCTGTAAATGAGAAAGAAACACAAATACCAAATTAATATTAAAGCAATATGAGCCTTCAAGTATAGAAACATGTAGAGCATATTGTGAAGTGGATATAGAGAAAAGATGGAAAATTTGTCTTGGAAGGAGTAGAATAAAGCAGATTGAAACACTGTGTATTTTTAACTCACTCCACCAGACAGTCCAAGCTCAGCATAGGCAAAATATGATCAAATCCTCAATCTCAGTAAGTTCTCACACCATCCTGCAGAGAGACCTTGGCAAATTAGAGGAGAGAGCAATCACCAACCATATGAAGTTCAACAAGGGAAAATGCCAGATTCTGCACCTGGGATGGAGCAACCCTGGATGTACAGACTGGTGAACGACATGCTGGAAAGAAGTGCTGCTATAAGGGACCTGGGAGTCCTGGTCAGTGGAAAGTTGAACAAGAGCCAGCAGTGCCCTGGCAGCTAGGAGGGCCAACCCTGTCCTGGGGTGCATCAGGCACAGCATCACAGCCAGGCAAGGGAGGGGATTGTCCTGCTCTGCTCT
>JAOTQP010000001.1:43049524-43135602 GCA_026413545.1 Cichladusa arquata
GGTGAAGGGGCTTTGAGGGTCCAGGCTAAAGTACACGAACTCAGCAGGGCGGGGAAATCCTTACTCAAACAGCTGTAAAGACAGACTCCGTCTCTGATTCACAGATAGGACTACCTGATTCACTACCTAGACATATATATGTGTGTATATATATATAAATAGTATCAGAGTATCAGTCAAGACTAGTGCCCCACCCAGATTTAAAAAAAAAAAAAAGATTACAGAAGATATTTTTTTTCTTATTCTGCAAAACAGTTTTTCTGTTTATTGACGGGTATGACAACTTCATATATAGATTCATAGGAGGTGATAAACCCTTCATTGTATTTCTGTAATTATTTAAAAGCTGCTTTGCTCACTTTCAGGCTAGAGAGATATGCCTTACAAAACCAATCCCAAAATGAAAGCAAAGGATTTGTTGGAACTTGATTCCACTTAACAATATATACAGCTACAGGGTTTTGGGTGCTATCTGTGTTACTGGGAATTACACTTTTAACTGATAAAGCTTCATATCAAAGAGAAGGTTCTGAAGAAAGTGCAGTGAAAAAGAAAATATCTTCTGTTAGAGTAGTTAATACTGACTAAGTAAAAAGATAAAATGGATCTCTATCAAGCACCTTGAACTTGAAGTGATTAAGGAACATGAGCCCCCTCTTCCCAGTTTCCAGTGGTGAAGTCAGGATTGTGTTGATTCATTTTCTGAGTAAAAAATGATGGTACCATATAGAAACAGAATTATTTTTTTGTGAGATAGACTCAAGTACTTCATGAAAAGGAGAGATTCTCCATGAGAGAAGGAAACTGATTGCTTTGTAGCTATAGAAAATCAGTAGTGGTAGTGAGAACATTACACAAATGTCAAATCACACGCCTAAGAATTTACTAATTCTTTAAGTAGCTGTAATGAGGGTGGCTTGATGGCTATATAACAACTACTGAAACTCCAGACACAGTTACTGGATCAAGTGTTCAGACAGGTCTCTGACTAAACTGATGCACATTACTTGATTCCCTATTTAGGTGATCGCTTACATTGAAAATTTCTCCTTATCTTTTCGTATGGTAAAACCATGTTCAGAATTATTAACCATGTTCAAATTAAAAAGTCTATAGCCCTTCATAAGCATTTCTCATGTTTAATCATAAATGGTTTTCTATGAGAAAAGAGTAGGATTTTTCCTACAAGCCAGACCAAAAACCAATAAAAGGAAGCTGAATTTTTACGTATTTAAAGATAGAACATTTTGTGTTGTAGCTGCTGTTTTTTTACTGTAATTGTATTCAAAACTGGGCTGGGTACCCTGAGGCAAGGAGAAGAGAGAAGTTTCTTTAGCTGATACTTAAGCTGCAAGTCTCTAAGAGGACAAATAAGTTTTATATCATTTGTAAAGTCTTGATACCAATCTGAATTAAGAAACGGGTTTATCTGCAGACTTGTAAAGTCCTTTCTCGTAAGGAAATAAATTATGCTTATCATATTTGTTTAAGTATCTATTTGAAGTAAAGAAAAAAATCTATCAGTATTTGGTGAATAACTGCTGCTTTTTCAGGGGTGATATGTATAAATGACCATTATGATCAGATCTGTTGTTGAAGTTTTTGATTCTGTTTTGATTTTGTTAAGACCAACCTCCATTGATTCTCAAAAATTGTAAAGATTTGTAGTAGATCTTACCTTAATTTTATAGCTGCATAATGGGAAAATTTAATATCCATATATTTATATTAAATTCTGATAATTTTAATCCACATTTTTATAGAAATTCAGAGAATTGGGCTACTTGCTATGTTATTGAGGAGTGGCAAATACCTGATGAAGAATTTTTTTCTTTTTGGCCTAAAAAAAAAGAAAATAATATCCTAAACAAACCCAAATGCATAATCTTAGTTTTTGCTCTTCTCTTGTCTACAATTTGAGCAACATATGAATGAAAGGCAGGAATGCACTTCAATGTATTATCTAACCCAAGCCCAGGCATTAATTCTGGATCACTGTAGTCACTGTCAGAGACATTTGACTTATCTGTGCCTTAAAAATGTCTTGTAAAGAAGATTGAGGTTGGCTCTCCCAGTAGTACTTCAGCACCCTTTCCATCATACAGTTTTTTCCTGTAGTTTTCCATAAGCCTTCACTACTATCTGTCATCGGAACACAGGTGTTATCAGCCTCTGCTCGGAAAAAGTGTGGCTGAACTCCTCATGCTCTAATATTTCTTTGAAAACAGTATGAGCATGGGAATGAGATTTTCAGCCAGAATAATAGAGTTCATATCCAGATAGCCTCATGAGGGATTCACCTGTCTAAGCATATCTGTCTAGTATTATTATTTATGCCCTAATAGTTCTGAGGCACCTGCAGACATTTGAAAGATAAAATACAGAACTTGGGGAAGACCTGTGGCTTTCCTGGTGGCAGCTGGAGACTAGACAGGATGAAATAAGGTACACAAAATGTGTAAGAAATCAATTTTTTGTGAACTGAGTCTTGCTTGCTATATCTAAATATATCTCCCTATGAGGCTGGGCATGCAGCTTAATGGAGTTTAGAGATGTGTCTATCATGAGGCTGGACCACACTGGGTGCATTGGTGATCTCCACTGATTATAGTGCACATCAAAATGCTGAGATCACAAGTAGGTACAATAATTGAATTCTGTGCAATTGTACTGAATTGAACTGGAAAGCAAATATTCAGAACCCTGCTCTGCCTATAACAGATTTTGAACATGCATGTAGGTTTTCTGAGAAAATTCTGAAATATTACCAATAGAAATCACAGCTATTCCAACATGAAAACAACAAAGTGCTTTTTTTTTAATGCGCTGTCTGACATAAGAGATGTGAGTTTAAATGATTGCTAAAAATCACCTGAAATAAAAATATTGCAGGTGAAAATAATATCCTTAAGGCCCAGTCTGTAGGTTCTACTGAACAGCTGGCGTAAAGAAACAAAATTGAATTAAGGAAAATAACAGGTCTGTTGGTCCTGACTACGATAATTGTTACATGACTGTCCATAATAATATTCCAACAATCCTCTCCACCTCTCCTGAGCAAATGTAATTGTCATTTCCAGGTAGAAGTGATACCTAATGTAATAAGCTGATGCTTATTTGTGTCTTCTACAGTAAGAGAGTCCTGTTCTTTCAGGAGAAAAATAAATCCAGAGGGGGAAAAAAAAACCAAAAGCAAAAATTCTACTGAAGTTCTTTAGAAACTGTCTGTTAAGAATAATAAAGAAAATCCTCATAATTTTGTGAAGAATTTACAGTTTAATAGATTCATTTGTCCTTAAATTACATGGAAGTCTATATAGAACTGCTCTAAATAAAACATAGCAATTTAAGATGCAATTTGTGCAGGACTGTTTGTGCTTGACTGATAAGAGAATGACAGGTTTGGTAAAAATTATAGGATACGCATTTTTTTACTGAAACATCTTATTGAGCGAAAAGGGTTTTATGGTTAAAAGAGTCCTTAACAGAACAGTTATTAAGCCTGGTAAAAGCAGTCTTGCTCCACTATGTAATATGAAAACTAATAATCTCACCTACCCACTTTACCCAAGGTGTGAAAAATTACTGTAGACTTAACTCCAGACATACACAACCATTACCTGCCCTGAATGAGTGGCTAGAGATGTAAGGAAACTGAGGTCTGCATCTGACTCACTATACTTAGCAATAATAATTGCTAGTCTTCACACTTACAAATCAATTAAAAATCTATAATGACAGTAAGCTACAGAGATAAAAAAATATGTCAGAAAGTTTTTTGCACTAGAAGTTCTTACTGTCATCATTCTAAATTTGGCATTATATGTATGACTGTATATGAAATTCTCTTTGATATCTGATACAAGTTAATCTTCAACACCTTCAATATATGCTTTTCATATTTAAAGGCATCTCAAAGCTAGTTAACTTCACAGAATTTAGTTCAATAATTTTAGACAATTTTCATAAAGTTTTTAAGTTGTTTTAAATTTTTTTAAAGTATTTTTAAAAAATTTTCCAAAAACATTACTTGATTAAATATTAAGAATTTTAAAGTTACCTTTACAGGCATTAGAGAAGAAAAATCATAAGAAAAACTGAGTTTTACAGTGTCAGTGACAATTGCCAGTACACATGTATTCTTATTGATGTGCTAAATATATATACTTTATAAGGTTCCTTATAACTTTATGGGGTTTTTTTCCAATTATGTTGTTTTTGTCTCTTTATAAATTAATTGAAACTAGCTGTTATTCTAGTAGAGGACTTAGGGTAGTTTCTGTAAAGTTTCTAATCTTTGGTACAAAGAAAATAAAAAAACCTTAGTTATCAAATCAAAAAGACTGTTTCTTGGTAACTTTCTAAAGAATTTTGTAATAAATTGGCCGAGTAAGACCAGCAGTAGACACGACTGGCATCTTTGGGATCATGTATCATTACAACATTTCCTATCATGTGAAATGAGTGTCTGACATCTCTCAGGAAAGAAATATCACTAGAAAGGGAACTTTGCAGCACTTCTCAGTAATTTCCACTCTGGGTCAGTAGCTGTGCCTCTGCCATATGTATATTACTCCACATTCATCTGGCATGCAAATCATGACTATATATAAATATGCAAATTAGTTTAATAATGTAAAAGTGTTAGATTGCCTCTTAATGGTTGCTGACTTGCATTTTTAATGGGTAGAACTTATATCAGTTTTGACATGTCAGCCACCTATTTTCTTCTTGCATTTAACCACATTGAAACCTTACAAGGAGCAGCTGAGGTCACTTGGATCCTTCATCTAGGAGGAGACAGGGCGGACCTCATGGCAGCCTTGAACCTTTTTGTGAGGGACAAGGAGGGGCAGGCACTGCTCTCTTCTCTGTGGTGACCAGTGACATCACCCAAGGGAATGGCCTGAAGCTGTGTCAGGAGAGGTTTGGGTTGGATATCAGGCAAAGGTTCTTCACCCAGAGGGTGGTTGGGCACTGAACAGGCTCCCCACAGAAGTGGTCACAGCACCAGCCTGGCAGAGTGCAAGGATCTTTTGGACAAATGGTGTGATTCTTGGGGAGTTGGACTCAATAATCCTTGTGGATTAATGATCCTTCCAAATCAGAATATTCTGTGGCTCTACAATTTATGATTGTATTTTACTTTGAAACTATGTATGAATTAACTATCATATGAAGTACCTGCATAACATAATGCCAGGTAGTAGCAAAGGGGGAGGGAATTAACACTACCCAGAGATTATAGTAAGTAGCAATAGAAAATACTTGTTGAAGCAGCAAAAATTTTCAGGCTGGTAAAAGTGTCTTAAATTACAAGTGTCAGAGGCATGATTTGTAAAAGTCAGCGATGCAAACAATTTGTTACAGTATCTTAAATAAATCTATCTAGTGTCCAAATTATAGCAATTTAAATTAAAGGTTTTTTAATTTTTCATATCACTGGGATCAGGCATGTCTTTGAGAACACGAGAATATTTTGAAAACGTATTTCCCAGTTTTATAAGAAATCCTCTTGGACTTGGTGTACTGATAGAAACCCAGACTGCTCTTTACTAAGAATTAATTACTTGAATTACAAAACGAGTGTCAGGCAGCTCCAGATTATGCGTCAATGAAAATAGGATGGAAAGAATCTATGGAGAGAGGTAAATATGCACAAAAATCCTTCTAGCTAGAGCTACACTAAGCACAGAAGGATGAGAACCAAGAGCTAGAAGCAGAGACGGGGAAGAGAAGGAAAAGATGCTCCTTCCTTTTTACCCCAAATACTAGCTACTCCTTACTATAACTGGAACATTTTTATATGGTACTAATTAATTTAGTAAGCTTGACCTCTAAAGTCATGGAGGTCTGGAGAAAATGATAAGACAAAAGCTGCCCACTAAAATGTGCACAGGAGGATAGCAGTATGAAAAGGGATTCTTCCTAAAGCAAAGAAGATCCTTTCACTTATTTCCAGTCTAAACTTACTTCTTACAGCCTTTGCACAGAAGAGATTGTCTTGGCAATTGGCTTCATCAAGAGGCTTTATTAGATTCCTGCAGATTAGGGAAACTATTTAATTCAAAAGCTGTTCACAATTCCTATCTTTCTGTGAGATAACTCTTTTGTCCAGTCTTCCTTATTTGAACATATACTCTAGGGAAATATCTTTTTCTCTATAACATCATTGTAGTTTTAAATGTTTATATATTCATAGATATTCATCATGCTAGCAATTGAGATTCATATTTTACATTTCCCCTTTTGGGAATATTAAAAGTTTATTATGCTTCATGGATCACAGTCATAATGATGCTTGATAAAAAGTACTGGAAGAGAAATCTGAAAATTTAGTTTCAAGTAAAGTTTTGAGACCTGAAAAAAAACTTAATCAGAACCATGATGTGAGAACTGCAGATAAATTTTTACAAGAGATTTAGCAGACATGAATCTGTCCCTTTGAAGCATAAAAACATACAAATATTAAGCCCTCAAAATATAACTTTAGATGAAAAAATCTTTTAACACTGAATTACCATATCATTTTAATAATGATATATTTTTCCTGGAAATTATTATGGTGAGAAAAGTGTCCTCCAGTTTCTTAAATATTTTTTGAAGGACTATCAGTGAGAGAAATGAATGAAACCATCATCTAAAAACATGCAAGAAGAAATCCAATCTCATATTAAAAAACAGGTTTTCATCCTTGATTTTGTTGTTGTTGTTTTATTGGTTTTGTAATTTTTCTTTTTTACAATGATTTCTACTCTCTATCTGCTTAATATCACCATACCTGATACAGGTATGTGATACAGGTATTGTGATTTTTCTGAATTGTTAGAAGCCTTTGATGGTTTCAGCAACATCTATGGTTTCACAATCACAAGCAAGAAACTTCTAACCCATCAGGAGATTCTTCAACATTTAATCCTGGAATCTTAAGAATTATTAAATTCTAAGTTATCAACTCTCAACTAGGTTGAAACTCCATCTTCTGTGACCACTATTCAGAACAGAGTTTTTCCAAACATTTAAGACATTTCAACAGAATTGTTGAACAGTGTTCAACATTTGTATGCAACACTGTCTTTGTGTGTTCAGCAGCAGATGTTTATTAGTCTGTACCCATTGATTATTTCTTTAATTGATGTTTTTCATTTAATTAATGCCTATATTAAGTCCTTTGTAGGAAAGTTCAGTGTTGGGTATCAGGTAGTTTTCTAACCCTAATCAAATATAATTCATGCAGGCTGCCTTTACACCATAGTATCAACATTCACTATAATCTACAAGTGACTTTGTTCATGTTACATGGATATTTCCTATATCAAATGCCACTGAATAGAAAATAATTTTTTATTCTGAGGACTACAGCTAAGCAGAACTACCACAATCCAAATTTGTCCTATGGAGCCTAAGGATTAATTTAGAAGGAATAATATCAATCTGATAATTGGATTCATTTTGTAATTTGATAAAATCCTTTTTCTAAAAAAGATTATGTAATCCTCCTGGCAAGAATTGACAGAAAGCAACAAAAGCAGAAATTATATTTAAGGGCTTGCTTCTAAAACACCAGCTCAAGCAGACCTGGAATAATTGTATTAAGATTTTGGTACTCAAATATCTAAGTCTTCCATGTGCAGGCATGAATTAAAGTTTAAAAAATAATGCATTTATTCAAGGGATATAAAAAACCTTAATAAGGAAACAAATCAATAAGAGGGGTAACAACAATTAATCTTTTGTATATAATCATAATGGTTTTACAGACTGTCCTCTAGAAACTGACCATCTAGTTGACTTGCCCTTCCTGCAGGAATCTTCCTTTACATTTTAATGTTTTGAAAACCTTTTATTATGACTTGTTTTTGCCAGCTGCACACACGTGCATTGTTTCTTCTACCAGAGGGTCCTTCGTCCACCAGCATCTCTCACTGCCCACCTCTTACAGTGCTCCTATGACTTCTAGCAGAGGCTCTGACAATTCTGCACTCTTCCAGCCCCTCTGAAAAAACTCCAAATTACTTGCTAAAATTTTTATGTAGTTAAGAATATAAATTATTATTATATTTTATTGAAAAGAATATGCACAAAATTGGAAAATGGAAAATAAATGTCATCTTCCGTTACACGGGATGTATACTCACAGCTTTTCTCATTTCCCCCTAGTTTGAAGGACCTTTACAGGAAAGCTGCTGAGTTCTTTGCCTCTTGAAAATTTTCATGTCAATAAAATGAACTGTTTCTATAGGTTGAACCTACCTTACCACACTTAGGTAGAGTTAGGTGGCTTAGATTTCTGTGCACTACTAGCATACTCTTATGCTATAACTTGATTTCTAACAGGAATATCTTTCAAACATAGTGACATAACACTACCAAAACCTAGCATGTCTAAAGTCTTTCCATTTATTTTGTTTGCATAACTGCATCTGTCACTGAAGCTGCTCCCTTTCAAGGGGTGTTCTTGTCTCTGGATGTCTGGGATGGGATGGTTTTCTTGACGTGTTGCAGGATGGGATGGTTTTGCTTACAGTTGAAACCTGAGACAGGGTTTACATGTATTTAGTCCTTTTGGTTATTTGAAATAATACAATCTGTAAATGGTATGCTTTGTGCTAATGCATTCTATTTGTTAGGTGTGAAGAAGGGCTGACAGAAATGAAAGACATATTAATATTCCACATGTGCATTAAGAAATATTTCACCCAGAAAGAGAAGTATCTCTGTCATCTCTTAACCCCTCAAGCAACATTCACTCTGGACAACAAATTACTGAATATGAGATAGTCAGATTGTAGAAATATAGTTGAAAGTCCATAGACTTAAGAGTTCTCAGTGGAAAAAATCAGTAGTCTCCATTTAAATGGATATAATATTGTTCTAAAAGAAGGAGGGTTTTGTTCACCTGAGTCCATTTTGTTCATTTGGAAGCATTTGGAAGCCATGCAATTACCTTTCTGCCAAGCTGAAATAAGGTTCTTTACAATGACTGTCCATCAGCCTGACTTTTCCCAGTAGTATCTTTAAGATTATGGCAACTTGAAATATGTAGGCCTTTGAACTGCACTGCTACAAAATGCTTAAAAAATTATGGGGCATTACAGTGGAGAAGGCAATTAGAAAAAAAAATGTTGAACTTCTGAAACACATTCACTTGTCTTTGATTATATGTATATTTTAAGAGATTTAATTATTTTCTCATAATAAAATATACTGGTCTGACTTGTTATGTTTTGATTTTCTACAAGGGTAGTTTGCTGAATTCATCTCAGTATTTGTGTAAAGATGGAGTAACTAAACAAAGGTTTGTAGTATTTTTAATTTCTGATCTGCCAAGTTGCTTTCCATCCTTCAGCCAAATTTAGATGGTTAGTCAGCTGAATCTGCATTTTTACTTGCAGTGGCAGATGTAATGAGAGCTATTACTGCCTCTCACATGTGACAGACATCAGCCCTCAATCCCCTAGCATGCTTAATGTATACTGAATACAGAGCAAGTAAAGCAAATGAAAAGGACATTGCTAAGGCTCTTGGCTTGAACATTTCTATCTAGAAGGTCAGTTCTAGCCTGATATGCAACATCAAACATATGGCCCAGACATTTCCCTGCAGATTTTCTTGACGCTGTTAGAAATATATGGTGGATAGTTTATTTTATACAAGGCCAGGACATCTGTTACACTGCTCTACGTTTGTGTACTCCTAACCCAACAAATCAGGAGGGAGCACTGTGATTAGGTTATTGGACAACCCAAAATTAATTCCTAATTAATTAATTTGAACAGCAGTATACGAATAAAGACAAGAATCCTTTCAAACCTAAGTTTTTTCTTTTGGGACATCTATGCTGCATGGAGGTGGTTTTGTATAACGTGTTTGATTACATGTAGGAAGAAGGAGTCTGGAAAGAAACATCATGACAGATTAAAGCATTATATCTATATTTTTTATTCTTTCAGTAGGCATAGCAGAGTTTATCCTCCCTTAAAAAAAAAAAAGTCACAATGAGATAATATATTAAGGAAATTTTAAATAAATTTTCATCAAGAATATCAGTTCAGATGAAATGAACAAAGTATGATACTATACTGATACTACAGAGGAGTTTTACTAAAGGAGAAAGTGTTATATGTAAAACAACATGCTCTGTCCATAACATGTCTATCAGTACACTTGCTCAGGGATAAATACTGAACAACAAAGAAAAACAAACAACTGAAAATATTTGATACACTTTGCTGTGGCAGTGTATTATTTTGATAATCTCTGAGAATTTTGTCCATGGTCCCTCTCAGATTCTTTTACATACGTTATTAGTATATTTTCCTTCTGTGGATATAACTTTTCTGCGCAGTCTGTGTGAAAGTAGAACACTCCCAGATTGACAGCTCCCTGAAACAGCTTTCTAGAGGTTGCAAAAACACCTTACAGGAGGAAAAAATTGCAAGCTCTACAGTTTACTTATTTTCACCATTTTAAAGGAGGGTGATGGATACGAATGTAGGAAAGTGAATGCTGTTTGTGAAAGTCATTACATTTTCCTATTTAGAGGCTCTTCCAGACTTAATGAGTTTCACAGGCATCTTTTAAAATATAGGATAAATACAGTAGAAATTAAATTTATGTAGTAGAAATTAAAATCTTTACTCTTATATGCCTGTTCTACTTAATTGTTCAGAAAATCATGCAATTCTTCTTTTCCAAAAGATTCCTGAGCAGAGATTTATTCTTATTCCTGCCAACCTTAGTGTATTGCATTTCAATAATTTTGAGAACCATGAATACAGACTGAAAGTAAAATCCTCAAGTAGATTGTTCCTATCTACATTTTAAAAATATTTAATTACAGTGATAGAGCATCAATTACATGACCAGTCACCTAAAATGGAGCACAATGTTATATTTACCCCTTGAGTCTGAAGCATTTAAAATGGTTTAACATTTTGTCTTGGCAAAAGCTTCCATAAACATGTAATTTGTTTCGAATTTAAATTTCCTAGTGGCTTTTATTAATCAATATCCAACGTGATTTCATTGGAATAAAAGGGAAGCAGATATGAAGGCAAAAATAATTTGGAAAAGAACAGTATCAAAATATGACATATCATCACAAGACTGGTGAATAGGTGTGAAGTAGTGTTCAGTATGAAAAAAATAATCCAGTAGCAATAAATTTTTATGTGCCTTTGAAGTCTGCTGACTTATTTAAAACAGCATTCTACATAATCCTGGCTTCTATTATTACTTATTCTATATTATTCTAAATCAAGTCTTTTGGCTTCTAGCAGTCATCACTTAAATTCTGATAACAGGACTGTCAAAACTGTGAGACTGAAGATTCAAACACTTTTAAAAAAATTATGGTCTTTTACTTTGCTAACAGTTTCACCTTAATTCAGGAAAAATTGAAAAGAGAATACTTGTGGAATACAATCATTATTAAGATAGATTTATCTTGAAAAACGAACAGAAGATATCAATAATTTTACATTTTGAAAAGAAGGTATTTTCTTTACAAAGAAGCAGGAAATTACTGAAGATTTGATGAAAGAAAAAACCTAAGCTTCTTGGCCTAGTTCACCTAGACTTTGTACTATGCTCCAACATCTTTGTTTCTTCAATCTAGATTCTAGCTGTAACTTGCCACCAAAAAAAATCCTATTTTCAACTGTCTCTATAAAATGAAAATAGCCGATGATATAAAGCCAAGTCAAAGAAATACTTTTGAGTCTTCCCTTAGGGTGTGGGGGATAGGTACTGAAATACCGTGACACTATGAATGTCTCAGGGAGAGCAGAATCCTACATTTATGATGATATTGCTAAAAAAAACGGGGATTGGTTCTCAGCCCAAACCCAAAAGACAACAAGTCTTTCTTTTCCACCCACACTGCTGAGGAGTGGGCTTTTCTGCAGCACATTTATTTTGAAGAGAGCTCTTCAAGACAGTACAAAATGATCCTGACAGTGAGCTGACAGCTAAATACTATGTGTATGGGATTCAGTGTCGGCACCCTAACATGCCATGTCTGTGGTTAATTTTGGGCATGACCTAGAAAAGAAAAATAGAGTTATAATAGGATTGCTACTGGACTGTGCTTGGTATGAAAATATAACTTAGACTGAAGCAGATTCAGGACCAGTATTTATAACTGGGAGTGTTATTAGCTGTCACCTGACATGAAAGCCTGTAATATTATGTTTTAGAGGAAAAAGAAATTCTCTCCAGGTGGATTCTAATTAAGTTCTTCCGAAAGCTCATTTATTATATTTCATTTCTGGGGATAAACATTGATCAAATCCCTAAGAAAGTGACTGCTGAGTGCACCCAGAATTCAGCATTAGTATCTGGTGCCAAATTTCTTCTTCAAGTAATCTGTTAAATTAATATGACTTTTATCAGACAACATATTCTCTTTCATTGGTAATTGTAGCTTGACAGAAACATCCCTAAAAGAAACAGCAAAATATTAGAACTGACAGTTAAAAAATAGTAAAAGTTCTTTTGCATTTTGCTGACATTGAATTCCTACTAAACATATCAGAATCTTAAAATTGCCTAACCCACTTAACATCTTAATTAATACACTATGTGGATTCACAGAACAGTGCTAAACTAAAATTAAGGTAAGTATTACAGCAAATGACAGGTTGATGAGAATAATAGGATTATGTTTTATTTTCTCCAAATTTAACTTCGTTTGTTGTGATAAATAGCAGCATAGCAAACAACAAAATTCACTGTCAAAGTCTCTCTTGATATTTACAATAATTATGAAAGAAATTCATTGTTGTAATTATTCTGAACTATTCAGAAGATTTCATATTGATATTGTTTCCTTCAAGAATTTGAAACTACTTTCCAAGTGTTTCATGTTTTAAAAAAGAACAGATTTTCTATGCAAAATGATATCAAATTTCACATTCCTTAGAATCTGAATTAGCTAAAATTGCTTATTCACTGCTGGTACTTCATAAAGAAGAGAAAATCAGATGGAAATTATGGAGAAAATTATAAAATATATTTCAGGAAAAGATTGTTTAAAATGTGAGGAAAGTGTTCTCCAGGTTAATTGTGTTTAATTTTTTTTGAAATGGAAGTGTATTACAACAACTGGCTTTCTTTTGCACCCTCTACAAAGTTTACACTTTGTTCATTTGTTACAAAAGATCAACATAATATTCTTTGGTGTAAAATCCATCTAAGCCTCTGTTTTTCCCAAGAATTTTCGAAAAATACTTTTCCCAGCGCAGGTTTCCTTCTGCTTAACTCCTTCTCCTTCTTCTCTTCTCACTCTCCAGGCCAACAGCCAATACCTTTCAGAAATAACCCTTAATCATTAACCCTCTCTGGCCCACAGACCAGCTGTGAGTCTCTCCCCAGAAGTGATGTGTTTAGAAATACCATACTTAATTGTATGGGAAACCTTGTATGTGTACCTCTTGAGTATATACTTTACAATGACAGAAATTGTTTTTCCCATTAGAATAGTAAAATTAAAATACAAAAACTATTTACCATTCTACCACTTTTGTTTTACAATATTCCAAATATTTTCTCAAAGCACTATAAAAGACTGAGAAAATTAAGAATAGGCTGTATGTGAAATGATTTTGTGCCACAGAGTGGATGCTATGGTATGCTAGGTTTTCTCTTATGTCCATGAATTGCTTTAAGTGTCCTTCCAAACCACCCTACGCTTTCTGATATCTGCCTCAGAAACAATGATTATAAATCCCATAAGCACTTATTCCTCAACAGCTTTCTTCAACATCAGTTTTTCATTAAAAAATATCTGAGGCATTGACACCAATTAATTCAGACCTTTGTACGTCTGCAGTTCTGGCATTTTCTACTTTTAGGACTTAATTGGTGATTGCTAAAAGCCATCTTGTGGAATCACCTCCTTTTTGCCACATCTGTCTCAGACAGAATTTTATTTGGAGACATCTATATAAACACTTGGAAGAAAATACCATGCTGTAAATCCTATCAAACAAACTAATAACAGTAGTAGGTTATCATACTGATTTTTTTTCCCCTGGGCTGATATGGATTTATGCAAAAGAGAATACATGCATGATATTATAGTAGTCTTAGATACAGTGTGACGAAAGTGTGTGACACATGAAAGGAAATGGATGCCTGAAATTTCTCCATGCAATTCCTTATGAATAATTTCCTATCTCATACTATTTGTTTTCTTAATTCTAGAAAAAAATGGAAATTAATGATAGTGTTGAATAGAATTTTTCCAAAACTTTTAATTTTGTGTAATCTTACTATTTTGAGTGCTCATTTAAATTTTGTAGGGAAAAAGGATTAAAATATGAATCCTGAAATATGGGGAAAAATAATCACTGACTCAAGTAATTTATGGTGCTCATCACAATAATTGACAAGCATGCTGAGGCCTCAGTCCATACTTTTGAAACAACATAATTCAGGGTAGAAGAATGATAACTGAGCTTCAGTAGACAGTTATGTCTACTCAAAGGCTGTAGCTATCCTCCAACTCTGAGCCCAAATCTGAATGTCTTCATGATGCTTGGCTATGGGTTTCTTCTAGGGCACATGCAAGTATAATTGTGGGAGCACATTAGTCTGTAGTGTCTGCAGGATGTCTGCAGGAAGGGAAAGCTAAGCCATAGCCCAGTGCCTCCTGGAGCAGTGTTAGAGGACTACACAGGATGGAGTATAAATTCATACAATCTTGTCCATACTGCCTTTTGAGAGTAGTAGTTGAAAAGGTCCAAAATGAACCAGGGACTATGTTATTAATGCAGAATACACCTATACTAGCCAAAAAAAACAGATTAGACATGGTCCTCTTACCTTAAAAATAAGCTGCAGGGCACATCTTGTGTCCATGTTGATCAAACAGGGTGGCCATAACCAAATTAGCTACTGAGAATAATCTCAGTTACATGCAGAGATTGTCTTACCTGAGCACTTGTTCAAGACCACAAGTTAGGACAGGCTAAAATGGGATCAAGGACAATGTTAATAAATTAACAGTATGAAAATTTCATACCAGTGCTAAAAGCAATCTGTCCCCATTTCGTTTGTAAATACAGTCATAGAAAGAAGGGGCAAACCTCAGTGGTTGGATGATTAACTTGTTCTGAGTTGAACTGAAGCTTCTATGACCATCCACATTTACACAGAGCCCTAAACACTTCAACACAGTTTCAGTCCTGTACTCTCAGGTGATCTACAATAAAACCAGGCTGATCCTCTCAGTATGGGCTTTAAACTGGCTGGCATACACAGGGAGATCAGATGGACTCACTTTAGTTAAGTATACACAGACACAATAACAGATTTTCTACTCTATTAATTTTGTTAGTGTATTTCAAAAACCAAAATCAAATATGAGAGTTTTCAGAGGCAATTTAAACTTTTCATCTTTGACCTGGCCCATAGCAGGATCTGATGTACTTAATCATGGTTTCTGGAGGTCATCTAACAGGATGTGGATAGCAAAATCTGAGCTAAGCATTTTCAATTTTTTATACACAATATAAATGAATAGACACTGTGGGCTCACGTCCACGTTAGAACAAGGTGTATTTGTTTGTTTATCAGTACCTGTTCGGTCAGATGAATCTTAAGTTTCCCAAAAATGGATACAATACATGATTGTGGTGTGGCAGTTATGGAATGCCTACCCTAAATTTCTGAATTGTCTTTGTAGACCAGCTTTAAGTATAAGTTATCAGATCTTCATAGGCATCTGCAGTAATTATATTTTTGTTGCTATTTTATAAAGAGGCTACTCAGAATAATTCCATTATTTCTGAATCTCTAGCAAAAGGTAATTGTTTTATTGATTTCACTGCATATGTATGTTGAGTATCCCTGACACTGTGAAACCAAGTAAAAATTAAAATAAACCTCGTAAGTGTTCAAAGGATCCATTAATGAACCAGTTGCATACTTCTTATGAATACTGTTTTTATAGTCTAAAATAATTTCAGGAAGGATTTTCTTGAATAAAGGTGCCAGACCAGGGACATCTTGCCATCCTATAGCTTTTATGCTGTTGTAATATGTTATGATTTATTATCATGGGCTATATTGTAGTATACAGTCATCAGACAAATGAAAAAACAGAAAGGCCCCCCCCACCCCCCCGCCTTTTTCAACAGAAAATATTCTTGGTTTTGTCTCCATTCTCCATGTTTTATTCAGAGTTATTTCAGATTCAGAGTACTTGGAAATACATCTACATTTCTTTTCTATTTAATTTTCCAGCAGAAGATTGCAGGATTGCAAATAATAGGCTGTCAGTTTCTTCATTATCACATGCGTATCCCTTGCTTCTCTGCAGTTATTTTACTTGTGGGTCATTTTATCTGAATTTGAGTGAGAGCAAAGGGCTAACTCCTCCTGCCAAGAAACAAATTAGCTTTTTACGTTGTTTAATAACTGCATCCAGTTCCAAATGCCACCAAACAGCTATTAAACAGCAAGCCCCTTGAACAAAAACTCAATGGTGCATAACACAGTTGATTAGATGTACTCTTTTCTGAAAGGGCCATTATTCTTAGTAGGCATATTTCATTACTGTTAATCTGAGTTTAAATCTATGCACCCATAACCTAATAACTCCATCTGAATTGTCTAATGTTATCTAGTTAATCTTAGGATGTCTTCTAATATTTGTAGGAGATATTTTTGAGGCTGAAGGACTGTATTTAGTGTTCTCTGATGCTGTTTCTTCAAACTGAGATCAATCACATCTAAGAAGAAAAAGGTTTTGCTATTTTATTGCATTTTTTTCCTCTTCAGTTGAAACAAAGCAGTATTCTCAGCAGTTTCCAAATAAACACATGATTTACAATTTCTGCTTGGTACTGATTTCTGTGCCTGGATTACTGAATGCCTTTCCTTTTAGTCAATTTTCTTTATTTGCAGAGAGTAACATAGGTGTATTACCATGAGAATGTATATGGTTTGTCTATATGTATCAATAAACCATATCAATAAAATTTTCTTTCAAAACCAATATCAGATTGGGTGATATTTTTCACTGCTGACAATAATAAGTTTCAAAAATTGTGAAGGATGATTTGCTAGTTTTACTGGAATCTTGATTTAAAATGTGTTTCCTGATTAGGTAATGAGCAAATGTAGAAAAATATCTGCAGGTGATTTTATTCAACCAACCAATTTCTGTCCATATATTTTGTACCTCCTTAAGACACTCTTATTAGCAATTAAAAATTTAAACATCATTATAATGTAATCACATAAAGATTGTTTTAAAAAGTAATTTGGCATTATGTGAATTTTACTATATTGCGCTCATATTTACATTTCGATAAATGAATTTAGAAACTTATAAACATCCATCTTCTATGTAATAATTTTCTTAGGGAAATAATGCCCCAAGAGATGAGAAAGATAAACTTCACCATTGTAAAGCTATCTAGTAGGTCTTATTATAGTTTATAATTTGTACAATATATGTTTTTTAGAAGACATGCATACTTTTAGAGCACTTGCATATATCAAGATTCATATGACTGCTGCTATAGTACAAACTTCCCTTATTTGTATAACCCTCAGCCAGAAAACTAATCAAACTAAGAATGTTAGTTGAGTGCTTCTTTTGAATGTGAGTGACTATTGTGGATTTTTACTACTCTGGAAACCCCTGATGGCTTTAATTGTTCATTGGCCAAAAAGGCCAACAGGCATTGAGTGATAAAATCTGAATATTCACAAAGACGGGGCAATTTCACTAATACAGGAGAGTGTTATGTAAAGTAGCATCTTAGTCACATGTTTTCATTGTATTGAAATTGATGATGATAACGATGATGCTGACGAAGATGACGACAAGATTGAATGCCTGTGAGTTAAGATCAGGGGAAGGACAGCAGGGTGGGTGTCTTGGTGGGTGGATGTCTTGGTGGGTGTCTGTTACAGACATCCTCATCAGGATGAACAGGTGGATGATACCTCTACACCGTTCTGGAGGCAGCTGGCAGAATTCTCATGATCACCAGCTCTTGTAAACGTGGGGGTTTTCAATTTGCCAGGCTTCCAATGGAAGTACAGCAGAGCAAAGAGGATGAAGTCTAGAAGGATCTTGGAATGTGTGGAAAAGAATTTCCTGATGTAACTGGTAAGTGAATCTACCAGAGGAGGTGCTTGACTAGACCTGTTTAACACCAGACAAGAGCTTAACAGTGGTCAGAAGAGTCTCACTGGGGCTGCAATAAACACTAGATTTACTCACTTGAGCACGCTGTCTCTTGCTTGACTGAACAAGGAAAACAATCCATATTATTGTGAAAAAAACTCCAAACAACTATATATTCCAAAGAATATATGAATCCACAGTCTCTGCTTTATAGTTTACTAGACCAACATGGCTGCAGAAGGACCATTAGCTCTTTTGGAAGCTTAATGGAAAACAGAAAGAAAATCAAGTATATGAATTAAAATATATTAATATCAAAGCTATGCACTCTTGTGTTTCAAAGAATGATGCTTTTAAGGACCATTATAGTGGTATCTTTTCATAGTATGAACTGCATTTTATTAAAAATACTGACTTGGACAACTTTATTGACATTTGCATGGAACTTCCATTGCAGCAATTTTATATGTGGTATATAAAAAAGAATATTAGAAAAACGGGTAGATAGTTAAGACAGTTAAAACTGAAAAGTCAAATTGAATAGTTATATAAGTGTATTAAGAAGTCCATAGGTGTTTTCTATGTCTCAAATCCAGTTCTTATAAGAAGGGAAAGTCCGAGACTCAGGTACCGGAAGAGAGGGTTTAGAATGAATCAGAGTAACCCGATCTTTCAGAAAGCCTTTAAAACATATAAGGAGAAAGTTAGAACCTAGCACGTTGAGCATTTACAACAGCCTTTGACATGTATCTTATGAAATATTTTGCAATAAGTGACATGCAAATATTAATAGCTTCTGCTAAGGGATGGAGGGAGCAAAAACCAGGGAATTGCTGGTAGTCATTCTAAAGTGAATTCAAATGTTTTAAGCCTCTGAAGGATGATTCTTCTATACTCTGAGCTAGAATAATTTTCTAGGAACACAGTAAAACTTTGCCAAGATTCTAATTCTTGATTAAGTATTTATGTCAAGTGCTTTTACCTTGTGTGATTTTCCTAGAAAAATGTCATTTGACAGACACTAAGGACCTAATTCTAAATTTGTTATATCAATTGGTTCCTATGTGAGAGTAGCCAAAGATATGCATCCAGGTTTCAGAGCTCTCCTTTGTGTCAAGAATGAAGTTCAGAAAACTAAAATGTGCAGCTAGGCACCAAAATGAACAATGAACAATGTAATAATCCTGAGGGATTTACATGTGTTTTATGTTAGTAAATTAAAACCAAATACAATAGAACAAATTAACTGCAAAATAAGATTTGTACAGTTGGTCTAAGTTCTTACAGCCTTTTCTGTATGCTTTCCAGTTCTATGCAACTAGGACTTCTCAGATTAGGTTGCATTTAATATCTCAACATGTTCAGGTTTATGATGCAATAGTTAGGCTAATTGTGAGAATCTCCACACAAGATGATGTGCAAGTTTCAGTCTTATCAGAGCCTTAATATGGTGTTTCACATGACTAATTTATTTTCCTTTTCTTATAAATTGGATTCTTACCAACTCTACCAATACATATTTTTTGTCTCCCAATGTATTTAGAAGTATTTATTCTGAGTACATGGGTGGATGAGGGCTTTTATCTTCTTGCCTCAGGCTATGATACAAAACAAATCTAAGTAGACCACCTAGAGGTCTATACTCTCTTATCTGAGTCCCCAGTATATTTCACTTAATATTACATAACAATTCTACTACTACCAAGAACATTGGAAAAACATGAAAAAATTATTTTTGCTGAAGTCCTTGCAGTCGTTAAAATAAACCAATAAATAAAATAAATTTTAAAAAGTTCAAAAGAATGAGAAGGTAATCAGAAGCACAGCAAACTGGTCAAGATCTTGTCTTAGGACAATGGCAAAATGTTGCCTAGCACAGGGATTTGCAGAGCCTCATACTAACTGTGAAATCTGTGGATGAATCAAGACACTTTGGCCTCAACATACTGCATGTAGCATCAGAAGATGCTGAAACACCCACTGCTTCTAAGCACTAATTCCACACCCACAGATACCCTTTTGTTTGCATTAATTCTTTTTCTCTTATAAGAGCCAATCTCTTGTCTCTTGTAAACATCAGTTTACATCAGAAACAACAGATTTTTATTCAATCCATATAATATATTGAGTTTCACACACTGCTCGTCAATAAATTCTAATTTAAAATGCAAAGAGCAGAAAACAATATAAAAAGGTTTTCACTGAAAGAATGAAATTTCTTCCAAATTACTGTAGTATAACAGAAAACCTAGCCTTGGGTGCTACCATGGGGTCAAACAGGACACACAGACCAGCCTCTCTCAGTCTCCATACTTTTCAGCTAACACAGTGCAAATATGTAGGTCTTGGACTTCTCAGTACTATGCAGGCATTGAGGTTTGTCTTGCATAATGAGAATGAATGTGGCCTGCTCCATACAGCTTAGAAATTAAAGAACACAAGGCAAGAAATAGAAGAGATTATGGTTTTGTAACTGTTAAAAGAAAAAGGAACAAAAATTCAAAGTCAGAGTAATCCCATGAATTTGTAATTATTTTTAGCTGCATAGATTTTTGGCAGAAGAAAATGAGCCAGCCAGCCAAGGCCTCATTGCATCAATAAAAAAGAATACAGGCTGTCCTTCAACACACTCTAGTCCTGAGATAGTGATGGGTCACAACAGCACTCTGGTCTGGCTGTGAAGTGCCACGAGGGCCAGCAGCTCCCCTGGGAGATATGAAATGGACTTGTGGCATTGGTCTGGTGATTAGAAAGCAGGTGCAGATGTCACCATCAATGCCAACAGTAAACATTTATACCTAAGGCAGATAGAAAGACTCAAATATTATGGTAGAGGGTGTTTAAAGCCTTTTTTAGTAGTCAAAGACTTCTTGATGTCCTTAATCTTGCAAACATTGAGTAGGACAAGTGGCACTGCACTCCTACACAGCCAATTGGAATGTACCAAATAAATTATATTTGTGCTTTAGGATGGCATAAATAAATCTCCACACCAGTACTGATGTTAAAAGTAACTACTCATAGAACTTAATACTTTTAATGTATCTACTTCAGGACAAAAAACTGGTAAAAACTGATATGACTGCACTCAAACATAAAAGGAAGGTAAATTACTGTAATAAGAAAAATAGAGACCAAGAGTTAGGAAGTAAAAGTTGTACTTAAGCTGAAGCAAAAAAAACCCCAGAAAGAACTGAAAATATTAAAACGATTTCAATACTTCTGACACAACAGAAAAATTAAAATGATAAAGACAATTTTTTAAGGCATGCTTAACCGTTCTATTCCCCTATCTCAGATATTAAGTCCTAAACACTTTTTTCAATAATTTTTGTTTGGAATTCTATATTAAAATTCATATTATCTTGTCTATCACCTAACCGTTCCTGAAAAAAAAATGGCATGCTATTCTGCTAACTGATTCTGTAGGGCGTGTATCATTATATGCTATTTAGACATCCTTATAAATTTTTATTTTTCCGAGTCCTTAGTGCATTCAGAAAGCAGATTCATAAAAATACTCTATTAAAATGGTGTTTTAGTCTCATATTGGCATACTGCAGCTGATACTCAATACTTTGATTGTTGCTGGGGAATAAAAAAGGCATTTTTTTCTGGTAGTTTAAAATTACTTTGTTAACTTCAGAACTATCAGACTGATTTTTTATTGTACTATTTCTATATATATGTCATAAAATAAATTTGCAACTGTCTTTTATATAGCAGTGAGAAGAATAAAAAAGTAATGCTATTTATGAGTTAATGTTTTCTGTTATTCTTCTTGTTCTGTAGCGATTTCTCTCCTGTTAGGAACAGAAGATAAAATATAAACATAAGTTATGCACAAATAATAAAATTTATATACTCCACTGTGCATTGGAATACTGTAATTGTTTCTACATTGGAAAAAATATGCTCTTTGTAAAATCTTATGCAGTACTGGTAAATTGCAAAGAGTTGCCAGCAGTGATGACATTGACCTTGTTCCCATTCATACTTAGAAGAAAAGGTATTGTCCTTATATTTGTCATTAAGGTACAAGCTCATAAACATGGCCAGATTATATATAAACATCCTAAAAGTTAAACCTGAGAAAATACTGATAATAACACTGTATTAATTTTTCTGATAAACCAAGAAATATCAGTCAGAAGTCTTTTCTGCTCTCAGAGGATGAAATCATAGCTCTGATCAGCCTGAGAAATGCCCAGACACAACAGAGTAAAACAATTCTCAGTTAAAAAAAAAAAAAAAAAAAAAAATTCAAAAATTGAATTGGTCCTCCATGTTTGCATTTTCTCAGTTTCAGAGTATCACAGAACAGGGAAAACAGAATAATACATATTGTAAAAGACCTTTAAGTTCATCAAATCAAACCGTAAATTTAGCACTGTCTGGTCCACCACTAAACAATGGCTGAACAATTTCAGGGTTGTTTATTCCACCACTTCTCTGGAAAGTCTGTTCCAATGGTTTGCCACACTTTCAGTGAAGACTTTTTCCCAGTATTATCAATCTAGATCTGGCACAACTTGAGGCCGTCTCATCTCATCTCATCTCATCTCATCTCATCTCATCTCATCTCATCTCATCTCATCTCATCTCATCTCATCTCATCTCTCTCATCTCACCAAGGAAAAGACACCAATCTCCTACTTTGCTATAACCTCCTTTAAATTATTTGTAAAGAGCAATGAGGTCTTCCCTTCTTTCCAGCATCTTTTGTCCAGGATAAATAGCTCCAGCTCCCTCACCTGCTCCTCATAAAACTTTTTATCTAGACCCTTTGTCATGCTTCTCTGGACTCACTCCAGCAGCTCAATGCTTTCTTGCAGTAAGGCCCCCAAAACTGAACACAATATTCAAGGTACCTCTCTTAATGTGAATTATTACCACAGAATATACCTATGTATAGCTTTACTCTTGCCTTTGGTAAAGGAGTGAAAGAGATTCTGGTCACCATTTATCATTAAAGGCATCAAATTTTCACTTTCTGAAGCAGAAAACTAATTCTTTTTGTGTGACCATAAATTCCAACTGGATCGCTTCTATTTACAACTCATTCTTCAACTTCAGGGGTGTTATTGTACATATTATTAGATGTTGGTAATACCAACATAATCCTTGAATGAATAATATTCATCTCAAATTATTTGTGCATATTGAGACATAGCTTCTTAGTTCTATTCCGTGCTGAATAAGAAGACCCCAATGTATCATTCATCTCACAGGGTGGATATTATTAATTCCTATTTAGAAAGGGTTTTGTGATTTTCAAAAAAAATAATATAATTCTACCACTGTTACAATAGTCAAAATTCTTGAAATGTAGTACAAGACGTGTTCTAAAAACTAAACAGTTTGAAAAGAGAAAAAATGTTTAGCTTCTTGACATGAAAAATTATGGATTTTACTGGGAAAAAAGAAAAGATCAATAAATTTCTACAAATTTGTATTTCAGTTTGCTCATATTTGGCATTGATGACCTGGGATTAAAGTTACAGATGATTTTTTAATCAGGTATTTAGGTAAACCAGCAAACACATTGGGGCTTGTACATATCAAGAACTGTTTTCTTTTTCTTTCAAATGAAAATGAAATTAGAGAGAGCATATTTATATATAATATCAGTGAAAATATATTTATTCTAAATAATGCAAAAATCTTGTCTGAAATAATGTGATTTGCCAGGTTATGCAGCTATTTGAAAAATTTACTCCGTAAATATGTTTATTTGTGATTTAATTCAGATATGTTTTCATCTATGCAAACAAATGAGTTTGAGCATGTCTTTTATCAGAGATTTTCTATATTTTTCTTCAAACACATTAACGATTCCTCATATATTAAAAAAAAAAAAAGGTAGTGAGCAACTAATAAGGTGTTATAAACACTCACTAGGTCTCAAGATTTCAACTGAGCCAAAGCCAACATTTCTTTCTGAAAGTTGCTGTGCCAGTCTGGGCACAATCCTGAGCACTGAGCTCTAGGATGACCCTGCTCAAGCAGGGAGGATGGATCAGGTGAGCAAGTGACCAGGACCACTGGGGTCCCTTCCAACCTGATCCATTTTGTGATTCTGTGATTTTGTGATTTGGACATAGGGGAAAGCAGAACATGCGATTGGCAAAGGGTGAGATGGATATAATTTTAATCTATGTTGAAATTGAGGTAAGCTTTGCTAACTGTAATGTTTTAAAGGCAAAAGATCTAACCCACAGATATACTGTGTTTACCGAGGTAAAATAGGGAAGATGGAGACAGAAAATGCAGATGTTAACACAAAAGCTCAAACACAACTAGGCATTTTTTTGTACATTTGAGTGGAATATTGCAGCTAAACTAAAGTGAATGTTCCCAAATCCTTTAATTTCTATTAAGTTGTTCAGCTCTATCCTGGAAATTGTCTGTTCAAAGAACTAAATTAAAATTGCATGCTCAAAATATTTAGGTAAAATTCTGCACTGCTAGGAGTTTGGAAACAAATAAAACGGTGCTCATTTCATCTGTGCAAAGGATATTAATTAGGTCCCAACTAATCACTGCAATTTTGTTGTCAAAAGTGATAGAGATATCCAGAGAAAAAGTTAGAAAATTCACAGAAAATAGAAATAAATTGTATTATGATTGCCCATAAGACCATAAGTAGCCATAAGTTCTCTAAGAACCATAGGTTCTCTACCCATAAGTAGAGAAATTAACATCTAGCCTGTGAAGATTGACATTAGGAGTTCAAACTCCTAATTTACCATTCTTGGAAAAATAACTTTTATCTTCTTCTTCTTGTGTTTTCTTTGCACATATAGATGACTTCATATACACAGATCCTATAATACAAGATTCCAAGATGCTAACAGTTAATACAAGTTCATTATATTACTATTGAGTGAGAATAGATAAAAAATTTCCATTATAAAGATAAAACTCAATAAAATAAACTTACTTATTCTCAGGTCTTTTCACATGGTCTCCAATTTAATTTCAATGAAATATGAAATTATCTTCTTAATTATCTCTGAAGGGAAATTAGAATTTTTACGAACAGTCAATGGAGCTAGGAGGAGTCACAGCACTTTGTTAAATTACCAGTCATGTTGTTTATGGAATACTAACACTGGGATTGTTTGTCTGAGTTTTTCATCACTAAATAGTAAAACAATTTGTAACTTGGTATGTTTTATACAATAACAAATCTCTTCCGAAGAAATATTTGCCTTTGTATCATGCATACCTATTAATATTGCATTTATCTTTCTTCTGTTTTGTCTGAATCAATTCTAAAGAAAAAAATCTACGCAAATACTTCACACTCCCAAGGAGAGAGAATGTCATCATTTAACCCCAGCAGGCAACTCAGCCCCACACGGCCACTCACTTACTCTCCCCTGGTGGGATGAGGAGAAAATGGGATGGGGAGAAAATGGGAAGGGTAAAAGTAAAAAAACTTGTGCATGAGATAAAGACAGATTATTAGATAAACCAAAACCCATATGCACACAGCAAAGCAAGGAATTTATTCACCATTCCCATGGTCAGGCAGGTGTTCTCCCAGAAAGCTGGGCTCCATCATGAATAACAGTTACTTGGGATGACAAATGTCATCACTCAAAATGTCCCACCCTTTCTCCTTCTTCCCCCTAGGTTTTACCACTTGTCACAGTTTCTGCTACTTTCAAATATGTTAAGGTATGAGCAGGGTAAAATATTTGATTAATTGCTGTCAGATTTAATTTTGAGTATCTTATATTTATTTCCAGAAGTAATCAATATGTCCAGACTTTTATTCTTAATACATTCCTTAGTAATTTGCTTATGTCAAGGACTGAGCCAGAGGCAGAACCTGGAAAAAAATCTATAATCTGTTGTGAAATCTAGAGCAAACTGGGTTACTTAGACCTTCTCTCTATATCATGTTTTCTTTGTTTTGGCTTGTTTTTGTTTGTTTTAACTGACTGTTGAAATAGCAGCATACATGACTATGGAGATACACCATAAAAATATTTTACAAGCCATACTGAAAACATGCATTGTGTTTCAGTACATTCTGCAAATGAAAAGTAAAACTGATTTTTAAACCCATGTTGTAAAAAAAAAAATTAAGTAATAGAAATTTTTCTATTCATTGTTTTATTAAGGAATTTTTTGGGTTATTTAGTCTCAAGCTGCTTTGACTCAGCATTCTACCTATCACACTCACTTGAATTTGTGAATATAGCCTGATTAAATAATATTGGTTACAATACTATTTATATTATTATGCTTGTCTTTCTAAATTGTTTTTAAAATGATACTTGTAAACCACAAACATTTCTGCTGAAAGTTAAATGTCATATTGTCATTCCATAATCAGACCCTCAATGAATTAGAAGAAACAGAGTAGATTTAGAGTAGATGACAGGAAGAAATTCTTTACTGTGAGGTGTGTGAGACATTGGAACAGGTTGTCCAAAGAATTGGTGGATGTTCCATCCATGGAAGTGTTCAAGGCCAGATTCATTGGGCCTTTGAGAAACCTGGGCTAGTGGGAGGTGTCCCTGTTCATGGCAAGGGGGTGGGCACTAGATGATCTTTAAGGGCCCTCCCAGCCCAAACCATTCTACATTTCTATTCTATGAAATAAAACATATATGATGCTATATAATGAAAGCTTTATGTTCACATGAACTCTTTGGGTATTCTGTCTTAAACTACACAAGTGTATGAGCCAAAAATTTACAGCTCAAATAATTAATTGTCAATATAATAGTTTTTTCTGTCCTTTAATTTTATTTTTCCCCCAGGAAAATCCAAACATTCATGAAAAGAAATGCCAGTTCCATGGTTGTAGTTGCTCTATTAGGTTTCTTAGATGTAACAAAACTGTGCAACCATATTATAAACCTGACATAAAGTTTCTAGGGATTGCTATCTATTTTTTTTCACCTTGTAGATAAAAATAACGTAAAACAAGACATTCTTCTGAAAATTGTAGTTGCTTACTTTGGTAAAACAAGATTACTTTTAAGCTGCTTCTTAGACTTTTCACATTTGAAAATTCTTCTCCTCATTTTTACAAATGAAGTAAAATGTTAATTGAAGCTTTATTTATTTTTTTATAGAAGTGTGTGCTTTCTTAAACAAACCAAAAGCCTACACCGTATTACTTTTATGTCATAGGATGAGAACTTTTTAAATAGTTCTATTTTCAAGTCTTATTAAATAAAAAAATGTTAAAATTGAAAAGCAAAATCACAAACATTTTAAAAACAACAGCAGTGTTTATTTGCATTTATCCTCTTTTTCATGTGAACACTGAAAATAGATTCCTGTGCAATAATTTTAAAAATGCATTTTCTTATGATCATAACATGCACCAAATTATAAATTCAGGGTATCAAACTCTAATTCAGTTCAGTTTCCATTTCATAAAACATACACTGATAATAAGTTCACCTTTTTGACAATGTCTGCATTAATACTAGTACTATTTGTTATTCAAGAAAATAATTATTTTCTGTGCGAGTGAAAGAGCTGAATATTCTTCTTGGAATCAGACTAATGCCCAAGATTATGCAATAAATTTAAATATTAACATTTGAAACAAGAGGCCATCTTAAATTTAATAAAATTATTTGTACCTTGTAACCAAAATTTTTTAATGACGCTGCATAGATGTATTGCAGTATTGCTTGCTGCCAAATTCTCCTCTTTTACAGAATATATGCTACCTTGTACAATATCAGCAGTTTTCTAAAAAGAAAAAAAAAAAAAAACCCAGCCAAAAAAAGCTCTACTAAAGTTAGCTCCTGTTTTTATATTATCTTTGTCCTTGGAAATGTTTCTCCCCATTAGCTAATATACCAGCTGTTAACTACTGGTAACAGATTTTGAGAAGCAATTTCTTAAGAAGGGAACTAATAGTTAATTAACTTACGTGTTTGTTAAGTATCTGAACGTTCTTTTATATTGACATTTATTATCACCAACCTTTAATCTTAGACTACAAAATAAGATAATTAAATTACATTTGTTTGTGTAGCAGAGGACCTGATGGGTATTCTGGAACCATGTGCATTTTTAGGACATTGAAAGGTCAATAAAGAAAACCTTAACCAAAATTACTTCTCAGTAGGTCACTTCATTAAAAAAAAAATATCATAGCAAAGGCTGTTTGAAAAATTTTAAATATTTGAATATTAGTTGCCTGACTGTTGGAATAGGTTTCTCACAAGAATATGATAACTATGAGAAATGGTATACTGGCAAAAGGTTTCCATTTTGTTTGGAAATCCAAAAGCTAAGTAAGAAGGAAAGAGTGTGTCTGAAACCCTATCCTTTTTGGATTAGATATTTTGCAGACTGAAAATTTAGCATCTTGTACTTGTCATTGCAGCTTGTAACCATCCACAGCTAAAGCATAGACTTTTTATTTAAAAAATTGGAAAATAGTCATTATTTTTGTTATAAACAAAATCTTTTAAAGTGTGAAATAGAACACCCCATGTATAGGTATGTAAGAATTTGTGGTAAATCTAGTTAACATTTTAGTGATAATAAAACCAGTCATACTAGTCCAGGCACAATAACACTATCAGCCATAGCCTGCATTAATACATAAAAGCTTCATAAATCTCTTGAAAATGTTGCACAGGACAAGTTGCTGTATGTTATTTTCACTGCCATTAGGATCACCCTTTCAAAGATTCCCTCAATTTTAAGGTCAGTGCAGACTCTCTTCACCAGGAAAAGAGATGGGTTAACACACCAGGTCATCAAGTGTCCAAAGGAGGAGTTCTGCACTGGTCCTGGGGGCCTATTCCACTGCAGTCTTGCATCTCTGTGGATGTCGTGACATATATTTTCTTTAAACAACCTGATTTTTTCTTTTTAACTACTGGCTAAACTTTGCAAGGGGCAGAACAGCCTTCCTCATTCTCCTCTGGCACAAGAGGGCTTTTCTTAGGCAAAAACTGCTGTGCTTTTACAGTATCATGACATGTTTAGGCCAAAACAGTTTAGGCAGGAGGAATAGACTAAAACTCTCTAAGACAGGTTAGGCAGGTACTGAAGCACTGCACTGCCCCATGACTGCACATCTTGGTTCCTGCCATTTTTTCACATCTGGAGCAGTGGGATGGACTTATGGAGCCAGATACCTCTGGGTTAGGCTGAGGAATGAGAGTGTGAGGAGTTCCATCTGCACTGTTGGAAGTTTTTCTACTTGGTGTAAAGCAGCTCTGGACTGTGTTGAAGACAAGATGGGAAACAGAAAAAGCGAGAGAACAAGCGCTGTAATTTAGTGCTTACGACTTTCCTCTGGGCCATCTGGAGTTTGCATTCAGCTTGGAGGGCTGATTAAGTATTTGAAATGTAAAGCACATAAATAGAAACCCTGGTTTTAAATCTCCTCACACAGAGAAGAAATAAACTAAGAACATTTCTTGTACTGGATGAATGTCCTAACCACTATATCCTTATCCAGAGGACATTGATAACTCTTTTGGCCTCCTTCAGGAAAATAGTAAAGTTTTGGGGGATTTTATGGCACTTATCCAATAAATGTATTCTGTGAACATCTTCTTGCTGGTGCTCCTTTGAAACCTCTGACCTTCAAAGTGAAAAAAAGTTAAAAAAAAAGAATAAAAACTTAGGGGAATCTTGTGGAAGATAGGCTTGATCAAGAAAGCAGTAAATCATTACTGTCAATTTCAAAGTGCCTTTAGACATAAAGAGAAGAGAATTTTGATTATCTTAAGAATTTGAGCTTCCCAAGGGTTCATATTCTTAAGAAGTCTTGAGAGTCACAATACAGAACTAGTTATCTATACTATCTATTAGTCTCTGACATTGTTTTTTTAAGTTGATTGAACATCTAAATTTTAAGCCTAGGTATGGTTAAATATTTTTGAATAGCTGTGTTGCTGGATCTGAGGTCTCAACTAGGAAAACAATACAATTAAAAAAAAAGGGTATTTTTTCCTTGCTACATGAATGCGAAGACTATCGCGGATGCCATTAAAGGCACTGTATTGTATAGTATGGTATACACCAAAAATGATTAATATTGGATAATAAATATATTGGCAAGTATAAAGATACCTAATGATGCCTACCAAACTTTCTGCACCATTTCAGAACTATATGCTCTGGTATCCTTTTTCATTTTACGGGTGTGATGGTAACAAATGCCTTTTCAGAGCCTTGCAGTTTGTGGGGTTAATATGTTGTCCCTAATACTCAGGAGCCAAAATTATCACAATACTAAACTTTGATGGTTGCTAAAGAAGCCTGCAATGTATACAATGATTTTCTTTCTTTCTTTTCCTTAAGACATTATTTTAAATAAAAAAAAAATCTCAGTTTATATTTTCATGAGTAAATTACCTTTTTCCTAAGTTAATGAGGCTCAATGTAGGAAGGATTAAGGTGTCTGTTCAGTAAGAAATATAAATTATAATAAAGCATTTTTATCTAGCCAATTTAATAATTTATATAATACTCACACACACTTCATTCCATCATCCTAGAATTTACAAGGGAAGAGTCAGAGAACAGTTTGTTCTTGATAATGCTCTTAAAACATCTCATTCTGCACATTTTTATAATATACCCTTTGGTTAGGTTAGCTTTTGAATCATTATTAAACACTTGGGGTTCTCCTGCATCCTTGTCAGAGCTGAGGGGAGAAGAACTTCACAGTGCTGTAATGTATTAATGTATATATGTATATTTGTGTAATGAATATATATTCCTTAATTTTTTCCTAATAATTTTTTACACTTCAGTTGGGGTTTTTATGACTTCTGCCAAGCACTGAGCTGGTATTTTTATGAAAACCTGTCTTGATTCTGAGTACTAATGGTCATTACCAAGCCCAGATTTCAACATATGAAGGTGGAATAATTTCTCTGTGTGTGCTACATTTCTCAATAATCTACAGTCAACTTCATCTTCTATCTTACTACCTTACAATATATTATAACATACTTCATAATCTGCTGTGTCCTTACTCCCTTGAATATATAAGCAGTCAGCTTTTCAGTCTTTACTCATTTTTCCAAATATTTTATTTAAATAAATATGTTATATATGTACATATACATATATATATATACACATATATATATACATACATACACATGTATATATATACACATTTGTATATATGTACACAGCTCTTTATATATGTGTGCCCTTATGTGCATTATATTACAGTAGCCTAGAAGTTCCTCATGTGGCTTCCTTGTACTGTGAGAATTAATCTTTTACTCGTATCCTCTGTTTTCATTTCTCAGCCAATTATGTTATAAAGGATTGGTGGCACTTGCCCCATTTTAAAACACCCTCAGCTTCCTCAGTTGCTCCTCATAAGACTTTCTTTTGTAGACCATTCACCAGCCCTTCTCTGGAATGGTGCCAGCACCCCAATGTCTTTATTGAAGTGAGGAGCCCAGAACTGGACACAGGACTCAGGGAGTAACATCAGCACAGCTGAGTACAGTACCAAATTAGGCATTCTTCTGGATTTTCTAGTTTCATTTAAAAGAATAAACCAAATTTTTAATTCAAAGCATAGTAAGTAGAGGGAATCACGAAATTTGTTTCAAAATAATCTTTCTGGAAATATTCATAGATGTATGAACAGCAGGCAGTGCTGAGTTCAGCGCCCAGCAGCTGCACTGGCTGTCAACGCAAAACAAAGACAGATGATATACTGCTGTGTGGCTCTTGGTAAAAATATTCTCCTGGGAAGAGTAACAGCTTGATTCTACCCCCACGTCACCTTTTCCATTCTCCAAGAGAACCCCTTGGCAGTTAAAATACTAGTCTTGTGCACTACAAAATAGTCTTCTGCTTTTTTTCTTTGGTGAGCAATCATAAAAATACAAGAATAATAGGATTAAAATGACAACAGGAGAGCAGATAGACTGATCTAGCAGTTCCTAGTTAAGGCTCAGCCAGTGAGAATGATTTTGGGTCCTCTTTTCAGGTGTATCTTTTTTAGTCTAAGGCTATGCCTCTGAAGGCCATGCCTCTGAAGGACACAGGAAAAAGATGTATATACATTTGTTCAAAATATAATTTCAGTGTTCAGTTCATGTGACTTTGTGGGTGAGATAAATGCCTAAGAAGCTGGATGTATGGCATTAGGTGTGTCATGTACTCATATGAGTATGTTTTTTGCAAGCTGAACGTGAGGTCATCCTCACAGACTGAAAATTTGATTACCTCTAAGCTCTTTCTGAATTGATTTAATGTTTGAGAATACTTACAGAGGTGGTCTATTTCTAGAGAAAAGAACTAAGTCTTATAAGATAAAACAATAGTAAAGAAAATGGCAAGTGGTTTGTGCACCTCTCACAAATGTTTACCCTCTCACTCTGGAGTAATCCATCACTGCAGAATCACAAATAAGCATTTCTTTCATTAGCCTGAACTGTTTTTTTCTACTCTAGAGATCCAATAACATAGGAGATAGGAGGTTCAGTCACAACCTCTAGAATATCCCACTGTGTTGTCTCTCGTTTTCTTCTTGCAAGATCTCAATTAACTTACGATTCAGGATTTAGCTTAACACCATAAATAAAATAAAATATAAGTTAAATCATCTGCCAAAAGAAACATAGCAGCAAATAACTGCTAGCCTATGAACAGTATGAATGTTTTTATTTTGCTATTCATTATATTAATTTATAGAAGCAGGCAAAGAATAAAAAATGTTCCTAATATGAGAAATTCTATTTTATTTCATTTTACAACTTATTTTCAAGTCTGACAGCAAGATAAATCTGCATTTAATATTCATTGCTACTGCATAGATTATATTTATTATTGTTTAGGATTCAAGGATATCTGAATTTCTTTGTGGTATAAAGTTTCCAGCATTATCTTGCAAGCTCCCTTTTTATCCATGGAATGGAATTGATATGCTCAGTAACTGAGAGACTGATTTTGACAGTATATTAGTTTTCATTTGAAGTAAAATTACAGATGCTGCCGAGAAGGTCATATTTCAGAAATAATGATGCAAAATCTCTCCTGTAGGAAAGGTCTTATGGTTTAAAGATTTCTTTCCTTCTGTTTAACTGATTGGTAACTCCTTACCATCATTATTAACATCTGAGCATTGCAGAGTAAAAAGTATTGCAGGATAAAATATTCAAGGCTATTGGAATCAACCATTTTCAATTACTTTCCTTCTGATCTAAAATATATATATTTAATGAATGTCAGTTCTTCAGCTTTGAAAGGTTAAAAGAATAAAGAGACACAGGACAATGCCATAAGCTTTGTGAGTCGACATAATGTGCCTTAAGACAGAAATCAGACACTACTCCCTCTCTTTGTCCAGAACACTGTTTAGTGGAAAAACAATATGAATATAGATGTAAAATATTTCCTCTTGAATTTTAGCTTTAAGTTTCACACAATTTTTCAGTTCCCACAATGAACCAAAAGATATTGATCATATATTTACAAGGATATAGAACTTAGCCGTTGAGATTTTATTTAGGGGAAAACAACATAAGTATTTAAATTTACTAATTTCAGATTCAGAAGAGGGGAAATGAGACATCCTCTCTCTAATTGCTCAGGCTGTTTTGATAGTTTATCCAGACCAAAATAATGTGAGTTATCTCTACTTTTCCTTCACAAATGTGTCAATAGAAAACTGTGAAGAGACATACGTTGTAAAATGTTGGACATCTTTGACTCAGGACAAATACTGAAGAGACTGATAGATAGAATGGTATTTTAAAAGAATAGTAAAGTATGTATGGTAAAAATGTAGGATGGTGTAACTGTGGAAAAGGACATTTAAGACTTTAAAATTCAGAAGAGGCCTTACATTTTTTAATAAAGATTTCTAGATCAAAGTAAAATACTCAACGAGTTTCACAGGCATTAACCTTTCTTAATATAGATAAAATGTTAGTATATTTTCATATATTTTCAGGAATGTTGTAGTTGCCTTTTTAGCCATTAGCAATGTAAGTTAATACAATTTGTATAAAAGCTTGTATATTCTTCTCTCTTTAAGTCCTTCCTTTTTCTTATGGAAAGATCATAAAGACACCAAAGGTTGTTTTGTAAAGAGAGATGACAGAATTATTAATTTTTATTTCTGAAACACTGAAAAAATTGTGATCAGTCAGAAGAACTTGAAGTAGTCTACTGATAGATGTGGAACTGCTTCCAGTTTCCCAGAGGGACTAACAGAAATAATAGCACACTGTTTAAACAGGTAACTGTAGCTTTTTTATAAAACTAAGAGAAATCAATGAGATAATTGTATTTATCTTTCTGTGATTTATATAAAATTCTTTATTTCTTGCCCCCTATGTTCAGTTTCCTTTACCAGCCTGGAACAGGAGGGGTTTCTAGCATTTACAATATCAACTCCTGTTCTTGACCTTTTTGAAGATAAAGTTTATATATTTTCTCTTCTTCTCTAATGTTCAAAGATCTTTGCTCCTCAGGGCTTACACAGAAGGTGCAACACTGAAAGCTTTTTGTAAGGAGCCTGCAAGATCCTCAGGGCAAACAGTTTTTCTCGATTCTGTCTTCAAAGCACAAAGTACACTTTCCAAAGCATAAAAATAAATCTTACTCCCCATCATCCCTGGTAGGCAGTCTGATAAATTTTATATTAAGTAATTGCTCTTGGCTTGCTTCTTCAAGGTTCCAAGCATCTTTCAGCTCATGATGGACTTTAGGTGTGGGAGTGTGGTTTCTCAGACTCCTGCAGCAAACATCCAGCATCTTTAAATATTGATTGCTCTCCAATAACATTGTTTTGATTGAAAAAAAATCCTTTTTTACATTGAAAATATTTGTGGAATTTATTAAATTTAAGTCTGCATTTTATTTACCTTTGGTTTTTATATGACAGCCCATTCTAAATTAGTGAATATTATTGTTATTTTGCATTTTGTCTCTTCTGTTCTGGACATACAAAATATTGAATCCATAGTGCAGTGTCCTGAATGCATGCACTGCAGACCAGTCTTTCTGAATACATTAAGGCCTGATTAGAAGTGAAATTCTTAGAGAGTGCCCAAATACTGCTGTTAACATAGACGAATTTTAATAAAGGCTTATATGGGTTTTGCATAACATTACGTTTCAGTTTAGAAATTGCTTTGACATTGCACTTGACATAGTGAAATAATTATCAGTGTACGTGTTAAATTTTAAATCAAAATATAATTAGTCAATAAAGACAATAATATTTTACTCATAGGACCTATATCACAAGATTTATATCTTGTGGATGGTACAGTAAATAAAAATCCATTCATTTTATATATCTTAAAAAAAAGAGTACAGAAAAAAGTTTCAAATTCAGATAAGAGTCACAGAGAATAAACAAATATTTTAATCCAAAAGTTCTTAAAAGAAGATTTCAAAACAGATGATTTTTATTTAGAGATTAATAAAGAATACATCCCAAAAGTCTGTAATGGTATTCCAGTGAGAACTAAGATTTATCAGGAGATCTGGTGAGTAATCTAAACATCCAAGCAATTACCTAATTTCTCTTAATTTTGCAAGTAACTTTCAGTAATAATAAAGCATCTCTGCATTGATGATAAGACTAAAATAGTTTTTGAGCACCTAGATTTAAATTTTGTGGGGTTTTTGGATTAGTCAACACTCCTCACCCTCCCAATGACTTTTGCAGCCTTTTTTTGACATTTGAGAGGGTTTCTGCTGAAAACTTTGAGATACTTAAGTGGATATCTAGACAAGTATCTGCTTTCTGAGTTTGTTTGGGATCCACAGAGTAGAGGTCCTCCTTTTCAGTCTCTTGAATAAAATTCTGCACAGAAATACCATTCAGAAATATAGCAGTTGATAGAGTTGGTAGCATTGAAATTTACGCATTTTCATTCTCTGAGTACTCAATTCATCAACACAGAAAATGAGAATAAACTTCAGTCCTTTTGTTAGAAGCAGACAACAGTGATGCTGAGAATGTAAAAGAGCTGTTTGTTCAACTAAGGAAAACTATGAATGTAGAGAGTATCCAAAGGATCTTGATGGGCAAGCTTAGACTTCGAAGATTCGGTGCTTCTTATCTGACCTATTTGCTGATATGCTTATTAAATAAATAAGTAAAAATCCCCAAACACACAAATTATCTGCACAATTAATTCACCATCTCTATTAATTAGTCATAAGTTCTTTGCTTGGTTGCAAGGTGTTACCCAATCCGAATTTATAGAATTTAGAGATCTACCTCCCAACATAGAAATAATATTAGAAATAAAATTATGTTCCCTTTCATTTTCTCTTGTCCATTGAATCAGACAGGAGAAGAAGCGTAAATATCTATCTGGATTTGTCAAAAGCCTTTCAGTACGTAAAATGGGTTTATAAGAAAGATGGAGAAAGACATTTACCAACTCCTCTAGTAACACGATGAGAGGCAGTGGATTAAAAGGAATGAAAGTAGATTTTGCGTGCATATTAGGAAGAAATTTTTTACTGTGAGAGTGATGAAGCACTGGAACAGATTACTCAGAGCAGCTGTTGATGTCACATCCCTGGAAGTGCTCAAGACCATGTTAGATGGGTCTTGGAGCAGTCTGATCTCATGTAAGGTGTTACTTCCCACAATAGACAATTTAGTCTAGATGATCTTTAAGGTCCCTTTCAACCTACTTTATCATTCTGTGATCCTAGGGTTTATCTAAGGTAACATCACAAATAATTTTTTCCATAAACTTGTTCATATGTAGACTGTATGAAGATACCTGTAGTCTCTTTTGCAATCAAAATACTGTTTGCTGATGCATCTTAATATACATTTGTGGAAGTCAGAGGACATCAAGTAGAAAAGGGTAACATTTAAGGGAAGGCCAGGATTAATTATGATATAAATGAACCAGATGCATGTTTTGGAATCAACTGAGAGAGTGAAAAGAAGTAAGAAAAATGATTGATGTTGCTTCCCACTGTGCATTCAGATGAGTCTGAAGACCATGTCACTATTAATTTGCTCCTAAATATATCACAGCTTCTAGGCTTGTCACAGTAGGAAATTTTAAAGGCTTGTTTTGCATAAGCAATCACTTATATTCCTTTTCAAGTACAATTATATTTTTTTCTTGCTCTCTGTATGGAGTCTCAGGTAGGATCAAAGTCCTGAAGTGTGATATTTTATAGTGTGATTCAGTACCCTGTGTAGTGCTACTAGAATGCAGATTATTAATTTGTTGTGTCCTTTTGTAATATCCTTACTTAGTCCTGATAAGATGCTTGGGCATCACTCTTGAAATTTCAGTCACAAGATGAAGAGGGAAAGGTGTTTCCCTTTCAGGTGCATTTTAAGGTTCAAATACTTACACAGCAAATGTGTTTTAGGGTCACAGCTCCTTTGTGTTTTCTCTTCTTACTTTGAGGCCAATCAAGGGAGCACAGATTTTCTGTGGCAGTTCTTCACTGTTCAGGAAAAAGATGCTCCAAGGCTTTAGATGTTAGTTTGGAATTTCCTACAAGAATAGATAGTATTTGTTTTTCATAATAAGCATCTGGTTCTTCATCAAGAAACCCTCCAGAAACACTTTGCACTCAAAGAAATGATTAGTATTTACAGTGTGGGGAAATTTATATGCATACATAATTTTGATTCAATTCCTTGGAATGGCAGGATAAGAGAAACTAGAGAGTGAACTATCAAGTGAAAGAGCAATAAAATAATCTTAAAAGATTCAGATTTGGATTAAAGTAATCAATTGATATGATATTTGTCTTTCATTTTTATATATAAGTGCAACTGTCATTCATTTTGGGACTGTAGTGGATAAATGAAGCCCTAGAAAGCTACCAGAAGTATTCTGTCTATTTAGCCAACATTTCCCTAAGTTTTTAGAATTAATTTTAAAATTTGATGTTTTAATTAACACATCAGGAAATAAAAAAAACTATTAAAGAGTAAAGAGTCCTATCTCTCATATATATATATATATATAAAAAGCAATCTATTTATGAAAGTATCCACTAGGGAAAGATAATTGCGGAGTGTCAACTGCTGAGTGATGAACCATGAGACTGGATCATCAAAATGGGACTCTACAGCTGAAAAACATTACTAAATTTGATAATTTTAATAAAGTATTGACATTTTGTAAACTGTCTATTGTTGTGCATTAAGAGTTACTCTTAATTAAATAGGAAAGGTGCAAAATTAATGAAAACTTAAGTATTTGCACCTCATTGTCTCAATCCAACACTGTAGGAAGCCAACACTGATAAACTGCACACTGATGAAGAAAAGCAAATCAATGGCTCCTCTGATTTCCTTCTAGCAAATATCTTCTGAATTCAGGGGTGATTTTGAGACACATGGGACATGGTTAGAGAAAAAAGACCACTTGGATCATACATGACTGCTTTGATATCAAGGAAGTTAACTGGAAGAAAGCCCCAAACAACCTTCTCAACATATCCTGAAGCACAGATCTATGTATAAAGATACCTGCACACACAGACACGCATAGAAAGGTATGCACACACACAGACATGTGTGTTCAGCTTGCTGTAATTTCCCTAGCAATTCCAATGAATGATGTAGTGGGGAGGAGGATGTGCACTGCTGAGCTCCTGTTGACTCCTGGAGCTGTTTTGCTAGAAAGCAGTGCTGGGTTTTGTGCACAGAGATATCCCTGGCACTTAGCGACCCATGATCAACTGATTGATAGTATCTACCTTGCAGGACTCCTGCTGATCTTTGATGGAGGGAATACTGCCATCTTACATACCACAAGCTGTCAGTCTGTGCAAAAGAGGAACTTACAGAAACGATTAGGTAGGAGCAGGTGCCTTGCTACATGTAGACAATCATCTGTTCTCAGAAAAGGAAAGCCTTCCTTATCTTGCTGAGTTGTCTCACATTCAATGAAGCAGACTGCCTTTCTCTTTGTGAGGCAAAAGCTCAATGCTGTCAGAAAATAAAATAAAATAAAGGAAAAATACAGAAATTTTCACTGAGAACCAAAATCTTTTTTTGCAAATGCAGTGTAGTGACATTTCACTCTGCTTCATCTCCTTTTCTGAAGCCTTTCAGATTTTTCCTGGCTTCCATATCTAATTTTAGTTCTCTTTGCACATTTTCTGATGTCCTCTAATCCTCTGTAGATTCCATCCAGCTACAGACCTGCTATGCCCTCAGTGTCTCTTATTTGCTCTTACTAGTAAATAATTCCTTGAGCAATAAGCAAGCATTCAAAGCAAACTACCTCTACCCTGAAACTTCTCAAAATAGAAGTGTGCTCCAGAAACTCTGGAGTGGTCTTACGGCCCACAGGAAAAACAAAGAAAGAAAATTAGAAATCACAAGCCTTCATCTCTCTTCACAGACAGCAAGAAAAAAAAAAAAAAAAAAAGGAAATATAAATCAAAGAAAGAAACCTGCGTTTATCCAGAACAGTTTGGAAAAACTTAAAGAAGAAAACAATGGTGTTAAGCCTGTTTGATAACTTGAAGGGTTTATGCCAATATATGTAAATAGGATCCTCTTAAACCTCATGAACAAACCATGGAAGGTGTTCTCCAGATGTTGCCTGAGAGTTTCATACAATGTAGGAACAGTATTTCTTTCTAAACTAAACTTCTAAACTTCATTTGAGAAGCCTAAAATGACATATGACAATCCTTAAGTGTTTTTTTTTTTAACCAGTTAAGAGTTTTTATCTTGAAAATAAACAAGACTGTATTTGAAAGAAGAATGCTTTTCAGTAAGGACACTGTTTTGTTCATTTGTTATTGGTGAAATAGAATGTTACCACACTGGTAAAACATGTCAGTAGTTCAAACAGATATGGAAAGCAGCCAGACCACTTTTCAGCCCTGCTCCATTTAAGATGTTTCTTATTTTAAGTTTCATGAATTAAGCGTATCTGCAGAGACGGGTTAACTAATTTGGTTACTAGAAAGCTTAAGAATGTGGAACTAATATGAAATGAGTAAAACATTATCATTTATTCATAGTGCTTTCAACTGTATCTCATTCTCCATTGTTCATCTTTAAATGTCAATCTAGATTAAAAATATCTGAGATTAAAACATTGAGTTTGATTCTTAAATCTGCTGCTGTGGTACACAAAATACTCAATGGATCTTTTTTTTTTTTTTTTTTTTTTTTTTCAGGGTAACTAATTCACTACAACTTTTAAGGGAAATGATAGTGACAGATGATAGCTTCAACTTTATTGCACTTGCCTTTTCAGTCTTTTGGGATTTTTGCAAATGGGTTTTCAGTAGAAGCGTTGGATGTCCCCGGATTGAAGAGCCACTAAGACAAATTTCTTTCTCTGAGGAAACTCTAAGCCAAACATAATCACCTGTGTCTTCTTTCAGGTTGTCTTTGTGTGATACCTAGTAGATAATGATCCCCACATATGCGAACGTAATTAGAGGGATCATCCAACACAGACTGCACTAGAGAAGCTTAGCATTGCCTGGGAACTTGAGAGAGGAAGGAAAGATATTATGGCAAAAACTGAGTCACTCTTGGCAGCTTAGCATTCAGGTTTTACTCAGCTGTTGTGGCTGTCTGTGCATCCAATATCAACAATGATCTAGTAAGAATTTAGGACTGTCCATAACCTTGGAACTACTTTGGCAGTTGCTTTCAACAGAAGGTGCAGTCATAGCCATCAGACACGACTTCAATTAATTTTTCTTGCCAGACTGCATCAGTATTTAACAGGATTTAGGCTAAACCAGCCAACTTCCTCTCAGGACTGCGCCAAACACAGTTACTGAAGAATCAGCTCTATTTGGTTTTGATGGGGAAACACAGAGCTGAACATTATTGGAGTACTGATGATAATGGCACTTGTCTGACCTCACACCTCTGCTTTACAGGTTTGTGCAGTAAGTGGCAAGACCAAATTCTACCTGTGTTAATCTTCAAGAACAGAGGGCAAATTAATCAATGTATTCAACTCCGATTTCATAACAAAAGGTGTGAATGAACTCACCCTACTCTAATTTCATAAAACTGTGTCAAATCTGTAACTTTAATTTGAATAGGTAATGATTAAATTATAAGTATTGTTTTAGCACCTAATAGTAATGGTGATGTCACTTCTGGTTATTGCTAGAACATAATTGTTAAACAGAGTTACTCTTCTCTTTTCCATAGCCTAGTCTGAAGTGTTTGCTTAGCCTATGCTACTGGAATGAGTGTGCAAACACATACTAAAGAATTTCCCCATTTATAAAGAAATAAATGAATTAATATAAATTAATTAATAAAATATTAAATAAAAAATGTAGGGTTGCAGAGCAGGAGAAAATTGGAAATATCATTACTGTCAAAGATCAGTCTTTGAGCATTTAAATGTAAAGCTGAAATAATTCTAAACAGATCACATTTTGAATAAACTTGATAATTAATCATGGATGACTGAAATTAAATGACAGTGCCTCATAAGAGCTAGTCTTGGGTGATATTCAAGTCTATTTCCTCAAATCAAGTCACTTCTAACAAACTTTATTTCCTACCCTTCAAATATATTTGCCACGTTATGTCATCAAATACAGGGACTATCATGACGTATGGATCTGATTCACTCAAAAATAGGAAAATTCCAATTCTGGTCTGAGTGCTACTTGCTGTAGCCATGAAAGGCATAGATTAAGTTATGTGAGTAGGACAGTCTAGGGAGTCTCAAGTCTCTGGCTGTGCTATCAAGTGAAGGTGATATAAGGATACATTAGCACTTTCATGACCATTTATGTATTATGGCAAGTTTGGTAAATTTCTCTTTTGTGTGTATCAAAAGGCACTTCCACATTCTATTCATTTAGATGTACTGTCTAGTATAACTTGTTATTTAATTACTGAGTTATTTTTCAGCATATATTTACCTTTCATTGTACAAGATCATACTTTTAATCAATGAATTTCTATGTATTTCTAACTTCTCTATTTAATATAAATTATTTACAAAACAGGACTTGTCATGTGAAACAACAACAACAAAAAAACACTTTCCATTCTGCCACTGAGAGACTATGCTTATTCAAATACTGTGTTTCATTAAAAAGTCAGCAGCTTGCTTTACTGGTATAGCTTGTGTTTCCAAAGTGTTTTTATCCAGCCATAACTAATGTGTATTCATACCTGCAATGCTAAGGGTTGAAGTGCTGTCAGCTTTTGTTGGGGCTGCCCTCTTTTATCCATTAAATTACCTCATGGGAAGGTAGGACTTCTGAGGCAACCTAAATTCCAAGCAAATTTCTGTCAGAAAACTTTTTTGGAAAAAGTGCTGTGACCAAGCACGGGGCATAAGACATACTGGGCTTGTCATGTTTTGCCCAGGTATAGAGCAAATGCTGTGCATCCTGACAACTGCAGGCAGCACTGTCAACATTGTTCAAGCCACGATATAAGAATAATATTTATGAATTTATTTCACTTCACCTCCAGACACTGGCTACTGGATGAAGTGGCTGTTAGTTTGCTCCTGCAAACTCTGCACCTGTAGTAGGCGGATGTAATCCTCCTCTTCCTTCCTTCTTTCATCTTCCATCACTCTGGTAGGCTAGGCAGAGAAACAAATTGTTAGAATCTTTAAAGATTGCTCTTTTAGGAGATTTATTTTACCTGAAAATGCTTACTTTTGAAGATGTCCTTTCACCTTGGTTTGCCAGTAGGATTGATGAAACAGTAAAATCCCTTTGAAGTGAAAATAGGCAAAATTAAAGCTTCTTCTGTTTAACCCACTTTTTAGAAAACATTTCAAGAGACAAAATGGCTTAAAAGCAGACATTTTGTCAGGAGCCATGAGCTTCAGAAAAGCTGAACACCAGCTCTCTAGCACATTTCTAATTAAATATGCAATTAAAAAGCTTTCAGAGGCCCCTAAGGCTTCCCAGCCTAGTTAATAGAAAACTTCTCATCTTACTTTAACAAGCAAGATAAAACTTTCTTAAAAAAATTATCCAGTGTTAAATAAAGTGTTTGCCTATTTTGTTTCCTCTCTGTGCTTCAAAATTTATTTTGTGATGAATCAAGTGGCTCAGGATTTTAAAAGTAAAACAGTAAAGATAATGAACCTTAAATAAGTTTGTTGTAAAGTTAAAGTAATGCAGACTATATTTTTGGCATTTTCTGGGGGCTGAAGTAATAGGTTATATGAAAGAACCCTGTTTATTTGTAATTATTTAGCTGGTGATTTTTCCAAATGTAAGGATTTGCATTTCTGTAGAAGAATTCAGATAAAGTCTTTTCAGAAAAAGTATTTTTATTTCAGTTGGACAACTAAAGTTGTTCCACTGAATGTTGCAGATGGTGCAAGTTTGATCATAGTAGCACAAATTATATCTTTTTTTAATTAGTCCTTAATTTTTTTGTATTATTATTTTAAAAAGACTGTAACATTGGCATTGAAGCATGGATGAAAGATACATGTGAAAATGGCATGTGGACACCTGTGATGGGTGAGGGTAGTCAGAGTACAAGAGAGGAATGGACATGGTCCTTGTCTCAATGGGTAGGTCAAAGCCTGAAAGTGTGCACAGTAAAGCAAACCCAACAGAAACAGGCCTATGGAAAGTGCCCAGGGATATACTAAAATCACTTTGTGCTATCAAAGACGCAGTTAAAATTAATCCATGCTGTAAAAATTCTTATACAATATTTGTGGTTTTGAATTGTGGTGATTGGGATATTTCTCACACCAGCATTAATCATAATAATCAAGGCATTTAAATTTGCTGCCAAGTTATACATTTTTGTGTTAATTTTCTCTCTTCACTGTTAATGCTTTTGCACATGCAAATCCCTTATTTTTCTTAAAAATAGCAGACATCGCCTCAACCCACCATATGCTCATGGGAGCTGCAGTGGTGAAACAATTTATATGCAGCTCCTAATTCCTCAACTCCTATGAAAATAAATCTCTTTAAGTCCGCAATAAATGTTTTGTGCTATAGTCAATTTTCTGTCACAAAAAAATTCTCAAGAATATTATGGTCTTTCTTTTTGACATAATAGAATTCTAATTAATAAAGAAGTAAGAGCCTTACTGACATTTATTTAGCACAGTAATTACCTGAAGGTGTCTTTCCCTTAAAAAGCACAGTCACTTTTGGAATGTGAATAGCTTGCCAATTGCATAGAAAACTTCCTACAATGTTGCAAAACTGAACAGAAGAAATTACACAGGAAAATATTTTTTTTCCATTTATATCTCCTCACATACGTATTTTTCAAAGCTTCTTTTTAACATTCTATCTTTTCTAGGTTCATTTTTGTGACAAGTGATTCATGTCTTTATGTGACTACTTAATTTCAATAATTGAATGTAACGTAGACATATGTGATAAAATGACAATTAATTTACTAACACTAAAGAGCAGCCAAATAAATATCTTTTAGAGATAAATGCACATTTTTAATCAGCAATTCCTCTGAAAAAAGAGCTGCATAAACACTTTCAAGTAAATCCAATGGAACCATTTTATGTTGGCCTCACTGATACTCTAATTACACAATTTTTAAGATCCCACAGTCTTCTGAATATATAAAAACATGTAGCACATTGTAGCCCTGATCTTGAGCCTTGTCCAAAATAAATTCTTATCCAAGATGAAGTCTCTCCTTTGCAACTGCTTTTCTGGAAATTAAAAAAAAAAAAAAAAAAAAAAAAAAAAAAAAAAAAAAAAAAAAAAAAAAAAACCAAACAATTTTTGTGTCTATTTGGCTTTGTAAATATAAAAACTTCAATTTACTTCAATGTAATGAACTTCCGGAGTAAAATATACCAGAAAATCATAAATCAAATGTTCCCTTCTATGTTCTCAAATATAAGTGTATATATAATTTATATTTAATTGTAATGAGGACAGGTTTTGTCTCAATAAATGAGTATAACACAGTCGGAAACATGTGGATTGCCCTTGTTTTCTTTGTTGACAGGTCTACTTCAGCTTTTTTTATCCAGGGAAAATAAATAACTTGGAGTTAAATGAATTTTTTGGTTATGCAAGTCTTGGAACTCACTGACTAAACTAGTAAGTAAACTCTTGGGATTGCAGTTCTGTATTGAATATTCATGTTATTGAGTTCAAAATCCATGTTTAAGCAGTATTTTCTAATATTCCCAGAAACATTCTTGTAGTCTAACTATTGACTAAAACAGTGGTGTCGAGAGATTAACTCAGCTAAAGAAATTTCCTTACAGAGCTAAACGTCTTAAAAGTGCAAAGGAAAAGGGTATGAAGAAGCACTATCTTACTGTACATCTTCATCAAACTTACTACCACAGAAATTTTGTTTTGGATTTGGAAAGACACATAGGGGACAAGTAAATTTTAAATAAATAATAGAATTACAGTCAGAGCCTGTACTTCAGTGACTCACCCAAGGCCAATATATTGCTGTTGGAGGAAAATTAATATTTCTAGATTAAGTTTAATTTGACCCATGTTATTGTACAGAAAGATGAAAATATGTATGATACCTCAAGTGAATAAATAATCAATAAATAAATATTTAAAGGAAGGGAATATAAATGAATGAGAAATAAATGTGATCTTCTTGAGGAAATGTAAACTACAGATGAGATATCTGAAGCAACATCAATAGGACTGTGTTAACCAAACGCAAATAATAAAAATAGAATAAGGAATAAAAATTGAAATGCAGACAATATATCTGAAAATGTGACTACAGCATTTATATATTTTATAATAAAATATGATAAAATTATGTCCAGCAGAGTATTTTCTGAGTTGAACTGAGCTATTTGGTAGGCAACCCTGGAAGAGTTCCATTTGAAATAGAAAAAAGATATAACCTCCCCGCCTCCCAATTCCTCAATACTAGTTATTTATTTCTCAGAGGTCACAAACTAATGCTTTTTAAAGTGGAGAAATATAAAGGAATGCTTCCTTCTATATTCAGAGGACTATTGGTTTGCCATTACCTCAGTCTTTTTCTTTACAGTTTCTAGATTTATAATGAAAAATGGTGAACTAACTCAAAATACGCCAAATTCTGAGCCCTGTATGAATCCAAAAACACATAAAAGAAGGATTTTAGTACAGAATCATTTGTACTATGTGAAGATATATTCCTGTTAAATTTAATAACGTATTCTTTAAAGAAACCTCAGACAAACACATAATTTTTCTTGTCTAGCTGAGGAACAAAGTAGCATTACATCTCTTCGTAGAAAAGGTCAAATAGCTTAAGCCATTTACTCATCATAATAACTGTGATAGTATTAAGAATAAAATCTTTAAATACCTTTTCTTTCATTTCTCAATTTTCAAGGGGATTCACAGAGATTTAGTAGCATGTCTCCCATTAGAATATATCACATACCTAAATGAATGCACTCTACCCTGAAAATTGAGATGTTCAGAACCAATTCAGTGATCATCCATTCAGGCAAGTAACTTATATTTACATTTTCATTACGTTCAGGGGAACTACTAAATTCTGCATTTTCAGGCTCAAGCTATTAAATGCAGCACAAGAGAACAAGTACCTTGCAATCCTAATTATAAACAAGATAATGTTAAAATATAATCATATGAATAATTTCCTACAGTATTGTGGATTTATAGTTTCTGAATTGAGCATAGTAATTTCTAGTTATCAGAAAATTAGTTTGATTAATTTGCAAGTGTCTATACCTGATAATTTTTTCCTTCTGGACGTTTGTCTTACAGAATCTACTGGCAATTTGTCTCTGTTAAACATTTCTACAGAATTAAGTTCAAGGATTTTCACCAATGCAAGGTTATTTAATTAATCATAGAATTGCAGAGGTTTGGAAAGGACATTAAAGATCATCTAGTTCCAACCTCCCTGCCACTGAAAGAAACACCTTCCACTAGACCAGGATGCTCAGAGCCCCATTCAGCCTGGCCTTGAACACTTGCAGGGATGGAGCATCCACCACTTCTCTGGGTAACCTGTTCCAGTGCCTCATCACCCCCATCCTATCACTACACAACCTTATGAAAAGCTCCCATCCAGCTCTCTCACAGGACCTCTTAGGCACTGGAAGGATACCAGGTGGTGTTTCACGAGAGGGGAGTAGATGGGGGAACCACTGCCCTTGACCTGCAGGTCACACTTCCTTTGATGCCTCCCAGGAGGTGATTGTCTTTCTGGGCTGCAAGTGCATATTGAAGGCTCATGTCAAGTTTTTTCCTTCACCAAGACTTCCAAGTCCTTCTCCTCAGGGTTGTGCTCAATCTATTCTCCTCGCAGCTTGTACTCATTCTTTGCACCCTGTCCCCTTTGGCAAATGTCAGCAGCACAGGCAGGATGCTGCCCATATTATCCATGAAGGTCGTGCCTGTATCAAACCACAGAGACATCAACGGAGACAAGGGCTGGTGTGGCTCTTATTCACGTGTCATTTGTGTCATTGACTGTTGCTGCCAGATGACCCAAACTCAGCATCCCAGGCAGCCCAGCAGAGCCATGGCATCACTTGTGACCCTTGTTTGCTCTTGGGGACTGAGTCACTGTGTGAGCACACTGTGCTTTGTCTTTCTCACAGCTTCATAGAGTCACAGAATGTGCAGAGTTGGAACAGAGCCATCAGGATAATAGAGTCCAGCTACTGGCCTTGCACAGGACAGCCCAGGAATCACACCATGATTCAATAAATCTTTCAATAAAGATGTCAATAGTGTTATACTTTACAATGCTGCACACCATTACTATTTAGTTCACAGTCTTACATCAATCAATTTTTAAAGTGTAGACAATTAAAGGAAAACTTTCATTATTGAAAAAATATTGATTATGATACTGATTGAAATGCATGAAAGCACCTATTAAAATATTAAATCACAGAGTTTATAAAAATAAGTACACTATGTCATCTATACTTTACAAATGTATTTCTTAATGTTTAATAAAGTTTTAAGTATAGAAAGATATACAATGTCCAGTTCTTTTTATAAACTTCAATTCTGTAGTCCCCTTACCATTAATTTCAAAAACTCCCTGACACATATTAGCTTGCATAAAGGCATTCATTTTAATATTCTGATTTTGTAGCAATATGCATTTTCATTTTTATATAAGAATTACTGGTAAAATGTCTTCCTTCTCATAGCCATGATGACTAAGATATCACTGCAGAAAAACTGAAAAACATGGAAGAAGATTTAATGGACTTTACACTTATTATATGTGATCAGGAACTGTGTAAAACAATAATGTCTTTAACAAAAGAAAATCATAAAATACAGATTGTGTGAAACATACTTCTGTTGCAATCTGGGATGTGAAGATGCAATGAAGTAGGATGTAATGGATGGCACTAGTATTGGATGTGATAGGTAATTCTGGAAAAACATGATTTGGACAAATTCCAAGTCTGTTCATTCATTCAATCACTCTCAGATGTCAATGTCGTTAGACCATCCCTTGAAATGATAGCAGGCACATCAGAAAAACAGTAGCTCCTACACAGTAAAAAGTTCTTTCTTTGAAGGAATTTAGTCTTATATCATTTTTAAAACCTCTTAAAATTAAACCACCACACACCAAATTAAACCCCTATAAAATAAACAAACCTCCACTTACTCAGCTTTCCTGTGAAATAAGCTCTAGATTAGTATGTTCTTGGCCAGGAATGTGTTGTCATCCATGTACATACGTACACCAGTTTCCTGAAACAAACTATAAATAAAAGTATCATGGTATTTCTCAATGCATGAAGTCTTTAGTTACATTTATTTGAGTTTCTGTAATTAATAAATGATTTTTTGTAGAGACTAATGGGAAATGTTTTCGCTTTTTCCACAGTATAAATGTGGACCACATTCTGTATTAGAAAATGTGATGAACAGATTTTATGCACAAAAGCCTCTCTGAAATATAGGTAGAATTTTCTCTAAGGCAAACATCAGTGTATTAAACTCATTTATCAAATAGCAATTTGCCTGAAACAGGATGCAAGCAGCCTTTTTAAACACTGCACACACCAATACAGTGTGATGAGCAGGAAAAAACCAGTTTCTTTTCTCTTTCTGTTTTTTGTTGTTGTTGTTGTTAGTTTTTTGTTTTTTTTTTCTTTGGTTTTTTTTTTGTAATCTCCTAGTTTTAATATTGCACTGTACAAATCACGCCAATAATAATAAGACAATCTGGGTTTGGGGTTTGTGGGTTTCTTTTCTTTTTTTCTTTTTTCTTTTTTTTTTTTCTCATACAAAAAGAGGATTTTTCTCCGTTTTTCTTTCCAACAGAATTTAAAATATGAAACAATCACTCTGAAACCATAACTATTATTTTTGATTTTTTGCTCTTATGCTCACATACTGAAACCTAGTATACCAACTATATACCAACTTTAAGCCTATTTCTGCTTTTGTGAAGTCTGAGTTTTATCACAATTTTTCTATCACAAATTTCGTCTTCTCTTCCTGCTTCCAGAAGAATGTTGTGTTTAAAATGTAATAGAAAACATCATTACAGATTTATTTGAGATGAGTTGTGAATGTGCAGGTGCAGAAGGTAATACAGTCTCTTCTAAATATAAAACACATCAATATCACTATGATTTCCATGCATGAATGAAATAGGTAGCATTTTGGTCAGAATGAGAAGAAATTATTAAAAATAAATTCCTTATGTGGTTGGAATATTTGCTTCAGCATAAAAATGTTTGAGGTCCATCACTGAATAAAATACATTTGGATTAGATTATATCACTGAGTCATCTTAATAGTACTGTTCCCTGAAAGTTGCCCTAACAATGTCAGTCATACTATTTTTGGACAAACATATTATTATCTAGGCAGGACAATCTAATTTTTTTACTAATTATATATTACTCATCTGCATTAAAACCACCAGGGTTTTTTTGTTCAGAAATTGTAAATCAAAATTATTATAAAATCATTTCATCTAGAACCAACTTGTATATTTTCTTTCTTAAAAAAGTTTAATAAGTGTGTTTATGGAATGTCATCTGTATGCAAATATGCAGAAAAGAAAGGATACCCCACTGACACTTCCATATATTTATTATACAATATGATTCTGATCAGCAAAAAAATCTGCAATTAATATATTCTCAACAGAAACAAGGAAGTGTTAAATTTATGATGACCTAAGGGATGATACAACTTATTTTAAAACCATTACTTTGAAAACTTGTGCCAATCCCTCTGGGTCAGAGACAGAAATAAATACATCACTGCATTTTCTTTGGCAATGACATTTATTATGTAGTTTTCACAGCTCCACTTGAAAGCCAGATTGCTACTTTTAATGAGTCCAAAGTGGTAACGCAGAGGAAGACAAAGATTAATAAACACATGCAGCATCATACTATATATTGGCTACATTCAGTCTGAGTAGAGAAAAAGATATATTTGTTCTGATTAACAACTTCAAGATCAGGCTTAACAGCAGCAGTAGAAAAATATTTACATTTTTGAGTATACTTTTAAAAGTTTCTGGGTCACAAACAATAGTTCCTATTTATGTGAGACCTAGCTTTGCTTCATATTTACATTTATACAGCAATAGCAACTGATAGATTTTGCTGTTATCTCAACTATGCAAAAGTAAAAAAAGCATTACGAAACCATCTGTTTGTAATCGTGTGATAAATTTATAAATAATACAATATTATTGACCTTTGTAAATCAGCTTACTTTTGTGAAATACAGATTTATTTTTTTTTTAAATGAACCTGTTTTCATTGCCCAGCTGCAGAATATTTAATGGATTGAGTAAAGGTAAACAGAGATTTTAAAACTTTAAGATTAATGATTTTTTACTTACAGGTAAATTCTGCTTATCTCTTAATTAGCACCTGGCTCAGAAAAGTCGAGCATGTTCTTTGCTACATCCTCATAGAGTATCACTTCACTGCTGCAAATTCTGAAGTAGCTATAGCAATATTGATATCACTAAAACTTTTCCATTGTAGTAGTGAAGAGATTCAATTGCCTCTGTGAAATGAAGAGTGAAATAACTATACCTGGAATCTCTCTTCATGTTCTTTTTCAATGATGTGAAAGGAAACAAAGAGAGCTTTTCTCCTGACACTGTCCTGTCCCCACCCCTGGCTTCCTAGAGCAACATCCAGGCTCTTCCAGCCTGGATCTGTGTTTTCAACTTAATACATCAATGTCCCACCTAACTCTTTAGGTGGTAAAATACATTTAACTTCATCTCTGCTTTGAAGGCTAAGCTGAAGCTCTAAATAGCACACTATCAAAAACCTAAATAAAAACATGAGTTCTCTGAACCTATTTACACCTCCAGTGTCACCAGGGCGAGGCAACATAAATGTACTCAGCAGGTGACAGCTGTCTACTGCAAGTACCCTTATACCCTGCTGTTTCAGACTTCAGAGGAAAATGCTTGCAATCATCCACTTTTGCTGTGGAAGTTCCCAGCCTCACTAAATCCTGGCCTCACGTATTGTGAGTTGTCAAGCAGGAAGAAAACACAAGCCTTCTGTAGTGCTTTAAATAATTTACTGGTATTGAGTAGCTGAAAATTAGTCTAGCCCACAGATGCAGTGTGACTGATTGCTAAAAAAGTTGATGATACTGAATAATAGAACAGCCAATAGTTATCCAGAAAACATATATTGTAGCACGTTGTCATGCAGTTGTACCCACAAAACAAAACTATATTCTGTTTCTGGTTCACAGATACAGATTAAAACGCCACCAGCAACAGCATCTTGAAACAAAATTGGTCTCCTGTTACTTCAGAAGAATGAACTGCAGGAGAGACAAAGCTTCTCCTAGTGCAGACTATGTCAGCATGATCACCTTGTGGTGGGCTTTTCCTATATATCCTCCCCTGCTTTGGTACTCTCCAGGATAGCAGAACACACCAGGTTATCTTCAGCTGGGCTGTGTATGGTGTAGCACTGTGAGCTGCTGTCCCTTTGGGGAGCTGGACCAGCTGCCTTGAGGCTTTTTCTAGGCTTGCAGCTTCCTCACTAGGAAGGGCCTGATGTGGCAGGTACATTCCAACAGAAGGCAGGTGCTGTAAGCCCCCAGCAGAGGAGCCTGAGGGTGCTTTCAGATCTCCCAGCTGGGATACATCATGCTGAGCTAAAGCCTGTGACCTCAGAGACTGCCTGAGCCTTTCCTCACCTGACAGCAGCATGCCTTGTGGTGTGTATCACACCATGCCATTTACAGTTGGATGTTCCTGTGCATTTCAGTGCCAGCTCTAATTGCATGGTGTTGCATCACCTTTCCTTTTTGACTGCTGCCTTCTTGCACTTCATCTGTTATTGAAGTCCTTTACTATTCACAGAACAAGGTAGGAAAGACATCAAAGATAAAGGGGAGAGAGTGTGTGAGTGAAAAAGAGAGGATGACTCAGATTTATGAAAGTTTTTGAAAAATTCTGCAAAAAGGATTCTATGGTAAAACTTTTCATAAACATGTGCTGTGATACTGAGAAAATCACTGACATTTCTCTCTTTTCTTTAATGTAGTATAGGCACATTTTTCAAGATGAAGTACATAAAATTTATTTTCAGAAATGTCTCATCTTGACAACTGCAATCTGAAACCAGTGAGAGCCAGGAGGGCTCTGAATATTTGCATTAAGTCCCTTAAAGAGAAGGGGTTTTAATGAGAATGTTCCATTTCTCAGAAGAGTGTATAGCTGTTAATTTATTCAATAAAAGAAAATGTTACTGTTATTCCAATTTATATTTTCTGTAAGGTTAACCATCTCTGAGAAAAGTAATTTTTAACCCTAGCTGACATAAGAGGTAAAACCCTTAATAATTAATTCCAGTGCTTGCTGAGATCAGGAAAGGTCTTTTCGTCGTTGACAGGACACCATAATTTTATGCAGATACTTAAGCACCCCCAAAAATTATTACTGATAAAGGTTGGTATCTCCAGGGTTGAAGGGCAGCTGGGCAAAAGGTTTGACAGTATTAATTTTGTAATTAGAATATCCCCTTGTAGTGTACAAAAACCAGCAAGGGACAGAAACACTAGCTCCAAAAGCAAGAGTTGCTGAAGAGTTCCTTCTGAGGCGGCTCAGGTGGACTGTCATTTTCAGTATTTTGTGGAATGTGAGTTTGCTCCTTTATTTCAAAATACCAGGCTGGATTTGGGGCTTCCATAGGCGTCTTTGTGCTGTCCCTGTGGTTTAGTATAGGGTATGCTAGTGGACACTCACAGCCTGAGCTGTAAGCCTCAGGCACACCAGTATTTCTGCACAGTGTGTAGTTCTCACTACATCAGCTGGGACTTGGATATTAAACACCTTTTTTTTCTGTCCAGCCCTTAAATCCTTTTAAATATCTTGCCCTCAGATACAGGGGTGAGAACTATAAAAATTAAAGTGTAAACATTTTTCTAGTACAGGTTTGTGTAGTATTTAGGAGGGTGATGTTGCAGGAGGAGGGTGAGGGAATACTGAGTCACAATTTCTTCCTTCTTTAAGCTGTGGCCATCCTCCAGTGCACAGAACAAAACAGACTTCCTGTGGAGAAAACAACACTATGTGATAAAATCATTGTCGCTGGTAATACTTTGTCACAATCATTTAAAATTTTGCCTGAGAGTCGAACTAAGCTTAATGATACAATTTTGTGAATTGTGCTCTTCTTGATGGCTTGATTTGGTTTACTTTTGCATAAGAGATGTGTACATACATAAATATTTGCACCAAATATTCACTTTCTCAACTAAGAGCAGCACATATTGAATAAGCTTCAAAATTTTCTATAGACATAATAGAACCACACAAACTACTATGTGGTACTTTATGTGATTCTATATATGTATCCTTAACTTCTGCCCTTCTTCCTTTTACTTATTTGTCTCAGACATTAAAAAAAATTCAAATAGTCAGCTCTTCTGAGCTACAGGGGAGTGTCTAGTGCATTCACTCACCTTCAGAGCCTTTTGGTATTATTATGGAATAAATGAGTAGTGTAAGTACATAAAAAATCGAAAAAAGTAAGTTAGTAAAAAAGTGTTAATTTCTGCAGCTTGAACCAGCAGGAGTCTCTCTTGTTCTGTTCTTCAGGAAAGCACATACAGTGTTTCAAAAGGAAGGGTTTTTCAGCTGATAAAGAACAGTAAACTAATACATTTCTTACTGCAGAAGTAATTACAAGCGTTGTAATACTGCTTACACGTATATGTTTTCCAATTCAGCACAAAATCTCAGAGCTGCAACATAATGAATGTGTTTTTGTTTTTCCTTTTTAATCTCAGCATATTAGGGAAGTCATCTTGAGGCAGGCTGCATTAGTCATAATCATACCTGCTGTTACAAGGAGAGTGCATGGAATAACTGAAGCACCAGCAAATCTTTAGCCCTTTGTTTGATCAAAGATGCAGAATGTATGTAAGAGAAGGTGTTAGGATAATACTCTGTTAATAAGAAACTTATATTATCAAACTTCCAAAATGTTTCATCTATGTAAGTAATGACTTTGGCTGTTTACAGTTAATCTGAAAAGGAAGAATATAATAAAAGGCCCATGTTCAGAAAATGGTTTTTCTTCTTTTAAAAAGGAAACCCAGGGCAAAAGAATATATTGTGCTTACTAACTGAAGTGCATTATGCGTAATTTTTTACAAAAATCATGCATAGGTTAAAAAGACAGTGAAAAGTTGATGCTAAGTTTTTTTTTTAAAGGTGTTTTTAGGTGCCTATGAGCTTGGATATTTTTTCAGAAGGATTATAGCTTACATTTACTTTTCCAAAAGTTCACAAGCATGAAAGTGAATTCTTATGCAGTTATTTACAAGGACAAGTTACTGTGGCATTTTCTAAGATTATATTTTTGTTTCCCAGTAAGTCCTGTGAGAAATCCAGCTTTTGGGAGGAAAAAGTGTGTAATTTAAATGAAAAACTTAATCAATATTCAGAAAGCATATCAAGCATATTTAAGGCAAAACACGTAACATTACGACAATGAGATTGTTTTCCTGAATGTGTATACCAACTAATGATTCTCCAAACAGAATATAACTCTTCAGTTGAGTAATAACAGAAGATACGGCCCACACATTTAAAAAAATTAAGTTTTTGAAGGAAGTGAGAGACAGGAAACGGAGAGGAACAAGGAACTAGGAGTATGATAGTAGGAGAGGGCATTATAGCTACGGCTATGGCAGCTCTGCATAGTAAGAGGCTGTTGAGGGAGGAAATGGGGCCATATCTGAGTAGACAGAAGTGGCATATGCTCGCCATGGCTTAAAGACTAACTCTCCAGAAGCCTCTAGTCTGTATGAATCATGCATCTGATAGCCAGAAGCCTTTTTTAAAAATATTATATTAGTGTTTGAAAACCACAAAAGACAGACAGCAAGAAAGCCAGAGAGGGACTTTTTACAAGTGCATGTAGTGGCAGTAGATGGTTTTAAACAGAAAGAGGGTAATATCTAGATTAACTATGAAAAAGAAATTCTTTACTGTGAAGCTGATGAAGCACTGGAACAGGCACAGGAGGTGTTCAGGGCCCGGTTGGGTGGGTCTTTCAGCAACCTTTTGAAATGGCAGGGGAGTTGGAACTAGATGATATTTAAGGTGGTGCCTTCCAGCCCAAGCCATTCTGTGATTCTATGATTCTCCTTCTCCAATAACTGAGTACCTGAGGTGACTCATCTGGGTATTCCAAATGTCAGGGGCACTGTTTCCTTGTTGTTCCTTCCCACGTCTGCCGTGTCTGAATCATAGCCAGCACCCAGCCTTTTCTTCACAGGTATCTTTCCCCCAACATGATACAATTGTACAAGAAGCCACAGCCACAAAAGTCCTCTCAACTGTGTCAGACAAAATCCAAAGCAGTGTCCAGTGCACAAACAGAAAGATCCAGAGTATGTGGACAGACCTAACATATTTCACTGAAGCCCTGTTATGCCAGCCTTGATTCCTTGAATAGTTAACACCACAAAAGAGAAGAATTATAACACCCACAAAATGTCATGCATTAGGGAAAGAGCAGCTGTTCATTTTAATGTTGTAATGAGAAGGAAAGTCAAGAGCAGTCAAGTTCACAAATTCTCATTTTCTGAATGTTCACCTCTGCTTTGAATATCACCTCAATATTTTCAGGGTTAAAACTTTTTTTCTATTTTTTTTTTTTTTTTTTTTTTTTGTGTGGACAGGAACATTGCACATGACCGCATTATAAAACCTACTATTCACCTAAATGCTTAAATGAGCCAGAGAAATACCTCATGGAAAAATTCTCTGCTTAATTTTATACAGCCACTCACATTTTGCATGAACTGCGAGGACATCAGATAAGACCAGAAGTAACTTCCCAGATGCATTTCTTTGAAATGTTTGATATATCACTCCAAAGGAGACTCTGTTTTTCATTAACCTTTCTGTCTATGAGCATGTCTCATTCAGTAGAGACTAAAGCTCCTTGTGTGAAAATTACTTCTTTTGCAAGGGAAGAAGAATTTCGGGGAGTAGTAAAAGAATTTTTTTATCTCATATAAAGCATAGGATTAATTTTGGTTTGGTTTTAAAACAGCTATGAAGGTGCTGTATCATAAAAATACTAGACACTCATCCATATATTTGAGGTTTATTCAAACCAAGCACAACCCCAAGTTTTTAACTGCCCACCGAGTATTAACTTGAAGGTTCCAGAACCACAGTATATCTTGTGTATGTTGTCTTACAGGCTGGTTTAGAGTACACACATGTAGACTGAAGAGAGCTATCATGGTCTCTGGTAGTCCAGCTTAATAAACTGACTATGCATACACATTCTTTAAAGCACCACATCAGCTTAAAAATGGACAAAAGGCAGTATAAATTCAATTTGATCCCAGTGGTAGCAAGCATTGTGCATCATGGCTAGCGTGAGGTACAATTTTTCTGCCTTCATGGAGTTTGCAGGGTGCACAAGAACTGAAATGCCTGTCTTATTTGCTTTTGCCCTTTGGGTAATCACTATCATTTTAGTAAGCTTCTGACTGTACTCCAGGATATTGGTAATGAAAGCCAATATCAGATGCATACAGTATAAGACAACCTTATTGCAGTGCTGCCACCACACATCATTACTATCAATTTGACCTTGTCAGCACACTGTGCAATATGTTCTTTGCTTTAGGTTTTATTACTGCTATTCTTACTGTCTGCAGGAGTTACGTGATCTAATTGATCTCTACAGCACACTCACCCACACAACGAGAATAAGTGTTCTGTCTTCAGGCATATTATTGTAGTGATTTCTTGCATTTATCCACAGCTCATAAGTGAGCAGACCTGTTATGTGCATTATTATGCACTGCAATGTATTTTGCCTTTTAGATAAGATCTTGCACTGCCTGTCATTCACTCTCCTTTTACATGAGTAGAGAGGTTATTAGGAATGCATGCTTCATCCTCTGAGATTAGCTGCTGTCAACACATTTATGCCACCATTTATTCTAAAACCGTTGCAGGGAAAATGCCATTCAACAAACATATAGTTTTTCATGCTTATATTCAGTATATTAAAATTGTATTCAGGTCACAAAGTCAAATTGAAGAGCTCCTGAGCCCAACATAATGTTTTTCAGTTTCAATAGCAGTATCATGAAGAACTAAAAGCATTCGAGAAGAAAGAATTCCAGAATTGCATTAAATAGATTATCAAAATTATTTCATATTATGAAATTGCAAGGAAGAACTAAACTAGCTGTTACAGCAGTTGGAAAACTTTTCCAGGTCAGAGAAGGAAGACATTTTGCTGGAAAGAAAAAGCAGCATTTTTTAATCACGTGTTTGAATGGTGAGAATGGAGAAAGCTGATGAAGGGGAGAGACTGAGACAGCAAAAGGGCAGAGAGAGACTTAAGAATAAAAACAATAAATAATGAAGAGGCATAAGAAGAATTAGGACAAGAAAGAGGGAAAGCTGTGATTGCTTTGGAATAAATAGTCAATTCCAACTCATTTATTTTAATCTTGTAAAACCTGGGAATTTTATCTGATATGATCATCTTGGTTCCCTTGATAGTCTGCAGAGAAGGTTATTCCAAAGGCTGACTCCTGTCTTCCCTCAGAGATATATATATTGCTAAGCAGCCTGAATTATAGATGCTTTGCTCTTTCTCTCTTTCAGCAATGACTCTGATGAGAGTTTAAACTGACTATCAACATTTTACAAGGCTTCAGTTAGGAGGGATGCATTTCCCTAACAATATCAAGATGGTTTTACACCTGCAAAAGTACAACCTGGCAGGCAGAAGCAGCTGGGCTGATGCAACGAAATATGACAAAAACAAGGCTAAACAAGGTTAAACCTAGCAGGAAGCTGGCAAAAACCAGTGGAAGAATGATTCCTCAGTGTCGTTATGAGAAGAGCTAATAAAAAATCCCAAAACAAACCCCATCCAACAAAACAGTCTTCAGTGGATTTATTACAGAATTATAGATTAATATAAATGTTGATAATCTTTAAACAGCCTTATACTGCACAGAGGAAGACATGACTGTATTTATTTAATCTTATTTTCTTGCAGAGGAAGTATGATGTTTTCTCATGAAACACCTTCATCCCTTTGAGATCATGTGCTTTACATTCAGATCTTCAGTAAGAACAATTTGGTAGATTTCCCCTCATTTTAGAGGGAGTAAGTTAGTGGTAGCAGGAATGCTGGAGCCATAGCATAGTTCAGCACAGGAAGAACCCTAGATATAAGTATTTCTGAGGTCTATTTTTTTTTCTAAAGTATATTTTTTCTAAATATGCTCTAAAATATGAATTTAGATTAAATCATCATTATTTGCACAGGATTAAAATTACTAGCAACTCGATCTTTTCTAGGCTTAAGCTGAAATACCTCACAAACATAAGATTACATATCAGATCATTCCAGTAATATAAATCTGGTGGACAGAGAACAGAAAAAAAAGCATAAAAGGATGAAATCCATAAACAAAAGGAAACGAAAAGAATAAAACTAAATTCAGTAAAGCATTTTACACATACTTTCAGAAAGCTTCCCTTTTAACTATTTTTTCAAGTGCATCTATAACTTCAATAGTTACCTCATCCCTGTCACTACACAATACTTTTTGTACTCATTTTTTTGAAAACTATGGAAACAAAACTTTCCCCCTATTTTTATTGAATAAAATTTTGCATTTAAGGATTTACTCGGTGCTGCAACATGATTTATTAATTTATAGATTATCATTGTAGTAATGCTACTGTAGGACTACTTATATAAAAAGCAGATCCAAAAAGCAATTTAGGAGGGACAAAATTAATTCTGTTGTAGATGAACTCTGTAGGTTCTGTGCTATATTTAAGTTATTGATGCCTTTCTAATGTAATTTCATTAGTAGTATTAAGAAACTGCATAATGAAACACAACTCTGTGTCTTTAGCACCATAAAACCTGTTTCTAGTTGAAAATAAATGTATTTTATGATGCAAATGCACTTAATCTTTCAAGGCAGAGTTACAGTGTTTGGCTAAATGACTGATTTGTGTGCTAATCACAGGTCAAAGCAGACAAAATTATTTCCAAGCTAAAATAAACTAAAAAAACCCAACCAACCAACCAACCAAAAAAAAAAAAAAAAAAAAAAAAACAACTGAAACCAACAAACCACAAAAAAAAACAAACAAAAAACCAAACAACAAAAAGGAAGCTAATGGAAAGTTGAAAAAACAGATTATTTGTGAATATTTGTTTCAACTGCACATTTTTTTGTCTTCAAACACTTTCACACCCTTTGTTGCTAAGAATATTATTCCTATAAATAATGCCTATTTGGAGGAATGGTTGGGCTTTCTTAATATGTGTTAATATGGTTTGTTATTATATTTCTAAGTGCAATAGCTTACATTTATAGACAAAAGTTATTAAAATAAAAGCACAGACATCTGTTAAATGTCTGTGTCCGTGTTAGTGTGCTCGCTAAGAGCAGTAATGAGGTTTCAAAGTGAATCCTCTGGCTATCCCTGAGCATTGATTCAGTTGGAAAGGGATATGCATTAACAAGTATTTGATTATTTTTGGAGTTAGCCACAACAGGAGCTGTGGTCTCAGATGGGCCTCAGATGCACTTACAGACCTGGGGCAGATTCAAATGTTTGAACCAATGATTTCTCCTTTTGAACATCTTCATATCAGGAGAATGTTGGGGACATTTATCCAGTGAAACTGAGCAAAAATAAGCTGGAGGAAGTAAAAGCCATATTGTATATAAAATATTTCATTTATTGTCAATGTAGACACTTTACCATTGTTATTTTGATATAGAAAACCTGTCCTAGGGTACAAAATTTCTTTCTATTGTGGACATAGCATTTTTAAAGCACTTTTGATTATTTAATTTCTACCTAAATGAGACAGAGCAGACAGAAATAGAAACAATTAAATGTAATTGGTCACCAGATAGCAAAACCATGTAACACTGACTGCAAGCACTTAACATGGATAATTTGTGAAGAATTCCAAAGAATAGTTTACCCATACTATGTGTTTCAACCCACACTAGAATAGTTTTGAAAATAATTCTCCAACATGTATGGAGAAATCAGAATAATTCTGCAGTCCTTTATTAAATGATAGTAAAAAAAAGACAAATGCTTGACTTAGTTGCAATGGGTAATTTGGAAAAAACTTGGTTATATAAAAAATTCTACTGATGACATGGGATGGAATTTTGTGTTCTTTTTCTATTAAATTGCAAAGGAAGGAGTTTAGCTAATGTCACCACCTTGTTGCTCTGGATAGACAATTTATAGAATGAGGCTTTCTGATAGGATTTATGGATTTTGTGTGACAAAAGAAACAGAAATTGTCAGTAGAATTCTGTTCCACCATGGTTAATGTGTACTTCCAGTTCTTGTAAGTTCTATTTAAATCTCTTTCTCTTTGCGAACAGCCACATCTCTTTCATTCAGCACTTACCTTTTCTTAGCCAGGTCTTTTCAGAGCAGACATTAATCTCCTTGGCTTTCAATGCGGAAGTGTCCCTAATGTTTTAATCAGCTTTTCATTTAGGAGGAACACAAGGCAGTTCTCAATAGCATAGACAAAGATGATTTATTTTAGCAACCAGCAAGATTTGAGGTTTTGTGGCAAGAAAAAAATGCACAAAAGACCTCAGCACATCTGAACTGTACAGATCTGATCAGTATGTTTGTTCCTCAAAATTTATACTGTGGTCTAGACAAAATCCTAGCAATAATCTTTGCAAAGAGGAAGTAGATATAAATAGTGGTTGATAAACATAGAAGGCCAGAAGCTGGAGGTTTCTAACACCCCTATTTAGAGAAATACTGACTGGAAATCCTTTGCCAGAAAAGCTTTATGCAGCTCGGATAGCTAGAGTGCAGAGGGTGTTCTTTTGTTTTGAGAAGCCTGTATGTCCCACAGCAGGCACAGAGACAGAGTTTTGCAACTACTTGGAACCAAAGTAGAGGACTTTCACATCTAGGAATTATAAATGTGTTGATCATCATACAATTAATTCTAACTTGAATATAAGCACACAGAAACAATGTAAGCAAGAACAGTATGTGAGCAATTTGTAGCATTGTTGGGGCATAACACTGTGAGTCCGACAATCCAGCAATGTACGTAAGTATGAGAATAATTTCTCCACCAAAGGGGAGGAATTGCATATAAGAGGCATCCAAGTAAGACAAAGTTTCACAGAACAATATAAGCATAAGGGTTTGCAAACTCACGGGATTTCCAACCAAGTATACCACGATACCTGGAAAGATATCCTTCACCCTCAAAGCAGCATCAGGAGGAGATGATTTCCATCCTGAGGGTGGGAGAAGGAACTGTAGCAGCAAATAACATGGAAGCAGCATGCAGAAGTGAGGAAAACTTCAGAAGAAACAAGATAAAACAATGCACATCTGACTTATCCTTTCAACTCCTCTCAAGGCTGATCACCTTGTTCTAACCAAGGACCACCACAAACCACAGCCAGCATGGCATCAGTGATGTGGAGTTGCACACACACAGGTAATTCAGAATTTAGGTGTTGAAGACACACATTAAACTTTATGTTGAGGCTTCATTGAAGACAGTGTAATAAACTTTTAAACAAGAATGATTGTTATTGGGCAATAACTAAGCACTGTCATGAAATGTGCTGTTAATGAACAAATTAGTCGACATAGTTTTTGATGTCTAAAGGCAATCTGGCTTGTCTCTTTTCTAATCACTCTTGTCACAGTAATCAGGTTTTTTTTCTTTGTTTTTCACTATGTGTATATATATACACATATTTTCAGTTATAAAATAATATATTGCTTTTGTTTTCTCAACTTTATACTAAGATGTAAAGAGACAGACATTTTTCAGAACAGGAAAACCAAATCTGAATCTTTAAATGCTTCTAATTTACAGGCAGGTGTTCACTTACATCATGATATCTAAAATCTTTACCTCTGCTATTCCTTTACTTAAGTTACTTACTTTACTTAGCCACTCTGTTTCCTGTGGACATAATATAAATCAGTCATCCCTGGTTAATTGCCTAAACAAAGAGTTTAGCTCTTAAGTTTGCTGAGGTTTTCAGCTTTCTTGTATCAGAAGTCATGAAGTCAGTTAAACTACTAAAGCAAGCATAGTGAATTCTTGCTTTCTTATGGTTTAAATGGACACGATGAAAGTTTTCTCTATTCTGACTCTAAAAAAAACCAAATAAACAACTCAAGGTATTGTTGAAGTTATTTATGACCTATAAATTAAAATACCTTAGATATTCACGTTCTTTGTACTCTCTTGGTTAAATAATGTGTTTTAATATCACCAGTCACACAGTGACTCAGAATATATCACTTTTATATCAAAATATTAGTCTTAGTCTGTTATTTAAAGAGCTGATTCTGGGTCTTTCATTCCTTATTTCCTACCCACGCACTCAGCATTTCTCTAAAGTCTCACTGTATATTTTTTCCCTTAAAAAACACCCTAAAAATGAACTAGTTCTAAAACACAAGAGAACTATTATCCTTTCCAAGCAACACACTGAAAACAATGATAGACAATATATAAGTCTGAATCCTTATGGCATAAAAAAGAAATCTCAGGTAAGAAAAAGCCAATTGATTATATAGTAATGAAGCATCTTGATCTAGATACATTCATTGCCTAGTAATTCAATTTGTGTTCTAATCTGTAGTTAAGTGATTATATAGTAACCATTAATAGTCTTAAATTTTGGATTCTTTTTTTGGTCCCTTTTTTTTTCTCATCTACCTCGCTGTCTCATAACTCAGTAATTTGTTACTTCTGTTGTATACCATCCACTTGACCTTGTTTTTCTTGGCACAGTTCTGAAACACAAAGCCAGAAAGAAAGATGCTTTAAAGAAATATCCTAATTTTTTTTTAAATGAGAAGGCCATTTTCACTGTGATAAGCTTTCTGCTTCAGAAATTTCAGGAAAAATGGGAAAAGATAGCAAGAAAAATAAAGTATACAGAATTGTACCATCCCATCCTCTTGTAAAGGGTAGCAAAGAGGTGATGAGGTCCAAGAGCTGATCAAGAATAAATGATTAAGGTTATCTAGGATAAATTAATAAAGATGTACAGTTAGACTGATATCAATCCCCTAAAATCTTGTGCTTAACATTCTGCTTACTTGGTACAAGGATTACAAGGGTACCAAATACATAGGTGTAGAGAAGGTACTTTTCAGGCATAGATCAAAAACTGGATCTTCACTAATCATCCATCACTCAGATTATGCTCTTATCAAGCTATATCTATTATTATTTATTCCCTGCTTCTAAAGAACATACTAAAAAATGACAATTAGAACCAAAGAAAAACAAATATCATTTAGAAATAACTTTTCTAATGACAAATTAAATAATTCACTGAAACCAAAAAGAGAAATTTATCAATCATTCAATTTTTTTCCCACTTCTGAACAGGTTTTTAAAACTCAAACTGGCAATGAAGATATTCTGACATTTTTAACCAGTTTTAGTCTCAAAAGTTACATGTGGAACCTTTAGAAGCACATAATATGTATCAGCTGCAGCTATAAATATCTTATCTGAAATTTAACTAAAGCTTAAAAAAGTAAGCCAAAGAATTGAAATTCACAGGCATAAAGCTATAATGACGTGACATGTAATTCAGTTCCTTGAGATACCCTGTCAGACATTTGTTATTGAGCTAGAGATACCAGATTGTCTTCTTAGCATTTGGTGAAAAAGCATACCTCTAGAATGGGTTTATTTTGTTTTCATCCCAAAATAAATGTCCAGGATGACACTTCTGCACAGAAGCCTTTTTCTTCTCAGAAGATTAAATAGAAAACCTAGAGTGATTTGCACAGTTTAAAGTATTTCCCTAAGCTCCCAAGGTTTTATGTGCACAAAGTCAGTTGAGAAGAATCATCTCATGTGTCTCTGATTTTCAAAGTCCTGGAGTTGCAGTAGAAAACCTGAGGGAGTTCGATCAACTGATTGCTATATAAATATAAAGATAGTGAAATACTGCATAGAAAAATGTTGAAATGAACACGACTTTGAAATATAATCCTTTGTTTCACTGCATTGCTCCCTCACAAAACAAAGCATTCATACTGTATTGTCCTTTACGCCATAAACTCGTGGCTTACAAGTAGGAAAATGCTTAAAGAACAGAAGCTTGAATCAAGATAGTTTAAAGAGCAAAAATAATACTGTCATCCCTGTAGAAGACTAAAAGAAAGGAAAACTATTTTCTAGAAACTAAACAAATACATCAGTAACAGGAAGACAATACGTGTCAGGACCAGTAGTAAATTACTGCAGAAATTGAGGATAACACAGGTACATACTGCACATTCTTCTTTTTAAAGAACAGAGAAGTTGGTAGCAGTGGGGTAAAAAAACGAAAGTCTAGTGAAGTAATACCATGGAATAAAGCAGAATTACCAAGGGACCAGAATTGCCAACTGCCTGCTCTCTCATCTTTTAAGGGGTGATAAAGAATTCTCTAAACAGCTTAACAACTATATCTCTGGTATTATTCCATTTAGCTGGAAAATAATGTCTTAGGATTCATGATATAATGTAACACAGAAAGAAAGGTCACACCAATGTTACTATGTGATATGAAAGAGGGAGTTATTCTATATTTCTTTTAAAGTATGGATGCCACTTAAAAATTTGCATAAAAGCTTATATTTTTAAATAAAGAATAAATTTTAATGGCTTGGTGTTTAGCTACCTGACTAGGATATATTGCTGATTCAAAATCCTAAGCATATACTCATTGTCCATTATTGATTTACTTATTTTAAAGATTTTCAAAGACATAGTGTTATTATGCTTAAAATTTAAATGTGTTTTAATTATATTTTTTACCAAATAGAAATCTTTTTTTCCTGTATTTTAGTGGAGAGTAGAACTTAGTACTTAGAGAGTATTCATAAGGATATTAATTTGGGTTATTCATGTTAAGTAGTCTCAGACTCACCTATGTCATATCATTTCTTTATTTCAAGCAGAAGCTTCCATGAACCTTGAAGAGAAAAATGATATTGATGACACTTTCTGCTAATAAGGGTTCCAAGTAAATTTTTCTACTCAGCACCAATACTTAGTTGAAAAAAAGTGATATACCCCTGCTTGATGTAGAATTTGGATTTAGGTGTTGGATTCTGACTCAGAAATTGTTCAGAAAAATTTTTTTAGATGTTCATTTTTTACTTTCCTCTTCCTCTCCACCTCCTATACCTCCCTCCCCTCCCACCTCTTCCCTCTGATGACAGGTTTTGGGAGAATTTTAAAGTGCTTTGATTTTGACTATGTTGAAATTATTGTAAGTTGAATCAATTTAGAGAGTGAATTCAATGTAATGCAGATAACTAACTCTTTCCTACTGCCAATGAAATGCTTAATATCCCTTCTATGAGGTGAAAAATCCTGCAATCTAATGAAAAAGAAGAAGCAGGGGCAATGAGTGATGCATAGTAGAGATATCAAGCATGCAATTGATTTCATAGATGCTTAATCCTGACTCCAGCTCCCTAAAAAGCAAATGGTTATATGTATATTTTCTGCATTTCACTGGCAATCAACACAAAAATACTTTGTGTTTCTCACAAGAGAAAAATATTTTCAACTATTATATAGAAAGGTTTAACACAGTTTGAAAGTGTATTATTGTCTCAAGCTGAGCATGGCAAGAACAATTCTACTAAGCAGTTTAAAACAGATAATGAATAATAATGCTGAAGTCTGTGGGAATCCAAATCTGAAGAGGTCTATGAGGGAATATTTGGATATGCTGTTCCTGCTTGGAGAAGAAAATACAATGTGTGGATTGTTAACTCACATTTTAAAAGCTATTGATTTAGCATAATGGACCACAGAATATTTCTTGAGCAATTTTAAGGCAGAGCAGGAATAGTAAAGTCACAGCAATAGCTTGATAAAGGGATCTTGTGTTTGCTTAAATAAATCAGAATCTACAATGCACTTTATCATACTATTATGCAGAGGTCACAACATGTTTTTAGATTGTGGGAAAGATAAAATACTATACCTGAAAAAAACACTCTCAAAAGAAAACAAAAGGAAACAAAAAAGAGACTGTGATTTCTTCAGAGTCAAAATAAGACTTTCTTATTGCAGTCACCTTAAGGGTCAGAGCTATTTAGTGCTCCTTATATCATGGTTCTGAACATAACATTAGCATTCAGTGCCTCTTGGAGAAGAAATATATCCATATACATATTTAAACATAGATGCTCTATTCACAGCATGTGATTGATTGTGAAATTAAATTGTGACATTAAAAAGGATTTTAGTACATATTAATGGATAAGTATAAGGAGCAAGACCTCCAAAAATAGATAGATAAGGCACCTAGTTGCCATTGCAGGTGAAAAATAAAAAATGCTGAATTTCAAAATTCATTCAACTGTTGATTGATATTCAAGGTGATGGTGTGTTTCTCAAGTCTCTATCTAGTGGACAGTCTAAGTCTTGTCTATGGGAACCAACAGAGGAGTTGATTTTAAACTAAACACATTTGTACACATTATATTTACAAATATACAAAACATATACAAAATTGAAGGAGGTGCTAATTTTACACTTTGTAGGTTGGATAAAAGCATTCACTTGGTATATGGATAATGTAGATTTTCTTTGTTTATTGAGAAAGTAAAAGTTGCAATAAGATATTAAGTTTTAATTTAGTCTTTCCTGGTTATCTTTAAGAATATCTCTTTTTCAAAGTTTATCTGTCTTTAAAGTTTGATTTTTCTAACTGGAAAAGCATCAATCACGTATTTTTGTGTCTGTTGTTTTCTATCATTATATGAAGCAATCTTGTTTGCCAATTTTTCTTATTAATTGTTCCTGGGAATCTTAATCTACATATGTTTAAACCACCACCATCACCTCCCCAGCCCTCCCCCTTCCTCTAAACAAACAAACAAAAAGGTAAAAATACTATTCACATAGCCATTAAAAATACATACATACACGCACACACACACACACACACACACACACACACACACACACACACATATATATATGTGCATATATATATATATATACTTGCTTTAAGGAAAGATTCAGAACTGTGATGTATCTTACACAGAAAATTGAATTTCTTAATCTTGACCTCCCTGACAAGATTTTGTATCTTGATCATCTTTCAGGTTTTAAACTAATTTACATTGGCAGCAATTATTTTGATATCATTGGAGAACTCTACTATTGCCACTTGAGGATTTAATTAAGCAGCCTTGGGCATTACATTATAAAATGAGTCACAGAGTCATGCCACTAATGTTCAAACTGTGTTTAAACTTCTCAGTGTGGCTATTTATAATAATCTCCATCTCATTGTTCTCATTAGTTGCAAGGAAAGCTGTGACACATATCCACCAAACAGATAGGGGGTTTGGCTCTTTTAAATCATTCAAGGACTCAAATATATTTCAAATGAGGTAAGAAAATGTGAAATTCCACCCTATTGTCCATTTAGACTTCTATGCTCTTTTCAGAATAGTAGGAATTTTGTTTGGGAAAAGTTCTTCTGAGACAATTGAAATACCTCACCTAAAAGTAAAGCTAATATATATTAAATTTAAAGATGGAATAATGTTGTGGAGAAGATCATAAGCTTCTATTTGATAGAGAAATAATCTTCTAAATGTTTCCCAAGACAGCCCTCAGTTTGAAACCTACAGTGTTTTGTGATGCCTTATCCTGCTGTTACCCAGTGATCCTTATCTGAAGGGTCTGTTCACTGTATTTGGAAGATATGATGCTGTTCAATACCAAGGCCTTAAATATTTCTTTAAAATATTCCTTATTTCTTAACAATATTTTTGATTTGGGGCAGTGGCTGCCTTGCACTGCCTTATTCTCAGTCACCAAAGGAAATCAGTGTTGAGAATTATTTTAACAGTGTTTTTATTCTAGTGTATTATAGCTTAGTACATCATACTAGGCAGGGAAATTTTACAAGTGGACTTCAGTAAAAGCCATGTCTTAATCCTCTGTGATGTACTACCAAGTTTCTCTAATGGAGAGGAGAATCCTTCCCATTGCAAAGGGAATCACAGCAACATTACTCAAGGCCCCCTCCCTGCTGTGTGAATCATCTTGAAATTTATTGTGGTTTTTTTTCCTCTAACGTTGAATAAAAATTAACATGAACCAGTGCTCTGGTGCTAGCATCTGTGCCTTTGCTTAAATGGTGGGGTCCATTTACAGTCTGATCCAAAATACTGCGGTTGTAAAACCTAGGAAAGTCAGAGCATTGAACTGAAACATGTGCTTGTGGTTGTGGGTATTCTTAACTGTGGGGAAGCACAGTTCAGGTTTGAGCTGGACAGCAGGCTGCCAGCAGACAGATAAATTACAGGGTTCAGGAAAGGCTGGAAATTTTCTCCTATATGCAGTCTGGGTGAGGTCACCTTGGGTTAGGAGAAAAAGCCTTAGGCACAAAATCTGAACCCTGACATTTCTCACAGAATAAAACTTGTTCTGTTTTATTTACAGGGATTGCAATCCCTCCAGCTGAGAAGAAAGAAATATTCCCTTCCCAGACTCAGTCACAAGCCCCCCATATTTTATTTAGTGTACAGACTACACAATCAATACAGAGATGTTTAAACCATATTATTACAGTAGCAGACATATAACCATTTGTCTGATTGCAAATATTCCATGTTTATCATGCATGTCCAGTAAGAACAAGACCTTTACAATTCTTTCTTAAAAGGATTCATCCTTTGATTACATTCCAGATACAGCTTTTAATTTTTTTAAAAAGAAAATTATTCCCCAAGTGGTCTATTAGTATGTGGTGCACAAACTTTAAGACTTGCAATCTCAGTGGTATTAAATCCCACTGAGATAAACACAGCAGCCTGCTTTAGTCAAGAAAAAAAAGTGTAGACAGACTTTTTTTTTTTTTTTTTTTTTTTCCAGCAAAAGTTATAACACCACCTGACTGACAATTCCAGTTAGAAAAGAGTTATTATAAGAATTTCATTCTGTGTGTGAAAGGTCAGAATCAGAGGTTAAGTGTTCTACAGCCAGGCTCTAGGCTTGTTGTTACAGAAGCCCAGAGGAGTAAAACCATTTTCAAGGGAAGCGATAATGGGTAGAGATAAACAAAACAAAAAAGCTCAGAAGGAAAAGAAAAAACAAAACCACATTTTACAGTGTTCTAAGATGAAAAACAGAAAATAAAAATAAAAAAAAATTAAGAAAAAGAAAAATTTCACTCCAGAAGATTTAAATATGAGCCTGAATTGAATAATATGAACAATTTATATTAAAAAAATCCAACAAAACTATTTACTCTCTCTGCAGTCTATTATCAGAAAATATTACAAATTATCCACAAACTAAACCATAAAAAGGGTACTTTTTTATACTAAAAAAGTACTAAAAAATTAAAAAAATATTAAGGCATAAAGAAGCACAATGAAATTATCTATACAACTTTACTTTGCCCCAAGATGATTTTGTGCATTAACCATATGATTCTATTTTTTATTTGTGTTCTTGAATGAACTTGAGGAGTGACTTTACTTGTGAGATCACTACTGATTACTCACTCCCCCTTTGCATGGGTAATAGTGAGAAAAATACAGACTAAAATAATAAAATTTGGACAATTGTTTAGAGTGATTTCTATCAACTGTTAGTTGCCATATATTTTTAATTATAGATGAAAAAAATACAATTATTTTTCTTTCACATGAGCACTTGGTCTCTTTATATATATATATATAAAAGGATTCCAGTGCTTGCTGTTTCACATGCACTTGTTCCTCACTGCTACAGTCAATTATATGAAGAGACAAGGCTGCTGTGGGCACTTGAGGTAGTTTTGGACTGTGACAGTACCTGCCAAAGGATACCTTGCATAGAAGCTGGGAACCTGCACACTTTGCAAATAACTTCTTGGTTCATAATGAAAGAGAGAAAAGCCAGAAGAATAACAAGAAGTTTTCTACATATCAGCAAGTTTGCTCACTACTGTAGTTACAGTCTATCTGCCACCCTAAGGATGACAGCAGCACTTGTCAGACCTAATTACTGAGTGTTAACAGTGCTCACGCAGCAGCCAGCCAAAGAACAAGAGCCCACTGCCTAATCCAGCATTTACCATTTCATGTGTCTGGGGACAAGGTCACTTTACCCTGCATTATGGCATTATGAGATGTGAAAAGGCATTATAAGGGCTAGCCTGAGTACCATGTCTCTGCAGGTATGTAGGAGCAAAAAGCTGGCTATAAACAATGTAGTTTATCTCTGTTCTGAATATAAGAACAATTTCTCTTCAGTATTACTGGATGTAGGTCATTCTTGACAGCTCAACCTGTGCAGTATTTAACATTGGTCTTGCAAATGGAAGATAATGTAAGAAGCTTTTGCTGAAATATTTTCAAAAAATCAGATGATTCATATTTAACCAACAAATTCAGTTTCTGATAAAAATTTCTCCTTATTATTACAAGTTATATATAAAGCTGCAAATTAATAAAACCTGATTACCCTCTCCAGGTCATATAGTTATATTTTTGACACAAGCATTTCTCCTGTATTAATTTTCTCTTTCCCCTCCTCTTTTCAATAAGTTTGAAATATTTCTGCTATATCTACTTTGCTTACATAAACTGGATATATATGTACATCTGTGAAATGAAGCATTGTGTACATGATATTTTATTCTGAGTCCTAATACTGAGCTATTAAACGTGAGGCCAGTTAGGATTAGCCATTTCAGTGCAGAACAAAGATCTAAGTACCTGACTATGTTTTAAAAGGCAGAAAAACTAGTAAATTACTAGTTTCAGATGTACTGCATAAAGTGACCTCCCCATATACTCAGTTTTCTCACAAATTTTGATTCATCCTGTGTGGTTTTCCTTCGAAATATGTCTCAAACCACAATGAAGGTATTTTTTTCTACATAAGCAATCACATCTACTTAGATTTTCTTCTCTCTGTCCTGATTTTTGTCTTCAAAGAACAAGAAATTGAAAGAATCTCCCACAAGTATTCCAAATAGATAATTTTCTTTCTGAACAGTGAGTTCCTCTCTAAAACTGAAACCTCTCAAAACTGAGAATTTAATACCCATGGAAACAATACAGGTTGCCATTAAACTAGACCATGATTCAGTCTTTATTATCCTCATATTTATTCCTCTTTATTTTCCTCACTAGGACATACTGAATTTTCTTCCTTGGAGAACATCACCTAATCATGTCGTATGTTGCTTTTTGCATTTTCATTCCTAAACAATTACTTCAGTTAAATATTTAAATATTTCCTAATTCCAACCACCCAGTGACAGTGTTGAAAATTTAGAAAACACAGAAAATGCAAAACATTACATGGAGTCTTAATTATCTGATGACACTGAAGTAGAATTCTGTCTGTATTTTGTTTCTTTAATGGAAACTACTGGAAAAGCTTTGTTTTCCCAGTTTGTCACTTTCATCTCTCTTGGCCTTCTACTTATATAACTTAATAACATCCAAGGTTTCCAAAAAGAGCATTGTTTTCAAATTTCAAAGCAAACCCCTAACCCCATCAATTATTTTATCTATCCTCTCCTTATTTAAGTCAATCTTCACTGCTTCATCCTGAACCTTGAAGATTTTGGCTACTTATTTATGCCAGTCTGCAGTATTATCCACATGAACCTCTCTCTCTAAGCATGGCATACAACAATGTAGCTATGAAGCAGAGCAAGATATCTAGCATTCTATTTATAGCTACTGAGAGAAATTTCCTTTTTGTTACTATCTGCATGTTTTAAGTGACATTGTGACTTTCTTCTGAATAAAAGGATCATATTGTTGCTGGCATTCTGCAGCATGATATGTGTCTTGAGCACGAACATAAAAATTTTTAAAAATTCAAACACCTTGCTGTTTGCAAAATTATAAAGACATTATAGAAGTCAAAGGAATGTTCTGGTGTAAAATAAGTTGTTCCACTTTAAAGATCATAATTATAAGGGGCGCCTTTCTTTGATTTGGATGTGCTATCAGAAATCCTGTAGTTATCTCTGGAACAGATTCAAATAAATAGAATGCAAGTTATTTCAGGAGGAAGAGAGAGGATAAAAGTGAATATGTACCTTTGAAATGGGTCATATATTACACAGAGACATATATATCAAATCAGCTACAGAAAATGTGTGAAAATATTATGATTTTATTTTTAACTTGGTCTGTCAAGACTGTGAACAGTCTTCACGATCCTGAAATACTTTCAAAGTAGATGACAAAATATAAATGTACATATATAAAAACAGTCTCTCAAATTGTTTATTTCAGAAGGAAATCCTAAAAAATCCTTTAATGACAAAAGAAATGCTGTTAGATATAAATGTTAATGTTTTGTTTTAGAAATGAATTTTTTCTTCTTATGAGGGAATATAAACTAGCCCACTTTATTAAATGGAGTGAGAAAGACAATAGAGAGAAAAGGAATCCTTTTAATTTTGCAAATAGAAGTACAGAGGTCTCTCCTTTTAATATAAATGGAGCTTGATGAATCAGTAGACTTAGTGGCCTTAATTTATATGCCAAAATTGATTGAGATGGATCATCTCTTTTGTAACTCCTATGAGGAAAGTTTCTTTCTGCAGTTTCCATCAAGACACACACACACACACACACAAAATACTTATTTGGGAAAATATGTTGTGAGATGTATGAAAAAAAATATAAACAAGACTGTTTTCTCTCTTTTCTGTTTGCTCTGTGCTGTTTTTAATTTGTCTTGTTTGTTTCTTTGTTTTGTTTGTTTGTTTTAACTACTGTTTTAAATATATATAATTGAAGTCCTAAAATCTTTTTACATAAACCAGAGAACTCTCAAAGCTAAATGCATTTTACTGCACAGCCAGGTCTATCATCCCCTTATCTGGTCACTAGAAAATAACCTGCAAGGATTTTTTTTTTTAATAGTTAATCAAACCTAAAACTTAAAGGTAAGCAAAAAGTCACAAGAGTAAATTACTTTGAAAGATTTTGGAACCAGAAAAATGGGCAGTGAATCTTAGTCTGACCTTTTTCAATGATTTGTCTTGTAAGAGACAGCATTGAAATATATATTGAGTTATACCTCAAAGGATAAAATATTCTAAGATTTCCGAAAAAATGTGAATTTTTAATAATTAATTACATAAAATTAGTTATATGAATTTTCACAATGAGAAAAATGTAGTTCAGAATGTTTTTATACACAAGTTAGTATGGGGTTCAGTTGAGATGTTCTCATTTTAGGGTGAATCCACTGCTATTTGTAAATAATGCTGTAAGGAAGCCTTCTGAGAAGAGTACAAATAAGAGACTTGTAAAATGGTGCCTAAAAACCCCAACATAAGAGATTCTGTAAAATGCACTGCTGTGCCCATGTCAGAAAGGCATTTTATCTTCATTTTCTATCAATTCACAGACTTAATTATTTGTTTAAATAATTTAAAAGGTATCAAAATACAATCTGATTTTTGTTCTATTCCATGCTTAGTACTACGATTGTGTTATAGTGCTAAGCAATCTCAGTTCTCATCACTCCTGACAGAAGACAAGGTATTTTGGTGTTAGAGAAGGTGTTCAGAGTTGTAGGACCTGGAGTAATGGGGTACATTTTTTTAATCTAATGTGGTGCCATAAGGAGCACTACACTGGAGTTCTATAATACAGCTGTAGTGGTTAGAGAAGAAAGGCAGTAATGAAATATTAATATAGATCTCTTTTAGAACAGGTCTAGAAGACCCATGTGACATCTGCTGAAAAACCAGGTCACTGGGTTGAACATCACCTGTGTGAAGCTGGGTATACTTCCCTATGCATGATTGGAGTTATTTAGGTCCCTTTTCTCCATTGGTCAATTACTTAAGTAAATTCTCATCAGTTTGGCTTCAAGTTTAAACAGAAAACGACAATATCACTTGTGAAAAACAAAAAATCATTACAACAGATATTTAGATTTAAGATTTTTGCTTTCAGCCATGTTGAGAAATCATTTTTCTCAGAAAGAATAAGCTACAAAAATTGAGGCAGAAAGTGAAAAGTATTATTAATGCTTTATATAACATATTCTGAGTGTCTTGAGTTTGATAAGTAGAGCAAAGTCTGCACTTATCCATAATATAATGGAATCATACTGGTAGTCTAGAATAATTGGTGTGTTGGGAGCTGCTGTAAAACTACATTTATTCAGGGATAAAAAGAACTACCCTTCTTAGCGATAAGGAATATTAATTGGCCTGGCAAGGTTTGAAGAGCAAAGAGGATAACAGCACGGAACACAGAGGCAATAAATAATCCTTCTATGCAGCTTTCATCATAAAAACAAATCAACAAACAGTTAGAGGTGCTATTGAACATTACAAATACTGGGAAATGTGGGCTTACAGTTGGCACTTAATCCTTGATGAGTCAGTATCTTCAAAGTTACTCCAATATCATTACATATTTTTGTGGTGAGGTGATTAAGTATGACTTCTGTCTCCATTTCATCATGTGCTTGAACTTAGCAAGCTACCAAGCTGCACGTACAAATACATGAATTTCTGTGTGTAATCACTGTTGTAATGCTCAATGCAAGCCAGAATAATACAATAAACCCTGTCTTTTCAGCTTGCATTACTGCTTATGCATCGTGCAGAAATGGGCAAAATAACCACTGACACGTCAGTACACATTAGGGGTTTTTACATGCTGTATCATCTTGCTCAGCTACTAAATTACTATATAGGTCTCTCAATTGAAGACACTGAGAATTAAGAAAAAAACTTTGCATTAGCTTCTCACATTTAACCTAAGTTAACGTTAAATTGTGCATATAGTTAATTTGTTCTGGTTATTGTACCTGGACCGGAACCATTCATGAGCCAGACACAAATTCCACCTCTGAAAGACCCTAACATGTCCTTTGCAAGAAACTAGAAGGGTATGAGAGGAAAGGAACCAGTTTTAAAGTGCAGAATGGGTCATTTTGATTTTTCATTTACCAGCAACTATCTTGCATACTTACAATGCCACTCATCCACATAGTGCTCAAAGGCAGAGAAGTGCATCTGGTATGTAATGAGACATCCTGTTATGTGAAAAAAAGTGATTTTTTTTTTCAAGTAATACAACAAAGCCGAGGGAGAATGGGGGGTATTCGTGAGTTTCCGTGAACAAGTGATATTATTCACCTTGCCAGTATTAATTTTGTCCCTTGTTTCAGTATGGCATTTCGGTTAATTTCTTGATGCATCCAGGAGAGTTAGTAGAATACACAGCATAAAAGATCAGAAGGAAGCTGGGAGAAATAGTACAGAAATAATTTTCAGTCACCAGCTGTGGAGGTGAACTATAAATGATGCAAGAAAATGGAGAAAAGCATGTTCCCATTTTTTCAGTGGCAATGTAGTCAACATTGAAACAACCTACCTGCTGTTTGTATTTTTTTTCTAATCAGCAAAAGGACCCTGTAGCAACTGTGCAAAAATACCAGATGCTGCACATGTGCTTTTTCTTCTCCCTAATTAATTTTTTTTGACTAGCTTCTGTTTTGCTTTGACTGTTCTCAGGAAATCTGAGACCCTTAGACCAGTCATCTGTGCACTCATATCTATCTCCATTATCATATTCCACTGTATATTCTCTTCCTGAATCCACATTTCTCTGTTTTCTTCCCTTTACCTACTGCTTTATACCTAGAGCTCTGTTATTCCATTGTATCACATTGCATTGTATAATTCAGTAAAGTCTACAGATGCTCCCACAATTGTAAGCATGGTTATTTTTTGAAGTGAAATTTAAGACATTTCAATTAAAAGCAGTTTATTTCAAATTAAATTTTTGCAAAATATTTTTACCAAGTTTCCTCAGTTATAAGTATGCCATTAAATTCCTCTTCCTTGATTTGTGAGTCTTTATGTGCCATTTCAATGAGGCAATGAAGATGGTTTGGTTTTGCTGGTTTTGGGGTTTTTTTCCTACTTATTTTAACATGAATGTAGGTCTTTCAAGACTTTATTTTTAAAAATTTTCTGATTTTTCGTATACAATTAAAGCTCACCGTGATTATTAACATATCTGAATGCCTTCAAAATATATCTGAAATACTAAAGAGTATTGATTAGCTGCCATTTTTGCATTTCTTAACTGCAAGTCAACTCAATAACCAACTAATTGCATTGCTTTAGGAGTTATATGAAGCCTTTTGTATTTTTAAAAATAGTACTTTAAAAGCCTCTGGGTTTTTGTTTTTGGGTTTTTTTTGTTTGTTTTTACTTTTGCTTTTTTTGTTTGTTTGTTTGTTTGTTTGTTTTTAATAATACAGTATAAACAAATGACTTGAAAATACTGGATAGATCAGCCATAAAATATACACAGATGATTCTAAGTTTAATGTCATTATTATGAAATCAATTCCTCCTAAAATAGCCAAAGGGGAGAGTGATTTCATATAAAAACCTGATTGTGAACATTCATTAAAGCAAACCAACTCAGAAATACAACAGAGATGTTTAATATGACTTATACGTGCAGGACAAATGGCATAAAAATATATGATAATTTCTATAGAGTAGTGAAAATGTTAATTGCTTTTTAAAAAGACCTGTATAATGTTTTGTATTGTATAGTTGCCTTCTGCAATTAAAAAAGACCATAAGAAACTATTAGACATTTAAAATACTCAGCAAATAAATGTAAAAAAAAATTTACGTATGTTCAACTTAGACTCTCTTTAATGAAAAAAGGCAGACTTCCAGTATTTCAAAGAATAAAAAAGGAGCAGAAAAAAAAACAGAAATGGTATTTACTCTTATGATTGCTAAATGTTGGACTTCTACTACAGCAAATATTTAGTTGAATGCTTACGTTCAAGGATGTGAGATGTCTGAAAGAATTATTGTGTTTGACATTAAAAATGGGAAATTAGAGTCTGAATCTTCAAAAATTAGTTTATGATTTTGACCAGAGATAAAAAACATATATATGTATATATATTCCATACTAAATAATGTGCTAAATATTTCCTAGAGGCTAAACCTTTGTAAATGTTAACTGAGATAGTATTGGAAATAAAATCCAAATATTGGATTGCCTTTTATACAGAATCCATACATTGTTTTTCAAAAACCATGTACCCTGCAAGTTAGTTAAATATCAAAGGGCTAAATTCAGAATCCCAGGACTCTAAATAAGACAGAAAAATATCTTCCATGTTATCTTCAATTTTTCAAATGTACATACACCTTTTATTATATATGGTGCCTTTTTGCTTAGTAGAAGCAGCTTGTCACAGCTGCTAGACTTCTGTTTTTATATGTTATGTTAGAACATAGAAAAATTGCTACTGTATTTTTATATGCAGAGGTGCTTAAAAAATGTATCTTGTATGCCTGACGTTTTTTCACCCAACAATGATTTCATCAGACTGCAGACATTTGCTCTTCTCTATACTGTATGTGGTAGAAGAGATTACAATGTCTTCAGTCACAGATATTTTTTTGTTTCAGATCTAGAACTGAACCCTACTGCACATGGAACTTCATGTAAACTATTATTAAAATGTCAGGGTCCCTGTGGAGACCAGGGATTAGATTCGGATGTTGAAATCATACAAAGAAACAATAAAAATATCCTTGTGGATTTGGCAGCTATGGCACAGAACTAAAGGAAGTCTGCAATATTGATCTACCAGTCAAAGGCATGTTAATAGATAGAGACACGATCCTTCTGTTTGGGGAGATATTTTAGGAGGCGTGGATGCAGGTCCTTCTCTCCCACAAACAAAAAATTTTGTCTTTCTTTTTTTCCATGCCCTTCATTTAAATGCTATTTGATAAGACAATGGTAGAAAAGGTGGTGAGTCTTTATGGCCACACATAAATGATTAATATTTATACCCTATCTCTTAAATTGCTACTTGCTCTACATTCTTAGAATGGCCAAAGTTTTCTTGCTTCTAATATTGGATAGAGCTGTGGTGGGTGGAAACTGGGGCACTCACAGAATCGTAGAATCAATGACAGAACACTTTATATATGGCAAACAGATTGAAACTCAAAGGATTTATTAAAAAAACAATCTTGGGATAAGTAGCAAAGGGTGTCGTTCCTGCTCCTGAGAAACAAAAAAAACCCTACAGAATAGCATTCAAAGGCTCCAGCAAACCGGATTCTGCCTGTGTCAAGCACTGTTCAGAAAAAAATAAACATAGTCACCACAATGAACTAACTCCTTCCCAAAGATATACTTGCAGGTGATATCTGCAAATTTGTCCACGTAATCAAACCCTACTGGAAGAATCTCATTATTCCATTTTTTTCCAGTAAGATAAGCATTACCTATTAAATCAAACACAGTGTAATACCTTCTTTTCAGAAGTTCTGTTCCCATGATAACTTTTCAAAGTTTCAGAATATTTTATCACTAATATTATTAATTTAATTAAATATTTCTAGAACTGACATATTCTTTAAGTTCTGAATAAATATGCAGGGCCAAATTGTGGAAGCTTTACACATGCTGAGCAGAATTAACTCCAATAATTAGTTATTATTCTTCTATTGATGCTATCTTCAAAACAAAATATTATTGAGTATGATTAAGGTATTGAACTCTGCTGGAAGTAACTACCAGCTTGCACTCCTTTTTTCTGTTAGTTTTAATACTTTGTAGCTTTCTATATTTTTTCCAGTACCAACTGAAATGTTAATGACACAGAATGGTAGACGACTGAACTTATTTATTTACACAACTTCTTTACTTACTTACTTTCTTATTGTCTCAGATTCTATACTAGTGTGTTAGGAGAAAATAGAATCCTTCAGACTCTATTTATTTAAAGAAAAATCATATGATACCTAATACCCATCGAGAAAGAGTGCAACATTAGAGTTCTTTAAAGTCTAGATTAGAGCTATGTGTAATTCTGGTGGTAGAAATATTTCTTTATCTAAAGAAAACATTGTTTTCAGACAAATATGCTATCTATTCTATTTTTGATAGTATAAATTGATCTATAGGATATGAATTCTTTCTTTTTCTAGCAATTGCTTTATGACTTTGAAAATATGATATCTAAAAATGTTCAGAACTGTTTTCTGTACTTGGCAAAGATAAATCCTTTGATCATTTGTTTTAAAGAGAAAGTAATATTTGAAGTCTGTGTAATCAATCTAGTTTCAAGAGAAACACAACCCTGTGATAAACAGCATATAAATGAAAGGAATGTTTTCTATTTGTGTTCAAATATCATCTCTTTCTGTTGTTAAGTACGATGCCTACCTGAATATATTTTTCCCACTATATTCTCCTTTAATAGGAGAAATTAAAATTGAAAAATCAGTAATGTGCTTAAGACTAAATTTGCAATGAGTGTTCCCCTTTCCAAAATACTTTTAGTTGATTAATTCCATTCAAATCCCAGAATCATAGAATCTCTAAGGTTGGAAAAGACTTTTGAGATGGAGTCCTACAGTGGCTACAATTGTCTGCACTTATTCAAAGAACATAGGCAGTGTCGTTACCAAACACAGTAATAAAAGGACACCATAATGCTCTACACGCTATGTATCCTAGTATCCAGTCCTCTTCTTGCCATGTTCACTCTTCCACTGTCTCTCTGGGTCTTAAGATCAATGCAATCTCCTTGGTGTGTATGTGGGGAGTCATCAGAATCCCTCGTCACTTTAAAGGAGCATAATGTTTTTTGTCAGCTTTTTCCCTTTCTACCTTTTAGGATTCCCCTTTGTGTGTGGATTTTTTTTTTTTTTTTTTTTTTTATTTGATAAAATTTAAATCTTGTTCTTGGTCTGCAAGCTACATACAATTTTACACTACAATGTGGTGCATTTTATATGTGCCAGAGACTTGTCTGTTCTCTTATGGCAAAAGATAGTTCAGATCCTGGGCTTCATTTCTTTAACCTGTCATGAGTGTGTTTCTTACAACTGTGGGATTTCCAGTGTCAAACTTATCCCTGCTTCCCGTCATCCTGTGCTTGTGTTCCCTACTCCACACTGTGTATCCCCAGTTCCTGAGGCTTCTACCATGAGTCCACGATTGTATTTCTCTGCACAACATCAATATCTGTCAGAAGTAGCTTGCTATAAAAAGAGAACATGCTTACTGCTACTATTTGTACAAAAACTGTAAGCCTAACATATAGAAATATGCAAAGGTAGACTAACTCAGACACAGTAATGAGGAAAAAGAATCTTATTGATTGTTTTAGAAAAATAAAGAAATTAGAAAAAAAATCACAGCTAAAGTAAGTGAAAGTAAAGCTGCAAATGTTCATGACATTTCAGACAAGCAAAGTGTGTCAAGCCCCTGTTCTAGAGGAGGATCTGCAAACTCAGGTGGCCATTCCTAGCAATGGCAATACAGTATTACTGAGATAGAAGCCTTCAGTACATTTCAGTCAGCCTCTGCTGAGCAAACACTGCATCCAATGTCCTTCTATGGGCCTGAGGTTAGGGAACTTTCCAGCTTCCATTTCCTGCACTACCAAGTTATTATAAATAATTTCATTTTTAAAGTAACTCAACTATATCCTGTAACTCAGCAGTCCTTTATCGAAGGTGCAGTTGTATAGAGTACAGTGAGTTATTCCAGCAACAGAGAATACAAATACTTCTGTTTAGCTACTGGGAATTGAGAATCTTCTTACTTCTGACATCCTAGACAGCCTTTTTATTTGTTTTCAGTGATGACAGGTGGTTCATGTCCTTTTCCCAGAGGTGAAAAGAATTACTTCATCCATATCCTCTAAGAGATCTTTAAGCAGCCAGCCACTGGATACATTTAGAGCATATTACTTTTTTCTTTCTACTACTGGCTTTGACCAAGAGGGTTCGAGTATCTGATTATGCACAAAAATGATAAATATACATAAATTAGTATTATTGCTGCCATGCTACTTTAGGTATATATGAGTACCTGAACTGTTAATGTACTTATGCAATGGCTGCAGTTTATTTGTCCTAAAACAAGGATCTGCAAAGTAACAGTTAAGCAAATATCCTCAAGTTTTTTCTGTTAAAATATTGGTCATACTTGTTTCTAAATATGTAATTACTCACTACGAAAGAAGACTTTCATCCTGCATTCTGAAAAGCGCAAAAGAAACTTTCATTTTTAAGAAATGTGTTCTTTATACATAGAGCTAAACTAGGAAAATTATTGGCAGTAGTATTATGCATTAAATATTCATATAAATCTTTTTTCTCATATCTGAGATGCTGTGGATAGAAGCTTTCTTCAAGAAGATCTCATATTTCTCCCATGAGAGTAGAACAGCTTTTCTTAACCTTTTTTCCCTTCTTTTCCTTCCCCCCCCCAAAGGAAAAGATTCCTGACCCACAGGTAAATAATTTGATTTAGGTGTCTTAATATCAGAAAGAATCTTCACCTGGCAAAAATGAAGGCCAAAAAGAGATAGATTCAATTAAACTTCCCATGAAATAAACTTCCCATGATATTTAAGCTATCTTTGGATAGCCTTCCTGCCTTTCTGCTCTAAACAAGAATAATTCCATTTCACACTGATAATTTTAAGAAGAATTGATATGGCAGGTTACATTAACTAGTGTAGTAACTGCATATTTATTTTACAGTTACAGTTGTAATTTACCTTCAATAACAGATCTTTGAGGCCAACAATAATGCTTTAGAATTGTATGTATTCCATAACATGTCAACTTATATGTAATTATAGGCCTTTTGCTCACAGTGACTATTGGATTTGGCCAGCTATTATGATCAAATTATGAAAAATCCATGTAGTAGAGGAGCTATTAGATTACAAACAAAGCTAAATATTTAGCTCTAGAAATAAAACCTTCTGTTTCTTCTTTAAGGTCTGATAAAACTCAAAGTAAAGTAATTATGTAGCTGAAAAGAAAATGTCAGAAAAAATAGAAACACAGATATTAGACCAAGAGATACAGTACATGAAAACAACCCTTTATATAGAAGACCTCTTAGAGAAACAAAACAGGGATATTAAACACTGAGGATAATCAAGAAGCATAAATTGTAATAACATTTTATGTAACTTATAAACAGAGTAGTGGCAAGTTTTTGGAAAATTACAGAAAAAATAACACCTGTTGCTGTTCTCAGCTGATAAAAGGGATTATTGATTAGAACTTTGTTATAAACATGTTCACATACTAGATAAAAGGTTGGAAATAAACCTAATCCCACAATATTTGCAGTTTCTGTCTTTTAGCTATACCTCTTCTCACAAGCAACAGCACAAAAAGAATGTATGTTATCTTTAGAACTGGACCATAAAGGTGTGGCTTTATGCTAATAATGTAGATGCACTAAGTAATTTTGATGTAATTTATTGTTTATATTGCACCACTTTGCTTGGGGCCTATAAGTTTATAAGCTCATAAACATAAAGAGATAGGTACAGTACCTGTGTAATTAAAAATAATTAAAATTGAAAAAGAAAAAAAGGACTTAATAGAGGAAAAAAAGCCCATAGATATAGTGTTTGCTTATTAATGTTTTTATTTTACTGATTACAAAAAAACCTTTAATTTTCTTGAGCTGTCAACTTCTAAGTTATGTCTTGATGATTTACTGTAAAAACTGCATAAATGTGGGCCCTCAGAGATGAAGGTAGGAATATACTAAATTTATCAGCCAGGTCTAGAGCGCTGCCTCAGTAGGAAACCCATAGAGAAAAAGAAAAAAGCAGAAAACCAACTAAGGCTGGCATCTCCTGCAGAGCAGAGGTGGTGCATTGATGGTAAAGCGGTTGTCCAGGTTTTGTCTGGGACAGAGTTCATATTCTGAGTAGCTGCTGCAATGCTGAGAGCTTTCGATTTAGTATGAGAAGAGTGTTGATAACTTCCTGATGTTTTGGCTGTTCCCAAGAAAATACAGCCCTTTACCAAGGACTTTCAGTTTCTCCTGCTCTGCTAGAGAGGAGCAGCACAAAAAGCTGAGAGGAGCATAACCAGGACAGGTGACCAGAAATGGCAAAAGAGAAATTCCATATCACAGATCATCATACCCAGTATATAGCCTGGGGGGGTTTCATGGAAGGGGGAAATTCGGGGTTATAGTGTTTGTTTTCCCAAGTAACTGTTTTGCATGATGAAGCCCATCTTTCCTGGAGATGGCTGAACACCTTCCTGCCTGTGGGAAGTGGTGAATAAACCAATTGTTTTGCACCACTTGACTGCATGGATTTTACTTTTAAATAATAAATTGCCTTTTATCTCAGCGTGCAAGTTCTCTCATTTTTACACTTTCAACTCTCTTCCCAATGCTAGTAGAAGGGAGGGAGCAAGTAGCTGGGTGTTATTGAGTTGCTAGCTGGGGTTAAGCTACAACAGACGTGAGATGAAAATCTGTAAGTAGAGGTAAATTGAGCTGAGAAAGTTCTTGAAAATGGAAGACCTTAATATAGTGAAAAACTTTGATTTTCAAGAATAGAATGTTAGCTGGTCTAAACAGCATAATAACTAAATGTCTTGCTTACATTTTTCTAAGTAGATAACAAAATGCATTGCCAAAACCACTTTGGTAGTAGTATCTCAAATCTGGGAAACCAAGAACTAAAGGTAATTCCAGGCTATGTGTCTGCTGGAAAATGAACAAGCCAGGAATATTTTTGCTTGTTTTAGGATAAAACAGCATACCCAACTCCCCTTCTGGGCTGTTTCCCATACCCTAGACATCACCATCATGTGATTCTCCTTAAGGTTACCCATTAACAACAGTCCCTTGCATGTAATGTTCCTTGAGCTATACCCTGAATTTTCTGATTGTAAAAAATATCATTTGGAAAGCAAAAATAAATAAAAGAAGATAAATTCCTAGATTCACAGAAGTTACAGTTTTGCCACCAATGCGTTAGTACTTCAGTTTGAGTTCCTGTGATTAAATCATTTCCAGAATGAGAGCAGAAGTTAAGGAGTTTATTTTCTCAGTAGAATATATATGCTTCCAACAAAGCCCTTGGTGTCTGCTATCTGTATTATTAGCTCATCAAATACTTTCTCTACAGCTGTAAGCACGGAACACAAGACAAAATTTATATGAAGACCAAAGAGAGAAAGAGAATCAGCTTTATGGTTTAAGGTTTTATGTTGCAGTATATGAAGTAAGCAATTACCTAACACTGCTAGCATGTCATGCTTCTTGTAGTTCATTTAATGAAAACTGTGCCTTTCAAAAAAAAAAAAGTGAGAATGTATCAGCTTGAAGAGCTGACACACAGATGGATAATCTGATCCCTTTATAGCCAGAATTTTTCGTGAAGAGAGTCTGAATTCCCTTTTCTTGAAGTGAAATCCTAAGCATTGATTCTCCTAAAATGAATGTTTCTAGGTTTAACAAGATGACTATTTTAAGTAAGGGGCGGTAATTAAAAAGCAAATTCTAAATACTTAATTTAACCCCAGAAATAGTTGCAAATATCAATTATCAAACCAATTTTTGATGCCTATTCATGAAAAAAGGGTTGAAGAAATTAATGAATTATTTTTCCTTGCAATAATCTCAGGGCATAACCTCTTAGCTATTTAGCCTCATTTGTCTACCTAAGAAATGGAATTCTTTCTTAGTTAAAAGGTACAGGACTACTGTTATCCTTTAATCGGATCACTGGCTCCTGTTACATTGTATCCAGTGTGACATCACATGGTAAATGGTATAGCTGCAACCAGCAATGTTTTTGTGGTGCCTGGCAGCTTATAAATCTAAAAACATTCTGTCCTTGATGATTTAGGTGTCATCCCTTTGCAATATAGTCTTTTCAACAAAACACTCAGTACCACAGAGATGCACAATTTTCTATAAATCTGCTTTGATTAGATGATGAAGGCAGAGTTCAGATAATGTATTTTGTCTGCTGAAGATTGCAGATTCTCTTTTAATAAAATTCTGCTGATAAGAATAATACAGCCTCTTACTCAGGATGGAGTAATTAGAAATTAGGCTGTTTGGAACAGGAGCTTAGTTTTGCCTAAAAGAAAAAGGCTTTTCAGAGCAAGACATGTAGATTAAAGCCTTTAGTTATATGGCCACTTTATATACTCATAAAATGCGAATCACCTTGGAAGAAAAATCAACTTTATTTTAATTAATATTGGGGGAGAATGGTTTTCAAGAGGTTGAAGAAAGCTAAGAATTTTTGCCATTTTCATCCTTAGGTAATCAGAAAAGTCTATGTTCTACATTTGACTAAATAGGGACATTTATGACAAAGGTAAAGCAGGGCTACTTTTCTGAAATCACTATTAAGGGGGCACTTATCCCAATTTCCTCAGTTGTAAGTGAATAGGGATAACCAACAGAGTTTAATTCCTCATATCCTTTCTTGCAGATGTATATTTTTTTTGCTCGTATCCAGACTTTTCTTTTGCATTGCATTCCCTGCCTCTGTACTGAGATTATTTTTCTGCACTAGTGTCTGGCAGTGGCTCATTAAATTAGGAAGTCTTTCCTAAGAAACCACAGCTATCTTGAGTT
>JAOTQP010000001.1:43146399-43179869 GCA_026413545.1 Cichladusa arquata
AGAAAGAAAGAAAGAAAGAAAGAAAGAAAGAAAGAAAGAAAGAAAGAAAGAAAGAAAGAAAGAAAGAAAGAAAGAGATGACCCAAGTAGTCAGGCAACTGTTAACAGCTTTATATTTGTGTTATTGTGGAGCAGCACTTATGAACTAACAAACAAACACTAATTAGCTGTAAATATGGGGATACTCTGGATCCCTCATAGAGGTCTAAAATGGACCAGGGGAGATGAAGCCATAATTTTTCACTAGTGTGAACTCTGTGCACGTCAAATCATAGAAATCACTAACCAGCTGTTGTACTCATTCTGCTTATAAATAAATTTGAGACTCTGTGAAACTGAGTGCTGCAGTTCTTTTCTCATGACTTCAGCATCCAAATTCTCCTACTTCAGATTTGTTTGTCGTTTTACGTTGGATCATCACTGAACAATAGATAGGAATGAGTTCACTGCAATGATGTTTCCAGAAATTTATCAATATTACTTAATTTCAATGACTACTATGCTTTAATTAAAATTACCTAAAAAAAAATGAAACAAAATAAAACAAAATACATTATAACAAAGGAACAAGGTTTTCAAATTGCATGCAGATGGCAATTTTTGTTTTTCTCCAGGTGATGCTTTTGAATAATTTTTCAATACTTGTGACATTCACATTTTTAATTTATTATCCTGTTTTTGTTTAAGATAAAAAACTAAAGGGAAATAAAAATTCCCTTCAGTTATTCAAATACCACAATCCAGGTGCTTTTGAGCTTAATGTATTACTATTAGAAAGACTCTGAAGTAGTTAAGGGAATAGTTCTTTGTGATAAGTAGAAGAGAAAGTACATTGTTATGAGGAAACTGTGAAGGAGCAAAGAAATACGAGGATGCATACTAATAGAGTTTTGTTTTTTCCTTCAATTTATACTGCATAATTGAGGACATCTACTCTTGAAGAAATCATCATTATCATTACTGTCACATAGGGACTGATCAACCTTCTAAAAGGCAGAAGAAATGGAAAGTTAAAGATATTGAAGTTTTTTTTTTTTACTTTTTCTGCAGTGGGATTTTAGACTCCTGAGTTTTTTCATACTAGCTGAAGGACTTTTGACCTTCACAAATTAATGAATTATAGATTAAAATGGAATCCAAGGAAAGTAGTAAAATTGTGTTGGCTGGAGAGACTATGAGAGTTGTACTTTCAGAGGCATTCCCAGTTGAATATATAATATTTGAAAGTTCACTTGCATAAGTAACTATTATAACTGAGAAAAATTAATGTTCAGGTGATATTTGTGCAGAGAATTGTACATCATAACAAAAATGATATTTTGACTAGGTATTTAATATTTTACTATACGAACTCTAGATAAGATCTGGATGATTTCCTACCCCAGTTTTTTGTTCTAATAGCTTCATCTAGAGCCCATAAAAAAATAAAATAGCTCCCTTCAGATGAAAAAAAAACTCAAAGAACAAACCACATACACCCCAAAAAACATGACCCAGGCCAAAAAATCACAAATGACCCAACAAAAGCCTGTATTCATTACTTTCTTGTTACTTGTACCTTAAACATTTCAGAAAGTAGTAACATAGAAAATGAATGCTTGACTAAAGAAAGCTAGCTCATTTATTGCTCAGTTCTGATAATTTTTATTAGTTTATGCTAAAGTTTAATCTCAAAGAGAGTTTATCTTAATTTTAATTCTATTTTTTTAACATCAGTAATAATTTTAAATTTTTTTAATATTCATGCAGCATTTTAATTGCAGATTATTTCAAATTCTTGCCAAGGATTTCCCTTCAGCTTTCAATTAATTTATTAAAGAAAAATTACTGATACTCTTGATATGTGTTACTATTTACTCTTGAAAAATTATAAAAATTGGATTAGCTTGTAGAATGTAATTGTGGTGGTCAGCCTATATAAGTTTTCCAGTTGGTAGAAGAGCACATTTCTCTGCCACTAATTCAGATTTTTTTTTTTTTTAATACTGGGTTGTTTGCAGAAATTTTGCAGAATATCTCTGTGAAACTTTAAGGTCAAAGGATGTGAGTAGGTTATGTCATTGTAAGAAAGGGTTTTACAGGTTGTAGGTCTAAGTGCGGAAACAGACACATTTTCAAGACATTTCACTTGATGCACTTATAGCTGGCACATAACCTTAGCCTGGCTGCCCATAACAAATGCAGTCAGTTGAAGGACAACAGATCTTATCCAGACAAAAAAAACTCTGAAGGCAGACACCCTTCCCTGCTGACTCCAGTGGGAAGACAAGACTGTCCTCAAAATTCTGAAGAGAGGCTGTGTGTACATTAGCAAATAGTGCAGCACCACTAGAGTGGACCTAAAAGGTGAGATAGTTGGTGTGATGGCCAGCAGCCCAAGCCAAGCTGTTTTTAGGCACTGTGGTGCCTGCTGATGATAGAGTGCTCCCATGGCTAAATTCTGCATAGGGGCTGCAAAACACCAGGTGCTCTCCTGAACTGCATTTTCCTGTGTTGTTTCACCTGGGAATCATCTAGTTTTGGCATTTCACTTTCCACCCTCAATGAAGTTTTTAAAATGAAGATGGAAGGAATCCTGGTCACTGTGGAAAATTAGGAATCTTTGTACACATAATATTAAAATTCATTTACTGGTCAATGTATCTGTCTTCTTAAGATCATAATGACTCTATATCCTGTTTTTTATTTATTAGAAGCAGTTTTGTTTTGTTATGGGAATAACAAAATATGGGAATAAATTGGAATAAAGAAATAACTTTAATACTGCTGTCACATTACACATCAGACTTGAGAAACTTTCAGCCAGCCATCTTCTATTCTTTGATATGCTGAAGGAAATAGTACTACAATGGTTAAGTAACCAGAAAAACAAACAAATTTTCAAAAAGAAAAGAAAATGGCAACTAGAGAAAAAGAGAAAACCTTTCCACAGTGAAGGTGTAGTTATCCCTGTTATTATTTTTCTTAATGAGTGCCAACTAAATGAATAAAAATTTATTGCCAGCACTTTTCTCTTGAACATATTAGGCCATGTGGAAAATAATTTGTTATTGGCAATTTCATTTCAATAATTCAGTTATTTATGACAATGTAATATTACGTATAGATACACCATACAGAGAGGATTTCCTTCATATAATTATTATGAATCAGGCTGCAAATCTCACTAGTTAAATTGCCTTTGTCAATACTACTTATGCACTCAGGAGAAATGGGCTGAAACTCATGTGGCACAGTAAATTTATCTACAGAGCTGGAGTCTTCATCCAAGCCAGTCATTCCATCACTTCCAGTTCCTTTCTAAGATACTTTCAGAAAATCAATCTTTTCTGTATGCTATTGATATAAAGGTTAACTGCTCCTTTATTGAAAGTATTTCTAGCTCTTTGTCCACATTAAATTTGCAACTTAGCTAGAGGTTTACAGAGAAAATACCCAAATAAAGATGAATATCAACTATAAATTTAAAAAATCAGGTCCTTATTCTATACCAGAATCTGAAAGAAGTCTTCTATATCAGTCATTTTATAAGATTTAAAAAAAATAAATATAGGTAAATTTTTATATACATATCGATTATATTGATTAAGGACAAACAAACAATGCACATAAGTACATCATGCATCTATGTGTCTGTTCTGTATTTGAGTCTGAGGGTTTGAGATAAAGAATGAATAATATAGAGGAGTCCTTTCAGAAAATACACAACTTACTTATAAAAAAGGGTTTGCCATATTTTTTACATATCCACCTATAACTTGGGAGGGAAAGCAAGTATTAGGAGAGAAGGGAAGTAGCTTGATCACTTTATCTGAGAAATACAGAGTAATTCGATTTCTCTATAGTCTGGATTTTTTTTTTGTCAGAGGCAAAATTTGGCTGTAAAATCTCATATGTTCTCACCACACATATAAACAGCAGTCAGATTGCAAATCAATTGATTTTATGTATCACTGATGCTCTATTAGAAATATTTGAAGGTCATTAGCATTTTTATTCTTTTGATTTGGATACATTTGCATTTATTAACACATTTAAAGAGTTGCAATGTCAAAGATAAATCTTTTTTTCAGGGTAATTTCCATCTCAGCTAAGCATGAAACAAAGTTACAGAATCTGTAATTATTTTCCTCCTTTCCTTCTGTAATTCTTTCCTTCTATCTGTAATTCTTTTCCTCCCCTTGAAAAAGTTGTATCAAACAAAGTAACTCTTAAAAGAAAATTAGCATTGTCAGCAGTAGCAATTGACTTCATATTAGCTTTAATATTTTAAGGTTTTCAAGCAAGAAAACCCTGTTTTTCCCAGAGGTCTCTCTTTCCATTTAAGAAGTGATAAGCAATCTAGATGAGTGTGCATAATTTCTTCAGGGACGTATCAATTGTAAGGAGACCAAATCTTCCAGAAAAGAATAAGGTAAATTACAATGGAGTAAAATAAGTGCTAAACCCAAATGAAGTGCCAAAACAAATAAATACATAAATAAATAAATAAATTGCAGAGCACAATCATATCTTAATTGTATACACATCTGAGACAGGTCCTGGAAAACAGATCTTTTCCAATTCTACTCTCCAGTCACTAAATTATAGAAAAGATGAACATAGATTTATTATTGAGAATAATTTTAACAACAGTTTCTGTAGTGTAGTTGATATAAATAATTCTAAAATTCTGAAAGATGTTTATATTAGATAACCCTTAAGGGACTGAATGACAGACAAGCAGAAGGCTAGTTCAAGGTGGTAAGAATGATAATATTGGGAAAGAATTTAATGAGAGATTTTAAATTTCCTTGGAGGGATTAGTAAATGGAGTAGCCTTTTAAATAATTTAAAACAGTAAAACAATAAGAAAAAATTGAGTTTAGTATTGTTAAGGAGATTTATTTGATCTGGACTATTTTACTGGGACATTTTTTCCTGTAGACTAAAAATATTTGCCATTTTACCTTTAAAAAAGCTTTTGAAATAAATACGACAATAAAGTGAACAGGATCACTTAGCTTTCTCAGATTCACTGTCAGCCAGCTCATGATATTTCCCCAAAAATGCACTTACCCAGGATTTGAAAGGTAATAATGTTAAAAAGCTATTTTTTGTATAGATAGATCCTTTTGCAGAAGATTTAAAAGCAGTATTGTGATTGATATAACCATGTGATCAAATCACATTAAGAAAGTAAGTTCTATGAGAATATATTGGGTTAGAAGCTCATCAGATATACAGCCAAGTTAATGTCAACAGGCAAGTTTATGTTACTCTAAAATATTGATTCCTTGATGCTGTTGATTGATGAGTCAAATAGTTGTGGTGCTCTGTTGGATCTGTTACAAAGAAGGAATATCCCACTACAGATATGAGGGCTGGGGGCAGCCTTGGCAGCAGTATAACCATGAGATAAGGGAGATTAAAATCCTGGAAGAAGTGAGAAAAATCAATAGCATAGCCACAGCCCTGGATTTCAGGAGAGTAAAATTCAGGTTGCTTTTGGAATTTCCATTGGAAAACAGAATTGGAAAGAAAGTGAGCAAATTCAGCAGACAGCCAGCATGGATTAACAGGGAAGTTCCAACTGAGCTCAGCCACAAAAAACCCCCAAACCAATCCTTAATATAAACCAGAGGCAGAAAGAGTTTGATTATGTGCAGTACAGGATGAAATGCCATAAAATGGAATAACAGTGAGATTTATAAATGCATCCACTTGGACCTTTCTGAATGCTTTTGTTCCTACTGGAAAATACATTAAAAGCCTACAGAAATAAATTCATACATTCTAGAACAGGCAGATAATGATGAACATTGTAAGAGGTATAATTTGGTTTTAATCTAAAAAGAATGAGACATATAAAACACAGTCTAGTCAGAATTTCACATGGAAAGATGAGTTGAACTCAATAATACCTTTGGATGTTCCCAGGTGATTGAGTGGTTCTGAATAGCTGTGGAAAAAATCTTCACCTCAAAATTCATTTTGTATTAAAATTGGGCATTATGCAAATCAGTTTTTCTTTGCTTCTAGGTACAAGCTATAAGTTTTGCTTCTCATTGACTTAAAGAGATAAACTATTAACTGAGGATTTTGAGCAGCATGAGCAGAAATAAATTTTAGTATTTCAGTGTGTAGAGTCTTTATATGTCATGGGTTTGGCCATATATCTTCCATTTAAAACAGGAAAACACATATTTATTAAAACAAATTCCCATCATACATAGATGAACATAATTTGTGCAAACATACACTCTGGGATACACTGGGAAAATGGGTAGTCTGGGACCAAGATTAAAAATTAGCTTTCTGTTATTGTTTAATGAAAAAATAATGAGAAATAGCAACAAAATAGTTTTTATGTTAAAAAAATTACCTAGAATATACTAAATTACTTTTCTGAATTTTGTGTCTAAACTAGTTTTAAATGGTAATTCTCATCAAGTCAATTTAAAGATTGAATAAATCTTAGACAACCTCAGAAAGGAAAAATGTTTTTATTTATATTAATAAAAATACATAAATATCAGTCAAGATTATTTTGTTAAAGCTATCCCATACAGGCAATGTATGAGCTTGTTCAAAACTTAAAATGGATTATTCCTCTTGTAATGCAAAATCAATAAAATCCAAAGGTTATTAGCATATACTAAGGATGAACAGTATAAAAGCAAGTGAAGAATAACATTTCTACTGTCATTACATATGGAAATTATTGTTTTAAAGATTTTTTCAGATATAGATTTCACTTGGACTTATTGTTCTCGAAGTCCACTAATAAATCTGTCCTCTGTGGCTTCTGGTCCTGTTTTAATTCCATTATAGTTTTGCTCTGTATACACACTGACAAATTTCACAATTTAATTATGTCAAATGTGAAGAAAGACCTTCATATCCTTCATTTTTTATTTTTGTTTAGACACCTATTAATTAAATTTGCATCTTTCCTTAAGTGATATTAAATCATTTGGCAGACATTATTTTATCTGTGTAGTTGGAACACATTCCTCCATTGTTTTTTGTATTGACTGACATAGGATTTCATTTTCACTGTGCACTGTGTCAATATAGTGGGATTTCTGTTTAAAGTTCTCTCTAATCCTATATCTTGAATAATTCAACATTATCAGCAAACTTAGTGGTCTTATTATTAATATTTTTCCCAAGAATATTTACAAATATACTGAGCCACACCATTCTCAAATAGCAACATTTGTAAATTTTCTGGAAAGTGAAAACTTCCCTTTTGTTCAAACCTATTTCCTATCAAGTATTAAGTGATAATCTTTTTACACAACTTCCTGTTTGCCTTATTTTTTTTCTTTAAAAACCTTTGGAGATGAAGACCACTGTCAGATTTTTGAAATTCAAATGCATTATGACTAGATGACGTGGACAGATTCACTACTCGACTTCTTTAAAATTTCCCATAGGTTTCTGAGGTAATTTCTGACACAAAATATTTGTAGTCCTTTCCCCTTTATATATTACATATAGTTATATTTCTATGAATTTCATCTTTAATCAAATGCAGGTTGACCGCTGTAGTTTCTCCCTCACTAATAAAGTCCTTTTTCAAATATAAGGATTTTCACTTTCTGTCAAGGCTGGTTTAAACAGATAGGACTCGTATTTGAGTCCTTCAGTGCCTTGCTTGGGTAAATGGCATTTGACCAGTTGTTAATTCTATTAATTTATTCTAAAACTGCTAATTTTATTCTAAACCAGCCATCTGGTTCATCCATATAAATAATGCCTTCAGTATGAGAATATTCCATGGTCAATAATATTGTGAAAAAAAATTTAGTCCTTCTGGTCTCGATTTACCTTCCTAGGATATCCTTATTGCATCTCATCTAGTGGCTGCACCCACTCATTGGAAGATTTCCTGATTTTGAAGCACTTAAGAGGTTTTTTTTGTGTTTTCTTCTTACTCCTTTGGCAGACTTTTGCTCAAATATTTCTTGAAATGTCTTACTACGATTCTATATTTAATTTCCTAGATATATGAGCTGGCACAGGCAGGTTGCAGGAAAAACCTTGAAATGCAATGAGAAAATTTATTTTTTTCACCTCACCAGCTGGGGGATCCCCAAAACAGTACCCAGGCAGAGGTGTTGAAGTGAAATCAAAGGCATAGCAGAGCTCACTCCATGCTAGAGGATCACCACACCTGCTGTGTTTCTGGGATTTTGGCAGGTGTAATTTACCACTGTGTTTTGATCTTCCCCACAGTAGGGCAGGAGTTTCAAGCATGTTCAATAGGGTGTCTCTAAGTCTATTACAAGCCTATGTTAACTAAACATGGATATAAAAGAGGGTCAATTTACATTAGATATAAGGAAGAAGGTTTTTCAGTGAGGTTGGTCAAAGACTGGTGACCCAGAGAGGTGGCAGATGCTTCATCCCTGGAAATGTTCAAGGTCAGCTTGGATTGGGCTCTGAGCAACCTGATCTAGATGTTGTTGCTCATTGCAGGGAGTTGGATTAGATGATCATTAGAAGCCTTTTCCAAACCAAATTATTCTATGATTCTATATTCTACTTATTAATCATGCCAAACTAAACAAAAATCAGTATAATGTATGTGTTTCTCAATATCTCAATAGTAGCTGTGGATTACTTGAATGTGTTTACAATCCTTCTCAACAACTTTCTATTATTTTCCAACTCTAGAATTTATGTTCCTGTTTAATTTTTCATTTGACTTAAAATTTCACTCCTTACTTAGAATAGCTGTCTTTTCTTTCCTGTTGAAACATAATGGCTTTTGAATGGCTTTTGATAGGTACCATATATCTACTCTAAACTTCTAATATTTAATCTTCACAGTACCTTCATTTTGTCTGCAAGCTAGCATTAATCTTTCACATATTCCTTTTAATTTTCTTCCTCAGTTTAATGTACATATTTGTTTTAAAATGAAAGCTACTAAGAATTTTTTTTTGGGCTTGAATATTTTTGTTGTTAGTTTTGTTTGTTTGCTTAAAGGTATCAAATTTTAGTGCATTAATCTCATAGTGTGCATTAAGTATAGAATTCCACCCACTGAAGGACTAAATCAAGTAATTTCTCCTCTGTTGTTTCAGTAAATACATTACAGTTTTTTCTACTAAGATTTATATTGTCTATATCTTGAATTTAATGATGTCAAAAATAAAAGTCTCATTCTAATTCAATATGAACTTAAAAAAAGTCAAAAAATTAAAGGATAGCTTGACCGAACAGGGAATACAGTTTTAAAAAAAAAGAATTCTGCTACATAACGAAGAAGATGTGTTCCCCAAATCTATGAAAAATGCAGTGAACCTTAACAATAAATAAATAATGAATTAAGGAGAACAAAACATGTCCATTCTTAACAGTAAAGTGCTTGGATCCAAGAAAAACACTGAAAGTAAAATCCAGTGGTGACACAGGGATGGATTACCTGTAGGGATGTGTTTGACTGTCTAATATGGCTAGAGTGACTGTGAAACACCGGAGAGCCCAAATGAGATATGAAGCATGAAAATATAAGGATACATTAATGTAGAACACTTTCTCCCTTCATTTTTCCATATTCCTTCCATCCCTATGCATTGGCATTCTTTCCTTTTCCCCACTTTGTTCCATGTCCATACACGCCACAATACATTTGAAATAGCCCCTTAAAACACCCCATAGTGTGTTTTACATGGTCCCAAAAATTCTCTCTGCTTTATACCAGCACTGTGTTGCCCCTGCCTCCCACAATAAAATCTATAATCATTTAGATCATAAACTGTCTTAGTTTACAGGGCACCCTGGAAATTTAGTGCTTTTTCAGCTGAATCAACTTAGTGGGTTTTGCAATAGGGACAATTGCCTAATTGTGCTGCTTTGCTGCTCTTAGGACAATTCAGTGTTGTCTTGGTTTTGTTGATTTTCTAGCAGCAGGTTTCAAGTCTCTATAAGAAACTGCCTATAGAGACTTCATTAAGGATTTTTAAGATGAGTCTGCCCATAGTCCCTTGCCTTGACTGGTTTTCTATATCAAGTTCCCCTGACTGTAGCTGCCGGGGCTGTGTTATCCTCACTGTTCACTCCAATCCTTGATATACTTAGTTTAAAGTTTGACCTCGTCCTGTTAGTAAAGTTCCCTTTACCTCAATGTGACAAATATATATTTCTCTCACTAGCACTCCTTACACTTCTAAGATGGATCCATGCTCACAAAATCTGAAGTAATGCCTGCACCAGCAGCTGTACCAGTAGCTGTTAATTTACAGGATGGATCCAGTCCTGTTTGGAATTTTCCCCTCCATCTGTCTCCTGATGCCAGAAGTCAAAAGCTTCCAAGAACTTCCATCCTCAAAGTATCATTCTTCCACTTGTTCAAGCATAGCCTCTTGCTGTGCTCACTCTTGCACTGAGCTGTCCAAGTCCTTGGGTGCCTGTGGAGACTCTGTCAAGGTCCTGTCACTACACAGCCTTCTCATCTCCTGCCATAGCTCCTCCACCTGGTGCCTCAGACCCTGGGCCATAGGCTGGTTTGCATAGGCATTGACAACTTTGCCCCAGCCAGTGGGAGCCCAGAGAAGAAGAACCTAAGGTACATAACAGAATTGTGTGAATGAAGTCCACAATGAGACAAAAGACAGAAAGCATTCAGGTCATGTATTTTGTCTCCAACTTTCTTTGTTATTGTACTTCATCTATTTAATTTCCCTTACACTGTCATATATATAATATGGAATTTTCCTTCTGGAAAGGTACAGTCAGAAAGTATCTTGCCAAATGTTCCACTTTCCATAAATGATCGTATTTGATATAATTTATGAAGGCTTTTATTCAAAATCTACAGTGCTGCAGAGAAAACAGATGTAATATGTACATAAAACTTGCATATTTATATTGAAAAGTTTTACCAAATTGAATATTTTAAAAATATTTTGTTCCAACTTGGTTGTAAATCAGCAAGTGCATTTTAATGGACTCATGTATTAAAAAAAGGATCAATTAAGTTCTTTATTTTAAAATGTTTCTGTTTAAAACTGACTGAGTAGTACTGAAATATTTTCTGCAACTGAAATTGTGATAGGTTAATTCTCCAGAATGCATCACTGAGCACAGAATGGAGGGGGCCTTTGTCACTGGGCTACAACCCAGAGTCATGGGTTATTTTTTCATTTTGTTTCTCTCCAGTGGGATGACATGTCAACATATCTCCATCACATCACTGAATCTCAGCAACATTTCTTTGGTATCCACGACAATTTACTGTTTAGAAAAGGAATTTAAACTCCAGTCAATAGTAAAAGAAGAGAGTACTTGAAATAAAACTGCCTAGACCATCCAGAAATTGAATCGTCCAGGTAAGAATTTAGCAAAGACATCCATTCTCTTCTGGAAATTGTGTCAGTAGAGGATACAATAATTCAAGCATCAATTTTATTTTTTTTTCCTGCTTTGAGTAGGGGAAGCTATCACAGGGTGGGAAAGCACATCACCAAGAACATATTTCATTAAAAAAAACCCAAATCCAAAAAACCCACACAATCCTGTCTGTAAATATATTTGCCTTTAGGGTTTTTTTCTCAAGGTTTATTACTGAGTATTGCTTGGCAAGAGAAATATGAAAATAAACTGACTTTAAAATGGTATTTTGCTCCTTTACTATCATAACTGTTATATTTTAATTTATTGATAGGAAAAATTATAATAACAATTAGATATGCAGAATGCAAATCTAGTACATTTTGTAGTCAAATGGCAGGTATCCTGGAGGCAAAATGCTTATCATGCCTACACTGTAAAATATGTGTTTGCTTCAGTCTTCTGGGATCCCTCAGTACACAACCCAGCTGAAAAATGTAATAGGAATTTCATTTCATAGCTGTCACTGGGGAGTAAAATATATGGCTGACTGAATAATATTTACATGGAGTTTTGTTTTTGTATGCTACAAGTCTTTGAACTTAACAAGTGAAAGCTTAATGAAGGACTTAAAAAATGTTTGTTAAGACATGTCCAGATGCTATCGCATTTGAAAAGACAGTTGCAAAGAGAATGTCAAGTATATTACATTTAAGACTGCTTGCTGGGATTAAAAATGAAGAATCTTCAAAAAAAAAGTAGATGATCATAGTAAAAAATTAATTTACAAGACTTCTAAGCTTTTGACTAGTCATATATCAGGACTGCTTTGAAATGTTTAGTATTTTTAATTACATGTGTCAGATGCTTTGCATTTCAGAAATAAACATTCTAGTTTTTTAATGAGATAAAGTTTTATACCTACACTGCAGACAATTTTGATTTTTTTTTTTTTTTAAATATGCAGGGGAATTCAGCAGGAGGGCAGACTCATCCTGTTGTCAATAAACAAAACTATATTAAAAACTCCATCAAAATTGAGAGGAAATGTTAACATGGAGAAGAACTGGAATATCACACAGGAAGCAGCCAGTGATCTTGAAGATACTGAAGTAGGGCAACATGCAAGGATACACTGACAAGGACAAATATCAAATGAATTTCAGTTATAAAATGGCAACTTTTCTCTGGTGGCAAATAAAGAAAAGAATGTGTAGGCCTCATTATTAATTGCAATAGAAATCAGATTTGAAAAGAAATGTGACTGTCAAAAGATTCAGCTGAAGTATATCCCACAGAAAAAGTGAAATTGTGGTTTCTCAACTATAGTGAGACTTTGTTTCAATAGAATATGGGGATGCAATAAGTGCAGTAAAAGTTATCTGAAGTTAAGCAGTTACAAAGATGGAGAATGAGAAGAATGAAGATTTATATAAATCAAAGGAAACTATAGAAATTATCCATTTCAATGTTAATAGATAACAGCAATTATTAGACAAGAAAGATATACAATTATAAAAAAGGAAGTGAAAATTTGTAAAACTATCTTGACTCAAAATGTGTACCAAGCTGTCTGCTAGAAGAAAGTTTTTTCAAAAGGCTCTGGAGAGCACTTCTGTTTTTATACTGTTTAGCTTTTGTAGACATACTTTCCCTTCATTTATCCAAACTATATTCTTTGCTTTAATAGCTGACAAGATGAAGTCTTAATTAAATATATAGCTGATATTTCTAATATAAATCTAATATATCATTTGCAACAAACCTGTGTGTCTAGCGAGCTTTTGAGCTCTACTTCTTTTGTTCCAATGGCCATTGGGCTTTGACAGAGCAAAGTATACACTCTGCCTGCTGATGAATGCCTTGTATGTGTTGTATTCCAAGACAACAAAGAATACATACTTGCAAAGGGGATCACAACTTTTTCTACAGGCTGAGACTACCGTCACCAAGTCAAATTATGCTATTTTTTAGGTTGCACCTAGAAATCGTTTGTCTGTATCAGATAACTTGCTCTAACTGCTGTCAGGCATATGTAGCAGTGGTCTCCACAGATTACCTTAAGCTGAAAAAACAACTTGCCTTTCTCATTCCCTTTGTGAAAGGACTGCAGTGTGAGAAAAAAAAATCACAGTTCTGCCGTTCCCTCCTTCTTTCAGCTAGCCAGCTACTGCCTTACCGTCTTAAAAAATCATAGTCTGTCTGTTTAGAGGAGTAAAAAGGTGCCAATTATGCCACCAATACAATACTACACCTACATATACACGCATTCACACACACACACACATACAGTCATGTGTGAGCACATGCATAGAGGGAAACAAAACCTCCAAGCTTCAGATCCTACACCAGTTTAGAGAAATTAATTAGAGAAAAACAAGGAAACATTTCTCTCTACAGCAGATCAGAATTTGCTGTAGAAACTTTTGAGTATGAAGTCTGTGAACTTGCTACAGTCAGGGTTAGGACAGTGGACCCAGAAGCTCCAATCCAGTATGACAATACCTGAATTCTAATGCTACCCAGCTTGAGGCAAGCCATAAAATACAGTCTGAGGTAGAATCCTTTAATGCAACTGTCCTTGAAGTAGGAGGACAGCAGCATGGCAAGCAATCTGTTACAAGCCTTTATAGCTAACAAATAGAGATATTTGATTGTCACTTAATGAATAAAAGAGTGTCTTTCCTTAACTTTTTAAATTAGCATATTTCTCAGAAACTTCTCACAGTGAGACTAATTCAAAAGAATTCGTAACATTTCCAAGTGACTTAACCTCTACCTTTTTCTTAAACTTGTGCCTTTTTCTTAAGTTTTAGAACAGCTTGAGATTGGCAGGTTTTAAAATTATTATTTATATCCCTTTTATTATATGTGTGAAATCATCAAAAACACAGGTTTTCTTTTTCCTCTGATGTGTGTAGGATGATAGTTACAGCTAAAGTGCATTCTGCTGCTACACTTCAGGAATTATTTGGGCTCAACAATGTATTAGTCTGAGAAGACGTAATTTTATAAATCACACAAGAACTTTTTCTTCATCATGCTTTGGCATCCACATTCTGCTCTGCCCTGAAATAAGTATGATAAAACTGAAGATGTTGTTGGTTACTCAAATACTTACCACAGCTTACAGACCTGAAAAGCAAGAAAATTCAATTTTTGTAATCCATAGAGACACTGTATGATACTTGATGCACTTGATGTAGTGCAAGGTGGGCAAGATACTTGAAATTATTCACTTAATAGAAAATTATAATCACTAGTCCTCTGGAAAGTTCCACCTATTCACCTTTTGTAGGCTCTGATTATTATCCAAATATACGTAGGATGAAGAGCTACAAATTGCAAAAATTGTAGCTTTTCAGGCTGTACATGTACTGGATAGTACCTTCCTACAGAAGTGCTCTCATTAAATTCTGTGAGATGGTAGCTTAGTAGTCAAACAAACAATGAAACAGTTTGTATTTGAAACTTAGCTTGAAAGGACTTATTTTGTCAAAGAAGAAGATTTCCAGTATGGTTTAGTAAATGCTAAAGTTAAGAAAGCTTTAAACAGCATCCTGTATGCAACACCCTCAAATAAAACCTAATAAGATGTATGCAAACTATAACCTGTGCCACTTGTGTAATAACATTTTCATGCATCCATTACTTATATATTGTCTATTTTCACTCAAGTTTTCAGTACCTGAACTGAGAGTTATTCTTATCTACATTTTTACTTGCGTCATATAATAGGTAAATAGAGACGCTGTACTTTCCTGAGAAGTTGTATTTATTTCATAAAAGGTGCAGTATTTCTCTGAGTTATTTTGGGTTTTCATTACTCTCAATAACAGAATAAAATGAAAATAATTAGGAAAACCTTTGAAATACTTACCTAAACATACTCTACAGTCTTAATGCTTCTACTAAAAGTGATGTGGGAATGGCAGATTGATCAGACAAATAATGTCTATAGCGTTCTCATGCCAAACTGGAAAGTTTCATTAATTGAATAGAAGACTGTGGGGACTTTATACCATAGCTTGAGTATATTCTGACCTTTTTGTAAAAAAATTATATATCTTAATAAAAACATATCCTTCTGATGTAGTGGTAAATAGGTTAAATTTGTATTCATGCAGTAAATGTTGTCAGACAAGGTTTCTTGGATTTTCTAGGATTCTAATAAATATAACCATTTATTCTTCAACATTATTTCACTTGATAAGAAGGAAAATATTATGATGGTGCTGAAAAAATTACAAGAGAATGGGATTATCTGATTATTGCATTTTTTTCCTGTCATACGTAAATGTATGCCAAAGGTTTGTTAAAAATGCTTGAGAGGAATTGAATGTATTTTTCTGACCTTCCCCAGGTTGTTGCAGCTTAGTTTAGGAGGTTTTTTAATGGAGAATTTTATCTGGAAGAATGATGGGAACCAGTTCCTGAGTTCCATAAAATTATAAAACTGATCTGAGCTCATTTTTACCATTATGCCATCCAATGTCCATTCTTTGATTCAGATGTTAAAGCCTTTGGCTTTGCAGTGTCTGAGTTGGGTTTCACTTTTAAGGGACAGAAGGTAACAAGCACTTCATATTATTCTAAAGACTATGCTCAGAACAGGGCAGATCCATTGTTCCTTGGAAATGTCTGTTTCTGTAACCCAGAATGGTTAAGTGAGAAGTAAGCATTCACATTACAGACACCTTAAATTAGACTTGCCTTAGTGAGGATGGCAGACACTAAGCAATGCCAATCCTACCCATTCTGCTTCTCTGAGTGAACAATAACCAGGCTATAAGGATGTCCTACTGCTAACCGAGCCTTTATAATGGCCTCTTTAGTTAGAAGACTTCTTTATTCCAGGGAAGATAAAGAAAAAGAAGAGAGAAAGATGAAACCATGCTTCCATTGAGAAATCATTAAATGTCTAACCCAATACATTACTGATTTCTGAGACAGTGTATGGCAGCTTTTTAACTCACCTGCTTTCGGTTTAGATATGATAAGCCTTGGTAGTGCTTGGAGAAAACCTGGTTTAATATTACCATTTTTCTTCGGATATTCTATATCCCTATTCTGTTACCCCTTCTCACCCAACTGATTAAACATCTCCAAATTTTAACTGAAGGAAGATATTAAGATGTTAGCTCTTGATGATATGTGTGACCTGTAATTCAACAGAACACATACCATATGCATCTTTCACTACAAATATTGTAGGATGTTATACAAACTGAATTCCAGGGCTCCCTTGGCATTTTCATGTCAAAGATGGATCACAAAGCACCTCTGACTTAGTACTTTACTAAATTATGTATTATTTGGAGAGAAAATATCTTGCAGGGGATGAAAGCCTGAAGGATGATGTAGGACTCCAGAGGAGTAAATAAAGACACAAAATACTCCGAAGAATTCCCTTGTCTGTATCTAATTCTGCCTCTACAAACTTGTAGCTGGAGTCTTTAAAAGTTTATAATTTCAGTTCTTCTTCAAGTACATTGCTTAAGAATGATAACCTTGCTAAAGTGTGATAACTTACAGAAAGAATCTTAATTGGTCTCTACAGTTTCTCCAGGAATCTCTCAAAGGTAAATAAAAGCAGGTGCAGCAATTATATTTCAGCTACTTGATTTTATTTTTATTCTTTGTAACAAAAAAACCAAACAAATCAAACACAATTTTGGATGTCAGCTTAGTCTCTTGTGGCTTTTTCTGTGCTTAGTATCAATGAGAGATCATTAAGTTTTTCCCATGGTCCCACCTGCAGAAGAATTAAGATTTTGGAAGAGGAGAATGTGAGATACAGTAAATATAATATGACTATCATTCATTTGAGCCTAAAATAGGTAAACAGACTCTTTAAAATGATCAGCCTTTCCAGCTCTCTTTTTTAAAGACAACTCCATCTGAGTTGGCTTCTACACAAGTGACAAACTAGCTACGTAATGAACAGGTATTTTTATCTTTACCTTTACATGACATATACTTACCAATGATTGTGATACACTGAATTTATCAAATACTTTATAAAACCTTGGTCTTTCAGTTGACTTATGTCTCTCATCATTACAATGGGATTATGCATCCTATAGGTTTAAGTTTTGGGTTGTTTGGCTGTTTGTTTTTGTGGAGGATTTTTTTTGTGCTGTTTTTTGTTTGTTTGTTTGTTCATATATTTTAACTGGAACAGAAACTCTGTTTTTCTAGCTAAGTCTCCTAGCACAGCAAGCCTAAACAAATTTCAGTTAAATACAACAACTCTGTTCTTGTTAAAATATAAGAGTGCAAGCCGTGAAGTAACTAATCCAATTTTCAAATATGTATGTTGTGTTCAGCTTTAAATGAGGGTCTATACTTTGTGATGTTATATTAGTAATGAATTTATACATTTGATTACAGCAACTTATGTATCAAGCTAAAATGAACCATAACATTTCATTGATGTTCACAGGGAAAACATAATCAAACAGAAAGACCTGTTAGCACTCACTCTGGGTATTGGTTATGTCAGAATATACGTGAAACTATGAATCACGAGATCACAGTTAAGTGATAGATACTTCAACTGTGATTGTTTAGATAGAATTTAAGATTCTTTCAATCATTAAAATGACTGATTGGATTTTCAACATGATTAGGTGTTGGGATGCTCTTTTCTGCAAATTCTTCCTCAAGGATGGTACGCCTGAACTAATTAAGGAAAAGTAGTCCTACACTAAGAGAAGAGTTCATTGTGATATTCATTAAATGTAGATCGTATCATTATTCAAGAGCAGTCATTAAAAATATTGAGAAATATAATGATGGTAAGAAAAAAGAGAGAGAGAGTAAGAGACATGAAAATTAAAAATAGGCTTTCTCACAGACTACCTAGAGAAGTGATCACAGTGAACCAACAGGGGGAGGGGAGGAGAGGGGTCAGGGAGAAGAAATTTTTTTAAAAGGTAAAGAAATTGATTAAATAATCAATATAATATATTATTTTGCAGATATTTTTAAATGTCTAGCTATAAACATGTAAATTTAATACATTTTTAATCCATTTACTTGAAAGTAAATTGCAAGGAAAAAGTAACTTTTTTCTAATATTGATAGAAATGACATTCAGTGGCAATATAATTTCCATCATATTATAAAATTGGTAATAATATAATCTTAGTCCTTTGCTAATCATCAATTAAAATGATTAATTTAAAGAGTGTAAACATTATATATCAAAAAGTCAAAAATGAGGAAATTCCTTGAAGTTGAGAAAATAAGGAAATGCCTTATGAAGAAAATTTTTTTTTTTAACAAAATCATGGTATTTTGGTTCATCGAAGGGATTGTATTAAAATGCATAGCATGTGGATGGAATGTCTGATTAGCATAGGTGTTGGGGCCAAGTTTTGTGGAATTGGGGTGGTGGAACAGACACATCATCACTGCCTAATGTAAGCACTGAGTTTTCTAGGAAACACTTTACACAAATAGAAAGTTGTTTCCTATGGGTTGATCTCCCAGGTAGCTGCTTTGTTTAAGTGATATGATAAACTGTCAAAATAAATACTTCTAATAAAGATACTAGTTAAATGACAACAATATAGAAATAAATATTTCTTGCCTTTTGTAACTACTTTACAAATAAGAACTTTGAGTTCATAGTTATTGCTAGAATTGACAAAATTTGGCTTAGTTACAGAAGTATTTGGCTCTTTTCTGTTGCTGTTCTTTGGCTAGACAAGTGAAGCAAAACACCAGATGAGAACTTCTTATGAATATTTGAGGTGAAATACAGTCCTTTGTATGTGTACTAATGTTTATTCTATTTGAACACCTAAATGTCCACAGAGGGAAAGCAGAAAAACGTTTTGAACCTGCCCAGCAGGTCATGTTTGATTTGGATCTATGAACAAATGAGCATTTGAAGATTCTATTTCTATCCTCTAATTACCTGAATATAGTAAAAACAATAAGGAATTCACAATTTAATTTATTATAAAATTTCAGATACCAGAAAAGCTGAAGTTATCAATACCTGTGAACTACGGGATATTTAAAAGCTAATTCCAGGGAATAGACAGAAGGCCATTTTATTGTAAGTGACAGTAGAAATTTAGATGAGACATCAAGTTATCATCTTAAAGAACAGTGGTACTTCTGTCATAACTGCTTTTAAAAATAGATCTAGAAAGTATCCTCTATTTAATAGCATTGCACTATTCATCTTCCCTGCAGTGACTGGGTGATGACCCTTGCAAATGTAGTAATTAAATTTTTGAGTTGCAAAAAGGGCCTCTGACAGTCTGAAAAGGAGAATTACAAATTAGAACTCTGACAGAGGAACTCTCTGCAAAAAAAGGAGTCTATTTCCCCTAGGCATTTTAACCCCAATTCAATCTTGACAGATAGAGTCAGGTGTAGTGAAAAAACCCCTCCAAAAAAGTTCAACATACTAGATCATGGATTTTAGGCTGGTATATATCTGCATATTCTATCAATAATCATCCAAGCTGTTGTACAGATGAATTCACATTTGTACCCATTCATCCTTCAGCTTTCTGCAGAGAGGCTCTCATCTGACTATTACATATCTATTCAAGACTTAAGCTTAAGCTGTATTTTAAATGCCTGAATTAGAACTTCTATCCTGGGATACAGAAAATATATTTTGAGGTACAGCTTGGTTCTCCATAAGCCTATCTTACCTCACTTTTTCACTTACAATTTATTAGCTTTTGTTGTCATAATCTTTTAAAACAAAATGCATTAGAAAAACAATTAAATTCAAATTTACTTAAAGGCTTCAACTCAACTGCCTTATTAAACTAGGTAACTAATACGCAATCAAATAATAATTAGGTAATAACTTTTGATGAGATGAAATTATAATTAATGAATTTTAAAATAAAGTATTGACCTTGACTGACAATCAACCTCACTAATTAACTAATAGTTAATTGAATGTAAATGTTAATGCATTATACTGCAGATTTTCAAAACTGTCACATTGGGTGGTGACTTTCCTCCTTTACTCAATAACATGGGCTTGATTCACCACATTTACCTTTAAGAGTTGGAAAAATGTATTCTCATAGATTCATAGGTTGCAGTTAAAAAGTTATTGGTCATCTATCAACTAATTTGTATTTAAATGGTCTGGAAATGTTCATGTGGTTTTACTTCTGAACTATGAAATTGTACAGATAAATGACAGCATTGAGTTAACACGTTGTTAACATTAACATTGTATGTTAATACAGTGGCTTCAAAAGCTTTTCTTTCTCGATCCAAGCCAGAACAACAGCGATTTACATAGCTTTATCTTGGTGACTTTCATGTTCTTACCAAGGTCAACGCATATTGACTCTTGTGATCCACAGGAAAATATTCAAATAAGTAAAATACTGGGAATTAAAAAATGTGTCATAACCCAAATCTTATTGCATGTGTGTTAAGGTGATTTTCTCCAGTCTTTGTCTGTAAAGTGTGTGAAACATGGTCAGTAGGTAGAAGCCGGTGAATTTCCCCTTCTGCTCGTGTTACATCTTACCTGGATTGCTGCATCCAGCTCTAGGGACCACAACTTAGGACAGACTTGGACAGACTTGGACCTGCTGGAGGGTATCCAGAGAAGGGACATCATAGGGCTGAGCCACCTCTCCTATGAATTGAGATTGGGAGGGGTGAGGCTGTTCAGCACGAGGAACACTCCAGGCAGACCTTCAATCAGTCTTCCAGTGCCTGAAGGGGGCCTACAAGAAAGCTGGAGAGGGACTTTTTACAGGTCATGTAGTTATATGACAAGTAGGAATAGCTTTAAATGGAAAGCAATAGGTTTAGGTTATATTTTAAGAAAAAGGCGTGGTGCTGAGACAGGTAGCACAGACAATCTGTAGATGCTTCATCCCCGGAAGTGTTCAAGGCCAGGTGGGATGGGATTTTGAGCAATCTGATTTAGTGGGAGGTGTCCCTGCCCATGGCAGGAGAGGGGGTTGGAAGTAAATGATCTTTAAGATCACTTCCAACCCAAACCATTCTATGATTCTGAGATTAATGATTCTGTTCGAGGGGTTAATATTATGCTCTAGGAGTATATTTACTTACTAGTGGAAGAGTGCTATTTAGTGAGAAGTTTTAAATTTTGTTTTGTGGCCAATATTATTCATCTTTTTTGCATTCTGCCTTAGGTTAAAGTAAGTGTTCAGTTCAGTGACGGATTGGTGCTGTGAATTTCTGTGAAAATAAACACCAGAGAAAGAGCCTTTTTTTTTCCCCCTCTCAGCAATATTTTTTTAAAATTACATCCTCAAGTGGCATTCAAAGCTTTCTATAATTTAAAATAACATTAATCTAGATACTACAGAAGAGCAGTCATATGGATGTTGACATTGAGCATCTGTAGTGTTTGTAACACAAGTATATATTTATTAATTATTAAGGAGCTTTTTGGTTTCATGGATCAGCTGATACCCCCCCACAGTTCACCTTGTTCTGCAAGTAGTTCCATTGATTTAATACAAACTCAATAATGAGTTGGGAGTTTTTTTGAAGAACAGAACACTGTTCAGGTCCCCTGTTGTACAACAACATACATCCACTGGATTTAGCAAAATTGCACTGCTTTAGACCAGCTGAAGTTCTGGCACATAAATCATGCACAAATGTTATTCCAGTACACTGGGAAATCAGTAAAGCTGTTTAGAAAGCAAAGATCATCTGGAAATTCTGGTACTGTTCCAATAAAGCTTAAGCATAATAATTATTATTGATGGTATATTGCTTCTCTATTTTCAGCAATGAATAAGGATGGCAGAAGAATGTATTAGAATAGATGTTTTGGGATTAACTTCTTTATGCATACAATGCCTTCCCCCAACGCTGATGAAGGCTTTTTACTAGTGTTTTGTGAAGATTAGGAGCTGATGGAGGGAGATAAAAATAGCCTCATGCAAGACATACCGAGAGGCCATGTCTGACAAAATAAACCTTATTTGTGTACCAGCCCCACACCTACATTTATAAGCCTTTATATTCTCAGCAGGGTGGGTCCTGGATCCTGAGCACAGATCCTATTTCCTCTTGCATTGGCGATGCAGCTAGAAAGGAGTCTTGGTAAAGTCACCTTCACTTTGATGCATAAAATATCATTTATTTTTTAAAAAAGGAGATGTTTTAGACTGCAAGGATAGTCAATAGCAATGAGCTTTGAAGCAGCATTTCAGCACTCTATCCTGTGCTTAAGCGCTTTATTTCAAATAAAACATCTACTACTATTCAGATAAGAAGAGATCATCTTCTTCCTTATATTGTCTTTGTCTTGCTTCAGTTTTGATTCTGGTGTTCTCATGAAGACAGGACAGGCAAATGTGTTAGTGAGTCTAGAACACTGCTTTCCAGTCTCTGTTGAAACATAAGATGTAAATGTTGATTCAGAAGGGGCTCTGGAGCTTAGCTAAAGGTTGTTTTGTTTCAAGGATGAAAGAGAACAGATCATGTCTAGAAGAAAGAATTTACATCTAATTCTGTTTTGAAAACAAACTAGCTTTTACATTTACTTCACAGATAAATTTCTGGTCAGCACCTAGTTGTTGAAACGCTTGTTATTTGGTAATTAAAACTACAGCATAATGATTTTGGTTCATTTTACTTAGAAAAAAAGGTTATATAAGTTATTCACACATTTCATAGTTTAAATTTAAGAATTTTTTTTCAGGTCTACCATTTGATGAAAATATACGAACTCCTGTATTTTTCATGTACTGATTTGTCAGAAGTGTTTTAGCACTGCTCTAAACATCAACTTGCAAAACTTTACAAACATGCTTATATACGCATATATATATATATATTCGTGTGTTTGGCTGTTTTGAGGAAAAGAATCTGTTACTTCTCCTTAGGGTGCCATGACTAGGTGCATCTGAAGCAGTGCGGTTTTATTGTCAATACTCTGGGGCATATTCACTTTTGGCTCAGTTCTGCAGTGATCTGCATGAAGTGCTGATCATTTACAGCATGGACTGCCTTCCCTGGCTGTCACTCAGAGCTAGGATTCACTGCCATGCTCAAGGACACCTAGGACTACTTAAAATCCAAACGGATGGCTGAGTTATGTTATATTCATTAGCACCAGTTGTAAAGCAAAGCTTTCAGGTAATCATGTCAAAAAAACTCAACTCCCTGTCATCAGTTGCACATGCAAGGCAAGAGAGAATTTTTACTATCACCTGTTTCTCATGGATTGAAGCTCCTTGTAATTACAAACTCTGCATTAATCTAAATTAATATATTCACAGTGGGTTACTGTGAAGTGTTTATATATATGTGTGAGCATATGTATGTATAGATATATATATATATAACACAAATATGGAAACATATCCCATGTGCAAAAATAGACAGTGAGATGAAAAGTGTAGAAGCTGCAGTTCTACACAAATGACTGTGATCACTTAATGACTCATAATGGCTCACTGAAAATCTCAGGCGTAAAGTGATGAAATGCAGCTCATTGACAGCCACCCACATGTGACAGCCTGCGCAATAATCCAATGATACAGCAATGATATTATGTTACAAGATTTTAAAAACTTTTGACTGAATCAGACTGTAGTTTGGACATATGACAGAAAATCCATCTTGCAGGGGCCTCTTTCACTATGACCTCCATCTTAATTAACAGCTGAAAATGAGCATGCAGTTTCCTCTGGAAATGGGTTTGTGGTTTAGTGCCTACTGGGCAATATCCCAGATGGGAGAACTTGTGTGTTATCTGTTAAAGCTCAGCACACAAGCCCATCTCAGTTTTAGGCTAAACCCTTACAGCAAATAGCCATAGAGTGAGTGAATCTCAGAGCCCTGACTGGATGGAAACCATTCTATGAAAGGATGGTCCCATATCTTCTTCATGTTGTCTGGTTTTGCCTATAAACAAGATGTTGAATTTGCAGCCCTGTCTAACCTTGGGCAAGTGATAAAACAAAAAGAATGTGCTGTCATGACACACACTCAAATAAAATGTTTTCCTTTCCTAGCTCAGTAGTAGTACTCGCGAAACAAATGACACAATCTTTGAAATCTGTAGTTTTAGGTGACTATTTCTGAATATTCTTGTAAATAAAATGCAACCAGTATAATTTTAAGGAAGCAATTTCAACTACCCTTCTATACAAAGTTGTTTATCTAGAAATCATCAAGTCAGCATTTAGGACTTTTAAGTAACTCCACCCTTCTTCAATTTCCTCAGTATTTGCTTAGCACTCAGGCAACTCTCAGTTCTCAAAAACATATAGACAGAAATGGAAAGGGAAACAAAAAGAAATATGCCTTCAAAAGCATTTTTTCTTGGAGCTTCCATTGGATCCCAATATTCTTCCAGCATCCCAGGCTGTTAGCCTCATGTTGATATCAAGGACATCTTATAGCTCTTTTTATGCATGTATCTTTTTTTATTGTATCAGGGCATTCATATACAACAATCAAATACATGTTTTTTGAAGATATTTGGAAATGGGGATCACTCCTGAAATGTTTCCAACATTTTTCAGATAACATTTGTCTTATAGAAAAATAAGAATTGAAGACTATATGTAGAATAACTGTACTTAAAAGACACCCAGATAAAGATTAAGACATAGTAAAAGCTGGTATTTCTGCAAGAAATATATTCTTCTTGCAAGAACTTTGGAAGCTTAGCTTTTAAATACAAGTATACCACTACTCAGAGGGAGGGATATCATTTGTTAGCAGAATGTTCTCTCCTTTTGTCCCGTACCTGAATGAAAAATAATGAAGAGGGTATAAGTCTGAATGCATTAGATTATTAAAATCTCCTTTCCACTGAATAAAAATTTGATTGGCTGTCTAGTGAATTGGCCTGGGAAATACATAATGATAGTTAGAGATTAAAAATCACCTGTGCAGGCTCTGTTCAAGTGTTCTCATAATCATATAAATATGAAGTATGAAGTAGAATGACACACATGGCAGTTCTCATTGACACAGATTTTAATAAGAACTTTGTGGAGGCAGCTAAAATTTTATCCATAATTAACCAACAATGTAATTTCATAGGCAAAAAATCAAGTCAGAACAAACTGTGTGTACACCAAAAAATTATAGATTCCAGTCCTGTAACAAGAAAACCAAAGAAACTATTTCCTTTTTGAATTTTATTTTTAATAGGAAAATTTTTATATTAGACTGTATTTTATTAACAGCTCTTATAATTCTCTGTTAGTCTTTACCATCATCCTACTGTACTTTTATTTGAAGAAACTGTAGGCAATATTTTATGAAATAAAATTCCACTGTATGGAAGGAGCAGCAAATATGTTCATTGACACATGCACCCAGAATACTTTGTGTACCCACTAAAAAATTTAATAAGATTGCAGAACAACAACTACAGTATACTTACTTCCCTGCTTTGCATGCTGCTACTTTAGTTTATAGACTGATATTAGTTATTTGTTAATTTCATAGAATATCATTAAATTAGGAAGAAAGAACCAACAAAACCAACAAATTAAACCATATTGACATTTTTTTCATCAAAGGTACTGGTTTATCTGAAGAAGACAATAACATACTATTGCTTTTCTGTGAGGTACAATATATTTATAAATTATACTTTTGCAATAATACTACCATGACGGTACAAATGGCTTTCCTTCTGTATATATCCCTGTATGCTTCTGGTTTGCTCAGGACAATGTAGAGATGGATTTCCAGCCCTGCCTGACACAAGCCTGCTTCTTTCACTGCAGAATGCTCTTACATTTTCCATACCACTTTCAGAGCATGAGAAGCTACCTTCTGATTGCCATATCAAATGATTGCTGTATTAATACACTCACTACATAATAAATACCCTGCTAACTCTGGGATAACAGTGCTCATTTGAAACATTTCATCGTGTCTCTCTCCTGTCTGGAAAGCAACTTATGCATTCCTCTATCTTAACATGGTTTTCTTTTCCTGCTCCAGTTTGATAGTGGCAGGAAAATCACAAACTGAAAACTTCCACTAAGTGTATTCATACAGTGGCAAAAGGGAGATAAAATGCTGATGGGTCCTTACATTTGTCATCTTTCAGTTACCCATGAAAATATAGCTATCATATACAAATGCAAACAGGTCAAGGAATGTCCCTGCCAAATATCAGCTTTCTAACATTTACCACACAGGTCTTCCACATATGGTACAACACATAAAAAGTATGAGGCAAACATTACATTTAACTGCCAGTAATGCTTTTATTTGCCTTCTACAGATTAAAAAATTCTTGGACCATTTTTATTCAATAATGTAAAGGACATATTATATGACAAATTCAACACCCGTGACTCTGAAAAAAGACTTCCAGCTTCTCTGATCTTATAACAGCCATTTAAACACAAAGCTGTTTGCACTGTTAAATGTGGGTAGAATTCTAGACTCTATATTGTATGTTAATATTTCTGCCTTGTTCAAATAGGAGCTATCTGTTCATGTAGCATAGAGCAGCCAGGCATCAGTGAATGCACCTTGTACCAGCTGTAAGAAACAGTAATTAAATGTATCAGCACCACAGCTGTATCTCCTTGCTAAGGACAAGAAATGATGTACTCCCTTTATGCAGGAGTTCATTCAGTACTATGTCATGCACGATTACATTCCTCTGTGATTACCAAAATACTGGGGAGAGGGAGGAAACAACAAAACCACTCCATGAAAAAAAACATAAAAACCCAAACAAAAACCCCCAAACCAATAAAAAATCAACAAACACACAAAATAATTGTTTCCTTGAAATTATCTAAGTAAGTATGGATCACTGAGGTCTGTGGTGGAAAAAAAATTAAAAAAACCTAGGAGCAAGCCATGCAAGTATTTGTCACTACAGAAATTACAATAACCTCAAAGTAACGTATGGTTTTTTTCAGGAAAGCATCTTAAAAAATATGTCTTGTATATATTTAAGACCAACCCCCTTTGCCAAAACTGACTTAGATTTATTAAAAAAAAATTCATTCTTTAGTGCAGCATTAGGATTCCATTACCTTGACTCTTCCTATCTTGTACTGTACCCATTAAAAAAAGGATTAAGGTCAGAAATATCCATTGACCAGAAAGTTCTTCACCTTTCATAACACTCAACCTTTAAATTTTTATCCTAATTGGAAGTTCCTCTCATATGATCAAGAAGAATTTTGTTTTAACAGTTCTTGTGATGTTTTTCAGTTCTTCACTCACATGAGGGCTTCCTGAAAGACATGTGCACTAATAGTGATGAAGGATTTGATACAGCAAGAGCAGGAAAATCCTGAGACATTACCTGGTCTGTGACATGGAGTACTAAAGAACAAGAATTTACACTGACCTTACTGGCACTATGTGAGAATTATGCAAAAGCATATTAAATGTTAAAATGTTATGCAAAGCAACCACAGTCTAGATAATTAAGAAAAGATAAATGGTGATGGCAGCCTAACTACCCTTGGAAAAGACACCATAGACATTTTGCTTTATTACATTTTTGAAGTTTAATAAGATCAATATTGGATGTGTTGCATAGATCCAAGGTTGAACATGTTTTACTTCTGTCTGGTTTCTTTCCTAAATGGCAAGCACAAAAAGAGTGGTATTTGCTTGCAAAAACTTTTCAGTTATGCTGAAGATATTTGATATGAATATTGGCAGCAAAAGAAAAATGCCAAATTCATGGAGAAATAAGACGTTATTTTATTCTGTGATCATTGAGGAAAACATACTAGGTACCTCTCATCTTCTCTTGAAACCAAAATTTATCAAACAATGTGAAGAATTTAATTTAGTTAAATGAAATAGTTTGTCTTTAAAGCATTAAATTCAAGTTCTATATAGTATGTCCAATGGCAGGACGTGAGAATGTTAATGGGGACGTTACAGGGTGCACAATTTACTCAGTATGGCATTACCTACAGCAGGCAAAAGTCAGTATCATGTAGTCTTTGAAATTTCTTTTTGGAAGTAGCCTCTGGTGTGAACTAGAGCAGAATTATATCCAAGTTTGTCTTAGAGAGAACTAGAAGTTACTGTGAGTAAATTAAAAATTAAGCAGTATGGATAATCAAGAGACAAAGACTCAGGAGACCTAATTTTCTTCAGTCTACACAGCAGTGATGCCTCTCTTTAAGATTTAAGCTGTAATGTTTGTAACACAACTCTTATCAGGACTTACAGTTGGATAGAGCTGGACAAATAGAGTTTAGGGAAAATGTGACCAATGTGAAAAAAAAAACTTAACAGTTTTAATATACATCCTAATTTTTCAACCATTGAAGATGGTAATAAATTAGCTGTCATAATACTGGGTTTAAATTTAAAAAAAAATGCAACTGGATAGAATAATGAGTATTAAATTACAGTGGTTACATGTTACTGTTCTAATAACATGCTTCACAGAGAAGTCCCTGTTTCCCTTTTAGAGGACCCACAGAGACCCAGGTATTTCTATCTAGAATTTGGCATTGTCCATGACACACTTAGTGTATAATCTCAGTACCACTAATTTATTTGTACCTGTTTGTTCAGAGATTGATCTGTCAGGTGCATGATGTGCATTGCCCTTGTTTGTTCCTGCTCATGGCATGACTATGGAAGATTTCAGCAAGTGGAAAGGGAGAGTTTAATTGTATGTAATGACTAAAGAGGCAAAGAAATCCCCCAGTGGGAAGCTGTCCTTCCCTGTCCTTTTAAATGGATAGGAACAATCATATAGTTTTTACTTCATCCCTTCTCCTTAGATTCAGTCTGGAGTAGCTCAAAACACTTTGCAACAAATGTTCTGCTCTCTTTGCCCTCAGGGCCTTTTTTTAGATAAAAACATTTTGCAATACTAAAAGTATTGTTCTTTTAAGGCTACATTCTTCATAATGTGGCCAACATAAGTATATTATTTTGATTGTCTCACATATACAACATTTATGTTTCTAAGATACCAAAGTACCAGCAGACAATCATGGCCTGTAAGATGATGACTTGGCATGATCAGTGTACACTAGAGAGGTTTCTGTAGGGAAATTACTTGTGAACCATAGTAAAACAGGCTTCATAGGGAAAGGCCTGGTTTTCTCTCCTCCTAAAAGAACTGCATTCCAGCAGAGACCTCGGAAACTCAGAGCAGATTGACTGAGAATCATAAGCTCCAATACACTGACACTATTTCCAGTACATTGGCAGAAATTGGAATTATTTCCAAATTATATATTGCCTACATGGGTGATGAATTTACATAACTTGAGGTTTCTAAATACATCTTCAGAAAATACCTGTCAAGAGTGGTTTTCTTAGAGTTGATCCTGACAGAAAATTGCTGACCTCTGTAATCCTATCCTGCCCTGTTTTTATGATTCTATGGTTAAATGTATAAATAACCTCAGGAGCAAGAAGCTTAAATTTGGATTGCAGCAGGTTTTTTTTTTATGCCCAAATAACTTCAAAAATAAGGTAGCAGACCACTTTCAAAGGTCACCGAACATTACGGTATATGTAGCATTGTACAAAATCAAACTCCAGGTGTGTGACTTAACATTTCTGTGAAAAACTTAGATATGTCAAGTACTTCAACATTTGCAGGAGGCAGAACATTGACACTACTTTGCACATTGACTCTGAAATTCTGCTTAATTTACACTTCAAACATAAAAGCTTGTTAACAACCTTGCCCCAGCTGTAAAGCAATTGAAGGTTTATGGGGAATATCCAGAGGCAGAACTTTAGGTACTCTAGACTAATTTGTTTTAAGGATTATGAAATGTGTTAATCAAGCCGAAAATATACCCTAACTGCATTAAACATGTCTCTTTTACCAGAGGAAATCTTGTAGAATTTTTTGAGGTAATATGGTAGACTAGCAATTAAATAGAATTAAGTTACTAAATAAAATAGATTCCTGAATATTCAGACTGTTACAAATTTGTTTCAACTTGAAATAAGAGGCTGTAATATGGAACTTAAAAGTCACAAGCACTTTTAGGTTTAAGTTTGACCATCTTTAAGAGCTAATTTACCTATTTTCCATAACATGCAGTGCTATTAGTTAGCAATGTCCAACATCTATAAATCTGGAAAACAGCATAAGGTGCAGATATTGCACCTGAATTAAAAAAAATTATTACGTATGAACAAATTCTTATGAGATAAAAATTATGAGAAAGATATTCATGCTAGGAAGGGCTTAAAAATTCTATGAAAATTATCAAAAAGGCAGTTGATGGACATTCTTCTTCTAAACTGAAGTATGAAAAGCATATGAAAGCATAATCTAAAACTTTGATTATATATGTAGCATACAGATATTGCCTGAAAAATCTCAATTTAAATCCAGAAATGGCTTCAACACCTCTGTTTCTCTGATTTATTTGAGACAAATGACTTGACTGTTGGAGGAATTTAAAAGACAAGATGTTTAGAGGACTTCTGTCATTTTTGGGTTTATACTTTTACAATTTTTATTTTTTTTCCATTTTAACAGCACCTTTTTGGATTCTTCAGCTATGTTTGAGAATTTTTTTTATTCCAGCTACCAAATAATTTGCTCAGCATTTGTGGTCTGGTATTTTCAAAGACAGAATGAATTCATTTGCAAACATTCCTGCAAGGAGGATGCTTTTCCAGCAGGGCTGGAAAGATGGGGCTAGCATTCATGCATACTGGGATATGAATTTTCTCCCACTTTAGGAGCCCATCTCCAGTGCTGTATATTTTTTAGCTTCTCTTAATTTGAGAGAACTTGCAACATTAGTCAGCAATGTTCTTTCAGCTGTTTCATGCTTCAATTATTATCCTTTTTCAGCAGTGTTTATTTCAACTAAACTGTTACCAAAACCACTTGGCCAAACAGACTTACAATGAAAACTGCAATGACTAACATATAGTCAGAATAAATAACAGCTTTTGAATTTTGATATAATTTCTTATGCATCTTCATTATCAAGGCCGAAGTACTAATTAAGAAACAATTGTGCAGCACTGTCAGGTGTTCACGGGAGTAAGAACTTCCTTGGCTCAAATTCATTTAGACAGACATGCTTATTCCTGAATTTTGCAATTTCTCTGTTCAGGCTGCACAAATCCACTACAGATTTTAATAGAGAATAGAATTAATTAGACATGAAAGGTTGTTTTAGGGCCTTTTCCTAAAGATCTTATTAACACTTTATTCCAATTTTCCTTATATTTGTAGGGAAATCAGACATTGTGGGATAAAAATGAAAATGAGAAGATTTTGAAAGGATCATTTAATTCTTTCAAGCCAGGAAAGATTTCTTATCATCCTGGGGGCTTGTGTTTATTTGTTTTGATGATTCAGTTCTAAAGGAGACGAGATCCTTCAGTATTTGCATATCTAGTCTTTGTGTCCAAGTTCTTCAGGGGAAATACAATATCACACAGACCAAGACACTAAAGAATGTTCTGATGGGAGGTAAAAGTAGATATGAAACTTTACTTTTGCCCATAAAATGCATATTCAGTAAAGTGAGATCCTGAATGTACTGTAGGATTCTGTGGTTTTGTCACAAAATCGATCATTTAAACACAATGGATTTCAGTCAGTATAAAATCAGGAAGTTCAAAAAAATTACCCACACATGTTTGAGCTACAGAAATTTTAACATTTCTGAAAAAAAGTAAAACGATAGACTTTACCAAGTGAAAATACTGAGTGAAAATACTGACAGCTTCCTATCCAACTTATTTATTTTATTTCCATAAGTCAATTCTCGTCTTCACTGAAATTTGATGTGCTAAAGAGAGGATTTATGAGACACATATGAAACACTTTTGAATATGAAAGTAGATTGTATGTGAATATAGAAAGCAGAATGAACTCAAGACTTCTAAGGAACATAGACAAAACAGAGCTGCACTGTTTCATTTTGTTATTGTGTTTGGAACATCAAATTTATAATCAAAATAGTACTTAGACTCTAGGGGTTGGAGAAGGACTGAGACACTGAAAGGGTTTTGGAGAATATAACTGGGAGATGAGTCTTCAGTTTACAAGAGTATTCTCCCTTAAAGAGTAGGAGCTGTCCTATAGTTTTCCATCTCCCTTCAGATTTCTGTCCATCATATTCTATATATTGTCTTTTCCTTCCAAATATTTTCATCTTATTTCATTTCAATACTACAAATATCTGAGTATGAGGGAGGATCTATTATTTCTAGAAAGTAGGATTACTGGGATTGTTGTCCCAGCAAGGCTGACAAAAGGCAAATAATTGAATTTTTATTTGTGTATTGAACTAGTTATCATGAAAAATTCAGATTTTTTTCTAAATTCAAAGAAGGGTTAAGCCATTTTCATAGGATTCTTTTCTGGCAAAAGCGGAAAAAAATTTCATTGAATTTCCTTCATAATCAGTAATAGTTTTTTCTACAATTTCCAGGATCAAAAAAATTTACTTAATCTGATATTCAGAATAAAATATGGCAAGTGCATTAGTCATAGATGATACACAAAAAACAGAAGAGTTAGTTGTAACTGCCATTTGGAGTGAGGGTCATTTTGAGATCTGCAATTTATTTTAAGATTTTGCTCTTTTTGAAGTAAGAAGAATAAAATAGATTTAACAAATACTAAGTAAAGTCATAATTTTCCTTATGACATATAAAGAAGCTAGTTATATTATCATGTACTTAATGGTTACAATGACATATTCTTACTCTCTTTTAAATTACGTTTTTATTATCATAACAAAATAGCATACAAAAATAATAACATACTACTCTCTTTACATAAAGAATATAACATGGTTACAGTAGATAAGATATTATATCCCTCTTTCTTTCTTTCTTTGCTCTAAATAATGCAATACTGGGCATTAGGTTTACACCTCAGACTTCAATGCCATTATTGTAATCCTCAAAACTCATTTCAGTTTCCATTTAAAGCTGAGTCAGCTTGCAAGAGAAAAGTTACATATCTGGGGAATCCCAGATAGTTATGAATGCTGACAGGGTCAGTCTCAGCATTTTTTTAGCAGGTAAGTCAAATAAAGGTCTTTGGCATTTACTTTCTTTTTTTCCCAACCTTCCTTCCTTCCTTTCTTCCTTCCTTTCTTCCTTCCTTTCTTTCTTTCTTTTTCTTTCTTTCTTTCTTTCTTTCTTTCTTTCTTTCTTTCTTTCTTTCTTTCTTTCTTTCTT
>JAOTQP010000001.1:43180020-43223723 GCA_026413545.1 Cichladusa arquata
CTTCCTTCCTTCCTTCCTTCCTTCCTTCCTTCCTTCCTTCCTTCCTTCCTTCCTTCCTTCCTTCCTTCCTTCTTCCCGACAAAACTACTGATCTGTTTGTAAAGAAAGTTTTCTCAAACTTGTATGAAATCAGTCCTTCATTTTATCACAAACTTTATCAAAATTATTTTTTATCTCTACAGTTAGTGCCCGAGAGTCTAGGTTCACAGAAAAAGTATCATTTTAAGTTCAACATTTATAGACATAGAAATCTCTGAGAAAATTCAGTTAAAATTAACATGTTTTATCTGTTATTATAGGGAAGCCAATTATCCCTATCCTGAAATTAGTTGGCAAGGAATAGAAAGCTACTGCATACTGAACCTTAATATTATTTTCCATATCAAGATTTTTTTTTAGTGAGACCTGTTTCAGATTTTAGTTTTAATTAGATTAGTTTAGACTGTAGATTTAATTTTACAATTTTAATTAAAAAGTACACCAGTTGGAGTTTAGTTGAAATTCTACTAGTGATATGTACAAACCTTGGGATTCAGCTGTGATGCAGTTCTATGTATTTTGCATAAAACTGATCATTATATCAAAGTGTCTTTGAACCTGAAGTTTTATAGTCAACTGAAAAAGTGTAGTGTCTGTGTCAAAAGAGTGTGAGAAGAAAAGATTAAAGGGGATGTTTTACAGATGTGCATGAGGCTTGCATGAGATGTGGTAGAAGAAAGCTATTGTATAGTATGGCACTTCTGACACATAAGGCATTACTGGAATGAGAGAAAAGAATATAGTGTGTTTTCTTAGCACAGGTTGGTGGTTTATTCAGAAAAAAAAATAACGAATAGTGACTGTACATTTTTAGAAAATCTTTTTCTCCTCAAGGTAAAACAAATACTAGGGTCGGTATTGAAGTCTGACCTGTAATCCATGGTTTCTAACAATCAAAATGCTGGGCTAAGTTCCCTGATAAAGAATGGTTACAAGGCTAACAAACTTGTCTTTATACTTGCTAATGAGAATTTGATATTATATTTTCACATCTTACAGCAATCTCTAGATAGGAACAGATATGCTGATATTTACGATGGTAGATAATACAAATAAATTAAGATGTTGGAGATTCTTTAGACATTTTGGACTGCTTAAAAGAGGTGAAAATGGGGTAAAAATACAAATCAAAATAAAAATCACCAAAACACAGCAAACAGGCTTGAGCCCATTCCCATAGTAATGGAAACATTTAATAGTATTGATGTTCCTGGGATCTCATTTTTATGATGCTGTATGAACTATATGGGTATTATGGTTGACAGAAGAGTCTACCATCTAGGCAAAAAACCTTAATTATCTGTTTAATATTTAGACTTTTTTTAGAAATTATTGAAAATAAAACATCCCTTATTGAGAGATACCTCCATTGTCAGTTCTACATTGCTTGCTGACCCCAAGAATACGCAGTCACCCCCAAAAGACAGGATGTCAACAGGCGAAATTCCCTACCACTCAAAATACCCTATCTCTGTTCTTCTCTGACATGCATTCTGAAAACTGTAGTAAAAGCTTTGCGTTCAGTATATTTATTTAACAGATGTTCCCTAATGAGTCTCAGGGACTATTAATTTCCATCACAGACAGTTTAACTCGGTTTTCTTTTGATACTCGAAGGCTAGGAATCTATTCCTAGTACTGTCTAGAGCTTAGCTACTGAAAGGTGTGAAACATAAATTCTTTTTTGTCTCTAGAATGGAATCCTTAAATTTACTATCAGTTCAAATAATCTGGATATTTAAAATGAACCTTCTAGCAACTTAAAGAATTTCAATACACTTCATTTTGATCCTATTTACTCTACGAACAATTGCCATATTTCCATTGTGAGAAATATGTTGGTTTGTTTGGAATTGCATAAAAGTTTTAGTAGTCTGAGCTTTAACCTGTGATTTTTTATCTGCCTTTTCCTTTTGACATCTCTGTTTCTTATAGCTCAGAATTAGAGGAAAATACTGCTGCAATACAAGAACATCAAATTCAGTTGTATTTAAATCTCAAACGTTGTGCAAGAAACGGCACAAGTGTGGAAATGTAGGCACTATCTATCAGGGTTTCTTTGTCTTTTGGCCATGTTTTCCATTTACTGCTACACAGCAGCTCAATTTCACTAGAACAGAACAGAACAGAACAGAACAGAACACTTTTAGCTTCTGACCAGGTCAGAAGGCTGGGTCAAGTGCTTAAGCACTGAAATCTGTCTGAATCGTGCTGGGCTGAGGTGTGCCGAAATCTACTCAAGCTGTTTGGTAGGATATTACATAAAAAGAGAACATCTCTACCTCTGGTTTCTTAAATGAAAGAGACTTAAATACTTGGCTTTTTCTTGATTTGCTTTTGGCATCTCAGTGAAGTCTGCAAATGCAGAGTGGTTTTAGAGCATTGCTTGTCAGCCATGTCCCTCAGGACATTAAGACCTGGTGAGCCTATTTTCTAATTCCAGTGGGTCTTGTTTCAAGAGTAAATAATCTAAATACTCTGATAAGGGAAGTTATATCTACTGCTACAAAAGCTCTGGAGAAAAATTTCAGATCAAAAAGGGAGGAATCTATAGAATTGAGGTAGACAGTTACCAGGTGTCTTCACAATCACAAAAGCTGGATTGAAGCAGTTAAATACAACCAAGTTTTTTCTTTCAGTCTGACCTAAATACTTTTAGTTAAAGACACTGTGGGCCTTCATTTTGGTCCCTTCTGCAGCAAATAGAAATTAACAGTGTAAAACATCATCAATAATCCATTAAAACTGGATTGTCATAATATCTGAGCATTATACTTATTTTATTTAATGAATGTTACAATTTCAGTGCTACTGGGACCTTTCTGAAACTACAGTCAGGGATTTATGTGCAACAAAGTATTAAGAGCTTAGTCCATGACACCTTCATGATATTTTTAATGATAAATTTAACAGAAAGCTGAGTGACATCTCAAAATCAAACACAGTTACAGCAACTAAACAATTAAAACTTAATTCCTCATTATCACAAACAGTTGTCACCGAACTTAACTCCATGGAACTACCTTGATCTATATCACCTGAAGCTCTACACTTTGAGTGCTGTTTTTAGCTGCTGTTTGGAAGTTGCATAACTGGAGAAATACTTAGAGTCACTTGAGTTATCATTCATTTCTTTAAAAGTGCCCTGTAATTAAATAATTGCCACCCTAAAGGTTTTTAAATTGCTATTTTTGAAATTATTTATTTTTAGCTTTGGCAGCAGAGTTCATTAGCATAATATGAGCACTTCTCAAATTTTAATTAATTCATCATTATGACATGTCTATAAGATAATGTCCTTGCTTGACATACTATGAAGATGAGGCCAAATTTTCAGTGTTTGCTTACTGTGACAAATATGAAACAAGCAGAAAAACAAGTAGAATTTATACAATCATTAATTTTGAGCAACTGGAAATTCAAATCTTACAAGTAGCTCAGTTTACTGACGTTAATGGTTTCTGTACTTAAAATATATTAAGTAATTTGTTGTTGTGGGGTTTTGTCTTTTGTTTATTTGCTTGTTTATGTTTTTTAATTCTGCAAGCCTTATGCTGACCAGTGTCTTCTTTTTGCACACACAGGGTAATGTTTTATTGTTTTTAAGAGACTTCTTTTACAATTTTATTAAGACTATAATGCGCATTACTTTAAATTAAAGGTATAAAAATGGTTTAAGGCAAATCGTATTATTTCTTATTGCATCCTGTATATTACATTATGGGTTTGACTTTGGTAAGGACAAGCAATTTTGAAAACTGTTATAAGTCTCTGCTGTGCAATTTTACAATCTTTCTTATCACATAATGCAGTTATGTTTCTACTGTTGAACAGTTTTCCATAAAAATATAGTTAACCTCTCAAGAAAAAAAATAGCCAGATGGTTGTTTTTCTGTCTGGTAATTTTGATTTATGGCAAATACGACTGTTAATTTTCATTAATTCCAATTACAACTGAAAAGTTAACACATTCAACAAATTTTATATAGTGTTAATCATTAATTCAAATCACACACTAAGTACTGACTAATCAAATGACATCATGTCGAAGGCAAAACGGAACTTGATAATGAAAATAATATTAATCTTTCAAGACGTAAGGGTTTATGTCTTTTAAAGTCTAAGGAATCCTGGTCTGGCTCTATCTGGTCAAAACAAGAGAAGTGTGACCATCAGTGCTACAAAATCTGATAAATAAAAGCAGAATAATATCTCTTTGCTACCACTCACCAACAGCAAAACCCACAAACAAGTTACTACATAGTTATTTTTTTCTTGTCTCCTTCTAGAGAATTTTACTGAACTTGCACTAGAATGCCAGACCTAAAGCTTAAGTGCCTTAGATATAATGAGAAACTCTGAAATGGTCTAAGGCTTTTGTCAGACACTCATTAGATCATATACTGTTAAAATACTGGTATTTTTGAGGCTTAGAACAATTATTTTTTCTGTGTTCTAAGCTATGTGTCTAAATAAATAAATAAATAAATAATATATATATTTTTATATGAAAATTCATAGCGATAAAATGTATGTTTTTACAGAAGGCAGAATATATCTAGAGCTATTTTCCTCAAAATGCAGTTGTTAGTAGAAGTTGAGTAATCCTTTTTCATAAAAAATGAGATATAGGTCTTCCTAACCGAGGAGCTTTACAAACTTGAATCACAAGAATGATCATGGCTCACTAAGATTGGAAAAAATTTCCACGATCATCTACTCCAACCTTTGATGGATCATCATATTTGTCAACTACATTATAGCACTAAGTGCCACATCCAGTCATCTCAAACATGTCCAGGGATGGTGACTCTACCACCTCCCTGCGATGTTTGTCCCAGTGTCTGAAAATGATTTCAGTGAAGGACCTTCCCTGGTACAGCTTGAGGCCACATTCTCTAGTCCTGTTGCTGGCTGCCTGGAAAAAGAGGCCAAACCCCACCTGGCTACAACCTCTTTTCAGGTAGTCAAAGAGAGTGATAAGGTCTCCCTTGAGCCTCTTCTTCACTCTCTGCTAAACAACATCCTAGCTTTTAACAAAGAAAAGAAATTTTGCTATCCAAATGCCTTCTCTGTTTACTGTTGTTTTCTTTGATATTTTTAGATGCTGTTTTAAGCCCCCTGTTTCTGAGCTGGACTTTGGATAAAAGTTTTCTGCTTCCTGATAGATAATCTATTATGGAAAAAAGGAAAAAGGATATTACTTTCAGTTAGACTTGAGACATGAAGCATAACTCTTAGCAATCCAAGATATCACACAGAGGAGGTTAAGTGAGGAGGTTTTAATAATCTTTGGCCAACATTCTGCTGAAATGTCATAGTGAATAATAAACCCTTTCCTGGGTAGCTACAGCCTCATTCTAGAGAACACCAAGAAATCTAATAATCATCCTCATTTTGTTTGTGAAAATGAAGGATATCTTTTCAGAACATGACATGACATAGCACCACATAACATAAAAATATTTACACCACTAAGATGGGACTCTACCCTTCTTGTCTATAATTGCTTGTCTGCAATATTCCTGGTCTTATGATCATGTTCACCTTGTCTATTGAAAGACTTACAGAAGATACTATCACTTCATTCCAAGGTTTCATCTACATTTCCGTAGTGTGTTACTAGATCTGATGCACCAGACTGGGAGAAATGTGCTACTTTTTTTTTTTTTTCCTCTTCGTGCTCATTATTGGGCCCAAAACATCTAACACATTTATGCCTTCTCTTTAAATGTGGGATTTCAAAGGCACTTTTGATCTTGGTGGGGTGTTATTTAGCCCAAAGAGGGCAAAATACATAAAAACTCAGTTGGTAGATCCTTGTAGATCCTTGATAGGGTATTAGTCAGCATTAAATGTTTAAATATAGGAAACTGACCTTTTGGTTTTTATGTTTGTAATATCTTTAAAGTTTTAGAGTTTTTACATCAGACAGGAATAACTGATGCATAAGTAAATAGTGCTTCAATGTAATACGCATTTAATACCCATTGCTGCTCTGCTTCTTTACTTGTAGCATGAGTCTTCCTTTAGTAAACAGGCAGATGTAAAGCAGTTTCAGCTTATGGGCAACAGGTAAACAAAAAAAACAAGAATAATGACCTAAAGATGTCTATTTTTCATTGTATGTTCCAGAAGGATATTATTGTCTAAAACCTTTGCTTTGCACACTGATATCCAGCATAAAGAACACGTATAAATATGAACAGTCATTATTAGACAAGGCATCAGACTTCATTCGTCTCACTGCAGTTAGTTTTGAGTCTAGATTGTTCACACTGCCTGTGCATCTGGTTTTAAATCTGCATGAGCCCTGTCCTTTTAATATATATTTTCCTGCTTGTTTTTTTTTAAATCAATCAATAGATCAATCAATCAAGCCAATCTCAAACTTTCAGTCAGCACTTTAGTATGCAATTAGCAGATAGCAGACTTCAAGATCCAAAGACCACAGGCCTTCCCAAGGACACCATGTGGCTGTCATAGCTTTAAATAAACAACCATTTTTGAATAGCTTTAAAAAAAACCAAAAAACAAGCCAAGAAGTGAAGATTAGGTCTTAAAACTCAATTTGCAAATTACATCTTTAATGGGAGAGTCATTCCTTGTTTATTTGTTGCAGCTACGTTTGCTGCAAGAATATGTCTAATGATTACTTGAGCTAGTATTCAAAACAGGTAAAAAATACTAAAAAAATTGCAGAAGATCACATTTTTAGAAACTATACTCTTTCATAGTGAGACATGAGACAGTTCATACTGAGATAAGCAAGCTTTAGGTACATTCTCATATTTTTCCAATCAGACCAGGAGTCTTTTCTCAGAAAGTGTATTGAAAAACCAATCACACACACACACACACACACACACACATATATGTAAATTGCTTGCAGCAACCTGGAATAAGTTAATAAAATTTTCAAAAGTAAGCAATATGAAACCTTAGGGTAATTGTGGGGTTCTTTTCTTAATCATTTAAAATGCTAACTCTACTGCTTTGGTACCATTTTTCTCAATTTAGAGTAGCAAGTGCAAAGAGAATCAGGTCTTACCCTTTTATACTGCTTTAATGTCAAAGACATTTTCTTTCTGTCCCTCATGTTATATTTTTACACTTTCTCATGCTGCTGTCTTTTTCAGGATCTTATTCCACAAACTGCCTCTCACAGCATGTTGCTGAGCTGGACAAAGATATTTTCATCACCATGCCTATACCTAATGTCCTAAAGTCACAGGAGATTGAAAGAAAAGTTGTGAAATAATTGCTGTGACCTATTTACTGCAGCCCCTTACTAAGTGCTATATTCCTGTAGCAGTGTTGTCCATAAGGTGAAATAACAAAAAAAAAAAAATTTACTCATTACAGTGAAAAAACTAAAAACCACAAAAACATTCACACGCTGAAGTATGGGAATTAGTAGTAATATAACATGTGAAGTAGTGAGGCCTCCTATATTAATACAGAAACAGGAGTTTGTTTTAACTACAGCTTGTTAACTTCCTGCCATCTCATTAGATAAATTCCCCTTTTCTTTAAATTTCTCCTTTCTTTAACATGCATGTCCCAATGGGGACATAGTGAAGCTCATAATCCTGTACAGTGATTCTCTTGTTGGTTAAACAATACCACTCACAAATGGATCTAATGTAATAAATGGGTAATGATAGAGTGCCAATGGGCACATATTTTCACAATTAATTAGTTGTTTTAAATATTGTTATATTTTACAGAATTTTATATGCAACATATGGCAGTGCTATTATGGTCACTCCCTTTTAAATAGAGCTGGCTGTTGTTGTCACTTAAAAATATTGTGCCTTGAATTACTTAGTGTCATATAAACAAAGAGTAAATGAGTGAATGCCCTTAGTATAAGAGCTTGGAATCTAGAAAGAAGGAAGCACAATCAAAATACCTCTTATTTTCCAGGATACAGTGTAATCCCATTATTCTTTATACCATAGGAATGCATGCCTTCAGTTACACTTGTCTGGAAAGTTAAGAAAGGAACATAGGCTTTATAGAAACTTGGAAATAAGCAGGGGTGCTGTGAGTGGAAATCAATATAAATACAGTATGGAACAAGGCACACAATGGTACTTTGGCAGAGGTCATCTGTAGACTGGCAAATCAGACAAGCAACAGGATAAGCAGTTTCTCTAGAATTTATTTCTAACAAGAGTGATGAAATTGTTTTCTGAGCACTGAAAAAGGAAAGGTGCAGCTTGATTTGATATAGCTTGCTGAACTATGCTTCAATGAAAGAACAAATTCAGATCTCCTGACAGATGTCTTGTATCTGCATTTTTCCTTGATGTACTTCCCAAGCTTCCCTACATTTTTCTCTCTGACCTTCCACATGCTTCCCAGGATCACTCGACCTCACTCATTCACTCATTAATTACCTGTTACCTAAGAAGGAGTATGTGTTGATCAATTTGTTATTTTTTGGCTGCTAACAGGCCAAACAGAACAAAAAATTGATGAGCTTAAGCCTTTCTTAGACTGCAAATATACAGGTCAGACTTTCCTGTCCAGCCACCTGGCTGATGAAACACAAAATAAATAGTCTTTTAGAGTTTTACTCTTATCAAATGTTACAGAAATTGATCAAATATTAAAAAAAATATTGTGAAACAGATGGACAGATAGGTAAGTAATTAAAGCTTTATTTAATTAAAGATTTTTTTAAAAATTAATTTATTTTACTCAATTTTAAGGAAGCCAGTAAATACAAGAAGTCTCATTTTTGTGCCTTGTGTAATGTAATTACAAGTGATACACAATTATTATTATTTTAAATAAACCAGCCACCTGAACAAATTTTATTTAAGATCAACTAAATCATAGTAATTGCCTAGGTATGAATATATATCCTCTGTCAATTCTTGTTGTGTGAAGCAAGTATGGTTTTAAACATGGCTGTCTCTATATTTATTTAAAGGGAAGTCCTCCAGAATCTGTAGAATTATGAAAAATTAATATTAGAGATTGCTAGATGTGAAGTATTAAGAGCTGGGAAATTTTGTCAAACAATTAAAAATTTTAGGAAAAGTGCAATTCTGAAATCTGCTCTTTGAATACTGGGATAGAAAGGGGAAAACAATAAGAATTAGCAAACTGTAAAGACTTCAAATCAGAGACATGAAACGTTCAAATCAGAGACTTGAAACTACAGACAGATTAAGGTGTCTTCTAAAGAAGCCCTAGTTATAAAACAACTCTGAGTCAGAGAGTAGATCTCCACTTCTTCATGGCACAGAGAGAGACTGGAGCCAAATTTCCCTTTCAGTCTTGGATTCCTTATAGTAAGATAAAACTGTATTCTGAACATGTTTTTAGATGTTAGTCATCTAGAAACATCACTATGACTTCACTTGCACCACCTTTCCATAAAAGAAAGCTCTTCCAAGTTGAGCTATTAAATCGTGTCAGTTCATAGGGTACTGTAATTAAAACAGTAAAGAAGATTCTTGAATTAAAAATGTAAGATTATCAGGTACGTGTAGAGAGAAGATCTCTTATGTACACATACTCCTATGGAAATTACTAGTCTATTACTAATAACATTTCTGGAGCATCTGTGTTTGTTTAACAACTCACTTTTTTTTTTTAATGTATCAAATGCTCCAATACAAATTTCCATATAAAAATCAACTAAACCAAAAAAATTATTATGTATGTTTAAAATATCAATAATCTCAAAAGGCACAAGTGAATCTGGTTATGGAGAAACGATAATACTGTCCACAGAGAGTAAAATAGTAATCATCAAATCAAACAAAATTTGCCAATCACTTCTTTGCAAGCAGATAATTTGTTTGCACACATAGTTTTTTAATAAAAGACAAGAATATATTCAAGCAAATATTAATGTGAAAGGAGATTACAGTCAAAGGGGATTATAGTCATGCAATCACTTGTGGGCATTTATGTGATTATGCAAAGATTTTTTTGTTAGTGTCAGAGGACCCTTAAAGGAAAGTTACATGTAAGGATGCACTTATAGATCCTTTTCTGGAGGGTTGCCCCAAAAATGGGAAACAAGGGAACACTGAAGAAAGTTTTTCATTAAATGAAAAATACAGCTGAGTCAGAATAGTTCTCTGTTTTATGATCTTCAAGTTCTTCTGTCTTACATCCAATATTAGAAAGAAAATTTCCTTTAAGCAGCTGTCTTGTTATGTGCTGTAAAGTAGCTTTTCCCTTCTGTGAATGAGGCAGAATGGCAGAACAGAATAGAAGCAGAAGCACAGAAATTTCAGAAAAGCCTGATTACGTGATATATACAATCCTATGTGAAGTTTTTGCATGGAGAACATTAGTACTAAAATGTGTTCTAAAAATTTTTGATTTATTTTAAGGACCAACATAGATGTTCTGTCTGGGTATACTAATGGTTCTTCAATTTAAATGAGGCAAACAAGCAAACAAAACCTTCAAAGTTACAGCTGAAACTATCTCTTCACAGCTCAGACATTACTTACACAGTTCACTGCTTTATTGTTCTCATCAACTATGGTATGCCTATAATATTTTCAGTTAATATCTTTGCTGGATATTGAAATAGGAAAGTGCAACAGTAAACGTTGCATATTATAAAAAAGTGTAAGCTATAAAGGCACCAGCTATAAAACATGACATTAAGAATTTTTTACATCACTGTGTGCTCAGCAAAAGTCAGTCTGTAGCAAATGTTTCTAGAGTTATTACCTTATAGCCTGAAAAATTTGGCTCATTGAGTTTAAGACCAAAAAAACAGAACACTCCTCTGAATGACAGCTGGATGGAAGCTGCTAGATACATTGGTTGTAGAGATATCAAAAACAGTGTTCCAAAGCAAGAGCAGTACACCAACTTCAAAAGTTGAAGTGCTGCTACCATTCAAAAGGGCAATATTCTGAACAAAGTTTCATTAGATAAGAGACAGCTTGATTACTTTTTGTGCTTATTTGGATTAAAAGTAATTTTAGTGGCTGTGAAGGTTTATTGGACTCTGCTGATTTAAACACACTGACAGAAAAGAAATATTTGCTGAATGTAGCTGAGATACAGACTTACAATGCAGTGAATGCTCAAGATCCTGAAGAAAATGAAAGGTAGCAGCTGAGAGAATCTGAATAATCTACACAATTTAATGGTGTTGGTAGCACTACAGTAATGCTGAAAATTTATGAACAATACATTTATCAGTTAAACACATTCCCTAAAGAGATAAAATATGATGTAATTATGTCACAACCTCACTTACTGCTGTGTTACACCACCACTGCTAGGCACGAACCTATTCTGCGGCTGTGGGTCAGGCAGGAGGCAAAAGTAATGTGAGATGTGGTATCAGTTTGATGCTATTAAGGTACTTCTCATCAAACTGTTTCTGAATGTATTTGTTTAAATGAAAACCAGAGGTTCTACCTGTGCTGCAAGTTCCTATGTGTACACTTGTAATGACACAAGGATGACTATGCAGTGCAAAATGAGCTATGCTGGCCAAGGTACAATTATCAGATATCAAATTGCAAGCCCATGATGTGCAAAAGCACTGTCATCTTAAAGGATTGTGTGCACAATCCTGAACTCAACTCCAATATTATTGCCTGTGGGATCACTGTCTTATAAGGCAAAGGTTTTGTGTGAATACCCAAACTAAGAGCAGGATGGAAGGAATGGGCTTGAGCGTATAAGATGATACAAGTTGAATAGTGCTGTAAATAACATGATGTCTTCCAGAGGGACATGGATAATCTCAAGAATTGGGCCCATGGCAACCTTATGAAATTCAATGGGGCCAAGTGCACCTGGGCTGGGTTAACTCCCATTCTCAATATGGGATGGGGGATGAACAGATCAAGAGAAATACTGAGTGGAAGCACTTGAGAGAACCAGCCAATGAAAAACTGTATATGGCCCAATGATGTGGACTTGCAGCCTGGAAAAACAATTGTATCCTGGGCTGAGTCAAAAGCAGCATGGCCAGACCTGAAGCATGCAGCACAAGAGCTCAAGTGCATCCAGAAGAGGACTGTGAGGATGGTCAGAAGGCTGGAAGATCTCTCTTAGGAAGACAAGCTGAGCAACTTGGGATAATTCAGTCTGAAGAAGAGAAGACTACAGAGACCTTGAAATAGCTATCCAGTATCTAAAGGGGATCTAAAAGAAAGCCAGAGTGGGACCATGTACAGAAGTAATGGATTTAAACTAGAAAACTTCTATCATTGTTTTGGTTGTTTGTGGGGTTTCTTTTTTTTTTTTTTTTTTTTTTTTTTTTGTTGTTTTTTTTTTTTTTTCAGAAAGCTGTTTTTCCTGTTCACTACTGCCTTTATCTCCCTCCTGATGTCAAAATAAAAATTCTGATTTCTCATTGTAGACAGACATCTATATTTATCTAAAAGAATACTTAGGCTTTCCATCAAGTTTTCATGAAATCCGTGTATCTTCAATTCAGTTGCTTTACAGCATTACCCATGCAGGGATCTGAGTCACAGCTGACCTGTGATGCTTGCAGATCCTTGAGGAGCAGCACAACCATGGTGAGTGTGGACTCCTCAGACAGGGCCTTGCATGGGGTTCTGGGGTTGCACCTCTGCCCCCACACTCTCCTTTGTCTCCTCCTGGGTCCCCATGGGGGAGGATGGTGTGTAGAGGGCAGAGACCCCACAATACCTACTATGGCAAAAAGTCAGATTTATGGGGCTGAAATTTCTGCTACACTCTTTGTATTTCATGAAGCAAACAGGTATGACAGAAACAGAGGTGAAAGCTGTACAGTGATGCAAAAAGCAGGCTTCAGAAATATGCGGGAGAGGTATATTGAGAGTTTTAAATTATTCATCGGTGTCAGCACACTTGACTGCCCCACTAAAATGCACAGGCATGTATGATGAAAAGAAACATCAAACCTGAACAGGAACGAGCAAATAACAAATTTAAAAGCAAGTTTTCATACATTTTTGCAGATAATTCAGATACAAATTCCTGAAGCAGAAAAATTACTGCTGAATGAAATAAAATTAAAAAAAAAAAGTAAGGGACGTGCAGTTGTTAAGAAATGACACCTTCATGTGCACTAACAGTGAAATTACATTGAATGTTATCTCAGAAGGGTTCACTAGATACCTGATTGACTGCAAGGTTCAGAGTAGATATGTGTTTTCCCTTTCTTTACTGAGCTTTAAGTTTTTTCCAGTGATTTCCTCAATTTTCTAAAAAATTCATGCCTGTATAACTGAGTTGATGGGAACTGGAAAATAGTGAAAATATTTTATAAAATATTTTAATGAACTAGAAACAATTTGTCACACTGTTGAGCTTCTTGCTTCTGTAGATTTCAGTTGAATATGTAAAGGAATAAAATTCCTCAAAGACTGGGGTAACCTGAAACAGATACTATCCTTAGTTGGACTAGAAGATACTAAAATCCACAAAACTTCCATCCTTTCCCATCCAAAACTTCTTTCTGCACCTTTATGGGCATACCTTTACATTTTCCCCATCTTTCCCACTAAATCACATGAGATGATTTTTGGAGGCAAGCTTTGTGCAACTCATTTAATTAGCACAACATACCTTCTTCTTCAGAAGTTCCATTAAAAAAAAATGCCCCTGACATATTGATTAATGAGCTACACTAGGTAGACAGAAATGAATTAATTTTTCATTTGAGGTCTCCCAGTAAGATGTCTAAATGAATAGAAAGTATTTTATCTTGTACAAAGCCATGATGATCAGGTACAACACTTAGGCCATGGAGGACTCTCCTCTAACACAAGGTGTCCTGGTACCATAATAGAATGAGTTGGAAGTGACCTTTAAAAGTAATCCAGTTCTCCCACCACCCTGCAATGAGCAGAGCCATTTGCAACTAGAATAGGTTGCTCAGAGCCCTGTCCAACCTGACCTTGAATGTTTCCAGGGATGGGGCATCTACCACCTCCATGGGAAACCTGATCCAGTGTTTCACCACCCTCATCATAAAAAAAAAAAAAAAATTGTTCCATATATCCAATTTGAAGACAGTGCCGATGCAGGTAGGGATTCCAAGAAGTTTCAAGAGCATGTGGTAAATAGCAGATGCACTGTCATCAGTGGGAAATGTTATCATTCAGGTCACAAATGTGGCATCAGGATTGACCTGCACAAAAAACACGACAAGCAAACAACACTGAATTTATTTTAATATGGTCAGCTATAATTTTGTAAGCTGCAGCATGCTCTGGGGAGTGTGATGCGATGGCTGACCTGGCTGAGTATGGTCAAAATGTGTAGAAGAATTTGGTGTTGTATAACCTGAAGGATTCAATAAGAAGTGACTGATGATTTAGGAGTGTGAAGAAACGAACACAAAACAAGCAAACAGGAAAATAAATTCTTGGACTGACATCACCAAAGAAGAGCATTAGAGGGTTGAGAACTGGAGTAAAACCTGGATTTCCCCAAGCATTTGCACAATGTCTGATTAAACCTCACTTAACCATGGATTTACTTATTTGTAGTAGATGTGGGACTGATCTGCTCTATCCCATACAGCTTGTAAGTCCCACCTTGGGTATTACAGTGCGCTTCATTTGTATCTTGAAGCTATATGTCAAGCTGCAGCACCCTCTTGTCCTGCCTGCATAAATTCCTTTCCCCACCACCTTTAAGGATCTACCGGTGAGTGAGCTCAAAGTACTCCCTCAGCCAGCCAGCCATGTAGGTCACTGGCCACGCTTTTCATTTGGTGTGCAGTCATGCTGCTCCTGCACAGAAGGTGTGCTCAGCTGGTGGTGCTGGAAGTGCTTGAAGCAGTTGGAAGAGACTGTGAGAAAAAAGCAGACAAAAAGGCAGAAGCAGATGGAAGTTTCTGCTACCAAGCTACAGTAATATATCGGGGTGAGGAAAACCAATACATCAGACTTTGATGGCTGTCGGTACTCTCCTGCCTGCACAGCAGAAGCATGAGCAGCTCTAGTGAGAATTAGGCTTTACATCCTGAAGTGGTTGCAGGGATGGATACTTCTCATGTATACTTCAGCATAACACAAATTTCACCTAACACTTCTCATCCATCCAGCCTTTGTAAATTCACTTTTGCTTACACAGCTGAGAATTTTGAGTTGGGACTTCCTTAGGTATTCATTCATATGTAGAAATAAGCTTTGTATTAGTGACATGATCTGACCTAGCTTTTAAATTTCCTGTTACTTTATTTATGTCTCTTATAAAGTAACAGTTGGTTCAGAACTGACCACTGTAACTGAAAAGAAAGACCTTGAATTTACTGTGGATACTTTTGTGAAAATATTAGCTTATTGCATAACGAAAATCAAAAAAGAAACTGGACATTGGGAATTGCTAGTAAGAACATCATTATGCCATTTTATACATAAAAAATACTGAATCCATTTGTTCTTCTCTTTTTTTGGGTCACATTATTTCAAAAGATACAGAAATGAATAAGGGTGAAAAGAAGAAATGAAAATGCCAGCATTTTTCCTATTAATTTATGGATACACAGCCTGTCAGCAACAACAATGGGAAAGCAGTTGTCATGGGTGCACTGTGTACCTGCACAGCATCTGTGCAGGAAGTAATTGGATTGCATCCAATGATAGCTTGCTAAAATACAGAAGGTGGTTAAATGCACTTCTGGTGAGTCTATTTGTAAATGCTAAGGATATTTTTTTAGTTCCTGTATATACTGTTTAGGACCACAGCTAATCTCCTATTTAAATTCTTGCCATAACGTCACAAAACTTGTTATTTGGGTTTGTGGTACAAGATGTATAGACTGGCTGTACAGACCACCCTTTCTGTTTTTCCCTCAAGCATGTATTCATCTTTATTCACTCTCTAGATTCCTCATTTTATGTACAAAGTCATATACATCTAAAATATGCATGTATAATCTTGGCAGGACCCAACTGCTTCCATTAAAAACAACCAAAGATTTGCATCTGTAAACCATAAGTGAAATTAATTTAATTTATATTTTTATTTTTATTCTACCTTGCTTATTTAATCTTCTCCCAAAATAGAAATTTCAAAGAATTACCCTGTAAGCTTCTTGTCTTATATTTTCACAGGAAAAAACTACAATCAGTATGAACTTTTACTTTTCTTTTTCCTAATGAACAAACAGCAGAAGGTTACTAATTCACCTAAAGTGCTATTATAATTACAGGTATTTCAGCCAATATAGATGTTGATTTTGAGGACTGTTCTCCAATCCTGATGTAAATGTGTCTTGCCTGAAGAGCTGGATTGCTCTGTAGTCTTTATTATCAGTACTGAGAGAGAGCTTGGTACTCTTGCCTAAGCGTAGATTTCTAGTGCTGTTTGAGGTGTTTCAGACTGTCTGGGATATCTACAGAAGGCAAACAGGCATGATCCAGGGAGATCCTCATCCAACAAACTAGCAGTCACCAGCCAGACACGTTTCCCCGAGGCCACTTTCATGGGCTTGTTTACGCTTAGGTAACTGATTCTTCCCTTAGCTCTCCCCTGAATTGTAACAAGAATTTAGACACCTTTGTGCACAAATATCTTAAACGTTAATCAAAGATTTTTAGTGCAGCTTGGGAGGCTGTAAGGTGTTTTATGTGACCTCCACCTGGTGCTCCAGACGGCTGTGGGTCTGCTGTACGTTCTGTGTCAAGCCCGCCAACCACGTGCAGGTACTGTGGATTTCTTACACACTAGATGCCTAATTTGAACTGCTGAATTAATTAGTTTAGGAAACTAATACTACATATAAAAAAGTATTTAGGGCTGCACCTTCTTTTCACTGGGATATCACTGGTGCTTTGAATGGAAGATTAAGAAAAATCTTATCTAAAAAATGCACAGGCATAAAGAACTACTCCAGTCGCAATTCTTTCTCTTGTAGTGATTATTTCATAAGCTGATGGCTGAGATTAATGTATCTGCTAAACTATAAAGTAAATTGAGACAAGAATTTTTTTTCTTCTTTTCTTCCAGTAATTAAGTCTTTCCTGTATGCATGGCATCCTGCTTACACTGACTTTAATTTAAAACTGAAGCTGGTCTGCTTAATACAGCTTTATTCAAATCCAACTGTTCTTGGAATTTTTCTTGCTTTTTCCAGAAGAACAAATTTAAGATTATGTAAAATCTGTTGAAACATCTGCAACCCCCACTACCACCCACACATGACAGAAGCATATTTCAGAAAGCTATACCTTAGATGTTTAGTCAAGCTGCATAAACATTTTTATATTCCCTGCTGCCCATATGAAGCAGCATAGGATTTCCTTTTCAGCCTTCTAGTTTTTTTTCTGTGTGCATAATTCTTGCTTCTCTTTACAAAACTTCCTGGGTATGAAATACAGTGATTAGCAACTTAAAAGTTCATATTTATTCTCACATTTTTAGAGCACTCAGAAACGAGCAGTGAGTGGGTTCCTCTGTTTTCCTGTGCTTTTATAGTCCATTTATTCCACTGAGGAGAATGTTACACATAGCACCACTACCAGGGGCAATGGGATAATGAAGCAGCTACACTGCATGAATATGTTTTTGGATTTGAATGAACCATTTAAATGAACCATTTAAATAGAAGGCAAATATTCCAGAACGTACTGTTCACCTATTTATTTTAAGGTAAATTATATATTTAGGCTACTAAAATAGGGATTGCATTTATTAAGCTCGACCAGCAGGGCTCTCTCTTGCATTATATTTGAATTCAATCAGGCCATTTTAATTTTGTGTGCATAATTTGTGTCCTTTTCTAGGCAATTTTAACCCTGAAATGATAAAGCACTAGTCTTATTTATGGAACCCATTAGCAAGGAATTAGAATGCCTTTGGATTCCAAGTTACAACAGAAAGATATTTCCAAGACTTTTTCCCTTTTACTTAATTTGATTCCTTTTTAGCAATGATGCGTATATATGCAGTTAATGTCCAACACTTTTAAGTGCAATATCTCTTAGGTAATTTAAATAGACAAAGTCATAAAATTTGAGTACTTGCAACTGAAATATCAAAAATCTTAATGTATACTTTCAAGACCTCAGGGGAATCCCGATGGTTGTCCAGATCCCACATGTAGATAGACAGATACTGTGTCTCTAGTTTGAATCTGTGTTGGGACAAGGCTTAGGTACAGAACATTGCTTTGTATCTTATGGTTCTTGTGGAAAGAAAACTAAATCAGCGGTTCCCCATTTTGAACAGTCAGGGTTCAGGATTATACTCATTAAAAAATCGGACCTGCTTTCCCTTTATACCAAACCAACTAGACCCATGAACTGATCAAGGGCCTTCCTCTCACAGGAGTCAGGATTCCCACCGAACAGTATTCACTGCACATATATGTTGCCTCAATAAGATTTAAATTTTTTTTCACAACACATAATACCACTGAAGACATTCCTGTGTATTTCTATGTGGTAATTTTATAATGATATTTGAAAATAAGTACCTTAATCAAACATTGCACTTTAAACTGCATGTAAAAAAAATTCCAATGTGAACAGGAAGGTCTACTGATTTAGGGGTCTATAGGAACAATTTGGTTATAAATGGTTACACCATTTATCCCAAATGCCTGTCCAAGGCTTTTAAAAGTGCCTATCTCTCCTCATTAGATACAGTTATAGCTGGCTTAGACTAATGATCTATCTGTTTGCACAATGAAAAATTATGTGAGATATTTCCAACTTCTTCTTCCTACAGAAATTTCCTTTTTTTATGTCCAGAAACTATGTATGGCCTTTAGAACCCAAATCCTTGTCATCTTCAGAAATATCTCTGTGATGCAGCTATAAAAACCCATGTGAGATAAAGGAGACATAGTAGAGAAGACTACAGAGTCGCAAGGGTCCCTAACTCACTTCAGGAAAAGTACATTGCTTGGCAGCTACTAGTATAAATTCTTTTGCAGGACTGGTGTCATTTTAATAGTTGCTGTCATAGAAGTGGGGGGTTTCTGTGGGTCAACTTGCCCTATTTGTTATTCCTATGTTGTTACTTTGAGGAACTATTTCCTACAAGTTTGACAATGCAAACATTCAGCATTTGTAATGACTCTCCTTAAATTTTTTAAATTATTTATTTTAAGAGGTATCTGTTGTCTTTTTATGGGGTATGTGCATCTCAATGAGCATACAACCTTTAACTGTTGTGTTTACCCCAATATCATAGAAACAGATTTCAAGTCAGAATTTTAGAGGAGAGATTTTCAGATATAGTTACCTATTCATGTTCTAGAGTACAATTTTATTCAAAATCCTAAAAAAACCTAGGACGGATTCCAGAGTCCTGAACACCCAAGAAATATTTTTGAATGTAGATGCATAAGAAAGAATTGAAGCAATTAGTTTTCAAAGTCTGAGATTTCAGACTTATATATTGATAAATATGTTAACTGTGTAGGACAGCAACCAGTAATCCAAGATTCAGCTCATCTAATTTAGATCAATCATAAGTTAGACAAAAGAGTGACCGAGAACACAGAATAAGATCAATATATTCTTGGTTTCTAGCTTTTTCCATTGACTGAAGAGAGAACCAAGATGACTGCCACTGAGACAACTTGAGATAAAAGAAATTAATCCTTTCCTGAGTGACTCTACTGTAATATTTAAATATTGAAAGGATGCAACAAAGTTTCTTTTAAATACTAGATACAATAGAAAGAGACAGGGTAAATTAAGATTGAACCAAGGTTTAAGTTAATTCTGTATCACTGGGCAGTCTGGAGATTCTTAATTCTTCGCCTTTGCTTTTAATTTCCTGTTAAGGATTATATCTGCAACCAAGATTCAGAAATGATAAAATCCTGATAGAAAGGCTGTTATTGCAGAATTTCTAGCCAATGGGACAAGACGAGAAGTACTAGTCTTTTGTTATTATTATTAATAAAGTGAAAGGAATAACAATATTTTATTCTCAGGGTTTTACTAATGGGAAGAAAATTCAGTTCCAATAAACTATAGACCTTTATTCAACCAATTCAAAATTGAGTACTTCCTACCTCATGGCCTTCTGCTATGGACTACTGAACATAAGCTTAATGACATTGATCAAAATGAGATTCCATGTAAATCACAAAACTTTATGGCACATCAGGTATCTCTAGAAGAAATAAAAGTTGAGAGAAGACATTTTATTTAATTTTTTCCACTTTCCACATCAGTGCTGCACAATGCCAGGATTCATTTATGATTCTTTTGTTCATGTCCGTGTTCCTTCACTTCTACCAAGGTCAACATGCTGTACTATAGACAGTAACAACAAAACCCGACAAAAATCCCACAGTAAATTTCATGTAAAAATCAATCTTTATTATGAAATAACAAGACTATAAAGGCTATCTCTGTAAAAGTATGATTAGTATTTAAGGAAACACATAGTTATAGGTGTATGTAATGAAATTGTAAAAGAAGCATAAAAATATGTAAACTGCTCTTCTATTCTTATTTATTAACATCAGTTATTCCTAGCACTTCATGGCTGCATTTTTTCTAGTAGAACCTTATATCTAAAATTGGTATAGGCTTATTTTAATAAATCTGTATTCTTCAGCATCAGTTTACACTTGCAAGACTGTGCTTAGAGAATTGTAGAATTGCTGGAAACAACAGGAGAGGAATTAGGATAACAGTAAGGCGAAAAACATCATTGTCAATTTATCACCCTTTTGTTTTTTCTGTGCTAGAAAAAAATAAAAGTGGAGGGGATTCTGGCATATGGAAATTCAGGACTACCTGAACTTCTGCCAGAAATTGCACAGAGTCATGAGTGACATTCATGTTAGATATATTTTTGTAGAAATTAGGTAAATGAGCAATTAGCATGATTAACCATTCCACTTCAGCTTGACATCTGCTCATACCTTTAATAATATGCTTTCTACCACCAGGGATCCATATATTGATAGATTGAGGCTTTTGTAAGTGCTTGTTCTTTTTAAGTGCTTTAAGTAAGAGGTATGCAATTACAGTGAAAACATTAAAAATAAAGAAGCAACAATCAAACAAACAAAATAGAAAATAATCAGCACCAGTAAACTGTGTAGTTGTTAACTGATAAATGATATATAGATGGTATTGCAAATGTAAAAAGTGTGATTTAATTTGTATTTTTTTCTGCAAAACAGTAAGGTCACTACTGTATACCAATGACTCACCAGGTCATAACTCCAGGTTGTTTTAACTTCACATATATGTTCTTCCAGGCCTATTTCTATGGTAAATAGTTTCAGTTCTACCAAGATTTTATGTAGTATGTTTTAGAGAGGAAATTGATTTTAACCATGGCCTGGCTCTGCCTTGTGACTAGCAAAGCTGATACCAACTTAAGACAGATGATCCTTCTCTCACACTGAAATTTATCTACAGTTTTCAGCTAATTGTCTTTTATTTTATCACCATGGGCAGGCAGGTGTTTAGCTATCTCCAGAAAAGCAGGGATGCATAACATCTAACTGTTGCCTGGGAAGACGAACACCATCACTCCTAAGATCTTCCCTTTTCTTGTTCCTGCCTACCTTTATATGCTGAGCACGATGCCATATAGTGTGAAATATCCCTTTGGTCACTTGAGGATCAGGCTCTGTTGCCTCCCTCTCTTGTGCACCCCAAGCCTCCTGACTGGTAGAGGAAGTATGAGACAGAAAATGCCTTGTAAGTGCTGCTCAGCAGTAACAAAAACATCTTTGCATTATTAACACTGTTTTCAGCAGAAATCCATAACATAGCCTCATGCTAGCTGCTGTGAAAGAATTTAAATCTACCTACTCCTGTCAAAACCAGCACAAATAGTAAAAAACAAAACTAAACTAAAGCAGCTCTAGTAATTAGATATTGCAGAAAATTGGTTTGATGAGGAATTAATACAATTTTCAGGAAGATAACTTTTGAGTACAGGATTATATGTCGAGAAGAGAGGCACCAGGAGAAAACAAACAAACAAAACACACCAAGACCTAAAGAAAATGAACAATCAAAGAAACACCCTTCTCCCCCAGAAATCACAGCACAGGTTTATATAAAAGACATAAAAACTAGATAGAACTGAGAAACAAGGTTATCAATAAAAAGGTAAATTAAGAGAAAATTGGTTTATTGCGTCATCTAGTCTTTTATTTATTATTCTTCAACTAAAACATACAACTTTTACCTAAAACCATCTCTCTGTAAGATAACAATATTTAGAGCCTCTTTAATGAAAAGCTACGATCAAGAAATTCTTTGAATCACAGTGGTGGGTTGACCTTCACTGGCCTCCATACTGGCATCCAGCTGCTTTCTCACCCTCTCTCCACAACAAGACAGAGAGAGAAAATAAATGGAAAATCCTAAGGGTCAAGATACAGACAGTGAGATCACTTACCAATTACTGTAATAGGTTAACAGTTGACTTTGGGAAAATAAATTCAATTTATTGCCAAATAAAATAGAGTTGGATAGTGAGAAATGAAGAAAAGAATTTAAACAGTTTTCTCAAACCCATCTCTTTTTCCTCCAGCTCAGTTTTAATCCTTCACTCCCAACTTTGCTGTCTACCCTTAGTCTGAGCAGCACAGGGGTGATGAGAAATAAGAGTGCTGTCGTCAGTTCACAACATTTCAACTCTACCTCTCCTTCCTCCTAATGCTTTTTCCCTGCCCAAGGTCTTCTCCTTGGTCAACAATTCCTTTTGGAATTATCCACCCGCTTTGGTGAGGGAACCTCCTCCATGGTCTGCAGTGTGGACATCCACACTGATGTGGTCATCTGCATGGCCAGCAGCAGCACCTGCTTCCCTTACTTCACCTCCCACATTGATGTCTGATGAAATAGTTCTTTCAGGTTGTTTGCTGGTTTCTTTTTGTTTGTTTCTGTTTAAATTTTCCACTCACTTCTTCCTCCTGGGGCAACATTTTGCCTTTTCTCAAATACATTTTCCTAGAGGCACCACCATCTCAGCCAAGGGGTTCAGCTGCTTCCTTGCATAGGTCTGCTGGAACCCACTGCAACTGTCTGCCCAGAATGGGACCTGGAGACTTGAAGCCGGGTGAGATAAATCCTATTCTTTACTAATTTTCTCTAGACAGTATGAATACTCTATGTTATTTTCTTTCTCTAGGTAAAACTTGATTCTTGGCCACTCCTATGCAGCCAAACTGATGAAAGGAAAGAAGAAAGTAACCACAAACTTTCAAAAAATATTGATCAGCAGTATGTAATTAGTGGGTATTTTCTAAAATACGGGTCTGTTACTGGGATGCAAAAAACAACCATGAAGTGTTCAAATTTACTGGTGGTGGTTTCCCTGCTCCCTTGAGAGCAGGATCGAGAGTGGTACTCATAAAGAATAAGAAACCTGTAATTACCTAATTTTCTAAGTCCATTATATCATATAAAAAATTTTCTGTCTTATAAAGGAACTTGTTTCCTTTCAAAGAATGAAAGTGATTATTAACCTCATCTAAACTGTATTTTCTGTTTCTGTGAAGGATGCAGTGCTTTGAATGAAATTCTTCACATTTGTGAGCAGCAAAGTAGTGAAAGAATTACCTGTATGATGAATGCACTTAATTTCTCTCATCTGTCTGCAAGTGGAACTTGCAGGAGGCAGAATGACAAAATGATTGAAAATAAGGTCTGGGCCAATTTTCCATTAAATCTTGATCAAATGTAACTTTTCCTTATATCTAAATTCTCTGCGCATTTTATGTGAGTTCTTCTGTTGAGCCTAACCCATGAGTCAACATCTTCAAAATGCAAAGTATTTCAGTGATACTGGAAACTCTTTAACATATCTATGAACAAAACTTCAATGAAAAATATTACAGACAGACCTTCCTAGAAGCCAGGGGATTTATTGCAGCTGGTCATAGTTCCGAAAAAATTACTCCAGAAAAAGTTCTTAATTTAATGAGCCCTGTATTTTTTAATAGACCTTGTTATTGCAGGAAAATAACATTCTCTATTACATATGTAAGATGATCAAATATATATAGAAATTTCTCTTTTAAATTTTAGACTTTTCCTTAAGTTATTTTTGAAAAGTAAGAGATACCTCAGTTCTTAATGAATGTTGATTTTGTATCAATTTCCTAGATCAGTTCTTGGTAGTGCTTGGCATGGGGTTTTTTGGTTGTTTGTTGGGGTTTTTTGTTTGTTTGTTTTTTCAATTTTGTTTTGGTTTGGTTTGGTTTTTTATGGGAGGGGCAGCTTTTCCCTCCATATATGTATATTTCCATGTATACTTCATTTCTTGACTGTTGTATTTATTGTGCTTTTTTTCTGTTAGTTTTTTTTTTTTTTTTAAATTGTTTTTTTTTTCCACCTAATGCTTTAGTATTTCTTTGCAATGGACTCTTCTTAAAACATATCCTATTGATTCATTCCGGACTAGCATGTGTTGCTACCACTACCCCATCCTTTTCAGAGGGAAGGAACTGATTCTGCTGCAGTGTGCCTCAATAAGTTCTGCACAATCTATGAGGCTACAGGAAATATTTATGTATTTGTAATTTCTTTTAAAAAAAAAATATTCTAACCCCAAAAGAATTCAGATCCTGCTTACATGTACAATAAAGTCAATGAAAAAGGAAAAAATGAAAGTAAAAAAAGATGTGGATGTATTTCCAGTACTGGTTCTTATGGCAAACTCAAGAAACATTTCTTTGCTGTGTTTTATTATTTAAAAGCTTTTCTTTCTTAACAGTATGTTAAAAGCCTTAATATCATCACGGTGTAATGAAATGATAATTTGATGTGATTGAACAATACTAATAGAACACAATAGTTAATAATGTGATGTGATGGACAGTCACAGTTGTTCACATGTTATGTTGTTGGGCCGGTCTAAATAGCTAGTGCTTCAAAAGACATCATATCAGAAAATGCAGACTGCGTAGCTTCTGAAACCCTAAGACATGATTATAATAATCAGCTTACTGCTTTGCACTTGCTGGAAGCTGTTTGCTATTTCTCTGGGTTCAAACCAGTGCTGTTATGTCATCTCAAAGAACTTCAGATGAGATTGTATCAGAAAGAGAACTTTTATTTGTAGAGGTTTTATACATTTATGCATCAACATAATGTGCAAAAAGGTATATTCCGAAAACATATATTGCTTCAGAAATATAATGAAAGAATTTCCATGGGAAGAAAATATTTTTTAACTTCTCAGAGCATAGCCAATCATACAATTACTTTTTTTTCCCCATAACATGTCAATGCCTTTTATGTCAATGTTTGAATACCCTTTTATTTACTAAGCTCGAAGAATTATTTCATCATTCCAAGGAAAGATTCCCCAAAATCAGTTAATAGAAGATTTTGGACAGAGCTTATATTAATCTTATTAAAGACAAAGTATAAGTGATTTAAAAAAAAACAAAACAAAACATATAAAATTGGAGGAAATAAACACAGCTTTATATCTTCTTTATATAAATAATGTCCTTCTTTATATCTTCTGCCACAGTAATAAAAGGCATATCAAATCACTATGTTACAGGTTTACAACAACTGTGTCTAGGTCTTCTTCCCATGCCTGAATATCCCAGGCTATGATTATGTTTACAAATCTCCAACCTCTATGGCAATATTCTGCCATTATTACTTTTCTAAGGCTTCCCAATTTCTTACATTTAGTATCAGTTCATATTACATTATGCTGGAGAGCAGTGCCTTGGAAAGGGACCTGGGGGTCCTGGTCAGTGGAAAGTTGAACAAGAGCCAGCAGTGCCCTGGCAGCCAGGAGGGCCAACCCTGTCCTGGGGTGCATCAGGCACAGCATGGCCAGCTGGGCAAGGGAGGGGATTGTCCTGCTCTGCTCTGCACTGGGCCAGCCTCACCTCAAGTGCTGGGGACAGTTTTGAGTGCCACAATAAATATATAGCTATCAGAGAGTGTTCAAAGGAGGAAAAAAAAGATGGTGAAGGGCCTTGAAAGGAAGCCAAATGAGGAGTGGCTGAGGTAATTTGGTCTGTTCAGCCTAGAAAAGAGGATACTCAGGGAAGAGGTCACTGCAGTCTCCACCTTCCTTCCAAGGGGAAATGGAGGAGCAGACTCTGATCTCTTCTTTGTGGTGACAGTGACAGTACCTGTGGCAATGGCCTGAAGCTGTGTCAGAGGACGTTTAGGTTGGATATTAGGTTCTTTACCCAGAGGGTGGTTGGGCACTGGAATAGGCTCCTCAGGGCAGTGGTCGCAGCATCAGGCTGTCTGCTTTCAAGAAGCATTTGGACAATTCTCTGGGGCACATGGTGTGACTCTTGGGGATGTTTCTGTGCAGGGCCAGGAATTGGATTTTGATGATGTTTATGGGTCCCTTCTAATTCAGAATCCTCTCTTATTTTCTGAAATTAAGTGATAAAAAGAATCATAAAACTCAAAACTAACATGTTGAAGCTGATAGTTGCAGATATAAACCTCATATGAATTATTATTTTTTTTTTAAGGAAAGTTAGAAATATAACTACCAGTTTTCTAGTAGGAGTTTAATATCCATGGTGAAAGAGAGATATATTCTATTCTTTTTTTGGCCTTATTGTCTTAGGATGAAGGAATTCATGCAGCTGGAGCATATTTTTTTCACCTTTTTTCACATTTTAACACATATTAATGCATGCTGACTTGTGAGAAAAGCCTGTAATCTTTACAGAAACTTTCTTTAGCACTATAACTGAAGCTAGATTTATAGGACGGTGTGCCGATTTTGCAGCTTTTAATCTCCTGGAAAGTTATAGATTACACTTCAAATTTTACAGTATTAGTGAAAATAGATAAATCATCTCTATGTAGGTCTAATAAGAAATTGAGGTGTTCTGATTGTGCCTGGTTCTTACTGTAGACAATAAACTACCTATGAAAAATATATTTTAATTTTTAGGCTCTAAATTAGTGAAAAGTCATAGAAGTTGATTTTAGAAATTTGGAAATATTCCTATTTTCTCTTCTAATATTTATAAAATTCTTATAAAAATATTTAATAGTGACATCTTATACTTTTAAAGTGCTGAAAGCTGCACTTAAAAAATGCCGGTCATCACACCTATATGATGGAATCTCTCCCAGAAAACTGAAAGAGGTTCATATTTAAAGATTTTCCAAGTGTGATCACCAGATCAAGCTAGACTACCTGGCCAGCTGATGGACGTGGCTTAGGAGGTAGATGTTTCCAAGAGCAGGACACAGGAGGAGCTGGCCATCTGTGGGACCAAAGCCAGCTGCTGGAGTGACTATGGAGCCTGGGGGGAGAGGCAGATGGAGAGAATAAGGATCTAGCACCACCTGCTGCATGCACCATGAGTTCAAGGACAACTCCTGTGACAGCTTGGGGTGTGCATGTATGTAGGTTCCCAGTGCACATGTGTGTCAGCAAAGGGGATCTGGAGCAGGATTGTGGTCTCAGGTACTCTTAAACGTCCAGGTGATAGCGAGAGAGACTGAGTGTCTGTGTCCAACTTGTAGAGGCAATCTGTACTATACACACGGATAAATCTTGTACTAATGGATGTCTGATAGAAGACAGGCACAGGATGAGGTCAATAATGCTCTATTCATGTGTACGCTTTGTGTGATCTCTGTGGCTGGATGTCCTTATATGTGCACATATATTGTAGATGTGAGTTTGTGTGCCTATTGGGAATACAAGCTCAAGTTCATTATTGCTGGTCCAGGGAATATGGAGCTGTGTCAGCCTTGTCTCAGGTAGCTGGATTTGACTGTTCTCCAAGAGACACTCCAAGGTAAAATATGTTTTTCCCTGATGTCACTTGACAGTTCAGCATAGTTTTCTGAACAATATGGTGTCCTGAGACACTTTGTAAGTTACTTTTCCCTCTGGTCCATCCCTTGCCCATGTTGGGAGTATGGTTTCAGCTCAGCTGGTTTGATAACTAGACTAGGAAAAACTTCTGGATGTTGTACTGCCTTGTTCAATAAATTTGGTCCTGAAGTTGAACTATTGAAATACAGGCAATGACACAGCCATGTGCACGCAAAGATAGCTTAACAGACTGAAGCAGAAACAGGGAAGAAAACCGGCAACATACGTATATTTTAGAATTGTGCCACAAAAAAAAATATGTGTAATGAAAAAAAATACAAAGAAAATTAACAATTAACAAAAAAGTATGAAAATCAAAAGGAAAACTATATTATATAAAGGAAGTGAGACGTGTTCATAGCAGGTAGGTTAAAAACCAGATTGAAAACTATCAAAGAAGATGGAAAAGGAAGAATATTTATAGAGATGTGACAAAGCCAGTATCTCAAATACCTATATGAGAAAATCTAAAATGAAGGAATAACAGGCTTATATGTTTTGTTGGTTTATTTTGTTTTTGTTTTTGTTTTTGTTTTTTTTTTTTTTTTGTTTTTTTTTAACTGGAGACATTTAAATAAATGGAATCAGAGATTTGTGCGTAGATAGGGATAAGTAGGTGATGGAAGATGGATTGGAAGGAATGTTTAGAGAAAAGAAACCAACAAAAAAAAAATCTTAGAGAGCTCCAGACAAGGAGCATTTGTTAAAAGCTTCCAGAACTGTTCCACTTAAAAAGAAGAATAATGATTTTGTCAGAAAGTACTTTGAAATAGAATAAGGTGTTAACTTGTCACTGAATTTTCTCCATTGCAATCACATACACCTAAGCACTCAAAATTTTATTTGAAATGTGTGTAAAATATCCACTGTCAAACTATGTCTCACAAAATACTTTGCAGTTTCTGAAAGTGAGGAAGTCTATATATACTTGAAGAAAGTTTAACACTCACAGCTGTGAAGCTAGGAAAACACATCAAGTGTGTTGCAAGTATTCTACCTTCAGTAGAATGAAATTTGATGATCTCCATGCCAAAGGGGAAAGAATAATAATCCCTAGCAGTTTCTCAAAAATTAATGTGCTGAGAATTTCTTCCTGTGCCAAAATCATATAAACACTGAGTACTTGAGCAAGACATCAATAAGGAAAATTCCAGATTTAAACAACAGTGAAAAAACTTATATATTCTGTTATGCCCACTATCTTTTTCTGTGATCCCTACCTAATGTTTGATATGAAAGTGAAAAAACATAAACCATTGTATATGAAGGCCAGAGAAAAAATCTTCTCCATCTGCTGTAAGTGATAAGCAGAGCCATGAAATATGCATTTAGTATAATAAAATATTTGAAAAATAGATGTACAGCTGAATCTAGTGCTAGGACTATTTTAAATGGGAGTGCAAATGGGACTAGAGCTTTAAAAAAAGCTTTTACAGATAGATGCTGCATTTTTTTTGATTTAAATCCCTGCAAAAGTAGGATGCTTGACAATATTATTTTTATTTTGTTATTTAAAGTGTGAAAGGTATCTAAATTTTCTCTAGTTCCCTTGCAAAGCCATTTTATATCTCACAATGAAAAATCTATATAACAACTTCCTTTAAAATTTATAAATTTATTTACTTTTAATTTCTATTCACATGGTTAAAATATTTTCTCTGTCTTCAGTACCAATACTGTAATTTTTTTTTAAATCTTCAAGACAAGCATTATATACTTAACTTATTTAGGACTTATGTCCATGTGTCAATTTTTCACACATCTTCTGAAGTCTTTCCAAGTATAGATTATCTTTCTGGTAAAGAGGTACCTAAAATAGAAAGAAACATACCAGGTACAAGGGGCTGGTCTCCAGGCAGGTGTATTTAATGGATTTATATGTCCCTGGTCTATGGCATTGGATTCCTTTCAGATTATGAGAGGATTTTTATCTCCAAGGCAAAAAGACACTTTGCTTAATATTTAGCTGTGTTTTATTGACACAGCTTAGTGGTTCTCCAGAGTCATTGCATTTTGCTGAATGAGGGATAACAGGAGGGATTCTACTGAAAGTGTGACTGAGGAGAAAGTGTTACCTCTTGTTCTTAACAGAGGTGATATGATGGCATCTAAATATTTCAGATATACTGAGACTGTTAAGTATGAAGAATAAAAGTAAACACCAAAAAAATGTTCTTTAAAGAGCAGCTAAGCAGCTTTTTACAGAATAAACATGTCCCTTAAAAGAAACCCAGAACAACAGTGGGTACATTTCTATATTCATCTTTAGAAATTTATTTTCTTTTTTATTGTCCTTGTTCTACTGGCTTCTCAAAAGTGCATCTCTAGGTCATTTAGCAGTTGTCTTTCCTCCAAAACAAAGGCTTGATCATGTAGGTTTGAATTTTAATTTCTGCTGCTTTTATCCAAGATAGACCAATTTGATGGATGGTAATATTGGGTAATATTGGGTAATATTGAAATACACAACCTGCTAAGAATATCTTACATAGTTTAGAAATATAATACAGTTGTGGGAAGGTTTATCTGCACATCTAAAACACAATAACAAGATGTTCTGCATACTTCTAACTATTAGTTTAAGGTCTTAAAAATCATTAGCTTTTCTCTATAGGATGCTAAGAAGAATAAATCTGTGTCATCTCTTCTTTAAAGGATGGATGCTATCATCTTACGCAGAAAGCACAATATTTGGAGAACACGTGTTATCATCCAGGGCATAATTATTACCTGGAATTATGGACTGATAAATTACAATTTGCCCACACATAACTTCCCAAACTCACAATTTTTTACTGAAACCTCAGCATCAGAAAACACTAAGTTTGAGCCTCCTTTTTTAAGGCTTTTTTTCCCTTTTCTTTCTTTTTTTTTTTTTTTTGTTTTTTTTTTTTTTTTTTTTGTTTATTTGTTTGTTTGTTTTTTGTTCTTTTTTTTTTTGTTTATGCTACAGAATGATTTATGTTTTCTGGAAGCCATTTACCATGTCAACTCTGTGTGTGGATGTCTTGACTAACTAGGAAGTTCTCATATTAAGGTTGAATTTGTTGATCTTTTCCAACCTTAACGAATCTATATCACACTAGAAACTTTAGCTCATCATAAAATCTTTGTTTTAAACAGACCTCAGGCAACCTAGATGATCAATTAGTCCAACTTCCATCTCAAAGCAGGTCTAGTTACAGAAGGATAACTGTGCCTTGTCCAGTTGTTTTTATAAGGATCTCGAAGGATCAAGAAATCTCAACCTCAACCAACTATTTCCTCTTTCAGGATAAATGAATTTGTAATACTGCTGAACTTCCATATACAGACTAGTTATAGTTATAAAAGATTGTGATTTCTTTGTTTGTGTTGGGTTTTCTTGTTTTTTTGCTTTTTGTGTTCGTTGTTATAGGTTTTTTTTTAATATAAAGCCTGGGGAATTTTCAGAAAGCATTAGACCATCAATGAGACAAGTAATACAAGGAAGCTAATATACATTTTTCTACTAAAACACTATCACTGCAAAAATTTTCAAATGAAGACCTAGTAACACATCATCAAAGAGCTATTTGCATTGTGCATTTATCCAGCGTAGTTACATAGCTATAGAAAATATTTGTCAAAGCAGATACCCAGAAAATAAAACCTCCTGCAAATGCAATTGCATTCATTGTGATAACAGCTTTATACTGTGCAAAAGTAAAGCCATCCGCACCAGAATGAATAAAAATACTTCTTGATAACCTGAAATGTCATGGAATTTGCTGAATTATTTGAAATCACATTAAGTTCTGAGTGTCTGACAACTTTCATAAACCTTGCAAACATAACTTTAGTTCTTATCCTCACTCCATCTCTCCTTCCCCGACCCAGCTATCTGAATACAATTTTATTGAGAGTTTTCACTAAATGGAGTAGGGCAAATCATTGCGGTATTGTCTGGGACAAACCGTGAATTTTCTGTAATAGTTACACTTGAACAGCTATGTCTCCATTTGCTGGATTTTTTTTTTTCCTTTAAAGATTTTACAAAAATAAAGTTGTGAAATAAATGCAATTCTGTCACTTCAATAACTTTCGTTAAATAGAAGTACAGTTTCTAAGAGGACCTTTCCTGGGAAAAAAAGATTTAATCTTCAAATGGAAATGTGGCACCAGTGTAGACCATAACATTTCCATTACTAGTAACAGACCTCAGGCTTTTCATTAACTCTGCATGGACTTAGGAGTAGGCTTTGTGAGGCTTACTTTTTATGGACATGTCTTAATCTGCCAGGAACTTTTGTTTGAGATTAGTTAACAGCAATAGGAACACAGACAGATGACTGTTATATTATTGGTTTCAGTTGTTTTGCTTTGTTCAATTTTGTAGCTAAACCATTATCACCATAACTTTCAGTAATAGTACTAACCAGTGGCCATTCAGTGCAGAATAGTCTATGACCATAGAATATGATCCATGAGAGCAGTCTTTAAAATGCAGGCACAGGACGAAGCTAGAAAGTCCAGGGCTTCACGCAGGTCATGGTTCACCAGTTATTCGCCATCAAAGGAAAGCAACTTAAAGTGATGGGTGAAGAGGGTATGGAGAGGAAAAAAAGAAGAAAAGATCACGTATGAAGAAAGAGCAAGGCATACTGGGTATTAGAAACTGTCCTAAAGTATTCCTCCGTGAATTCTAAGGGAAGCAGATAGAATTCCCAACCATGTGTACTCCACGTCCCTTGGAAAGAATTTGTCATACTGAATATTTGCTGCAACCCTTCCAACACCCAGCTTCTTAAGCAGCTCAGAGCAGCACAAGGGTAAGATAGCAGAAACAGGGATATAAACTGAAAACCTTGGGCATATAAATTTAAATTATTATTGTTGGGAAGTAACACTGGTAGAATACTGGAGAGGGTATGTGTTAGTATTGTGACAACTGTATTCCTAAAGACATGGTCAGTTGCACTGTCAACAAATTATTGTGTGTACATATTAGCTATGTTTCCTTATCCTGGGTCAGCTGCTTGGGGTCTTTCGTCTGGTATCTGGCCTTTGGGACTTAGTTGTGTGTTGAATTCAATAAGGGAAGATGCCAAATGGCATTGTCATGATCCACAGAATTGTACCATATATTTTAGTACACTTATTCAGATTTTCTGAAAGTGGTAAATTGTTAAGCATGTGCAAGTAGGAAATACTAGCATTAAGATCAGATGAAATGTTAGTTCAGGGTTCTCATGCATATACTTTGTAATATAGTCTTTAATTATATGATCACACTCTCTCTTTTAGGATTGCTGTAAAAAACGGGAGAAGGGAAGAAAGAAGTCACATTTCATTCACCTTGTCTATGTAATTTGCTGCTTAGATTCATTAGTTAGAATTTTCATTCAGCTTTCTAAGTATCCATTAAGTAACAGAGTGGTGATGGTGTCACACTTTATGGATGAAATCTAGATTCAAAAAGCAGATTAAAATTTTATACATAAATATCTGCATATGAGTTAAGGAGTGGAATCCAATTGCCTAAACTTTGGCCATCAATGCAACTAAAATTACACACCAACAAGCCTTCTCTTTGCATATATTTTAACTGACATTCCAGCTCACTTAGACACTTGTTTGAAGGATGTCTATGCAAATTCTACTTTTTTGAGAGAATATATAGGAAATAATTGTAAGTATAGTAATTTTCCTCCTGATTTACATAGAGAATGCTAGAGACATTATCCTATACCGAAATTCTGTTTTTCTTTTCATGCACTTCTGTTAATGTGAATTCTTTTATATTAATTTCTGTAAGAACCAAATCTATACATATGTCTATGTTTTTTTCAGAGAATTGCCTTTTTGTTGTTGTTATTGTTCATTTGTTTTTGGGTTTTTTGTTTGTTTTCTTTTTATGGTTTGGATGAGGTTTGCAGTGGATGCAGTTTTTGAGGTTTTGAGGGGTTTGAGAGAGAGAAAAAAGGGCAAAAATTTAATTGTCATGGGAAGTCTATGTAAAAAATCCATAGAGAAAACTGTAAATAATAGAAATAGTTACAATATTTTAGGTTGGATGGACACCAAAGAGAAGACTTAATTGTAAGTATGTTCCACAGGAAATCAGTATGTATGTTTTGAGTAAAAGAAGAAACATGTTCCAAATTATGGGAAAGTGAGATGTTTTGAACACCATATTATGACAGACTTCACACTGAGTGCTTACACCAAACTGGAGCACAGTATTTGAGAAAAATTCTGAACACTTCAACTAGACACTTAGTTATCTTGCATGAATAACTCCCAGCATCTTTATCGACTGCAATTTAAAAAATTAAGACAAATATGTGCTTCCATGTCTCATATGTGTTGAAGCTTGTCAGTGGTGTCTCCTGAACAGAGAAATGTCTCATAGACTCTCAGTTTAGACACACTCACATTGTCTGAGAAATTAGGACAGTATTTTCTGTCCTAGGGTCCAGACTGGCTTAGTTTTTCATGGTAATAAGCTGAGCCAAGGGTATAACATCACAAAGCATCTAGGAAAAGTAGGATCAGGCAACCTTAAGGTATTACAACAGCAGGCTATGTTAAAAATCCGTGAGACAGAAAAAAAATGATTTTTTTTTGTCATGGAAATTAAGGACATATAGTCCCAGCTGTTTATTTTCAATCTTTATGTGAATTTCCAGCAGGTATCAGCTGGCATTCCGTTCAGTGTCTAAAAGAACAATTCAGTCCTAATCTTTTATTAAAGTCTTCTGTCTAAATTTTCGTCTTTCATGTGAACAGAACAGATTCATAGGGGCACTCTGATCTTCCTGCATGTGTAGCAACCCCAATGCCAGCAATAAGAGTTCTCTGCAAGGAAGAAGAGCAGAATGGATAATAAGTGCTCCATTGTGCAGACAGGGGAGGAGAATTTAGTTTTAATGATCCCATTACTTTCTGCTAGACTGCTAAAAATTGCTGCACTGAATAAACCAGAAGATGCTGCTTTTTGTCGAGTGACTGGAATGTCTTTCATGAAACTTAATTTTTTTACAGACACTTTGTAGGGCAATTAGGGCAGCTTAGCAAATTCCTTATTTCCCACTGGACATTGTAATTCACAACAAACTAATTAATATTTTATCTGAAAATGCTACATACTTTCATTGTTGTTTATTTGTAATTAAAATTAAGGTCCTGAAACAGTCAATGACAATTACAAATACATGCAAGGCATTAAATATGACAATTTGAATTTTTAATTATTAATTATCACCTTGACATGCTAATTATTTCTGGCAAAAACACAGGATACTTTACTTAAATACTAATATAACTGCACTACTCATTTTAAATACTGAGAAAAATTATGCAGCGCCTTTACAGAATTTTAAACCTTAGAGAGAACAATAGTACAGAGGATTTGTCTTTTGAAAGATCAAAACGTTCATCATGAGTAAATCTTATATTTGAGTAGTGGAAGACAGTAATGCACTTACACTGTAACAGTGAAAATAACAGAAGACAAGTTTGAAAAGCTTTTCAGGAACCAATCCAACTATGTGTTTAAATATTAAAAAATACACCATTGCACAAAATAGAACAAACAAGATGGGCATCTGAATGTATCCCTAGTGGAAACTAATTCTTACAATAAGATGTGAGCTAGAACTCTCTTAATACAGTTGCAACATGTAGCTGTCTCAAAGCCATAATAAATTTACTGGAAAGTCCAAGGGATTTTTTTTATTAAGGCACCAAATTGAACATCAATGCTTTTCCCCCATTGCTTTAGCAAGAGAAGTTGAAGTCTAGTTAACATTTTGGGCTTCAGGGTCATGAAAGAAACAAATTAAAATGTGAAACATTTTATAATCTGATTGTTCCTGAGTTCAGCTTCCTTCTTCATAGAATGTAAAGAAGTAACAGCTTGGAAAAAAAAAATATAAGGCTTGTTCTGGCACAAATAAAAAGAATGCAAGAAAATACAGTTCTTTTCTGTTTCTCATGAGCATGAGAGTAATTTCATCCTATGTGAGATATATATCCTAAAAAACAAAGACAATAGAAAAATTCTGCAGTTATTTAGTTGTGAGTTCACAATTCTGCATGTAGAGTTTAATACATGTTGCTGTCTGGGACATAGGTTTGGCTGTCTTTAATGGATGGCTGCATATAGTCAATCTAATTTATAACCATTTCTCAGGATCCTTTATACCTTTTCAAGGTGAACTATTCATTGTACATGACTTGGGTCTGCTTGTAATGATATTTTAAAATATACTTTTCACAAACAAATGTTGTGAACAGTTCTATCAAAGCATATTATAATTTTTTTTGTAAATGTTTTCTTGGATTCGGCTTTATATCCTGGCAAAGACTTTTCAAAGCTGTACGTAGGTGTTTTTTTAATATGTTCATGATAATTTAATATTTCTTCCCATGTTGTTGAAAACAGAGATAGAAATTCTCATGTGTTCATGTGTACATTAATACACCCTCAGATTTTATAATGGCTTTAAAACTATTAAAATATTAAAAGAATTATTTTGGTGATTAAAATTATTACATTGGGAGTTTCTGTATTCTTTACAGAAAAGATTTTCTCTGTGAACTCCATTGTTTTATGAGGCTGCAAAAACTTGGACATATAATCTTCTGGAGAATGTCAGTAATGTAAAATTTATTCTCTGTGCTTTGTGTAAATTCTGCTGTTGGAGCAGTCAATGGGGAGAAAATTTTATGGTGTATAAGCTTGCTGATAGTGGATTAAATACTGAAATACATTGCAAAAGAATCTAGCTTGATTTACTATTTTCAGAGCAAATCCTATTCCTTGGCTGAGCTCAAACAGCAAAGGATGTAAAAATGCATCAACTGCAGATTGTCTTGATAAATGTCCTTAGCACTTGTAACATTCTGCTTTGGCTGAACTGAAAAAGGAGAGGGATCATGATGTTAAGAAAGTCTATAAACCATTTTTTTTTGCACAAACTTATGGTTATTCCAATCAGTATCAGTCGTTTGGTTCTAGAAAGGAAATAAGGATAAGATGGAGGGATGCACAGCCAAAAGGAGAGAGGGTGGGTCGGAGGAACACAGGGATGGAAATAGGAACAGAAGGAGGAATGAAGAAAAATTAAATTCAGACTGTCTGCTAGATAAATTTTTAGTATTTATTCAAGTGATAGATATAATAGTAAGGTCCAATTCAAATATAATTTAGGTTGTGGGTAAGTATTTCTGTTGAACTGCATTTCTGCACTGAACTGCAGAAAGCAAATAATTTATTTCTTTCATTCTTTGAGAACTGAAAGTTGTCTCAGGAACTTCAGAAAGCAAAACACTTCTTATAATATTTTGTGTAAGACATAGAATCAAATCCAATGTTCCCAGTATAGAAAAAGAAATGGAACAATAATGTAGAATAACAGCAAAAAATTTCAAACTTTAAAGATGGGCAATTAATTCCAATCTTAAAAGCATTTTTGCAGATGAGAGGCATTTTGCAGGAATGAAAAATACACTTTTGATTACAAGTTTTCATATAATGCTGAATCAATTCTTGTAGATTTAAAAAACAAAATACTGAAACTAGAAGATACAAAAATGAAAACTAGAACTAGATTTAGGCAATGGTGCTTTTGTCTGAAGTACATGGAGAATAATTTTGATAGTATATATGTCAATGGTTTTTCTAGAGAGCTTTCATTCAATGTGCCAATCTTCAGTCAGGAATAGGACATTTTCAGATAGAATCTTGAGTATAATAATACTTAATCTATTTTGCCCTATATGAAGGAAGTAGATTTTAAGCCATTTCTTTTTAGAGAAATCTCCTGAAACTCTTTTGGTGTAAAACCTAAAATTTCGTAGCTCTTGCTTTCATCACCACAGTCAGACTCCTAGCCTGTTCAGCAAGTATTCCCCTCTAACATTCTGCAGAGGTCTTCAGATCATAATAATGCCTGAGATATTTCCAGGTCTTGGCCTGTACATTTCATCCTGAACATAAAAACATAAAGCTAAAAGTACTGGGTTAGATCAACATCATACCTCTGATAGCAGCCAAAAGTCAATCTATCATAAAGGGCATAAGGAAAGGGAAAGTACATACTTCCCTCAAATATTCTTCATCCTTCAAAAAATTGTAGATTGTCTACTTAAGTGCCTAAAAAAACAGCCCAAAGCTGTTTTCATTTTCATAAGCTAACACAGCATTCCTTTGAATTATATAAACTTTTGTGAAGAAGTTCCCCAGTCTAACTACACATTGTGTGTGTGCAGGAAAAAAAACAGTGTTCTTTGTCCCATCTTATGCCTTCTTCTGCTGTTTCCTGACTATTGTGTTTAAACACAGAGAACTATTCTTGTGAACAAACAATTCTTGTCCACCAACAATTCTTGTCCACCTTTCATATTCTACTGTCCATAAATTGTTTTTTGTGCCAAGCCATCTTTAAAAGAATAAGATCATTCATCTCTTGTGGTTTGGTAATATTCAGAATATGTTAAGATTATGACCTTAAAAATATGTTCAATGTTGAAGTCCTGTCTGAACTAATGAGCCTTACATATGCAAAAACAGTTTAGAGCATTGAATGTTGCCTATGGATTTGTCACACGATGTATTATGGGGGTAAAAAATCTTTGTGGCTCACAGACCCTCTGGCAGACAAGTCCAAGGAAATCCCACCAATACTGGGAATGAAGTTCCATAACTCTTTATGTGATAGCATTTTTAAAATTGCACAGGTTATTTTATGTTTTACAGATTCTATACCTGCATTGTGTGATGTGCATTTCCAGTGGAGAATGAGAAAAGAAAGACATTCCATAATTCAAGTGCAGTTTTTGTTGGGACATCTCTTTAAGAACAGATTTAATCTAAAGACAATGGCTAAGAACTGATTTAATCTAGTGGCAAAGAAGTGGCAAAGAAATGTCAAAGACATTAACTTAGTCAGGAGAATACTAACGTCTTTTTTTGATTGTAACTAGTTTTGGTTTGTGCTAATCTATGAAATGGTATATAACTGTTAGTAGGGCGGTAATATTGTAAAATCTAGTGATTTAGAAAACAAGTTGTCAAATAACTACTTCAAATATTTTTTTAACTTCTAGTGTTGTGCAAGAATGGGATTCAAACATTTTTTTTAATTAATCTTTTTTTAAACAAGAATTTTCTAAGAAGCCCTGCTATCTCCCTTTAATTCTCTGGTATTTTTGTTATCACTATTTTGCTAAAAGCAAGTGCTTTTGAAATGTCAAACTGTAACAGCAGAATGATTAAAAAAAAACTATGCCATGTGTATTGGGCAGACCCTGCCAGGATGCTCAGCACCCACCAAAGCCACTCACTCATTTCTACAAATGTACAGGGGAGAGAAAATGTAACAAAGACTTCATGGGTTGAGATAAGGACGGGGAGAGATCACTCACCAAATACTATCATTGGCAAAGCAGACTTGAATTTGGGATATTAATTGAATTAATGGCTAACAAAATTAGGGCAGGATAATGAGAAACAAAGTAAGTCTTAAAAACACCTTCTTTTTGCCCCTTTCTCCTTCTCAAGCTCTACCTTTTCTCTCCCAGCAGCACAGGGAGACAGGGAATGGGGGTTATGGTCAATTCATCACACATTGTTCCTGCTGCTCCATAGGGAGAAGAGCCATTCCCTTGCTCCAGCGTGGGGTCCCTTCCACAGGAGACAGTCCTCCACAAACCCATTCAATGTGAGTCCATCCCACAGCCAACAGTTCTCCATGAACTCAACACTCTTACACAAGGTGCAGTCCTTCAAGAACTGCCTGCTCCAGTATGGGTCCGCCACAGGGTCACGAGTCCTACCAGCAAACCTGCTCCAGCAAGGGATCCTCTCTGTATGGGTCTGCAGGACCCTGCCAGGAATCTGCTACAGCATGGGCTTTCCATGGGTTCACAGCCTTCTTTCAGGAATCTACCTGCTCCAGCATGGCAATTTTGGGGAGACCATTCTCAGCTATAAGGCAGACAGTATAGGAACTTGAGGATTCTTTTGCAACTTCATCTGCCCCTATGTAATAGAAGCCCTGTACCCTAGATGTCAAGGCAGAAGTCTATACTACAGTGAAGTTAGGGGTTTGATGATCTGTTATGTTTTTTCAAATTTTTCTATAAATCGTCATTTCTTTACCAATTTAGAATACCTTAAGTGAATAATCCTTATACAGATTATTTATATGGACATAAATGGAGTAATACTTTTCTGCTCAATGAAGTCTTTAGAGATAAAACTAATCTCAGCTGTCTTTTTACCTGTGTAAAGCCAAATTACAGATGTACTCCTTTAAACTGTAGGCTCAAAATGGATACTTGAACTGTACATCCTAAAGTTCCATTATTTGCATGAATTATGTTCAGATTAAATTGACCAGATTAAATGAAATAAAATAGACTGTAGATATTAAGTTCGTATGAGAAGAATTCTCATCCTAGGAGCCAGTAAATTGCTATGAATGGGTATAGGGTGAAGTATCCTACATTTAACCTTTAAGCTCAACATTACTGGTCTAAATCCCTGCCTCAGGCTAAAACTAACACAGCCTCAACCAGCACCCCAAAACCACCATGTCACATTGAATATATCAGACATAAGACTGACATATATGTCTGACCCTTCTCTTTCTTTTTGTTTCCCTGACTTCACCTGCATCTTATACAATTATGATCGACTGCACCATGTCCCCCTGGTTTATAGTAGGCTGTGTTAGATGCAGTAGTTTGAGATGATCTATTTTCTGCAAATAAACTGTGCCTGGATATACTGGAGGCTGAAAACATCATGCTACTGGTTTCTGGCATCTCTCACAATAAGGGATTTTACAATCAAAGCAGACCCTGTTCTTTCCTGAGGTCTTATTTACCAATGAGATGAGAACCCACTATCTCACCAGTCAAACCCTCGAACCCCAGAAAAAGTGTAAGTTCTAAAATCTACATTTTGATTGTAATTCCCTGTTTCAAATGGGTATTCAAAGCTTGCATATGCTAAGTAGCCCAAATGTTCTCTTTATAGAATACTGTTGAGGTCTTTACATTCTCTGAATATTTATTGATTCTGTGCCAGTCTTTCATTCCTCAGTAGCAGACAACTTCAAAGATATTTTCAAAAACCAAAATAATCAAATGCAGTACATTTCCCTGAAATTTCACCATAATATGTTACATTTTATTTTTGTCAGTATTGCAGCGAGCTTCTCACATGCCTTACTTTTTTGACATTTAAATATTCTTGAACATAATGTGTAATTCTTCAGAAAATTATCCAGCTAAAATGTTCTACAAATGTTATGCAAAATATTGTGCTGGATTAAGAGTTCCTATTCAAATGAATAATATTTTTGCTTTATAATTAATTATGATAGAAATAGAAGTACCAATGCTAGGCATTTGAAGATTCAGAAATCAATCAGCCATTATTTTTGGTTGTAGGAGTATATGTTTCTGATATATTGTGACTACCTGATGAACTGCTGTTCTCATGTAGCACTGAAGGTTCCTAACATTGCCTTCAGTAAGGGTTAGTGGATTAATCACTGTATTAACATTTAAAATTGAATAATTGATAGTTATCATGTAATCTGTGAAATCAAGTTTCACATAAACATCCAGAAAGAGAGAAAACCACTTTTGCATTTTTTTCTATAAAAAATTTCTGTTCTTAAATTACAAAAATTGCAAGAAAAATTTTCCTCCTCTCCTCTCCAAGTTCTGTGGGAAAAGCAGAGGATAACAAAAAATTGTATCCAGTGTAAGTTTATAATATTATATAAAACTTTAATGAAATATATATGAATATAAAAACACATATCTGGGAAACATTGCATTGTTTTAGCTTAGGAAAAATTGTGTGCAGATGGCAGAAGGAAGAGGAGAAAAGCAGAGATTTCCCAATAAATCTTTAAGCAAAAAAAATATTGTGAAGTTCTCATTTGTCATGCGCTATCAGTTAGAAGCAGAAGCAAAGCAAAGCTTGTCTCTTGCATAAATGTTAAGCAAGAAGGATCACTGAACAGTAGGCACCTACTAGGATAAGTAAACTTTTTGAGAATTCTCAGCAGAGAGTTTAAACACTGAATAAGAAAATATAAATGAAAATGAGGGTGGTTTATTTTTGGTTTTTGTATAAAAATGATTTGCCATATAAGGAATCCAAGAAGGCCTATAATGCATCTAACATCATGGCCATTAAATGAAAAAGGGGGGATTTTATGTGTTTTGGGGATTTTTTCCCCCTAAAATAAAATGCTCTAATATGAACAAGATTAAATAGTGAAATGCAGTAAGTTGTGCTGCATTGGGGACCTGAATTGGCGAATGGCATAGTCTGCTCTTGCTTCATTGCTCGCAAATCAAAATAAATTTTATTTTGTGATTTTGTGTAAATGGCAATAAGAATTTCTTTGAAAGATGATGCAAAAATAGTACCGATACTAATGAATTAATTGTTAAATCACAAAGACGTGTCTAGGGTAGCTGGAGGCTGTGAACTAACGAGTAACCACTCAGAATCAAATTTAGTAGATATAAAGTCCTATTGGCTCATTTAATAACTATTCTGTCAAACCAAACTAAAAGTCTAGCAGCTCCTTTAAAGAGCTCCAATTAACTTCGTAATACAAAAGGAACATTTAGCACCATGCTGACATTTAAATGTCCAGACATGAAGGAAGGGCTGAAATATTTTCGTTTAAAAAAAGGCAAATTTAATTTTGTATATTAATCTCTGAAGACTTGACAGTCTGAGTGATTTTCTACAGACAAAAGATTCTTAAACTTGTTTTAGAGAGAGATCACAGTTATGGTCTGGCTGTAATTCTTCCCACTTCCCGGTTTCTCTGATTATACTTCTCAAAAGTCAGTCTTATTGCCTTTATCTCTTCTCAGGTTGAATCACACAATTCTCCCACTGTTAGACTGAACTCTTAACAACAGTGCCCTGTATATCAGCTGTGCCAACATGCCAAATCCCTGAGGGCTTTACTACCTGAGGGATTCGACTTCTCAGAACTATGGACAATGATGAATAAGCCATAGTACTTTTCTCAATTCAGAACATTTTTTATTTTTAAAAAGGTAAAGAAAGCAACTTCTGTGAAATATTTTAAAGTTTTTAAAGTTTTTGAAGTCTTAACATTTCTTACCTGGGCCATTTTGTCCTTCATAATGAGTTATATATAGTTAATATTCTGATGGCAAACTTAATAAAAGAAAACCAAACACTGTCACTAAATCAAATAATTTTCCCCATTTATTAATAAAAACTACAGGCTTTGCACTACAGAAATATCTAGGCTTTCACCATTTAGCTGGGAACCTCAGAGAGCTGAGCAGACTGTGGCCACTGAGTGCATAAATACAAGCCCACACGTACCTGAGCTTAAGACACAGGGACCTTCACTGGCCCTACATTCTTCCCATTGAGCAAACCAAGATGCTGAGGACTCAGTGACAATCACCAGCTTGCTGCTTACAAGAGACTGTCTCCATTAAATTTAGCACTCAAAATGACCTAGGGAGGACAAGCATAACACAAAAAAAATTGAGTTGATACTTAGAAGACTTTCTATATAACAATTTTGGCTCTGACACTGATGAGCCCTTTGTTCATTAATCTGTATGGTGTCAGTACTTCTGTAACAGGTAAAATGGCAAGTGTAGAATTCTGACGAGACTGATTTGTTTAGATTTTACCTTATCCATTTGTACCATTTTGTACAGTTTTATGACGTATTCTCATTGCATAGCTAACTTCCTAACTCCTTATCACTATGTTATAAATGGGTATTGGATGTGTTCGATTTTGTCCAATTAATCAAACCACAAAGTTAAATTTAGCAGTAATTTATTAATAATAGCAATTGTATATAAATGAATACAATCAAAATATATGA
>JAOTQP010000001.1:43223823-43347299 GCA_026413545.1 Cichladusa arquata
ATCAGTCAAGCTAAAATCTCACTTATATACTGTTTACTAATGCATATTAATACAGAATCTTCTAGAAAGCTCCTCCTTGTTTCTATTCCTAAAATCTACGTCACTAGGTTGTGTTGTGCATATGTCACCAGTGGTCGGGGGTCTCTCCTCCTTTCGGGGGTCTTGTTTCTGATGAAGGCTCTGGGTCTTCCTCAGTGTTCGCTGTTTGACCTCTCAGGTAGCGCAGGCGCACTGAGCTTAGAGTTATATAATAAATATATATTCCCACAAGAGACCTCACTCCAGTGACCAACTCTTTGGAATCATCCCAATTTGGCCCAATTCAAGGTCGAAAGCCTATTTCTAGCCACTTGTTCTTAGACCTATACCCTTCCTATCCTGCCTCCCACCTAACATCTGGACAGTGAGTTTTTCTGCTTTGTTTAACCATTTCCTTTATCTCTTTTTGCTTTATAACAATTAAATGCAATTTTTGATGAATTATAATGCCACAATTTTGCCAATATTGTTACAATTTAATTAGCACGAATCACATATATAACAACTACAATCTGACTTGGCTTTGTAATAAATTCTAATTCTGACTATCATCTACAGATGTGACCTCTCCATTTTCACCCTGGGCGTATGAGCTACTAGAGAATTCAGAGTCACACAAGCCAACAGGTAGAACAAGAAAGCAGAGTAGCCAGGGAGTTTGAAAGTTCAAATTCCAGCTAGTAGAGGAGACTAAGGTCTAGATCCAGCTGCTGGAAAAAATGAGTGATTGGAGCCAATCTGCATGTAACCCTTAGTGAACCTCAGCCTAAATTAGTTGATGAGAAGTTCAGCACCTGGAAATTAACCAGGTTCCAGGCATTGATATTGGATGAAGTAAATGCCCACACTTTTTTCTTTAAAGAAGAAAACATCTCTTTGTCTAAGCCAAACCAAGACCTCTAGAATCATTATTATAATGGGTTGTGGTTTTAGGAAAAAATGACTTCTGGGGTTCTTACAAGTCTCTGTCTCTGGATACAGAAAACAGTATAGTAGAAATGTACTTTGATCAGATGAAAGCTGCTTAAGGATTCAAAGGCCTATTACATCAGATGTAATAGTTCAGGTTAATAAACTCCTTTCTCCCTTTTATACACTGTGCACAATAAACACTTTCATTTTAATTAACAACTTTTACTGAATTGAAAACCATATGCATTAAGAAGGGTATCTTATATTGTAAGTAACAGTAATTTTATTCTTAGAATCAAGAACAAGATAAACCTGCAATCACCTATATGCTCATCACTATTTTTCAAGCTATATCTACTGTGTAGTTCTGACGACTCAGTCTCATTTTAATAAAAGATAACACCAGATTTAGGATATAGAATTAGGTACATCATGATAGCTCAGTGATTTTAAACCATTTCATGTGGTTTGGTCTGCCTGGGTAGCAATAAGAATTTATCTCTTTCTCCAGAGGAAAGTAATGGAATTTTAAAACTGTTTTACATATTGTATAAATCACTGATGATTACCTATTGACTTGTTAACAGATAATATGGGAAATCCTAAAATAAGCATTATGTTTGCTATACTCTTAATAGTTTTGTAATTAACTCCTGTGGGCAGAAAATAACCACAAAAAGATAAGGAAGAATCTGTCTATAATGTTGTAAAAGGACTAGTTAGGAAGCCTTAAATTAATGCCATTAAAGGGAGATAGGCAACAAAAAGGCAACAAAATATTGACTCATTCAATTCTTAATGACATATTTAAATAGTTAATAACACATTCACTCATCAATAATAGTGAAAATAGGAATAAATATAGTGGGAAAAGTACAGATAGAGAAAAGTAGAAAGGGGCAGTAATACACATATAGTAAATATTAATATACTATTTTTATGCAAATACTGCATAACATATTAAAACATTACCTTAACTTTGTGCGTTTGGAGGTGATATCACATATACAATACAAAAATTATTTGAAACAAACAGATGAGAACAATTTGTTAGAGTACAACAGATTATTATTCATCTTTATCTCTTTCAGGCATACAAATGCAGCCATTTAATTCCAGCTCTCCAGTCAGTAGAGAGAGTTGAACCTGCGGAAGGTATTTTACCTCTTCTTAAGGTAATTGAATAACAACCTTAGGGTGAAGCAGCCTTTTAAAGACCCAATTCTTCACTGACTGTGCAAGAAGTCTAGATTCTTTCTTTAGCCTATATGCCTAAATATTTAGACAGCTTAATTAATAAAGATGAAGTGTGATGAAAACTTGAATTGTGGACAATATACTTAAGTAGCTGAAAAATTAGAGTGACATATTGAGGTTCACCACAAGTAAATGCTGGGGATCATTAAAATATGTGAGCACAACAGAGTACTTATTCATACTTATCACCTGTAGTAATTCAGCATCTTATTTAGATGATTTTTCTTTTGTTAAAAACTGTTGTATTAGAAACATTGTGCAGTTCACATCTTTCAAATTATATTAACACTTTTCTGATTACATGAGACTAAGAGCATAATTTTCTAAAAATATCTGCAACAAAAACAATAAAAAACTTCTTTTACTTCTCTTTTATTTTTAAAACTGCTTTCCATAACGTGATTAAATTAAGAAAATATTAGAATTATAGACAGAAGTAAGTATCATATCTAATAGGGTCTTTTCCCTATATTGAAATTCTAATGAAGAAAATCTATAGCTGAAGATTCTGGTATTTTATTCCACTGACACTTCACATAAGTACTTATTCTAAACCAAATTAAAGCTATTCATCTATTTTAAAAAATATTTTGTTCGGTAATTTCAAATGTGCAAGTAGTCATTTAAGTGATGCACACGGCTTTAAGGAGTTTCACTTTGTTTATGAGCCTTTCTCACAACTCTGTTCCTGTCTCCTTCCTCAAGAACAAAAGATGTCAAAATAGAGTAATATTTTTGTGATATGTAACAGCACAGAAGAGAAAAAGTTAAGATGGTGTATATGTTGAAAGTTATTTTACATATATTTCTTGCATTTACTCCTTGAGTGCTTGAGTATTATTTATTTTAAAGCAGTCTCGTGTGGAAGTAATTTAATATTTCCAACCAAAACATACTTCTATAGCATATATAATGTCCTCCTTTATTTTTTTACTTGAGCTATATTAGTGTATCAGTTGTAAATGTGTACTTATGTATATATATTTATATCTGTATACACAAAGACATATTTAAAGACATTTTCTTATGCTGCTGTTGGATCCCAATTATTTCATTTTTTAGATGTTTTTTGAGAGAAATTCCTTAAAATTTGAGTTTATTTATATTTCACTGAATGTCAAATTTTTACTTTGGCACTTATGTCTTTTAGTCCTCCAAGTTCCTTGGCAAATATTACCTTCACAACCAAATGTAATTTTAGAGGATAAATTACTCAACATTTATAACAAATAAATAAAGGCCTAGTCTAACAAGACTTCACAAGAGCTTACTTTTCACCACAAGGAGGTCTGTTTGCATCTTTTGTACTGTGACATTTAAACCCTTTCCATCAGCCACTCTCTATGTTCTCAGGTGATATGCAGAACTATTTTCTTCAATTCATCTTCCATGCTTGACATGTCCAGTCAGCACTCAATATTTTTTTCTGCTTCCTTCAAACTTAAAACTGCCTGAGTAATTTGGAATAACACACAGTTATATTAAAAACAACTAACATATTCTTTATTTAAAACCTACTTTTCTGCTAGTTCCCTGCATGGCAATAATCTAACCAGGGAGTTAGAATCGTAGAATGGCTAAGTAGCCATTATGGTTACAGTTTATTGAGTATTTACATAATCTTTTCTCCCCCTGGTTCTGCAAAGTACATTGCAAATTATGTTCAACTGCAAAGTTTAGGAATCTCTGACTATAGAAGAAATGATGTTACTCCTTTTACAAGAATCTCTTACTGTTAGAGCAGCCAACTGGGAAATCAGAGGCTTGTAATCAGTATCTGCTTCTGTCTCAGAGACAAAGGTGTAAAGGCATTTAATGTGCCTAACTTTTAATACCTTTTCTATCAATCATGTAGACACAGAGAAGACAGAAGTCATAGCTGGGAGGCCTATATTATCTTAATCTGTTATGTGTGAGCTAAAGACAGCAGAGTAGTGCACCAAATGCATCCATAGTACTTCCCAGAGTGATCTAAAGAATTTATTACATGGCTCAAGCCACCCATGGAAATTGTGCATGAATCTGTAAAGGTCAAGCTGTATATGACTTTTCTGTCCAGCTCCCAGAAAGAGTTTTAAGATAACAGTAAGTTTGCATATCCCAGAGGGAGTCACAATGCAATATATTTTACTGGAAGCAGGGTATCTCTTATAAATTTGATCTCTGCTTTTACATCTCCCAAATCATGGTTTTAGTAAAGCAGCCATTACATCTGTTTTTCACAGTAAGATAGAGAATCTTAGATTGACACTTTTTAAAAGGTAACAAAGGACTCATGAAAGATTGCCAAGGAAAGCTAAATGCCATTTGATCACAGGCGTTACCACAAATTCCATTAACAGACAACCAAAACACTTAAGATTGATTATTGAGGCTTATCACTGGATGCCCTTCTCAGTTTGTTATGGTAGCTTATCTTTGAGTTAGCATCATACATTACACTTTATTTTTTTTAATTTTTAATCCCTCATAGATCATATAGTGTCTTCATTATAAAATATTTAATTAAGGGACTAATTTCAACATAATTATTTCCATTTATCTCAATGAATCTGAACTAGAATTTTTCAAGAACAGTGTAAAAGGAAAGGTCTGCTGAATGTGGGTAACAAACTAGTGATGACAGCTAGAGCATGGCTGCACTCAGTGCAAATTTAAATAGATACCACTTCAATGCAGGAACAATTCATCAAAATTTGCAACTTTTATTATTATCAGTATTAATAAGGGAGTTTTCTAGACTTCATGATTTAATGGAACTTAAAATATTTGGCTTTTAGTATCCACAATGTTATCATGAAACAGCATGCAAAATAAATTGCTGTTACTATTTAAAAGTTATTAATAATTGCCAGACTATAGAAATCGGTGCTGCATATTGTACACAGAAAAAACCAAAAGAATATGTTCCAACTAATGGGATTGTCTGTGACTTTAATACTGTATTTACATTCTGTTCCTATTTTTAATTTGAAGTACCATTCACTCCTGAATTTCTGAAAAGGTAGTTCAAGTAACTGTTCAGAAGTTTATTACAAATATGCTCTATTTACAGCAAACTCTTGATTAACACAGTACATAGGAAATACTCTAGAAAAATATGAGTTTTCCTACTTATAAGAAGTAAGCATTTGAGGAACAAAGTTCCATAATGACTTAGAACTAAACCATGAGTGTGTCTGTGAAAAGTGTTGATGATAAGACAAGGAAACTTTAAATGGGAGTCTCAGAGAAAGAAACTCCACAGGTGTGAGCACAGAAACAATAGATATTTAATTCAATGATATAAACGTGAAAGATTCATAGAATTCATATAATATCTCAAATGGAAAGGGATCAGAGAGGATCATCAAACCCAACTCCCTGTTTCTTGCAGGAAAACCTAAAGTAAACGAAAACTCCCAGATCTGCTTCCAGAGGGATTCTTTCCGAGCTCTCATCCCCCCATTTATATGTACAACAAGATTACATGATTTTAGGTGTAGCATCTAGTATTTGTTCTTTTTCAATTTCATAGAGTTGGTGATTGAAAGTCTGTAGTCTATCCAGGTCTCTCTGAAAGGCCTCTACCCTTGAGAGAGTCTGTGGCATCTCATAATTTTATATTTCTGACAAAACTAATGTGCAATTACTGCATCTAGAATATTTACAAAAATATTAAAGAAAACTGGGCTTATAAATTAAACATTGTGGCACTCCACTGATGACTGCCACCATCCCGACAAAAGAGCCAATTGCTCATCAAATGTATTATGGATTTATCTAGGTGTATGTTGGACATTAGTTCTGAAGAGAGTATGAGACAGTATCAAAAGCTTTGCTAAAAAAAACCAAATAAAAAACCAAACCAATCCAAAACAAAAAAAACCTCCACATCTTCTGGCTTGCCTTGGCCAACTAGTAGAAGGGACTTGTTGTAAAAGGGAACTAAGTTTTTTAAGCAGAACCAACTTAATGGTTAATCCTCATTAATCCATGCTGGCTGTGACCAATGACTGCAGTGTCTCTCAAGTGGTTTTCAATAACTCCCAAAATAACCTAGCCCAGAATTTTACCCGAGACTGAAATGAGACTGACAGAACTACTAATAATCAGAGTCTTCCTTTTTACTCGTCTTGAACACCGAGACATGCCATACTATGAAGGAGTAATAACAGGAATCTCTGAGTTGAGTTACAGTGCACAGAAATAATTAAAAGAGTTAAAAAATCCAGGTTCTGGTGTAAGGCTGTTATAAAACAAATGTTAAATATCTTTTTAGGTGAGGTCAAGATATATATGTTTAACAGAGTCAAAAACATTTACTTCCATTTTACAATCAGAGTGCCTCATTTCAAAGAGTATTGGTTTTAAGTCATGTGTAACAGGAAGGCATATTCAAATTAATAATCACAGAAACCAGTAGATATTCTTGAGAGTAGCACTGTTACAATGAGAGTAGTAGAAAAGTTGGGGGAATGAGGTGACAAGGAAATGGTGGAATTCAACAAGAACAAAAGCAAAGCCCTGCCCTTAAATCAGGGAATGTTAAGTCCCCTAAGCAGTGATACAAATCAAGAAATGACAGCTGGGTGTAGGTGTAGAAGAAGAGATTACAGGCGACCTCGCCCCTGATAAATCACACTTGTACTAATTACCAAAGAAAAGGAACAGCCTTGCCCTTAATGGGTCACAGCTGGGACTAACAAAGATAAGTGTGATAAAAAGGGTGGGTAGACTAGTTAGAGCATCTTGGAGGTAGAGGGCCTTGGAGAAAGAGCACCTTAAGGAGCCCTGAGGAAGAAGGAATGATCCAGAGAGACACAAACAAGAATGAAAAGAGGAAGTTGCTGCAGTGAAAGATCTGCTGTAAGGTCAGTCTGGGTCTGATGGAGTCAGAGCCTGCAGTCACAGCTGAGCTGGGTGAAAGCCTGTGTTCAGAGCCTACAAACCAACACTTGCAGTCACAGTCCAGCAGGAAATAGCCACAGCCAGAGTCTGCAGCTGGACCCTGCAGTAGGAGCTTGCTGTAGTCAGAGTCAGGATGGCAAATCTGTAAAGGAGAATAAACTGAGACCCTTTTTGTGTTGTTGAATGAGAGTCTGTGTCTTGGCTCATTTCTACCCCTAATGAGAAGTCTGGTGCAACACTGGGGAGTGGACAGAAGCTGGACATCAGCTAGCAGTATGCCTGGACAGTAAAGATGGCCAGCAGAATTCTGGGCTGTATTTATGGGGCACAGTCAGTAGATCAAGGGAAGTGATTATCCCTCTTCACTCAGTATTCCTTATCTAGCTCCTACTTTGGAGTTTTGGATACTTTGGAGTTCATAATAAAAAAAGACATCAAAATAGGAAAATTCAGCAAATGGCTGGCAAGATGGTATGGAAATTGGATAATGACTCTGAGGCTAAAGCCAAAGCAGTTCAGACTGGCTATAAGTAGAAAAGTGTTATGACTTTCTCAGATAGTGGACCAGGTTGCCCTGAGAAGTTTTATAGTCTCTATCTAGATCTTTTGAGGTTTTTGAATATCAGGGTGGACAAAGCCTTGAGCCTTTTGGTCTGACCTCACAAATGACCAGGCTTGGAGCAGGTGGCTGGACTCTCAAGTCCTCATGTTCCAGTCTGAATTATCCTTTGGTCCTTAGGTGAACAAAAAAGAAAGTAATTATCTACACACACAATCCAATGTTTACAGCAGTGAGTGCTCAAAGAGCTTATTCATTAGACCAGAATCATCAAAAAAGTAGGCTTTTAGAGAGGAAATGTTGGATTTACAGTGTTTGGGTTTTTTAAAATTTTCATCAATTAATGAATGAGTTTGTGTAACTTTTTTGACTGAAATACTAAGACACAGTATTATTCCTATATTCATTTGCCTTTTTCAACAAAGATCTGACTAAATTTTCTGCAAGTGTTTGAAAGTATTTTCTATCAGAACAACCATTAATATATTCAGGTATGAAACCCACCCAAAAGAACCACTCAGGTATGCAAGATCTTGACCACATCTGCCCAACTCTGTCTCAGTAGATGAAAATCATGCTCTGGGAAAACAATCCAAGGACACATAACCCTTATGTGGGAAGCATACTGAAAACTCAGACAAGGCAAAGAAGGAATTTCTTTCTGGCAAAGAAACAAGAGTCAGAGACATGAGCTCTTCAGAGCTTTATGGCCTGATAAGGCATTTAAGGCAGGAGGCCAGGTGATAATGACCCAAGCAGTGATCACTAATTAACCTTGGGTGTAGAGAAGGTCAGATGGTTTGGCTTTGGCTCAACTCATCAAAGAGGCAGCTTGTGTAGAGCATCTTGCTTTGATAGCAATAAGTGGGAAATTGAAAGCAATACAAAGAAAAGTTATTTGAAAGCAATTTTATTTGTTGCAATAGTTGCTTGAAAGCAATAAATGGAAAATTGAAACAGAAAACAATAATCCTACAGAGGTTAAAAGAAACATATGACTGTAACACTGTACCAAAGGCTGAGGATTGAGCCCAAGGTAGAATCATTACATGTTAAGCCAGTCTGGCAGCTAGGACTTGGACACCTAGACCAGTCAGACAAGTGAGATTCCTAGTCCTTGGAGTCATGCTGGATTGGGTGGTGTGGGGACTTTTTTTTATCCAGAGCATGAGCACAGGAGTGTGTTTGTGTTGAACAGAACTTGCTATCCATCCTCAACAGTCACCTAAAAATATCACTAAAAATATGTTTAATTTTATGTCACTGAGTGATTTGGCTGCGGTGATTTTGGATGCTTGAAGACATGGGAATGGTTATTAACAGTTCCCATTTAGTTGTACCTGCTGCTCTGAAAGCAAACAGAAAAAGTCAACCCCCTCTAGTGTCATATAGAACCATGAAAGTATTAAGGCAAAATCAAAAATTTGTTTATCATAGGTGAAAAGTAACAAGGAAATGTCCTTAAAATCTGTAATTGTCAGTCATTTTTTTTGTAAGCTTCATTCCATATCAGGAGACAATATGTACTACAGGTTTTAACTTTTCACAGAAATATTTAATATAGTAAATAGTGCAGACTTTTCATTTAAGTGCTTAACATAAAGATTATGCTATTGCCAAATATGTAAAATTTGCAAGGTGTGTACTTGTACCAGACATAATAGAAGTTAATGTAAATGTAAAATGATATGTCAATTTTTATTAAACTTGATGGATAACTTTTGTTAATCAAGTGCAACATGGTTTTGACTATGTGAAAACACTTCTGGCTTTTTATAATTAAAATAGGAAACATTTCTGTAGCTAAAATATAATTTTTTTTATAATTAAAATAGGAAAAATATCTCTTATTTACAGATAAGGTATTTTCCACCTTGTTGACTGTTGTTGGTCTTAGAATGTATGAAATTTTCTTTCCCAGAGTGAATTTTATTTACCCTTTCTTTAGCAGTAAGAAGTACAAATCAGATATAATTTTCTAAAATCTCATATATAATATTTTCTGAGTTCAAATTGATGGGAACATCTCATTTTTATCAAATAACTACAGAAAATCATCAGACTTTACAATTACTCATAGAGGTAGAATTTCTCAAAAAGTCTTTCTATTCTTTACTAATTTGATTCTAACTCAACAGTGGGAGCTCTATCACTGACTTGCATAGATGTGAAGCCAACCACATAGAGGTAAATAGAGGTAGCTGAAATTCCCTAGTAATGGATAATACCATTAGAAGTTAAAAAAAAGAGAAATATTTAGAACATAAACTCTTCTTCAGAACTCCAGTAAGTTACCAAATGACAAGGTTTTGTTCATTCTTTAAGATATACATTCAAAGTTTTTTTTAAAATCTTGATTCACACCTACCAAAAAGTTTTCATTTTGTGGCTTGACAAAATATCATAATACCATGAACACAGAAACCAATTCCATTCTCAGCAGTTTAAATTATTTCCTTCTTTCTTCTCTTTTATATGTAAACTAACCGTTTGTATGCATAGAATCAAACAAATTAAACTTAAAATGATGTGGAGAAAAAAGGACCATAATTTCTGAATAGGTACTATTAGCACCCTATCATGTATTCCTCTAATTTCTTCTTATAAAAACATTCTGCCAGGATTTGGTACACTTCTCAAATTGAAGCTATGAAAGTCAGGGAAAAAGCAGGCATGTTAATTCCCTCGTGGTCTCTTCAGCCCATTATTGAAGTTGCTTTAACATGAAATTCTATTTTTTGTGCCTAGTGGGTCCTGAATTAACCATTTACCTCAAACCATGGTTTGGTTGACATCAATTGCATTCACATTAGCATGTTAGCTCATTTCAGAAACACATTTTTAAAATTAAACTTCTATTTGTGCCCTCCCACTATGCTGTGGTTCACAAAGCAAAGCTGACATAATGTCTCTCGTATGAAACTGAGATGGAAGGTGTGTCACAGGAGTACAAATCAGAATCTCTTCAACCAGTACAGCCCACTGTCTTACTAGAGGTAGTCCTAAGGAGTTCTTTCTCTCTTTCCCAGAAGGGAGACTATGTGGATGTTGGATGCCCAAATCTAATCTACTTCTATTGCAATATTGTTTGGCAATGTAAAAATAGCTTTTCCTTTGACTGCCAGAGGAGACGGTAAAATATGGAAAATGTCTGATTTATACCTTCTATATGTGAATGTTGGGAAGGTGAACTCCTTAAAATAAGATATTCTAGTACTGAAGGCTGATCACGACAGTTGATCCAGAGACAAAAATTGGCTCTTTACTATACAGCCCAGAAGCCACCTTTGTATTTGAGGGATGCACTTTGAGTATAAGAGATCTGAAGAGCAGACACAGTTTCATTTCAGTAGACTAGAAGGCAAAACATTTCTGAAACTACACAAACACCAGAATTGCAGCGACAACAAGGAACATCATTCCTTGCAGAAGTTCATCCAGATTTTTCCTGCCTTTTGGTAATGTCTCAACCCATACCTTGAAGTTTGTAGCTACTGGCCTTGTCACCTGTTCTGAAAAGCAAGTTCATGAGCTCATCAATGATGGCATCATCAGCAGCAGAAAGGCTCAGATAAAAACAATTGCCTGTTCTTTCTTTTTCTAGAGAATTTCTAATAAATGTCATTTAATATTTGTGTGTGAGAGCTTGACATATACAAAACTGAACTAGTCTAAAGAAACATTACACCTTTTAGGCAAAATAGAAAGTAAAATAACAAATTAGGAGGACCTTGGGAATTTCAATCGTAACAAGGAAAAGAAATAGCAGTTTCTTTAGAGATTTAGCAATCAATGTCTTCAATACTTAGTTACAAATACAATCTGTTTTGATTTTTTTATATGTATGCAGCTGCACCTTGACAATCAACTTTCAGTTAACAGATTTGCCTCCAGTTATATAAAACATATAATGTCATAAAATGTTGGGTTTTTTTCTTCTCAAGGGAACTGTGGAGGGAAACCACACAGGTTTAGTTTCTGCCTTCGTCCACTTAAATTCACGGGCAGTCTCCTTTTGCTTTTTGGCAGTTGAGATTCATATTGCAAGTTACAGAGTTGTGCTGGTTTGAAAGTAAACCAGTGGGAGGAATTAACCCCATGCAAATACTTTGTGAGAGATTTCAAGTCAGAGTTACAATTTAATAAGAAAATTTCAATAAAGGTACAATAAATAAATTAAATAAATAAATTACATAAATTAAAAAATAACAGAAACACTGGCTTAAACCGATGGAGTCAAGGTACAACAGTCAGGTTGTAACCCAGTGGTTTCAGTCCTGTTGAAGTGGTAGTTGTGATCTTGTTGGAAGTGGTGGTCCTGTGGAAAGGCCTGGTTCTTCTCTGAATGTCCAGTGGTAGTGGTCAGATTCAGGTGTTACCTCTACCACAACAGGGAGTTTCACAATGGAAGATATAATCCTATGATATTTTTGGAGTCTCTGATGGTCGTAGCTGCCATTTTATGATGGCCCATTTGTCCCTTGGGATGGGTGTAACTGTGTTGGTGCTCCCCTGGAGGGAGTTATCATGGCTGGGTCTTGGTGAAAGTGAGGAAACATTGCCTTGCAGGATCTGGGTGTGCAATGAGTGGCTGTTTCAAATGACTCACCATTAATAGTTCATCAGGAATTATGTAGATGAGTGTAGAATACATAGTTTGGTTACGCATATATTGGCACTCTTCCTCATATAACCACGACAAGAGTATAGAATTTGATTTCTGGAAGTAAGTAGTTCTTCTTAAAACATTCTCTTATATATTTTTTTCCTTTTAAAACAATGTTGAAATTATTAGAGTGCAGAAAATATTTGTAAAATGTACGATGAAGATAGGTTTTCTAATATTTGTACCATCAATTTACTGAAAATTCCACTAAAAAATTAAGCCATAACCTAGTTCATTTAATATCGTGGTAGAAATACAGTTAGATTCCTGTAAAAAGAAAAACAAAGCAGACCTCATGAATACTTTTTCAGTCTGTGTGTTTCTTTTACTGCAGTTCTTTAAAGCTGAGAATTTTCTTTTTCTCTGGTTTTTAAAGTGCAGAGATTTTGGCATCAGCATTATTTTGAAGAAATGCACTGTAAGAATAGAAAAAATATTTAAATATCTCTTATAAGTCACTTTTATTTGCATGTAAGAAAATAAAATTATAAAGTAAAATTATGTCAGTGTTTCATTAAAAACCCTGGATAGCATATAATCATAGGTTAGAAATGACTGGATTGGAGTTAGATTGCAAAAGACCCTTAAGATCATTGGGTCCAACCATAAACATCCTACTGGCACAAATAAACCATGTTTCTAAGTAGCACATCTATACTTCCTGGCAACCACTTCCCTGGGAAGCCTTTTCCAGTGCTTTGCAACCTTTACAGTGAAGAATTTTTTCCTGATATTGAATCTAACCTTCCCCTGGCATAACATGAGGCCATTTCCTCTTGTTCTACTGTTTGTTACTCAGCAACAGGTGGTTGTAGAAAGTGATAAGGTCCCCTGAGCCTCCTTCACTTTGTGCCAAACAACCCCAGTTACCTCAGTATCTCCTCATAAGGTTTGTTCTCTAGTATCTTCACCAGTTTCATTGCCTTTTTTCTTCATAGTCTTTGAAGTGCTTTTTGAAAGCAAGTACTAACTCCACTGCTGTTGTACCTTACCTAGTGAGTAAATTGAATGGTGACTGAATTATACTCCTAAAATGGTTTTGACTGATTGCTAGCTAGAAAATCAGAGTAGAACCCTTGTCAAATGCAGTATGGTGCCTACTTGTTTGTTTTTCCTTCTCATCTTCACATCCACTTCAGACATATTAATATTTTTCATAGCATATAGCTCTGGATTTTGCAAAGATTTGATGGCAGTAAGATGATGAAACAGTTAAACAAACGCATAGTTCCTAAAGAGGTGATCTGAGGTGCATTTCATCTAACTTAATGTGCCTCACAGAAACTAGGAATTGGATTAATATTGCTTGTTCATGCTTGAAGCACAGAAAATTGCTCAAAGGCAGACGGAGGGAAAGCAAAAAAATTCTAAAAATAAAAACCCCAGTGGAAATAAGGATTTTCACAGTCCAATTTGGTTTCTTCTAAGATACAAGTCTCAAGACACTGAAGCAAATAACTCACATGAAGGAAATTTAAAAGTTCTGTAGTATTAAATTTTCTAGGCAAAAAACCCAAACAAACACAGAAATATGGAATCAAGATTTGTATAATTATAAAATATGTCTCCATTTGCAACTAATGCAATACTTGAAAATTTAAGAGAATGGCGAAATAGAAAATGACCATATAATGCCAATTACCCACATTCCAATTGGCTACTTTTCATAATTTTATGACTTAACATGTCTAGGAGAAAACAATATCTATAGTTTTCAGAGCCATGGAACACGCTGGTATGTGGCATTTTTCAGTTTAACAAGCAATAGTCTGTGGAGACCTGAAGTGAATAAAATTCTGTGATCTGTAATGTTTTTGTCTTCCAGCTGGTGAAAAAAATAAATCCCTAGCTACTGAAATCGCACTATCAGTGGTGCTTATTCTCCTGTCCCCATTAAATCAGGAGATCACAGTAACTATGTGTATGTTAAACAACACATAAATGTGCTTGCTATACATTTTTCTGAAGTTAAATAGACAAAATTGTGTACAGAATATGTATTAGTATGTACTGTTAGTGTATACCAATGGTGCTGAAGTTAAATAGCAGATAATAGTGTATAAATAGCATAAAATAGTGTATACTAAGATTACTTATGACTGAGTTTTTACATGTTATCTTGCATTAATTTTCTGGAATTTTTTATTCTGCCTTTGTTGTCTAAGGAAGCAAATAATCTAGTTTAATGTTAGGTATCCAAAGGCTGAGTATTTAAATCTGAAGTGGTCACTTCAGATGGCCTTAATATGAAAGGAGTTCCAAAGGGTAACTTATCTAACCTTGGCTTCTTATTTTAGAGTGAACAAAAATTATCCTATGAAAATATCTTCCAAGCAATTGTTAAGAACACAAATTTTGAAGCAATATTTTATTTCTAAATATCTTAAGATTAACCTATGCCTTTTGATACTAGCAGTAAGATGTCAGCAGTTTTTCTGAAAGCTATGCAAACCGTGAAGTAAAGTATCTGTTCTCAAATCTAAAATAAAACAAATTTGTACACCAGTGCTCAGATCTTTGCCTTATTTTTCTTTTTTTTCCCATATTTATGTTTTTTATATAGTGAGAAAAGCATACTTAGCCTCACTCATTGTTGGAAACCCTGATCTGCAGATTCTGAAATTTCACCAGATACTTTCAAGGGGGAGTAAGCACAGAACATACTGAGCACATCCAGTTTGAGATGCAGTAGTATAGTATTGTCAGTCTAAACAGGTAGACAGCAGATGAGCCAGTGACATACATTTTTTCTTTTTTGGCATTTTCCCTGTTCCTATCAAATAGTTACCATTGTGTTCAGGTATGAGGTAATAGAGGAATTTCTGCCTTTTACCTACTCATGAAACAAGTAAAATCAAGGTATTTGGCATAGACAAAAAGATCACATAGGATGAGTATGAATCATTAATAAAGAAATAAACGCTTAAGAAAAAGGGAAATGGCATAAAAACCTAATCTTTGAGACAATTGATAAGATTTAAGAGTCGTGTTACATTTTAATTAGGGTAAAATGAGGCAAAGGAAAACAACATCAATCATAACATTCTAAACTTTGATTGCCTAGAGAGAAGAATGACCTAGAAATAACCTTATTTTAACAGCTAAATCTCACTATGGAAATTAGTTTGTACATTTCGTATTATTTGTCACCGGGGAGAATTATTTGGGTCAGATATAAGATCTGGATGTTTAAATCAGAAAGACTAAAATAAATTTGCTTTCAACATCTTAAAGCTAGACCTATGTATTAATAGTATCCAGGGGCAGGTCTTCCTATGGGAATAGTGAGATATGCCCCCAGAAGAATTTAACAGCTCCTTTGATTTAAGCAATACAACCCTCAGCATCTTTCTGTGACTTGTTTTCCTCTTGCAGTAAGTATGAACAGCATGTGTGGCACCACTAAGCCCAGCTTCAAAACAAACTAGAATGGAAAAGTTTAATAACTCTTCTGTGGGACCGGGGGAAAATAAGTAGCTGTCTTTGAAAACCTCAGGAGGAATAGCAAGTACAACTTGGGTGTGTTAATTTCTTAACCATAACTGTCTGTTTGACAACTTTTACAAAGTTTTTAATTCCAACTCAGATTGCAGGTATTTAAAAAATGGCATATTTGTAAAGTCAGAACTTGCACTGTATGTGTGGTCATTACCTTGCTAGCATGTGGGTGAATTAAGAAAATACTGGCTCTCACATAATTTTTTTTCTGGTGAGTATGAGAAGGCAGAAAAAAGGGTAATTCAAATATTTGATTATTAATTTCAGAACAGCTTCATCACTGATCATATTCTAAAATCAGGGTGAAAAAGAAAAGATATTAAATTTTATGCTTTGTTTTTATAATTCCAGATTTTGGAAGATTGAAGATAATTTGAATATAATTTTCTGTAAAGGAGTGCTAAAATTTTAAATACTTTAAACATTTTTTAATAAGTAACTTTTTTATCAATGATAAAATCTTTTTGAGGGTATCATGGACTTATTTCTTCACTACTCTAGTGAGTAAGAACTTAACACTGATTTTCAAAATTTGTCTTCTTAAGCTTTCAACCCACTGAAGTCTAATTCTGGCTCAGTCATTGGCTGTTTTTGTTCTTTAATACTGTGCACTGGTCTATTGAACTCCATTTGTGAAGTTTTTTTCCTCTTTGGATTCTCTGATTTCTAAGAAGACATGACCTCATTCTGAAGCTTTTCACTCAATCAGCCATTTTATGTGCACTCATGTACACTCTTTCTTCTCATTTATAACTTTTCTCATTTTTACAAGGACTGTAACCATAGAGCCTTGCTTTAGTCAAGTCTGTTACAGATAACAGCAGGCAGATTGCATCAGCCTTATCTCTTTACGAAAATGGGATGAAAGTAGTTATTTTCATCCTCTATAGAATATCTCCCAGTAGATAGAAGACTATTTGAACTCCAACATAGATGCATATTTGCATGCACTCTGATTTGCCCTATTTTTTTTTTTTGCAATAATCAATGTTTAAAAACAAACAAAAACAACACCACAAAAATACCCCACCAAAAACAAAAAAACCCCAAATAAGTAGAAACTTCAGGTGGTTCTCATTTTGGGTTCTGAAATATATTCTAGTTTTTTGTGCTACTGTAAATTAAATTTAGCTCATGTGCATCTATATATATATAATTTATATCTTCATGTTCTTTAGTCAGATTTTGGAAACATGGCAAATTAGAATGCAGAATCTATTGGAGCATCCATCTTAAGAGAGTTCAGCTGAAATTCTCTGAGACCAGAATTCCTTTTATTTGCCTACCTTTTAAAGTATTGAAATGTTACTTATGGATTTGAAAATGGATTATGGATTGAAATTATACTTATGCATGGGTAACAGACATTTCATTTTAGGAATTGTTTCCTGGTTAAAAAAATGACAGACTTTAAATTCTATAAGCAATGATCAGATCAATCAGATCAATTGGGTTTTCTGATAACCATATTAATCAATTTTCTGAAAATTGGTGGTAAAACCTCTTACTTATAATTTTACATGAAAAGTGCATGTAGATAAACTGTAAGAAAAAGCAACAGACATACTGTGAAAAAATGAACAGGACCTTTTTTCTTTTAAATCCTTCCAAAATGTTAATAAGCCAGGGCACTAGAAACTATATGTAGCATGAAAGAAGGCATATTTTTCCAATGAAATTTGCATATTTTATGAACAGTATGACAGATGTCTGTTCAACAATTTTTCTTTCATGTTTCATGTGGAGAGAAAGCAAAAATTTGCCAAACTTTAACGTGGTTTTGCTTAAGTTTTTCTTTTGTTGTCTTAAATAAAGATAGGGTTTTGTAACACTGTAGGCAGCAGAGCCCACAGGGTATATTTTCCAGAGAGAGGTTTTAAAATCTTGTTTAAGAGATGTTTTTAAAATGCCAGCAAAGAGAAGACAAACACTATTTTCTAAGCCTATGTCTACTGGTCTTCCTACATACAGTACTGTCAAAAACTGCAGTTTTCTTCCTTATTTTAGTGAAGCGGCTGCTGAGCAGTGCTTATCTTAGTTTAAATGGTCAGTTTAGTATTTGCTTTCCTTCGCTTTGGGAGCACAACAGAGAGATGGAATAAAACCCTTTCATTTATTCAGCAGGGAAGCTTCCTTTTTTTCTTGAGGCATGCTGCAGTCCTGCGTAAGTTCATGTGAGCAATGGGTACTGCTTTTAGAACACTGCATTCTGTAGTGATGGAGGAATGTTCTGGATCAAATAACAAGTGAAGAACCTTAATAATTCTCATAGTCCAAATGAGAACTAGGGCTTATATCTGTCTCTTCTAAATGTAAGACATCAGACACTTTGCTTTGCCAAAGCACCATAGCCTGCTTTATCTCTACGATCTTATTCACAAAATGCAGCTAATTCCACAATCAAAGATTAAGTTAGTTATGCTGTCATTGATATGTGACTATGCTTTAAATGAATAAAACACAAGAGCAGAAGTAATCTGTATGAGCTTTAAAGTGTTCGCTTTTTCAGCTGTACTTCTATTTTTATTTGACAAATATATGTTTATGGAACTTCTTGAGTCATGTTTTTAGAAAGATTTGCACATTTTATATTCAAAAATCAGTGACATTTGTACAGTTCTGAATGTACCTGAATTATGCTGAATGGATGATAGGATACTTCCATTCAGCAGAGGTACCAAATACCAATGCTTCTAACTGTTGGGTATTTGCAGGTGAGAAGGTCTCATTGCAAAATGCATGGGTAACTTCCACAACTCTAAACTCCTCCAGCAGTATAAAATCTATCATTGCATAATGTTTTCCTGAAATGATTCCAAGGCTATCTATCAAGGATATTCCCAACAAAAGGATTTGCATTGTCAATATCTTAAATCAGGGATCTTCTCTGAAGTCATGCGTCCCATGACTTCTTTTCTATTGACTTTGTCTTCTCAAGATATGCAATAAATAAAAATTTCCTCTTCTCTAGACACCCTGTATATATCTATCTATCTAATCTATGTTTGGCTCCTGAAATGTCTGCATGAAATTCACCTACTTTTTAAATATATTCTGGATAAAAACCACACTTAGCAAATAACCCAGTAGATTTTAGTTTGATTTCTCTCAGAAGTCTTAGAAAATATAGGTAAGACTAGCAATTACTACCATAAGAAACACAACTGAACATCATATAAATAATTGAAAGCAGCAGCATCAGTATCTGTCTCTGTCTCTTTAATATTTGTTCAATGTATATGACTAAATTTTGTGTTGGTGTTGTGGGGTTTTTTGCTGCCTTCTTTAACAATATCTCTGTTCACTATAAATTGAGTGTTAATATTCTGTAACTCCTAATTATATGAACTACAAAAACATTTAAAAAATCAACTGTCCTTTTTGGAATTTGGAGAAAGTGTTAATTCATGAAATAAGACTATAAAATACAAGTTAACCTGCTTACTTAAGGGAATTACTGGCACAGTATCTCATTCTCTCCTGATTGAAAAACGTGTTAAAAGCAAAGTCAGAGAAAGGGGAGTATAATATATGCTGATTTTATATATATATATATAAAACTGATTTTTAGAACATTCTTCACAAAACTGAAGTTTATTGACAAATTCTATCCTCAATCATGTCTTCCAGGGACTCTGGAATGGACTCCAAACTTTTTACTTTGTGTGAACACACTCTTCAGCATAAACTCCGTAACTAGCTCTGGGAGCAAAGACTAGAGCTCACCACCACTTTTATGTTTATTTATGTATTTATTTTGTTGTTTATCTTTGAAATTTAAATGTTACTGACACAGAATAGTGGATGACTGAAATTATTTATTTGCACAACTTCTTCACTTACTTCCTTATTGTCTCAGACTCTACATTAGTTTGTGAGGAGAAAATATAATCCTTCAGATGATATTTATTTAAAGAAAATTATACCCAAAAAGAGAGAGCAACAAAAAAATAAGTAACATAGTAACATTTATTCTCTGTTCTGTTCTTCTCATGAGTGCAAAATATTTCTTTTTCAAAAGACTTCCCTGGGAACTATGTGTAATCTTTAATGTAAAATTATTATTGGAATCAAGTTACCACAAAAATGGGCATGTAAAATTATTTAAGTATATATTACATATTTTGAATATAAGCAGATGCTACAAATGCACTCCTCTGGGACATAATCGTATATAAAGAATGTACTCTTTTGATTGCACATAATTTTAGGAAGAATTCTTTGGTTTTACATCTAAATCTGTCTGTAAATTTTACTCAACACAACAATGACAGCATTTCTGGAAAAATTAACAACTTTATGGTGTCAGGTGGTCTTCATTACCTTATTGAAATGATCAGATGTGGTACACAGGGACACTAGTCAGCATTATTCCTAACAAAAATGGAGGCAATACTGATCTTTCTGCAAAAAAAAATCCTCAAAACATTCTCAGAATTTTTTTACTTTCTCTGAAGGCATAACGTCCTTTCAAAGTTAATTTGCAAGCAGTCAGGACATATGTATGACTCATGAGCCAAATTTCACTTTTAAAAATCAAAACCACTTAGTGCTAAGCAGTAAAAGTGTTAAAAATCAGCATATTTCTTGCAGATTTAAAATAGAACTAACTTACTCAAGCAGTTTCAGGAAAGAAAAATGCCAAATGGAATTCCTGCAAGGACATTTACTGAAAAAAGAATTAAGTATTGAAACACCAGTCTTAGTCTACTGGAGTTTTGCTCAAACACTACTATTTTAATTCTTGTTCTATATCTGTAAAAATGTAGATTTTTTTTTTTTTTTTGCATGCTATCTTTAAACTAAAGACTAAAATAATATTTTATCAGTTTAACAGAATAAAAATATATGACAATGCAGGAAAAAGTTATCTGTCATGATCTTCAGGATCAAACTATTTAATTATATAAAGAGGAAAGCCATGGAACCTGAAGGTATCTTGTAACACTTGTAGACACACAGTTTCATCTTCTGACTAGGTAGTAAATCCTAATTAGTGAGCATAACGTAACTGGTGAATGATAAATCATAGTTAAAATACATTTTGTGTCCCATCCAAAATCTTGAACTGTGTGCCCATTCTTTGGCTATATATGGTACAGCTGTATTTAATGATCCAGAATCATTATTATCTTAATTCTTGCCTTGAAAGGGAAGAATGTCATATTACAGTTCCATAAAAATTCTTACAAAATGAAAAAGCAAGTAATATCACTTCCCTAATGTTATTCTATTCAGGTAAGAATTTTGGTTGATAATGTGGTTTATGTCCACCTATTCACATCCTTCCAGAAAGACTGCTTAAAAACACTGATTAGAGAACAGCAGCTGAGAAAAGGGATAGAGATCAAGAGTATTTCTGGAAAAAATTCTAAGAATGGAGGGAACTGGGATGAAAATTATACTAGCAATTTATGCTTTTTATTTTGTTCAAAACTGCGTAGGTAAAATGAAGGGTTGCTGAATGTGTCTCACATATGTACTGACAGCTCCTATTACACACGTTAGGAGGTTGCTAATGCCTTATGTTTTATGACAACCGCAAGCAAAATGTGAAATAACTAAAAAAAAATCATGTGAGTAATAATACAATATGCAGTATGCCTATAGCTTGCATAAGAAATCACATATCTGCTTCAATATGGTTTGCTTTGAATGGCATTACCTTCATACTTCCACTACATGACTGTTACCTGATGATTTACTGCTTACTCAACAATATGTCCATTCCACCAGATTTTTCATGCAAACTACCCTCATAGTAGGAATTTGTCTCATAAAACAGATCCTTCTCAAAACTTATCTGTAAGTCTTCACAGTTCCACTGACATATTTCTGGCAATACTTTTTTGTAATGCTTTAAAGGGAGTACAGGAAACTTCTTCCATTTGTACCTTGAGTTCGTAGAGTATTTTTGCTTTCCAGGATATGATAAAGACCTGCTTGATACTTCAAAAATCAGATTGATTCTCATAATTACTTCAAGAATCAATTTTTTATTATTCTGGTTCTATTTAATTGTTAGGTAGTCATTCAGCATCTCAATATAGGTGGTTTAACCTGGGAATAGAGCAGCTCCCAACTAATTTATTTTGCATAAGTACATAAGTAGAGGGATCACATATATGAAGGATATACTGCATGTACTGCAATTACATTTATGTTTTAAAACAATACATATAGTGATAAGATCTTAGTTTACTACATCTGTACTGAGGGGGAACTGAAAGCATTTTGTACTTAAAAAACCTCTTGAGTTTTTCTTAAAAGTTTCAGGGCTACTGACATTTTCTATGTGCACCAAGTGCTTATTTAGAGCATAACTGAATTGACTCAATTCAATGCCATTAGATGCCTCAATCTCCCATCTGTTGTTCAGCTGCGTCCTCACCAGAATCTTTTAGGTTTTGTTTCATATCTTTTGGATCTTCACTGATTATCTCAGATGCTGCAGGGTACTTCATATGTTACTGGACCTTTAACTATTATACTGGGTGCTGTTTTTGTTTTTCACTTTTGAAAACAGTCAGACAAGAGATTCCAAATTTTGTTAGAATAAAAGAGATCTAAAAAAATATTAATAATTGAAGATTTTGATAGGAATTTCTGTGAACTAATATAGGGATTTTGTCCACGATGATTAGATATGAGGTGAAGAGTTGAAATTCAAGAAAATGCATTAGAATACAAGTACTGTTAGACATTATATATTTTTTATATTATATATTTGTTAGTAAAGAAAATATTACATGAAAGTATGTTAAAAATATGTCACATCAACACATTAAGGCATGCTTCTTTTTTAAACACAGAAGGATTCTGCTGGGGATCTTCAACTTGGTTATTAAGCACAATGAATCACCTTAGCAATCTTGAGTTTTCAATTTAATGTGCACTTATGGCTTGACTGAGGCAGAGATAAAGACTTTTTTTTAATATCTGACTTACCTATTCAATTCTTTAAAAAAAAAAAAATCTAAATTTTAACTTTAGAGACAACTTATTCCATATCTGTGACATTTTCCTCTCCATTTCCCCTCCATCTACCTGTAACTAAACCAGATTCTTGAAGTGTGCCTTCCTGTGTAGGAAGTTTGTCTTCCTGTGTAAAATGTTTCTGTTGTAAAACAACTATATATGACACCAGAGGATATTCACTGAACCTTAGAATGTAACTATTTTGTTAAGATTCTCTCCTCTGTGCATTTTCTTTTAAAAGCTGACATACTCGACTTCTATTGAAAAGTGACCTCTGTCAGAGACTCAGAGGGAGGCATATTAGGAATGACATCCAGAAAGACCCCTCTTTTATACAATTTTCCACTTTCAATTGTAATATATTATACTTCTAAAGGCACAACTGAAATAAGCCCAAATATATTTCTGACAAAAGCAAGGCTAAAAAGAAGACTTAAAACTAGCATAGCATGTACTCCCACCAAGATTCTGTACTTGAAGATTAGAAATGCGAGAGAAGTCTGCCATTGGTAAAAACCACCAGAAAAAGAGGGGGGAAAAAAAAAGCATAAAAAAAGAGAGGACTGAAGTGCTTAAGTTCTGTCCATTTGTGTTATTTTACCATGCTGATAACATCATCCCTTGATACTAAGAGTGAAATTATTATTTTCAGAAAATTTAAGGGAAAAAATCCCTTAACAGAAAAAAAGACTATAGTATATTTAAATAACTTTTCTCCTCTTGATTTTTTTAAAACAAAGACCAATTTACAAGCCAAATAGCAAAATATAATACAAACATTATTTTATACCACTATTTAAATATCACTATTCAAAGAGTGGGTGCATACCCATCATCATTGTGCTTGCTCTATATTTCTGATTTAAAATGTTAAACAGTTACAGATTTGTCAAAACTTTCAAGTAAGACTTTTCTATCTGATTTGCATAAACAAATATGGAGTACTTGTAGGGTATGTTTAGTCTACTGAACTTGTATTCTCTTACAGCTTGAGATGCGAGACTACATTTTTTTAATGTTGCTTACAGTCTTACAAGGCTCACATGTAAGCTTAGCTCCAAATAGCACATTTTTTCCGCACAACCTTCATCTAAATTTTTTTTTAAAAACAAAGCAGTAAGCAATGTGCCAAGGTAGTTCAAAAAGTGAACTAAAATTACATCCTATTCCATGATCAGATTTACTCATACTTCGTAGCTGCCTCAGTTCCATAAAGATAACATTCAGGATGACTGACAGAAATATTTTTATATAATTGCCTGTGCTAATGGCAAAAATTCTGCTCATTAGGAAGTAAATTACACATTGGAATGCTGTTTCCCTTATCTGTGTGGTTTGATATAAGGGCATCTAAGAAATTCGGAAGTCTGGTGTAACATTCATCAATGACAAAAAAAAAATGAAAAAAGCCATACTATGTTTTGCTTTATACCATTGAAGTGGAAAATGTGTCAGTAATCATGCTTACTGAAAGAGAATAGGCCAGTTTTTCTAAAAAAGGGCTGAAGTCTAGGTTCATTCAAACTAATTTTGAAAACTTACCTGTACTTTTCAGCTTTTCTTCAGCTATTAATAAGGTCAAAGGAGGGAAAAATAGACCATTATAAGATAACTTTGGGAATACTTACCTCTTTCCATTGAGTTCAATATGAGTCTTGGTCAATCATTGTCTAATTGATAAATCACTTAAACTCCTGAATTCATGTGAAGGAATCTGGGGGTTTATATCTGTAACTTAATTATACCTTTATTTTTTCTGTATTTTTTAAAGACATTTTCTGTTTCAGTGCTGTAAGGTACAATGGGTGACAAGATAAATTATGCCCAGCTTTTAAAATTTATTTGCTCCAAAGCCTCTCTGGGATTAATTTTCTCCATTTCTATTTATCTGCATATAGCAGATTATTAGCGGCATTAAGAGGCTTTGAAAAAAAACCAAACAAAACTATGTAAATGCAGTGTATGTGATACAAGTATAATTTTTTCATATTATTTTCCCGAGATTAGTGAGGAATTCTGTATATATTTAGTTACAGAGAATGAGAAACACACAATATGTATCACTGTTTAATTTATGAGACAGAAATGATGGCACAGGAAACAAAAAGCAGCAGAAGTTTCCCAATTTTTTTTCTTAAACTTGTCATCTTCAATTTAGTTCACTGTCCCTTGTTCTAGTCCTAAAGATACAATGAAATAGTTATTACTAATTTTCCCACTCTACAGTACGAATAATATAGGTTTCTATATGTTCTTAATCTAGAGATTATTTCCATGTTTATCAACTCAGTTTATAGCTGAATGAGGCTGAAGATGCTGGTTTGTAAAATGAAATATTATATGATATCCCTGACAAACTTGCTTGCTTTTCTTTCCATTTCTCAGCAGTACTGAGGCAAATTTCCTAGTTTTGAAAGATATGCCCAAGATTTTCATCAACTTTTCCCTGTCTTCCTGAGTTCCTCCAGAACTGGCCTCATGATCTACCTGTGCATATCCACTCTGGAGAGCATCTTCTGTGTTTCTTTTATAAATAATTACGAGGTCCTTAAAGAAACTGCATTATGTTTGTTAGTGAAAATGAAGTGGCATGCATTATTAAGCTCAACACTATGCATTTTCATTTGATTTTCCACATAATGTAGAATATAGATAACATCAAATTGAATCTATTAAAGCTTAGTATACATAATAATTAAGCTAATGCATATTTCACATCTAATGCCATATAGTCAACAACATTAGCCATCTACTCTACTTGGACTTTCATTAAATGTGTTTCAGGACATCATTATATGTCTTTCAGCAATAACTATTCACAGTCATACTCCATCTGGGAGACAGCAGTAAAGTTTCTATGCTATAACAGTTCCAAATGATGTGTTGAGATGTTAATTTTATGGTTAAACAGCAGTGAAGCAAGTTCCCATGGGAATGCTTTTTTAAAAAGAGGCATTATTTTCAGCAAGCCTTCCAACTGTAAACATCTCTAACTCTTTATTGAGTTATTCTGCTGTTTTCTAAAATGTCCTTCTGGTAAAGACCCTATAGTATTCCCCTGTAGTAGTGAATTCTGGGTTTGGGACTATTAGTCTATATCACTATACTCTTATACCTAATAACTAGCTGAATTTTGAGAGAAATTTTGTTCTGATCTCTTCTAGCACTAATTTTTTTTTTTTCACAAGAGTGTTAGGAGAGATGGAAAAATATATTTGAATATAAGATAGACATTCTTATCCTAGCACTGCTGATTTCTTGTTTTAGATTAAAATTTTAAAAAAAGCAAAAAAGGAAAAAGGCAAAAAAAAAAAAAAAAAAAGCCTAATATGAATTAAAATACTCCAGAGCATAAAATGGGTCTACTTAATAAAAGATTTCAGTGGGTATTCTTGTTAATAAAGACTTCAGAAATTCACGTCACAAACCATTGTGAAGTCAGGTAGAAGCTTCAGGTGGCCCATCTACAGGACCCCATTACCTCTGAGAGGACTGTGGTAGGTAGATTTAAGCAATATTATTTTATACACTACTGCTAGCAGCAGTCATATATCTTATCTTGCCAGTCAAAGTATTTCAACAGAAATTGAACTCTCTCACCTTTTCTGGCTATTTTTGAGTGGTAGAGTCAGAGTACCAAACAGTGAAAACTCTCTCCATATGTTCTATAAAAGAGAAAAGAAAATCCCACATATCAGGTTACTTGGTTTAAGGGGAGATGAGACCAAATAACTAATTTCCTCTATTCCCCATAGTTATATTAGTGACATAGAAATGTTGCTCTTTTTAAAGACTTTAATAGCTTTACAGTCTACAGATGTTATTTATGACAGTTGTATATACATCTTATGAACTGTGTGAGAGTACCCATATGTCATCTATATATGTATATATAAGAAATCATCTCAATTTCCTGAAATACTAAAATCTCAAGAAGCCTAAAAATTTTCCAAGAGATACAGAAGCTACAACATTATTTCAACTTTAAAAATTACTCAATTGAAACAAGCATATATATATTTCTGTGGCCAGACTACATATATATATATCTCCTATACCTTTTCCTCTATTTAATTTGCTTTAAAACAGACAGATAGACTATATATTTGTTTTGTATCCAGAACTGTGAATTCCATAAATTCCTTTTCCTTTTCTTGTGAACAATGTGCATTTGTTGATAAAGGTTTTATTATACTTACATAAAATTAAAATTTTTATAAGTTCATTTTCATAACTGGCTGCAATATCCTAGAGATTGCTGACAAGGCAGCAACACTAAAATATAAGGCAAAAGTAACATTCAAGACATCTTTTAGAAAATTTGGAGACTTTTAATTTATTCTATTAGATTTTATCAACATCAAGGAATTTTTAAAAAAAAAATCAGTCAAAGATTTTGAGAATATATGTAATATTAAAAATCAAAGCATTACCGTAAGTTGTTTGAGGCAAAAATATATATTTAGAACTTTTAAATTTCCACATAAAATTTCCAAAAATAAGAAAATACACTAACTAAAGAAGTCATAGCAAATCCTGCAGATGAAGCAAACTAAATTTCCCTGTGCCATCAGGAGTTCTATGTTTGGCCTTCTAAAACTGTAGGAATTCATACAGAATATATGCCAACCATCAATTTCTTGCAAGTATGAACTCAAATTCCCTTTCCTTGGTATATGTTTTAAAGACAACCCACTCAGAGGCTTGTCAGGGATGAAAATTGACACCTGCTCAATATTCTTCATTGCCTTACAGTTTTTATGTGCTGAAGAGTGTCCTAAACATACAATGCATTGTAAAAATAAATAAAAATTAAAGTAATAATAATGGAAAGGCATAGTTTAATTTTCTTAAGTTCATTACAGTAAAGAGAAATTTTCCAAGATTCCCTGAAGAGCAGGAGGAAATGAGGTTTTCCAGAGCTTTTTCAATTGAGCAAGAATGTTTACATCCCATTTCCTGATCCCATATATAAGTATACCTACACTCACAAACAGACACACAAACTCATACAAGTGGTGAGCTATACAAGCCCTGACTATTTAGTTGGTATCCTGAAAGTGAAATGGTACCTCATTTGGCCAAATAATTTAAAACTGAAAATACCAACATTTGTGTTAGGGAAAACTTCATCTCAGTTCATATATTATTCTTCAAAATTAACTGTACTTTGTCTGTAAGTGCAGATTGAGAGGCATAAGGCTAAAAGTGAGCAAACAAAAGATGGTTACTGGAAGAGATGAAGAAGCCTAAGTAAAGCGTTTGGCAAAGGAATGTCTTACTAGAGAGGAACTCTCTTATAAACCTCTCTGGATAACATCTGTGCAACATTTAGAACTAGAAAAAGAAAATTTGGTTGTTCATTTACTTGTCCTAAGATAATAAAGGGAAATATGAATGAAAAAATTCAGTTCACTGTGTTCAGGCAAAGTCATATATATATCTCTGTATGTGCATGTATGTTGACATATATTTGGATTTATGTGCTTTAAATTCTGAAAAAATAGATATGAAAATATAATTAGATTCTCCTAGTTCCGTTATGTATAGCAGATAGAACATTTACTTTAAGGTCTATGCTATGCACTACTTATACATTAATTGTGTAGTCATATTATATCCAAAGAATAATTGATACATTTTGCTATATATTTTACATTCCATTTGATAGCTCCCACATTTAAAAACAATTATTTAGAGCATTTTTTATTGGGAAGCAGGCTTGTAATTATTGGCTAAATTAAACCAACTATAAGACTATAATTAATAATTGTGCTAAAAGAACTATTATGAATATTAATATAATGTATATATGTGTATATATACATTATATATATGTATATACATGTGTATATATGTATATACATGTATATATATGTATATATATGTATAGATACATATATGTTTATATGTATATATAAAATATAATTAATGTAATACTATAATGAGCATTTTACAGGAAAAAAATCCAAATCAATCTTTTTTAGCTAAGGTAAAGATTATTTTTCTCAGCAGGAGCAAAACTACTACCACACTGGTATATCCTTTTTCCTTGATTTCATAAGGAAATTCATATTTCAAGGACACAGCAGAAGTCTACTTTATTCAAACACGAGACTGAGATTTTAAAATCACAGCAGTCATTTTATACCTGAGAGTAAACTTCTCCTACAAGTTTGCAACAAGAGTTTCTGTTTCATAGTTCTGATAAATGCTATAGTTAAAATTTGAAAATATACATATATGTTACTTCCTTAATCTGGTAATGTTCATTTACATAATCAAGTATTTGTATATAGTACACAATAGTCTGGCTATTACAGCTAAGATCCACTCGACAGAAGATTCAAAGCATGGAACAAAATAATTCTTGAGAGCAACTAAAAAAAAATTGAGCTGACACCAGAATAGGATCATTATGTATTAAATTCTCTATTAAACATTTCAAAGAGCAGTCAACTTACTTTCATTTAAGCTCTACATAATGCAGAAGCCAAGACAGAAGGTGTACTGAATACTAAGTGATGCTCTGTTAGTTGTAGAGTGTGGTAAACCTCAGACATCTCTGCTAAGAATAAGTCTGTCTACAAGGTTGGATGCTGAACAAAACTTGGGTTCTTCAATCAAAGAAAATGAATCAGAAGGCAAAGACTGTTACATCCATCTTAACATGAAGTTGCCTTAAGTTCACTCCTGTGTAGTAGTGCACAACTAAATTCCTACATCTATATTCCCCTTTCCATACCCAGGCTACATCTACTATTTCCCATGTCTGTTCCCAAGAGATTCTTTACGTACAATACCTTAGCAGATCTCACCCTGAGTAACAAACTCTCATATAAAATTAAATCCAGGGAAATCATGCTCTGATATTTGATTGATCCAAAGAATTTCTCCTTGAGGGCTATCAAAACCAGGTGTCTGGTTTCTCTGTCAGAAAAGTTGCTATTGCCTTCTTTCAAAGGGATAAGATAAAAACAGCTCATGTGCCTGACTGTCATAAATCATATTTAATTCTTTCCCTAGCAGGATCAACACCTGCTCACAGTGTGAGTCTTTCAGAAAACCACAGTTGTCTTGTTTTAGTGGCAAACAAAGATTATGAGATTGGAAGTGAGTCAATAAAGGAGACTGTAAAGGCTTGCATTTTTGGAAGAGGGGAGAAAAGCTGACCTTGTTTTAACGTGCCATGGTGTGGCATTTCTCTTAAAAGTATTTTTAGAAAAAAAAAAATTCAGAAAACCTCCCATAATCTTAGTCTTTAATAATTTTGCAGTTTTACTTACCTAGAACTTGTAGAGCAAAGCAGACACAAAGTACTTCTATGACAAAAATAGTTGAATTGTGAAGGACTCCAGAGTTTTTTAATTCAAATCCTTCTGTTTACTTTTGCACTCTGTGTTTTATACTACTGTAAGGATTCTGTTTGAAAAGAAATTTTATTTTTGCTTTTATTTATGCTAACATGTGTCTTCTATACTGTTATACTAGTTAATATTATTGCTTCAACAATTTTATGTTAAAATTCCAATATATTCTGCTTTTTCTTCTCTCTACATTCCTTTTTTTTTTTTTTTTTGGTAGAAACATAACACCATATAGCCACTGATTCACTAATAAATGATTTTTTAAATTGTCTGAACTAAGTTAATATGGTTTCATTTACTGGCATAGTATTTTACTATAGGAGATATAGCTCAGACTCCCACCACATTTGGGTGCCAAATTTGAAAGGTTTGGGGTTCCCTAGTTCGAAAAGGAATTAATTCTGTCTTGAAATTCCCTGTTCGTTGATAGGTCTAACTTTAAAGGCCTCTAGACTCTGTCCACATTTGCAATAGCAAAGTTCATGAACTTTCAAATTTCCAATATGAAAGTACTTAAGCCATAATGTTTCCAGGCCAACATGAAAACTGGCTTGCACCAAAGCATAGACATTATCTACTCACTATGAATTCTCTCACTTTATTTCTCTCCTAATGCATCTGAACCCTTAAAATGTAGCTAAGCTATTTAAAATGCTTCAGAAGCAGCACAATGTCTGTTTGTCTTTCAGGTTATAATTCAGATTATGCCAGTTTATAAGCAGGGTTAACTTACAACACACAGAAAAAAACTAAAACTATCCATGTAAAATCAAATTTTAGATTTTAAAAACCAGCTCTAAATCAGCTGCTAGTTACAGACTCATTCTCTAATGAAAATAAAAAAAAAAAAAAAAAAAAAAAAAAAAAAAAACAAAAAAACCAGCATGAAAGCTCAATGTTATGGAGCAAAACACAGAAAAAAATTAATTGAAACCAGCAAGCTTTCTTTGAACCCTTTCATATAGAAAAAAAAAAAAAAACAAACCAACCTCTTATATTTTGACTACGAAAAAATGTGGTTTTAATTTTTTTTTTTCCAGGGAGTTTAACACTTGAAGTTGAAGCTTTTGGAGTATCTACAGTGTAGATCATATTTCACACTCACAATGTGAGTTATCTGAGCTGGATTTTTTTTTCTACTTACTATGAAACTGTACAGAATGATTGCCTGAATCTCTTTCACTGATTATAAATGACCAAAGGATGCTGAAGAAATGTGTGTATTTACAATGAGATGTCCATAGATCATCTCTACTCAGTGGATAAAAAAATAGTTCCTTTTCAAAAACATGCCTTTTGTAACCTCATCTACTCCCACCTGCTGTTTCTAACAGACCGACAATCCTTTTTATGCCTTTATCATCCAGTTGAAGGGTTTAGCTTTTCTCTGAGGAATACAGTTGACTGGTTTCCTACTTCTTTCCTCTCCTTAACAAATCTCCTCAGAGGGTTAAAAAATCTTCCTTAAAGCACAGAAGCACAACTACCACTATGAACAAATTGTTCTGTAAAGTCATAGTAACTAAAGGCAGGTGCTCATGACTTTCCCTTGCAAATTTCATTATCTAAGACATTGGTTTTCAAAGGTTTAGCTAAAATACCTACAATTATTGCTGCTAGAATAAAGCTTCTTAACAAATCTGAATGATCAGAAAGATATAAAAAAAATATTAGGAGATAGATCCTTGACTTATGTTGGTAAATCCAATGTTAAGCACTGACAAATGACAAGTGTGTTTTAACAATGGGCTACAACTATTGTCACCTCTCAAAGAGCAGCCTTACAGTTACAGTTTACAATAGAAAATGTTGGTGGCACCATGAGTAAAAACACATATTAATGAGAAAAACATTTCAGTAAAGCAAAGAAGTACCCTTTTCCTGGTAACAAGCTAAAGAATCAACATACTACAGGTCAAAGCCATAGCTAACATGGGCACTTAGCAAACAAAGGTCATTGACATTTATAGTTCTGGACTGCAGCCTGCTGCAAAGGATCTTTAAAGCATTTAGTCACTATGTCCTTAGGGTCAGCTTAGTTGTAAAATCAAATTTGGGATCAAGATGGAATTTTTGTATCTTCAAAGACTCCTGGACAGTTTTTATGTTTTCTCTTCTGTGAGGCACAACTCATTCCCAAGGATTGTCATGTCAGATCACAAACTTGCTGCTTTGTCAAACTTCAGGCTTCATTTTTGACTCATCTATTCTGTGGAGAATATTGGCTTGTGGTTTGATTCATTTGTACTTTGGACATTTAGATTGTTACAGGCCATTGGAAGATTTTGCAACTAGTGTCAAGCAGGGTCAGCAATTCTGCAGACTTCTGCTATAAGACCTTTTTGCATTGGTCTGTTACTGAGAGAGGCTGTTTTCAGTGTCTATGTCTATATTGGAAAATAGAGAAAAAAACATCAGCTGCAGACTCTTATACCCATACACTTCACGGCTAGTTAAAAGTTAATTAATTTAGGATAATAATATTGTTCATGTATGGTTATGAGGTAAAGCTTATGTTTATCTGAAAAAAGTGGACTACCTACATGAAATAATGTTTGCTAATTAGCCATAGCCTCCTCTATATTGACTTTAGAGAAAACAACTCAAGAGTATTTCTGTTACTGACACTACTAAAAATTGAAAAGTTTTAATCCTATAAGTGAAAAAAAGAACAATTTGAAACCTGTTAGGGAATTTGGATTTTAGCTCAAGGAAGAAATTTTTAAAAATTACGTAGGCACATTAGAAAGATATTTTCCGTTATTGGAATGGAGATTGTTTATGGAAGAAATAGTTCATCAGGAAAGAAAGATGAGAATGAAATATTTTACCTGGAGGAAATTCTTTCATAGATGAAACAACAAATGGGCAATACAGATACAACTGAAATTAACTTTGGGATTAAAGTAATTTGATCCATCCAAAGAAGAAGCCATCAGTACGATACAAGTGGCAAAGTATAGACAGAGAATTGATCAGAGTAATTACTATTACTGTCCCTTACTATGATTAAAAATGTTATGATTACTATAATTCTGTTCATATTTTTTATGAAGATAAAATATTTTATGATGGTGGAAAGAGTAAAAACATAGCTAAGGGCAAAGACAGATGAGTGAGATTATGGAGTACACGTATTTTGGGAGATGTTATGTTATGATAAGGATCATGAAAACAAGGGCTATGTACATGGAACAGGAAAAGAAAATTAACTGGATGAGCAATGGCCTTGCTGAAAAAGATCTAGGGGTTTCAGTAGATAGCAGGCTGAATATGAGTAGAAAAGACACCCTCAATACCAATAAAGGAAACTGCACATGGGGAAGACATATTGGTGCAGATGATAGGATATAATCTAGTTTTTCATTCCTCAAGTCAAGTAGAAAGCAATATAATCCAATAGCTAATTTTCATTCAAGGATCTTTCTGCTTCTGTTTTTTTTAACCAAAATCAGTTATCTTTTCACACCACCTGTCTCAATTTGGAATTGACAAATATTTCTTAGACTGTTTCAACAGCATAGTTATAAGATCATGTCAATCCTGTTACAGCCACTGCTCTTATGCTAATATGCTTATGCTATATTAGCATATATTATGTTAATATAACTAATACTCTGATGATAATATGGAGTTTAATCTTTCTTTCTGGTTTGAAGAGAGAAAAGAAAGCCAACAAACAAAGCAAACAAGTGGTCAGTAACAGGCAGCTGCTGTTTTACATCAGTTCAGCAAACTAGAAGCAAGTCTCATTCTACATTGACACCAAGGAAATAAGAGTTTATCCAGTAATGAAAAGGTGTGGGGCTGAAATTTTTCCAAATGAGTTATAAATTCTTTACCAGTAACTCCCCACTATCAGATTCTTGACAGCAGCTTGGCAAACAGCTGTTATGATGAGTCAGTGACTTGTGGGAATGAGAGCCTTGATGTCAAGTCACTGAATTACTGCTCACAAGGGTCTTAAAAGTCCTTTTGCAGCAGAACCACACAAGAAACTCCATGTGAGGTTCTCTCCCCTTTTTGTTCAGCATCTTCCTGTTCAGTTCCCCTGATAATTTACCATAACTTATAAGTGAGTCCAATTTGTTTGTGGCCTTTAATGCATCCTTTTAAGCATACCATAACAAATGAGTGAGTAGGAAAAAGGAAGGTAGCATGACAACTCTTGTTCACACCAAGTAATTTCAAAGGCTTTTTTTTTTTTTTTTAAAGAAAGATGCAAGCCATGGCAGGACTATTAATTACTGGGTCTCTTGCCTAATTTGTTTGACTGAAGCCAAGCAACAACATTTTTGTCTTGCCAGGAGTTTTGATGGATGAGTATCATGTAAACAAATGACTCATTGGTCTCACTTTGCAGAGAGAGAATGAGACTGTCAGACTACTTTATAGATAATGGAAAGACAGACACCCTTATGGAGCAAATTAACCCCTTTTCCCTCCAGAGTATACACTTAAATGAACCAGATGTTTCTAAAAAAATCTGTCTTTGAAACAATATAAAAAGTTTATTGTGATTACTTCAGATATAGCTGAGATATGGGTGTCAGAGCTTTATATGCTATGTAATATTGATTTGATTGTCCTTTTAGAGATTTAAGAGAATGGAGAGAATATTGCAATAAATGAAATTTTATACGTTTTGGACAGATGTCCATTGTCCTTATGTCATTAAACCCATGATGGGATTGAAAAAGGCACCTCTTAAACAGGCATATATATTTGTCTGTAAATCACTATGACATATGAAGGTAGAATGTTAACTGAGCTCATTACATATTTTTACATGGTCTTATAAGGGTTTCAGTCTGTAGAGAGAGCTACAGCAGTTTCTGTGAGGAAAAAGAAATTAGGTAAAAAACTCAGTCCTAATTTTCACAATACTAACATATTTCTGAGGTGTGTAGCACCACTCAGATAAACAATACATATTTGTAGAGAATTTATATGAAAAAATATCTTAGCAGCTTCCAAAACATTGAGGTTACTTAATATTACTGAGAGAAAAGAGTGGAATTAGGGAGTTATTTTACATAATTTCAGTTGCAAAAAAGAATTTAGTCCAGAGAAGAGATATAGAATTAAATAATTTGTGGCAAAACAATCTTCCACATACTTAAATACCAGCATAGCAGTTTTGTACCCATGAAACTCTGAGGTAAGACTTCTATATCTTGGCATGCATTTTGCAGGTTTCAATCACTTAATGAAAATGCCAAGGGAAGGAAGTACAAATGCAGAACTGGTCACTGTTGAATGGGATGTTACCAGGAAAATGAGCCAGTATTAACTCATGAAGAGAGAAATTACCTACTATTTTGAGATGGCAGTCCTCTGCAGACACTTGGGATTAAAGGAGAATAGTTAGAGTTAGAGAATAGGTATAGAATAGCTTAGGAAAGAAAAAAACCTTCTTCAAAGACAATATAATGGAAAATTACTCTGGTCTAGCCTATTCTTTTTAGTACCCACATGGAAATAGTGTAGGTCAAATTTCATATACTTCCAGCAGGGGATGCAATCACACCTCTTTTTATTCAACCAGCTTTGATGGAATAAAAATCCCATTAATTTCAACTTGCCCCAGCCTAAAGGTTTACCCATGCTTTTGGTGTATGGGTTTCCTGACATGAGTCCATAGAATTATGCAGTACAAAAAGACATGGAGCCTTTATCCTGTTAATTTCTCCACTTTGCTACAGATAACGTCCTTGCCTCCCATGTTATCACACGTCTTTGAGGAGGAGCTGTTCAATGATCTTATGAGGCACAGAGGTGAGGCCAATTTAGTCTGCCATCTTAAATATGTAAAACCTGAAACTTTGGCATCATATAGTATTATTTACGTAATCTGGGGGAAATCTATTCAATTTAAGACTCAGAGAACTTTTTATTCTTTGTCTGTATGAATATTTAAATGCTACACTTTTTTTCTCTTTTTCAAAGTAAAAGTGACATTCTCTTTCATTCATTACCTCTTCCTGACTTCTATTTCTCCTTTCTGCAGACTGGTTATTTTCCAGTTCTCCTTCATGTCTTGAGAGAAACACTAAGTTTATGAAAAGTCATTCTTATCTCCCTTGGTTAATCTATCTTATATAAAAGTTACCGTCTGTCCCAGCTTCCCATATAATTTCTGTCAGCAGGGCATTGGAGTGTAGTGTCTATTATTCCACTCTCCACACTATTTATAGAATCACATTATGGCACCTTCCCCCACCCCCATATCTGACATGCACAGTGATATAAATGTCTTTGCTTCATGACCATGTTTCAGCTTCTCCTTCTGGTAGCAGAGGCTGCTTCAATCAGCACTTCCTCTTGCAGACTAAGTGATCAGCCAGAAGACTAAAGGATTTTGTATTAAACCGGTGATGTGATAAATGGGTTTGGCCTCAAAAAGACCTATTCATCCCATTCACTTACTGGAATTTGAAGATCAGTTCATAAGCTGCAATTCCAGACCAATTATTTTAAAAGAACATTAGAACAAATGTTAAGTATTCTCTTCATGAAAAGTGATATGAAAGTGGTCATGAGGAAAAGATTCTCATTTTGACATGAAAGAATAAAGAATACATGGCAAATATAACTGATCTCTGCTGGCAGTAATTTCCATTGCTGAGAAATATGGCAGCACCGGGTGATTTGTAACATCAGCCACCAATACAGAGGAAGTGCAATCTAAGCCAGTCAATAAAAACTCATCATGACACTAGAATGCTTATGAAAATGAAAGAGCATTACATATAAACATAATTTTTACTTCTCAGTTAAATTAACCAGTCTTTAAAGTAGCTATATGATTCATTGAGATTTGGTCTTACCTTGGGCAGGTACTATTCCCCCGTGGCAGTATGACAGAATCTTTATGTTCAAGTGGGGGTCACATTTCACAAAGAAAAAAGTTTTAACTCCATCTGTAGCTACCACTTATGAGAAGAGAACTGTGTGTGAAAAGAAAGTGAAAACTTTCTCTTTAGCCCATTGGGTACGTTGCTCTTCTAGTGTTTAACTCCTGCAGTGCATTCTGTAACCATCCAAACCCAGTTGGTTGCACAAGGCTTTACAAGGAAATTATTTTGTTTTGGAGGATCAGGAAGGAAGTCACCAACAGACAATAGGAAGTTTTGTTGGTTTTTTTTTTTAGCATAATCTAATTTTAAAAACCAACCCTTTTGCTTTGCAGAGCTGAAAAATTCAGGCAGTGTGCTGAAAAATGAGAGCTGGCAGGACATTCATATTAAACCTGATAGCTAGCAGAAACCTTTAGCCTAGCAATTAAGTTGAAGTATGACAAAAGCATAGATCAGATTGTTTTCACTTAACTCATAGTGGACAAGTTATTATCTACCATTTCAATTCTGGTATAATAAAAATTATTCATCTAATAAGAAATGATCAATGAAACCAAAATTTAAAAAGTAATGAAACAATATATAAGCAAAAGACCCAATAGCTTGAGCTGATAAATTCAAAGAAGCATCCAGTATCTCTCCTATAAATCAACCACTATTTGCTGCAGTTGATTCAATGCTATCCAATTAATAGTTGTTGATTTTGAAAAGCAATTTAATGAAAGAATTATTTTATGGCATGTTCATTATCTACTTTTAAGTTATACATTGTGAATGTGATTATTTAATAGTAGTTAAAATCAACCCACATGCAAAAGAACAATAACAATAATCTTGCAGCAATGTGTTGGGGTACTCAGTTCATTTGTATCCATATGCCTGTAGGGCAATGATAAATTCTTAAACGACATTATTTCATCCTTCCCACTGCAATATCCATTTAGCATGAGAATAATTCCTAACCAGATATAACCAAACTAAGTGGTTTAGGAGCAGCAAGACCTGGCTATTCTATAAGGAAAGGGGTAGGGGTTGCCAGCCCCTCTGGCAGGGCATGGGAATCCCAAGGCAGTCCACGACCTTGAGAAAGATGTCAGCATTTTTCACCAGTATTTTTCTTATCCTCAGTAACTTTTCCCTTCTGACTAGAACAACTTTACAGGTGCTCCCCTCAGAAGTCAAGTTAGAAAGTGGGGACCAGGGCTGGGATCAGCAGAGATGTGGCTGGGCAAGAGCAGGGCTGTGACATAGCTCTGGGATGAGGGACAGAGACACAGATGAAGTGAAATGAAGCAGGACCTCTCCAATGAGTTTTCCTCCATTTCATTCTCACAAAGTAGTCTGAGCCAAGATTGCACCACTGAGCTGCATCCCTCCACTGGCATGGAGTGCAGGCAGCTCCAAGGAGTCAGAGTCTGTGCACTAGGTCCAACACTACACAAACATTTGTTTTCCAGCTTGCAAAAAACACAGTTCTGTTTTCTATTGAAACAGTAATTTTAAAAAACCCTAAGAAATCATTAGAAATCAAATAATCAGCCAAACTGGGTTTTATAGAGAGTTTCATCTCAAACACTACTGGCAATCCATAGAACTCAAAAACAAATAAGCTTCAGGCTCCATATTAAATTACATTTCAGGTCCAGGCTGTGACAAAATGAACAAATAAGCAGTCTGAAATGACATTTCCTATAATTTCATGTACAAATAATAGAGGACAGATTTTATTATCACCTGTCTTTTATAAATATATATTACTTATAATCAAATCATACTTACTCACCGATGAATACAAATAGTAAAAAGTAAATAATATCAAAATTACACATTTCAGCACAGATTGAGAATCACTGGTTTTTTAGCTCCAGGTACTGCTTGTCGCATTACAGGGTAAAATAATCTGGGAAGATGCAGACTAAGAAGAAAATTTAAAGTGATGCCTGAGGCAGGAATATTGGAATTTTGCTACAGAAGCAATTACTCTACATAGTAAATTATGATGGGTCAAACATGATATATTAACTGAATTCTGAAGATTGTCACACCATAAAGACGATAGGAGAAGACACAGATTGCAATGCTTTGGGTAAAGAAGAAACTTCCAATGTCACAAGGGAAGATGTTATTTAGAGGAAGAGAAGTATATTTATATATATAAATGTGCTAAAATATACAACTTTTTACTATCTTTAGAATATGAATTTTTTTATGTCATCTAACAAATGCCTACAAAATTATAAGATTTTGTTACTGTCTACAATTAATAAAATCAAAATGCTTGCTATAATAAGAAGTTAAGAATAGGAAGAGGTATAAAGAAAAAGGAATCAGATTTCAAAGACTAGAAGAGTAGGAGTAGGTGGTGGTTCTGAACAGTTCACTTTCTATGATGTTCCAATTAACAATGATAATGAAGCATTTTATGTATTTCTATATAATTACTATTCATTTAATTAAAAAAAATTGAATTTGCACTAGAATAGTAGTTATGCTAAATAAGGGACTTTTCAACCATTGGAGGCAGAAAAAGTCTCTAAAGGGAAAGAGGGTTTCTTTAAAGGTCATCTGAAAAAAATTTGATTGTTGCAAGAAAAAAGTATGTAAAGTGCGCCAATACATTGAAAAGCAATTGTGTTATATTCAGTCATTAAACTTATAAAAAAGTGCTCTTAGTACCAAATGATTGTAAATCTTAATAAGGTCTTAGATATTATATAGATTCTGTAACTTCCACAGTGCTTCAGAACATAGTAATTTCCCATAAATGCTTCTTAATCAAAGATTTCCATTAATTTACATTTTATATGCTAGCTGATGCAAATAATAAAAGCTATTGCACATTACGTACCTACCTGGATCTTGGTATATCTCAATTCTTTGTGGAGGGAACTTAATTTTTACAGTTTTTTCTTGACATGAAAGTGCTCAGTGATTTCTAAGAATAGAGCAATTTTCTATTTTTTTGTGAACAGACCAGTAGGGTTGGCTAGATAGATGACTAAACCTCTGTTCAGTGAAGATTTCTTACCTAATACATTCTGAAGATGTCTTTGCTGTTTGTCCAGCCCTGTCATACTGTTACCTATAGGCATCCCCTGGATGATTTACACACACAGCTACATTCTTTGATTCTTCTTCTCTTTCCTAAATGAAGACACTCCGTATTGTATCAGAAACACTTTTTTTGATGTCCAAGTGTGTGACCTACATTTCTGGACAAGAAATGCAATCCCACTTAATAAATTAGGTTCTCAACATCATCTAATAATATTCCAATCATCCAAAGCATCACTGCTTCCTTATTTATTGTTTGTCAGCAACTTTATTAACTTTTAAACCTTATTTTACTAAAAATCATTGGTGAAAATATTAAATAAGGCTGTTGAGAAACCTCTTCCAGAACAAATAATCTTGTGGTCCCCTTTCATCATTATCAACTGTATCTTTACCTTTTAGCAATTCCTTTTTCTGTTTTACAAATCTCTACTTTCCCGAGCTTTCCTTGTAATGTGGCAGTGTACCAAGGTCTTTATTGATGTCTAGGAAGATTAGATCAAGAATATTTTACTACTGTGAAAAAAATCAATTACCCTGTCTAAGAATATAGTAGTTAAACCAGACACAATCTATCTTTGTTAAATGTGTGTTGTATTTAATCCAGTCTCATCTAACTCAATTTTTGACCAAGTATATTGTTCTTACTATTTATAGCACTTTTTAAAATGAATTCACAGTTTCATTAATTGGAGTAAAACTATATCTTATGTGAAGTCATACAAAACTAAAATTAAAAAAAAAAGGACCAAATAAACCTGCACTGATAATTAAGTGGCAAAGAAATATTTCATTACAAAGAAGTTTTCTGCAATTTGAAGAAAAATAAGAAAAATACGTAATAAGCCATAGGGGAAAAGTTCTCAATGCATCCTGAAACTTGTCTACCATTTCATTTTATCATCAACAGTTTCATTTTTTTAGGACAAGGATTTAACATAAATCATTAGATTAGTCTGTTTTCCAGATAACAGAACGATAGTCTGGGCTGAAGTGATAAGGAAGAGATGATATAAACAGGGCAGGAATTTAAGTCAAATGTGCAATTAATCACTGAATACTTTCTTTTTGTGTGTATGTATAAAGGGACACAATAGTCTGAATTTAAGAGAATGGCTTTTCCTTAACCTTCAAAAAGAATATTCAGTATTCACTACAAATACCCAAAATAGTAATGCAGTCCAGACCAAAAGCTGCCAAGGATATAGGGAGCTCCCAAAATTGTGCAAGTTTACTGGGAATCTTTTGGACTTTTTACTGAAAACTTTATTTTAAAATAATATTTGTAAACTCTTCTTTGCTTGTTTCTTTTGTAAAAATCTATAAAATTATAATAGAATGGATAGGCCAAACAATACATGTGTGCTTCAGAATTTAATATCCAAAAACTGAATATCACACAGAATTATTGATAGGTATATTCCTATACACCTGTAAATTCACCAAGTATTTTCAGGACAGCATAAAATTCAGATTAAATAACTTCTTTTGTTCCTTAAAACTGTACTATGTATAGGTACAACAAAATACAGAGGTACTATTACATCAATTTTACTGTAATGGTTGAGATTTCAAAGCATGCTAGTTTTTCTTTTGTTGTATTTCCCAATCTACAGTTTATTAGTCTTTTTAACGCATTGCAAGGATGGTGCAACCTGAATGATGCTGTCCTGGGTTAGGACAGGACATGCTTAGACAAAAAGGAAAGGTGGCCATTCCACCAGTCCTTTGGAAGTTTCCCTTCTCTAAAAATGGTCACATCTTTCATTTACTTTAAATTCACACTTGAGAATCCAAAAGTATATTCCAAGTACAGTTTTTAAAATAATTATTGTTTTCTTTATTCTATATATGATTTATGTAAGTTAGAATGAGAATAATTTGGAGTTGCATTGCTCTTAACTAACAGTTACAGAGGGAGATTTAATTGGGGATTATAAATCGAGTTAGTTTCTGTAGCCATTAGCATCCTACATTAAGTCTCATCTGTGAAACAGCAAAATTCTCCTCACCAGCTGGGGCAGATCTGTAATTGGTTCAATGCAGTGTAGGCACTTTTCACAGGTTTCCAAACAGTATCCAGGGTAAAACAATACCCAGGGCAAAAGTGAGACAGATCTTATACAAAAAAATTTTAAAATACAATGTCTATATAGATAAAATATATGTGTAAGAATATGCTAAATTATTCCAGGAAATAAATTTATTCTGTAGGTAATTTTTTAAGCTTCAATTTGCCAATTATTCTAGTAGTCCCTCTTTGTTTCTCTTTTAATCTTGATTTAACTATGCAATAGCTGAATTGGAAATTTCCAGTTCCTTCTAGCTGACCTGCTGTCACCTAAGAGTTTACCAGCAATTCAATTATTGTAATAATTAAACTTCATTGCAAATGCACAATGAAGCACTATCAAAGAATAAGGAATACCACAGAGCACGTTCAAGTTTCTAATACATTCAACAAATTTCTCATCAGTGAAACATGTAGCTCCATTTCTGACTAAGGAAGGAAGTTGTCTGATTTGTTACTCTTGCTCTGGATGATGATAGCAATATGACACTTCCATATACACTAAATTATATATATATATATTTTTTTTATTGCTAACAGTTTGGCTTTCAAGTATTACAAAACCCATTACTTTTCATATATACTATATTGTTCGTATTTTTGATAACATTTTGTTTGCTTTTCAAATATGACTAAAATCCTTATTAACATCTTTGAAATAAGGAAACAGATTTAAAACAAAATGAAATTAATTCTCTAGGAACTTTAGCTGCTAGTCATGTGATCCCAGTTTACTGCATTTCATTCCTAATCTAATCAGTTTGAAGGAATGTGTTATCCATGTCATTATACAGCTTTTATTAAGTAGGTTAGATATAATTCCAAAAATAATCTATGGAAAAGTAGGTAAATCAGATGCTTCTGGTAGTGAACAAAAAATTTACCTTTGAGACTACGAGGTCTAAGGGATTTTTAAATCTCTGTGCTACTAGGATATACTTGATTGATAATATTTAGAAAATATTTATTACATGAAATTTATTTTACAAGATCTCATTACTTGATCAGAATAGAAAAAATTTTAGATGAGGTTTTCTTTGTTATAGTTTAGTACTTTTAGAAATATGTTACAACTGTACTCAGTTTATTGTGACAGATATCCTTGATTTCTCAAGCTGACTGCAGCTGAATAGCTGAATAAATAATTTCTTCCTTAATAGTTGAAAAGTATAAATCTAGTTTAAAGGAAAAACAGTCTTGAATATTTATGTAAGCATATTTTGCATATAAATCAATATAATACAGAAAATATTATTTAAACATTTATTATGGAAGTATATTTATAGTAACAATCTGACTGTTCATCAAATCCAGTTTTATTCAGAGAGGGTTTTTTATTTTATACTTATCATTTTGTTTTCATTTTGTTTCCACTTGGTTTCCACCTAGTTTCTGTTCTTTTAATTCTGGCATTGATTACCTCAGTTCATTGCCCATTTTTAGTTTTATCTTTATATATATTAACAATTTTTATTAATTGATACATACGGCAAGATCTGGCATCTGAAAAGTTGGATAATGTTTCAACAGTAGGAATGTGCAAGCTGGAACAATACGATTTTCACCATGGTTCTTAAAATGTATTTAGTTAGCATAATTAAACATGATACCTCACACAGTTGCAGCAGAAGTTTGGCATAAAGAAAAGAGTTCTTTTTTTTTTTTCCTAGTTTGTTTCAAAAGCTGCAGTCAGCCAGAGGGTTATAAGGGAAGCACTTTCAAATTCAGCAAATAAGAATCCAAACTATACTCAGGGGAAAGTAATGTGTTGTAGCTCTCTAATTACAGATGGTGCATTTAGTGTGTAACCCAAATTCTTTTGAACTAAAGACTGAGATTTAAATCTCAGGTGAAAGAGTTACCCACTAAGCTACAAAAATTACTTATACCTAATAAAAATAATAATAATAATAGTAAGAACATGGACCTGACCGGTGATCCAACAGCATTGCAGAGTAGGCAATCCAAGTACCTCAGAGAAATGCACAGAAAATCTCACAGCCTAGCAACTAGCACTATATGGATGGGACTACCAATGCTGACTCACTCAACCTTACTCCCAGCCTCATTTCTTTCTTAGTCAAATGATTTATTTTAAATTAGTAGTGAATTTTACCATCAGCAATGGGATACCAATTTCTCAGACCCAAGTTAACTCTACTAAGAGTTCTGCGAGTATTAGGAGAGGGATTTGAAATTGCAGCAGGACATTACCCTCAACAAGTACTTGCAGCAAGGGATTGTGGCAGGCATTACTCAGATTTGTTGTTAAATCCCAAATCTTAAAATGTGAGTGCATGGGGATGAGACTTGGCAAAATATTTAGGCAATAAAGTAAGAATAGTATAAGAAATAAAACTCCCTGGTTCCCCAAGAGGAAGCATTGTTGTGGACTTGTTCCTTTTTATGCTGTTTTTTTCATGGGAAGAAGTACAGAAACTGGAGGAAGAGAAGGGTAATCTGGAAAAAATCCAAATAATTTAAGTGTTCCCACTGAGAGCCAGAGGTCTTGGTGGGGATGCACAGTCTTCTTCCTCCTCCAGTAGGGATGAGGGGATTTTTATTGCCTCCCCAGGTATAAGCAGCTTAACCACAGTTACTAAAGAAGAGCAAGGAGAGGAAAAGGCAAATAGGTCTGTGTCTGAGGCTGTCCAAGGTGTGTGGCTGGGAGAGTCTAGCTCCTTCTGTGGATCCTGAGTGGCTGCAATGACACCTCAGCCTCTATTCCTGTACCCTGCTGGCATTACACAATCTGGGAAGGAGCATGTGAGGCACCAAAAAAACCTCACTTGATGAGACTTCTAACAGGGCATATGGTTGTTTACATACTCTGAGTAAGTAGCACAGGATTAATACCAACAATATATTCTCAAGAGGTCAAAACAACAAAAAAGGCTTTACTGGCAACTTTAGAAAATTAGAGCTTTGGCAAATTCACTCAACATAAAACACTTCTCAAAGCATTAACTTAGCAAACTTTAACCCCATTTGATTTTAAGTTACTCGAAAATTCCACGTAATTCAAAGAAGAAAGAGAAATACAGAAAAGATATAGCAAAGGACACAAATAGCTAACAAATCCTGAGTTCCAGCAGCATTCAGCTGATAGAAATCCCCAGAGGGGAGAAAATTAAAACATATGCTTACCTCCTGCTCAGCTTTAAATACCCTTGGGCCTTCCTGGGCCCTTCCTCCAGGTGGGATTTCTGGTCATTTGGCCATCAAGAGCTGGATTAGGGGCTCCCAGGGTAGGTGTGGAGCATTGCCTCTGGTGGTACAGGAACTGGCAGCCACTCCCAGGCTGGGATACAGGCTCTAGGGATGGGGGGTGTGGAGCAAGGCACTTCCTCACCAGGGCAAGGCCCAACCTGACCCTTGCACCACATACACACTCCAGAATGTCTCACGACATCAATCTTCCCAGCCTCTCACTGAGCACAAACTGCCAAGACAGGAAGGAGTGATCATGTGGTCTCTGAAATGCTGGGAGGTGAGAGCTGTAGGTGTAGAAGGAGCACTGTGCCGTATTCTCAAGGGGTAAACACCTGGAACACAAACCAATCTCCTTTAGAGTAGTGTGGCATGGCCTCTGAAAAAACAAATGGGCAGTGGTGGTTGATGACAAATAAATAATCACTGAATAAAATTGCCAGCACTGTTCTGGATGTACTTCAGCAGCAGCATGGATGGGAAGCAAACCATGGCACTATGGACAAAGGAAACACCAGCTCTATTCCCACAATGCAGGAATATAGACACAGCTTGCTTTCACCTGGTAGGAAGGAATCCAGCACAGTGGAAGAAATTAAGCCACTTTCTGCAAAGAGAAGGACAGGAACTCCCAGCAAATGTTCATTAAAACTTTCTTCTCATCTATATCCAAATACTAATCCCTTTCTAGTGTCAGAGGAAAACAATTTTTCATTGCTACAGTGATCAAGGAAAAGATGAAGCAAAGCTCACAGAATAAAATAAATGGCTAAAGAATAGATAATATGAAAGAGAAGAAATTATGCGGCAGAATTTGGATAGCTGAGTAGTTTAGGAGTGTGGTACTCACTCACTTCAGTTTCATACATTTCCCTTGTTATATAGCTTTTGAAAATTAACCTAATGGAAGTATTACCAAAAATCATCCAAATAACAGCTAGACAAGTTAGGTTCTGAGGATTAAGTTAGCTATTCAGTATAAGCCCATTTTTAATTGATGAGAACTGTAAACACTGATTTTTCCAAACATATATTTGGGTTTGCATTTGACTGGTTGTCATAGCTGTACTGTATAATTTTTTTTCTCTTTCAGGTTAGAAACATAATACACGAACAAAAAATGTACAGCACAAAAAGAAATATCAGTTAAAAGGCTTCTATTTGCCTCAATATACCCAAGAAAGCAAAAGCTTTTTCAGGAAATTTTCACATCTTCTTTTCTGGTCTGTACATATGAGTTATGGTAGATCTTGTGCACAAGACAACTACCTTTGGCAAGTATAAACTGTATATAGGAAAAATAGGAAAAACAGAAGCTCAGAGGATTCCATACTGCCTCACTTGACCATTGATTATTTTGGAAAGAAACTGTGTTTTAGAAAATGTAATGTTTTTAAAAGGAGAAGCAAAATAACTTATGAAGTTATTTACAGGACCCTGGACATATCATGTCAGATACGCTGACATGAACATTCAGAGGCTATCAAGTTTCTCTACCTGTGGAACTGGACAGATGGGAGCAAACCTGACTCCAAGAACTGAAAAATCACCTTAGGTTTGTCTTAATATGATCCTAAGCAAAGCTCTATAGTAGGGTGGTGCGTAGCTTATCTGGCTTCCCCTCCATATATTTGTCCAAAGATGCCATATATTGGAATCTGTATGCATATAAAACTTTATGTTTTTCACAGTTTGAATTTTTCCCCACTCTTGGAAATCCTGTATGTTACATTTCACCTTCATAGACAGATTTTTAAAAATTACAATGAATATCTAGATGCATGTATTTATATATAAACACCTGCAATAGAAGAGATAATTTTAAAATTTCACTATGGCGTCTATGTGAAAAGACAACACAAAATCAAGTTTTAGGAAGAAAGTTTGTCTGGATTACTGATTTTCTCTTTACAACATAACTGAGACTTTGTTCACTCTTTAGACCATGGAGGTATACTGAATATTCATTAGACTATGATATATGCAAGGACATTTAGAATATTTCCTCCCCTGGAGACAGTATTTAGATTAGAAAACCCTAACATGTTTTAGCAATTCTCTTCAAATTTACATTTTGTACCTGTTGAGAGACTCATCTATTAATTCAAGCCAAAACTGTTTACTGTAGCACTAGCTTTTCATATTTCTGCTTCAATGTGAAACAAAAGGGTTGAAATTAATAATTTAGAACATTTTAAGCTTTGAACAAGTAACTGTGGTTTTTTTTTTTTTCTCTTACTGCACAGCGCTAATAAAGGACAATGTTGCTCGACAGAAAAACTAAATTAATTTTGCGTATAGTTTATCAATCAACACAAGACATTACTATTATTTACTAAATTTCAAGTGTTTAGCAAGTCAGTTCTTATGAATTCTGAAATCATTTAGAAAAAATTATTGACTAAGTGTCAGGTATATACATAGTGGATATAAAATGTGAAATTTACTCGGGATTTTTGGATGAGTTAAGGGTAACTTATTCATTGTCATTGCAAAACAAAATTAGCTCTGAAGAGAAACTAATTGTTTTTCCGTGTCTAAAATTACCTAATTTGTTTTGTAAATATTTAATTTCAACTAAATTTATTAAAAAATAAGAGGTGTTAAATTGAAGAAAATTCTATAAAAGTGAGAAAAAGTAGCAAAATTAAATCTGTCATCTCTCTGCCACCATCTGTTAATGAATTGGATAAACTCGGAGATAATCTGTTAATAAGGGAGAAGATTAAAATAAATTATATTTGAATTAAATATATTTTTCCTGCTTTTCAATGAATATATCCATGAAAAATAACAATGGTGTTTTGTATTTACTTGTTTATGATGGGTTAGTCTTGATGAAAATCTGAGCTTCTACTCAGCCACCCGCTCACTGTCATCCTTCAGAAGGATTAGGGTAGAAAATAGTAAGAATAGAAATGGCAAAGCAAAGGTGGTTGTAAAGACAAGGAGATTGCTACTAATAATTATCTTGGGCAAAAGAAAATCAATTAGGACAAAACAAACCTAATTTATTCCCTGTTAAATATTTAATCACTGTTTCAAGTAGAAGTAGGCAAAAAAAATCAGCACCAAATCAACACCTCTCTTCCCCAGTCTTTCAGGGTCAGCTTCACTCCCTCACTCCCAAATGTAATAATTTTGAAAGGACTCAGCTAGACTGCAGTGCCTGCACATATCTTGAGAGAAATCTTAAGGGTAGAAGTGTGGAGATGCCCAGTGTGTCTCCTTTAGTTAGACCACATATTTCTGAGATGTGAGAGTTCACCCTTAACTCTGTCTCTGGGATGTCCTGCTTCTTGAATACTCTTCAAATGCTTGACAGTTGGGGTTTTTAGTTTTTGGCTTTTTTGTTTTTGTTGTTCTTGTTCTTTTGTTTGTTTTTTTGTTTTGTTTTGTTTTCATTGCATTCTTTTATTTGTTTGGTTTGATTTTTTTAATGAGAAGACTGTAAAAGAAACCTCGGCAACACTTTTGATAACTACCCTGATAATTGTCTACTGATATCAGATGTCTAAAGCAGGAAAGATGTTGCTTCTAAGTTGCTAGAGGCAGCTCAGACAGGAAAGGAGGGCAGTTACATTTAATATTAGTGTGGTGCTTAAATTCTGGCAGTTAGCAAATGAAATGTCTTAGTACATCTAAAAGCCTGTCTCTAATTTTAATTCTGCCCTCACTGAAGTGAATTGTAAAGCTCACAGGACTCCCTAGTGTGTTCAGACAAACTTATGAATGTTTCATTTCATGTATTTGTGTTTCTCATTTTCCTACGTCAGTTTTGATTTGTTTCCAAGACTTGTCTTGCTTTGTTGTGATGGCTGATTGTTGGAACAATGCTATTTCCTCTTGCTGGATTTATTTTATTCTATGTCTGATTTTATTTATTTATTTATGCTCTTTTAGTGTCACTAATGTTCAAGGGCTCCACACAGTGCTTCATGATGCTTCATAATTCATGCAATCTCATCAGTGGCTTTTCTAACTAGTCAATAAAACATACTTTCTGGCCAGCACACAACAATATCTAACTTGTTTAAGCCTCAAGGAAAGACTATATCTAATGGGTCTTCCAAAAGACATTTGAGGTGGTGCAGACTTGTACAATTCAAACTTTTGACAGCTACTACTTTATCTTTTATGCTGTATCAAAACCATCCAATGCAATCACACAGTAAATAATTAAAAATTATCACACATAAAAAATGTCAATATCTTATGCCTGTTTTTTTCTTGCCTGTAATGGTCTTGAATATTGAGAGGTGGAAAACAGAATTCCTATGATAGACCTCAGTGCAACATTATATTCTTTTCACATGTAAAAATACATTTTCAAGATGCAATTCCTGATTTTTCTCTGGGGCTTCTTGGGATTTTTTTTCTCGCTATACACTATTAAACATGTTTTTGTTCCTCCACCAAGATGTCATTGATAAAAATAGAATACTTTTTTCAATATTAATATTTGCTGTTTATAAATGTCTTAAGGAGGAGGGGGAGAACCAAAGTGAAATGTTTGGAAAGCTCCCTATTAGCAGCAGGATGTTTGTATTAGAAGGCTGTCATTGGACCAAAACAGAAACTAAAAAGGCTCCCCCCAAAAGCCCCATTGTTTAACTTGCTAAACATGGATTTGAAAGTGGGAGTTATATGACTGCTTCCTTTCACTAAGATTTTAAAATAGCTCATATCTAAAAGTACTTATGTGTTTGAGAATTCAAATAGCCAAATCAATATTTTAATAAAATTATTTAGATAACTCTAGAAATTCATGTAAAAATTCATTGGACCCTAATTTTTGAAAATATAAACTGAATATTATAAGTAGAAAATAAACAAAATATAGTTCACTCACTGACCTATGAGGGAAATCTGATAATGAAAACATATGTATGTAAAGAAATTATATTCCTGTTCTTTTATCAATTAATTTATTAGCAACTCAATGCCCTAAACAAAAGAATGCAAATTTTTATTGAGTTTCTCAGCGTGTGTAATGAGTACTTAATGGCCATGCTGAAAGTCAAGAAGCATTATTTTAAGATAATCTTATTTATAGCCACAAATGAACAAACCACATAGATTAAAAATGTCATACGAAAAAATGCCAAGTTGATAAGTTAATCAAAGGAGAAATGAGGTCACCTGAACTCTTGTTCTATTGAAGTAAATTAATGCATAACAAATATAGAAGCTGTCCATCCCATCCTTTTTATGAGCCGGAGGTGAAAGAAGACAGATGCACACTCCTTCTGCTCAGTGCAAGCAAGAAAGATTGGATAATGCTGTCTTTCTCATTGAGAAGTTGGGTGAAAATAAGTAATTTCCTTCTGAACAGATCAGATTAGGTCCTGTGATCACTAAATTTGAGGATGTTTTCAGATGGAAGATTTTTCTTCCCACTCGACTTGCCCGCATTTCTTTCTCAATATAGCTCGTTTTTAGTAATTTCTATATTTTGTTGGCAGAGCAATAAATCTTCTTGATACCAAAGTTACTGAGAGTTCTTGGCACAATTCCAAGATTCGACCTTAGAATGAATCTTTAGTAAAACTGAGTACTTTTAGCAAGTTGAAGCCTCTTTTCTCCATCCCTTGTTCTTTGTCCTGCCTTCCATGATTGCAAACTCAGTGCATTTCTGGGTGACCAACACGGGCTGGCTGAGGATCCAGTCCCTCCAGACCACTGCAGAACATCCAGAAGGTAAATGTAAATGTACCTGGGAGACTACACAATTATTTTACATCCCAGTAGCAGAGAAATGAAAGAGAGATATATGAAAACTTTGGTCTATGTGACAGATATTTATGGATGTAGAATCTCATTCTACTAGACCAGAATCCAGTGAAGCACTTTAGGTTTCTTCCTACCATAAAATCCCATACAGATGTTACAGGAGATAAAGTAAATGCTTCCATCTTGCTGGATCTTTTTTAGAAAATTCCTCTAAGAAAGTCTGAATAAAAAATATTGACACTTACTATTTTCTAATGCTGATTAAGAAAACTTTTCTCGTTTGTTAAGGTGTGCCCCAGCATGGAATATGTGTGCACTACAGTTTGCAGATTTTGAGGTAAATTTAGTGTAAATCTATTACACTGTGCAAGGATCAGACTTGGACTTTCCTATGAGATTTCATGAAATGGAGTAATTCTTATCAGTAAGGCTGAAAATACATTTAGAAGAGTTTGCTCTTATATTGTGGACTGTAAATAATCCATTCCACTCTAGACTAGACTAGACTACTAGTAACTGATCCATTACTCTCCAAGCTCTTATTGTAGATGATACATATTTATGAAAGCCACTCAGGATTTTATTTAGCTTCCACCAGTGTAGGATACTTTATCTCTTAATAAAATTACTGTTATGAGCAATCTACAGAATATTGTTGAGGACACAATTTGTCACTGGTCCTGACATTAGGGCAGAGTATCAATATAGATGTAACACATGCATAAATTCAAAACATGTAAGTCCTTATGTGGCTGCTGTTCAAAGACTCATTAGGCATTGGAGAGAAAATGGTTAGGTTGGGGGAATTTTGGTGTTTTGTTTTAGGTTTTCATGTTTGCTTGGGTTTTGGTTTTTTTTCTGTTTTGTTGTGGGTATTTTTGTTGTTTTATTTTGCTGTGGGAGGGTATGTATTTGATTGGCGACAAGTGAGCTAAGATTACCTAATACCAGGAACTTCAAAATTGATTAAAATTACATATAAATTTTAAAAATATGTATTTTACCAATTTAGTTTGATCCTGTTAATACTTTTACTACAAGCACCTTGACCTGGTGATTAAGTGAGGAATTTGATATGGAAATAACACAATCATGACCTAACTGTATCTATGCATAATTCTACATGATTGTAATCCATCTTCAGTAAATATAACTCTGGTCATTTTATGCATTCTCTTTATTAATTGAAATACAGAATTTATAATGATATACTTAGATTTAAATTATAACTAAAGTCTAAATTTTTTCATTTGGGCAAACAAGACAGATCAGCATCATTTGGAAAAACAGAAACTACTGAGGATTTATATAATGAAAAAAATAATATTGTTTATAAGATATTTTGCTTTAAGATTTGGAGCAGGAAGCTAGTCATGAGAAGATTAAAAAAATAAGGAGGTTATGTCTTGTTGAATTGTAAACTAATGGTTGTGTGCGTTTCAAATGTTTAATTTGAATAAAAAGAACAAGAATGCAGGTATTTCACAACTCTTCTGTTCCTGTCTTTTTGTATAGCTTGCTGACATTTTTCAATGAAGATGAAGAAGAGTTATTCAGGTGTGAACATCGTGCTTACATACATAAATGTCCTCCTAAATATTGTACTTTACTTACAACAAAATAGGTTTTTACGGTGTTCAATGAACGGATCAAGCGGAGAGCAAATAGAGGAACATGAGCATTTACGTACATAAGAAGACTGAGTGAGTGACCCCCAAATTCCCTGGGGCTACAATGTTTACACCATGTTGGGAAAGAAAATGTGAGCACTGAGGAGTTGGCTGCAAATCAGCATACTGTAGTTCCTGAACTTCAGCTGATCTGATGCCTTGGTCTTGAAATTTCACTGGTTCTTATACATGCTCCTGTTCACATAGTCTCAAATACAGGTGTGGCATGCTTTGCTATTCAATTTATTTATTATTAATTTTTTTGCTATAAAGATTTAAATGTTCCGTTTTGCCTCTAATTGAAATGGTATAAGTGATCAATAGAATTTTTATTCCCATCTGGGAAATTGTCTAAAGACTATTCTTGTATCTGTGTCTAGGTGTATGAATATGCATATATGTATTATACCTAATTTTTTCAAGGTACCTGTCACAGTATGGGATCAGTAACTGCCATCAACTTGTTCTAGAAATAATGGCTGCCTGAATTCACCAAGAAAAATCTAATATGAAGGTATTGTTTCTTTAAAAGTGTGTATTCTTAATAAAAGGTTTATAATGCTAAATTGCAAGGTCACATGAAAGCTCCAAAAGGGGATTAGACTCGCCATTTTGATCACTGTAAGTCTGCAATTCAGAATTAAGCTAGTGTGGTTTGTATAGGTTTAATTAACTACAATGCAAGGCCACTGGAAAGGTTAATTAAGTTCTACCACCTATGACTGGGAGGAAACTCTTTATGGTAAGTATTTCAAGAGGTTTAGTTTCCAATAAGAGCAAACAAGCTCTTTATATATAATAATTTGATATTTAGAAAAAATACACAAGCTTTTTCTGATTTACTTGAAAGCCTGATAATCATAAATATTACAGCAACACAAGGAAGATAAGATCATATTATTTGTAGTGTTTCAGCTGGAATTCTCTGTATAAGTTTCAAGGCATTTGTCCTGTGTCAGCTAGGCATTGGTTGACCCTTTGAGTGATTTTTATAGTGATTAAAGTAGGCTGGTGAAACAAGACCAAAATAGATTCCTTGGCACTCCACCAGCAGGGAATAAAAGTGTATGTCAAATATACAGCTTTTCATGTTTGACCAAGTTAGTCTCAAAGGTGACTTCTTTCACAAAGAAAACAATAATTAATCAACTAATTATCTTGATTGCTAGCCTTCTGAATTGGCAGGAAAGCTGCAATTTTATCTAAAAATTATTTCCCTAAAATTTACAAAAAAAAGTAGAAGAGAATTAGTGAGAAAAGAATATTTGCAGCATTTATTGACATACTACTGACTATATGTAAGATCTATGCTTGAGTCACTTGCAAGCATTCATTTGGGGCTAATCAACAGTATTAAATTTATTTTGAAATTTTTTATTTTATGAATAATATCCATTTTGTGGAAAGATAGTTTTGCAAGATAAGGTGCTGATGATATATTACTCCAAAGTTTGCCTTCTTTTTTGAAAACACTTTAAAATACTGCATCAGAGTGTGAATCCATTTTGTTGTATAATTTAACACTTCCACAGTTTATGGACTTAAAGCTAAGTTGTCTAGATGTTCTCCAAAACCAGTACCCCCAAGTCAGCATTTGGACAGTGGGATTAATTTGCTTTATTTGAACAGTCTAACTAACAGGATGAGATAACTGTGTCCCAATATTGCCTAATTATTGAGAATAAAAATAAAGGGACCTCTGTATCTGATCTAACAAGCGATACTGCATGTTTCCCTTTATCTTGTGCTTTGATTATTTGTGAGCTTTGACATGTTGAATTCAAGTTGAGAAGCTAAGATTTTTCTAAAAACCAGTCAGAAAAACATTTCCACGTTTCTACATGAAACAAGTGGTTGTAAAACCCTGAACAGGTTGCCCAAAGAGGTGGCAGATCCTTCATGTCTAAAAACATTAAAGGTGTGATTGAACAGTGCTCTGGGCCTTCTAATCTAGTTGAAGATGTCCCTATTCATTGCAGGGAGCTTAGACTACATTACCTTTAAATGTGCCTTCCAGGTCAAACCCTTCTATGATTCTCTGATCATACAGGAAAATGGAGCAACATATAGTTCAATTCATAAAAGTCTATTAGAAGGACTCCTTATTCAAGAGTATAAAGAACAATGTGGAAATAAAACATATTTGCAAGTAAATAAAATTTTGATACCATTAAAAAAAGATTATGTCCCTGTATTGCTTTCAATTTACCATGATTCCTTTGACAATGTGTTACCTGTCATTCTGTGAGGCTGCTGTCACCCTATGATTTTTCCTTCCTTTTGTGTTTTTACTATGTTTGTTTGTACAGAATCCCTTTCACATTGTCAAGCTGATGAGATTTTTTGAGCATGGCCTTTTCTGCTTCAGGGTAAGAATGTAAGAAATCAGTGTGAAAGACTGTGTGGGACTGAGGTAAAAAATAACACTATCATAAAGCTGCCTATTTTTTCCTAATTATTCTTATAGCCTGGGTTTTGTTTTCTTCTGCCTGTGAAAACAAGTGCAGAGAACCTTCAACATAATACATACCCTTTCTTTCAAAGCCAAGATAAATCTGTGGTTTATAATCTCATAAAAATTTCTTGTCTCAGGCTATTCATGAAATTATGCAGGCTGAACCTAGCCTTATAATTGGAGATAAACCAATGCTATTAATTAAATTTTAATTTAATCTAGATATTTTCATGTTCCCATATTTTATCTTCCCTGCTGAAATAAATAAATATATATATTAAAAATTTGAATATATATTGCCAAAAATTGTAACGTTTTGCTAGAGCACAAACTATCGTTGTGATTCAAAATATACACTAGGTGAAAGCTTGGGGCTTTTTCTCTGTATAATAAAAATCAGAGTAGATCAGCATTTTAAGGCAAGTTAAAGAGTTAATACTAGCACTTCTAGACATGCCAAACTGAAAGTAATACAGCAGAGAAAAAATTATTTTCTGAGATTTTAAATTCATTAATTTCCTCATTAAAGAGAGGAAAAACTATATTAAAAAAAAAAAGAAAATAAAATCCTTAAAAAAAATCATCTTTGGTATCCTTACAGAGAACTGGTGTCTACTTTTAACAATTCACAGCATAATTTTTGTAGGTGAAATGTATTCCGGAGAAAAATGTTTCCATTTTTCTCCAAAAATTGATATGATATTATGAACTACCAGTTGTTACCTGACGGTAACTTGTATTAAGTAGTTACAGCACATTTTATGTATCCAAATGATTCTGTTATTGTTTATGAAAATTCACAATAACTTACAGTTCTTTTCTCCCTGTGTTCTTCTTTGGTTTTCTGATTACTCACTGTCCTTACTTCAAAGCACTTGTTAAAAAGGAGCTGAGGTAATAACAGTTGCCAGTTTTCGGGCAAGTCACTTAGCATAAATATTCAGCATAAACTGCACACTTCAGTTTTATATTTCTACGAGGAATCTTTGGCCAGAGGAAGACCACTTAACCAGAGTGCCAAACTTTTACAGAATATTTCTTTGACACTGTTTCTGTAACATGAGGGAATCGATATGAGTGCAGTAAATGCAGCTTGTGAAATCTTCCAGAGAAAGCTAATGCTAAAGCTGTTTTTGTTTGTTAAAGACATGAAAATAAAATTTTAACAAATTAAAGTAGCTAGCTCTTGGTGATATAATTATTATGTGAATGATCATTATGGCTATGGCTATGGCCTTGATCAATTTAACATGAATTCAGGGTGCAAACCCTGACAGATAGCTATTGTGAGAATTAGGATTTTTTTTAATTTTAAATTTTAGCTTTATATGACAAATATATGAACATATGGGATGATTCTATCCACAGTTCTAATAGAATTCAGATATCTTTCTCGCTATTTTTTTTCTTTCTGAAGAAATTTTTATAAGATTTTTAAAGAATTCCAACAATTCCAGTATTAAAGGTTCTAAAGAAATTCATACCACCGTTTCTTGAGATCAGAGCATAGAGTTTGTGATAGCTTTCAGCAAAGACAGTTCACATTCTGTTTTGAAAAAATGCCAGAGGAGTGTGTAATAATGTTATTCGCTCAGTAATCTCTAGAAATTTATCTCCATCTCATGCTCTTTATCCATCAAAAAATTATCTTAGTAAAGGTCCTGAAGTCAATGTCAGCACAGTGTTTTTTTTGCAGGAGTCTTTCTCTTTAGTCATGCAGGCCTGTGCTTAAGCTCAAAAGAACCACCTTGTCTTTTGTTCCACACACATCTCTGAAGCTCACCTTCAGCTCTTCAGTAGCTAAGAACACACCACAAGCAGCTAACCTCTGCCAGCACTGAGTCCTCCTCTATGAGTTAGTGAGACTGGAATGTACTTTCCTGAGAGCCTGAGAGCTTATAGCCTTCACAAAAGAATTCTTGGCCATGACAAATGAACCTAGAATTAATGAAAAACAAAGATGCATTCTGCCTTTGCTATTCACTCAACATTTCCAGGAAAGAAGTACATCTCCATTGTAATTTACTGGAATTCTTTCCTCTCATTCTTTTTTACTGTTTTAAAGTTGCAAGTAGGAAATACAAAAGTTTAGATTAATGTCACATTTTAACTGGCAAAATATTTAACTTAAACGTTTTTTTTTTTAAAGATATGCTATTGGGCTTTGTCTAATGAATCAAAAAAACAAGTATTTTAGCTTGCATTTCTTATTAAGAAACCCTCTTTTTCTTTGAATACTTTAAAAAAAGATCTGGATTTAATCATCAGTTACAATCTTAGTGCTGTAACGTGAAGGTTTGATTGATAGAAGTTTTCCCTTACTGTGACAAATGAATTAAATAAGAATTTTGTCTTTAAAACACAAGATTTACAATCACTGTAAGGGACAGATCTTTTACAAAAAGATGCATGGTCATCTTATCTTGTTTTACAACTGTGTCAACACTGTACCATTTTAAGCTCCTATTTGTATGTGTAAATATTAGAATAAATTACAGAAGAATTGGTAAAATAACTGGGAAATAAAGTAATGGGATTTGGTATAGACAAGAAGAGAAAAAAGATAAATAATGCTGTTATACAAAAATTTAACCTCAGACTTGCACTGACTTGACTTCTAGGAGAAAAAAAATAATTAAAATTAAAATTTGGTACATTTCCTTGCTAAAAAAATAATCAGGCAAAGAGGAGACTGTATTATCAGGAAATTTGAATTATAAAATAGGAAGAACAGAAAGACAAGTGAAAATGGAGAGCTCTATCACTTTTGGGTAATTGAGCAGAGAATGATTTTTTTACCCTGAAGAAATACTGGCCTTAATTGGTTCTCACTGACTACTTGACAAGTGGAAAAAGGAAATACATGAGGATCTGGGATGTCAAGTATTGTATGCCTTGTTCTTGTTATGTTATAAAAATAATGGCTTTTGCCTTATATTTAAATGTGTGTGCTTTTGTCCTAGCTCTTGCAAAGGATATTTGTGTTTAAATGCTGTTTCGATTCCAAGATAAATGGTATTATATCTTCCACATTTATGATTTGAACAACAAGGGGAAATGCAGGATCAATTCCATGATTTCAGACTGATACTTATCAATCTGCAACCTAAATGAAATGAAACTGATTCCACCTTACAACAGAGAAAACTGGTAGGTTTGTACAGTGTTTAAGAGTGTCCTTTTGTTTTGGTATTGTAATAATTCCATTTTCAAGATGAACTTTCCATGGTGAAAAATTAAATAATTTTGAATATAACAGAGGAGCTTTCTTTGTATTTGTCCTGTTGCTTATATTTCACAGAATCACAGAATATGCTGAGTTGGATGAAGAGGTTGCCAAAAGGATCATCAAGTCCAATTGGCTCTGCACACTGGGTACCAGAGAGAAGAGATCAGTGTCTACCCCTTCTCATCCCCTCATGAGAAAGTTGTAGACTGCAATGAGAACTCCCCTGTCTCCTCCAGGCTGAACAAACAAGTGATGACAGCTGGTCCTCATATGGTTTGCCCTCAAGGCACTTAGCCATCTTTATTGCCCTCATTTGAACACTATCTTTAGATCTTTCTTATGTTGGGGCACTCAAACCTTCTCACAGAGCTTGAGGTGAGGATGCCCTGGGACAATCCACTCCCTTGCCTGGCTGGTGATGCAGTGCCTGATGCACCCCAAGACACGCCTGGCCTTCCTGACTGCCAGGGCACTGCTGCCTCACATTCAACTCATCAATGACTAGGACCCTTCCCACCTATTCCCACCTTCTCAGCTCTCCAGGGCTGGCCTAACCCACGTGCAGAATCTTGGTGAACACTTCATATGGTTGGTGATTGCCCAGCCCTGTAATTTTTTAAAGTCTCTCTGCAGGGTATCCCTGAATTACTTTTTTAAGTTTGCTAACTCAAAATGCTTACTTAAACGTATTAGCAGTGATTGTGATGATTTTTTATGGCACTTTAATGGAGTTCATACTTTCTCATTTTAATCTCTGAAGTATACCTTACCTATGAGACACTTGAAAGCTGGCATTTTATGTGTACCTACATTCATGCTGAAAGCATTGCTACTATTGCTCTGAGCATTAAATGTTCTTACATGATAATTCTGCTTATCCCATGAATACGCAGACTTTTATACATAGTGATCTTTGAAAAACTGTATACAATTAGTTCATTATCTAGCTATTGAAAAACTTTAATGGAAAAACATGGAAATATCTCATTCTTTTATCATTTTGTAAAAAAGATATCCCACTGTATCTGTGCATTGAGGATACAGCAGAAAAATCCAAATACTCCAGGCAGCAGAACCAGCATTCAGTCTCAAACTATAACTCTTTGAGACATGTATTATCTTACTGGTAAATAGGGAGATGTTTTCATTTGGATTTTGAATGACTTAATAGAATTGAATAGCTATAAATAAACTACAATAGGCTTGTTGATGCCTTAATGTTGAAAAGGCTAAGCAGAAGGTTTTGCTGGAAAGACTAGTTACAAATAGCTAAACCAATTTATCAATTGGTGACTACTGTCATGTGGGACACTGATAACTATAATTACAAAATCACCATTCCTATATTGTCACTACATAAAAGTTGAAATATTTAAACAGAGTCTGCAGACACAGATCAGATTAAAAAAAAAAACAAAAAACAAACAACCAACAAAATCTTTTGCACTACCACTGCAAATGGCAAATTAGATTTCTGACCTTGCCCTATTATTTTCTATTTATTTTTCTAAATTTCTTGGGAGTGAGGTGAGGTGAAGGTTTGTAACTATGATCTAACATTATCTTAAAGACATCAAAATGGAAAAACTCAAGTGTGCACCTCTTGAATGCTTTTCCATCATTCTTATTATGTTCTCTGTCTAAAGAGGAAGGTCAAGGAGTACCGTTTCCTAAACTGTATAACATACTACTGAACACCATGACATACAATTTAAAAACATCAAATTTTTGGCCATAATTTTCCCACTAGTTTGCTTCTTATTCTGTAATAACTACATTTTTTTTTTTTTTTTTAAATCTAGACATGAAACAGTTACAATAAATACCCTGCAACATTCTAGGCTTATTTTGAACTTGCCATGAACTTCTCAAAGTCTTTCTGATCTCAGACATCCTGGGCTTATTAAAAGCCATATAATTATGACTATCAGATTGTAACTAAATTGTCTGAACTTAGTTTTAATATGTAATAGTAATTAGTTTTTTTTTAATAAATGCAACAATATTTATGGGACTTGTTTCACAGCATGCCACATTCTGGTATATTACTTCTTGAAAGTAATCAAAAGCTTACATATACTCCTGTTTCTTTTTCAGTCTTTCCACAGGCATAGGAAAAGTGTACCATCACAGCTGGGTATTTTATGTATTCCCTAAGTCACTGACTTCCTTCAAAACCTTAAAGCAAGTCAATAAACAACTGAACACTGAACACAAAGTAAATACCCACTACTCTTGTCTATGGGTGAATGCTCACCTGGAGTGGTATTGATTGCATTATTCATTCTGATGTTTCTGCATGAGGTATCACTAAAAGCACTGACTCAGTGACACTTCAGACATAATACCACTAGTGGAAAAAGAAGAATCAAGTCACATTTCTGACACTGATAAATTAAAGACATCTAATGGATTATCCATCAGGAAACAATATGATAGTAATGTCAGGGGAAAGTTGCAATCCTCATAATCATTTTGCCCATTTGACATTGTAGAATATATGTGGCAAGTTTGTATTCAGAATGTAAAACACATACTGTTGATGTCATTTCTCCTGCGCAACATCTTGCAGGTTTTTATTCCCTCTTTTCCTTGAAATTTCCTGATCTGAGTCTTGACATTTAATAATAAATCATGTGGGTTTATCTCTCAATAATTAATGTAATTATAGATATAAGGAAATTATTATATAATTAATATCTGTTCTTTACTGAAAGAAGAGAAAGAACAGTTGGGTTTTTTTGTTTTTTTTTTTTAATTTACTAACCTAAAACAACAAAATGGAAGAGAAGATTGGAGAAGCACACATCTCCTGCCTAAAGCAATAGTTGCCTTTTTTACTGTCTTCTGTTTATATAAAGTTTCTCTTCTAAAAAACATCGATTTTCATTGGCTGCTAATCTGAGCACTCCCCAATGGCCTTCCAGTTCCCTGGTAAATTTGCCACCATGTCCTGGGCTAGCTGCCAGCCCAGTACAGCCATCTCTAAACAGAAAAATGTTCTATTTTGCAACTACAAATACACAAAGTAGAGAACTCTTCCTGTCACTATTACACATTTTGAGCAGAGCAAGCCACCCTCTCATAAAAACCCACAAATACAGTAAAATTTGTTTTTGTAAACCCTGTTCAAGATGATAATTTAATTCCATTTTTATGTTCATTCTATCAAATGTGATGCCCCCAAGAAGAAAGGAAACTGAAAGTCTCTTGAGATGGAGGCCAGACAGGCCAGACTTAACATTGCTGAAATCTTGTAGTTTGATTTAATTTAGCTTTATTTATGTGCCTGCGATAGAATGCAATGGGTTTTCATGACTAAAATATTTACTTCACAAGTTCAAGCTATTCCACTGAAACAGAAAATTCTTTAACAATTTAACCTAATTTAAGTCAAAATAAATCCTAGGACCAAGCTAATGCAATAAATTTTACAGCATTTGGGGACAGCTAGTTGGGATTTTGAATTTAAAGAAAAATTATGCATGTATGTATAGGAGCATATGGAAAAAATATTGGTACCCCCATAATTTTTATGCTATTCATGACACTAGGATAATGCATTTTACTGGAAATTAAACGGGAGTTTTTAATTTCAAATATTCCGATGACCCGGAAGAAACTTCATACATTTTTCATTCATTTTAAAATACAAGGATACATATTATCAAGAAAACAGAAACATTCGCTGTGGGTGAAAGTAACATAGCAATATAAAAAAGCATACAATTTTTGTTGATCTGTACAGTTCAAGAATGATATTTCAGTGCCAGGAAAAGATAAGTGTGAGCCACTGGCATAATTAAAACTGATAAGATGATCGTTACACCCCACTGCACTCACTGTTTTGTTTGAGAAGATAATAATTCTTACTCTTTAATTAAAAGTTTACTAAATGTGTAGAGATAGTCAATTCCTCCAAGAGGTAGATTATTTTCTCCTTCACATGTTGAAATTGTGTGTCACTTTTCTTCACAATTTTGACAACAGTTTTTAAAATCTTTCCTTAGCATGTAACTTTCTAGCAGAAAACTTCAGGCTGTGAGGATCTGAGAGGGATATGTTCATCAAATGGATAAAGATGATGATATAACAAGGAAGAATTGTTTGATTTTATTAACTTTGATTGCTACATATTTAACCAAATGCAAGAAAAGGCACGTGATAACCAGAAGTATGGTCTCTGAAACTCTGCTTGAATAGCAAATAGAGATCTTTGCCTGCCCAACATTAGATGTGCTTGATGCCTTCCCAAATGAAAAATGGGCTTGTTTTGACCTTATTGCTCTTTCAAAATCCATACATATAGCCACCATGACTTGCATAATATTTTTTGGTGTTTGAAGTAGTTAGTAACAAAAACTATCTATTTCAAATGCTTTTTCATAAAGAACGAATTAAAATTAAGAATATTTATCCTAGAAAATGCCTTCTGGCATTTCAAAACTCACAGTCTATTCCATTATTTTGATCATACATCTTATTTGACTATTTTTACAAAATGAAGTGGACAATAGATGTATCTGAAGTAAGGTATATATACTATGAACATACCTTGAGCTTATTTGGGAGAAACGTTGAGAAATTTTCATGTTCAAGGTATTACACTTAGGAGTGTTTGATTTCCCTTATATCTGGACTGTCTAAAGTTAAAGAAGATAAAGAAAAAACCCTTACATATAGCATCTGTTTAAATTTTTTTCTGTATTTTAATGTGTAGCCTGAAGTAAAAAGTAAAATTCTGGAGAGTATGTAACAGCCAATGCAGAGAGGAAGGAGAATTTCATGGCTCCTTGAAGAGAAATACAATGCATCAGATACCAAAAAATGCTTGAGCTGCTTCCCAGCATAAAAACCTAGACCTTTACACAGCAGTAGAAATACAACTTCTTCATTGAAAGATCTAATTTTTTTTTCCCCAAACAGAGAAGAAAAAAGAAGGGAGACATCAGGATAGGACAGATCAATTATGCTAAACTCTGGAGCAGAATATTGACTATAAAAATCGAGAATTCCAGCCTAAGAGAAGCAGAAAACTTTATGCAATTGCATAAGTAAAATAAGGCACTTTTTACTAGCCTTACTTGTATTCACATTGCTTTCGTGTGGGATCAGTGGAGTAATGGTCCAGACAGGTCAGAGGAGAAAGATGTTTTCTCCCATGACTGTCAGTAAGACTGCAGATTCCCAAGCATGCAATGAAGAACCAGAATATAGAATTAAACTTCAAGGGCCACAGAGGGGTTTTGTTTCCAATCAGATCACAGTGGGCTTGACCTCTCATAAGGACTAAAGAAACCCTTAAGAAATAATAAATGGTTATCCCTCAGATATCCACTCAGAGGTGGCATAGTTAGCAATCTGACTTCCATCCTTTGCTCTACTGAAGGGAAATATACAAGTGTTTGGGTTTCAAAAGACTCTGGGAAAATTTTGTTTGAGTGGCATTTGTTCATTATGGGACTAGAGAGTTAGAAAGACTCTTGTGTTCTGAGCAGCTTTCAATGAATTATTAATAACAATAAAATAAAAATAATCAGGGGGTTTATTATTATATAATATTTAGATAATTATAAATAAAGTGTAATTTTTAAATTAATATCTGTTCTTTTCTCAATGAAAGCCTGGTTTCATATTAATTTCAATATTGAAGATAATTGAAGGTTTCCTGATGGTAATCTTTTTCAGAAAGATGTTAATGCTAGAATTAAAATTACTCAAAAATCTTCATTTTTAAATTCACTAAACTAGTTTATTGTTTTAGTTGGGAGAGTAAATAGGGATTACTTTCAAATGACAATATCAAGAATTTTGTAATTTTTTAAATAAAGTTTACAAGGTTTGCTTTGCAAAGTTGTATTAAAATAATAAAAAAAAGCCAGGTACTGAATACAATGTGGAGTTTTTCCTTGATTATAGCTTCTAATACTCTTTCATCAGTTGAGAATAAAACTGTGCTGGCACATTACCAGTCACATGTCTTCTTAATGAAGCAAACCATAAAAACCTTTCCATCTGTCTTGTTTGAGTTTGAAAAACAAAGGAGAATAGTAGATACTCCATATAACACTGAGATGCTGTATGATTTTTTAAAAGCTTCCATCACACGAGTGTAGTGTTTACAAGATGAATTGTTGTGACAGTGCATTTCAAACTAATTCTGTTCTATGGAAAATGTAATTACACTTTTTCTCTTTTTGCAATAATAGCTGTCATAAGAAAGGAGGAAAAAAAATTCAGTGTTAGAAACCATTGCAGTAAGATCATATTGAAAAACCTAATAGCTCCACTGCCTATGGTATTTCATACTTCCAAAGCATTGAGTGGCAAATGAAGGGAAATCCTGATACACAGCTCATTCAAGACAATGAAAATGTTCCCACTGACTTAATTTTTGTTTGATGTGCAACCTTTTAGATAAGATATCTATTAGATTTCTGTCTGTATAAATACTGAAAATTAAAACAAAGTTGCTTTTATACTCATTGCTATTCTTGTAAAATAAAGCTCCCATTTGCTGGCTTTCAAAATTAACTTCATATTTGTCACCATCCATACTTGGGATCCCAGTCTTCTGTACACTGCTAAATAACTTCTGTGTTGTGCTGTCATTGCTAAATTTGGTAGCAGGGCATAGAGCCGACAAAGTGTGAATAAAAAACTTGTGTATATAAACTTAACTTTAAGCAGTTGCAGAGTGTTTTGTTTGTTTTTTTTTTTTAAAGAAATAAAGGAAAATGCTTTGTACAGAGTAATTTTCATTTCATTCCTTATTCCAAACGAAACTCTACATAAGCTATATTTCATCTGTTGCTATTTTAGAAGTATTCTAGTAAATTTCTTGTTCCAGCACAGATTACTGCTGAATACACACTTTCCAAATTTTGTATTTGAACAGAACATCAAAAGAATCTTAACAATTGGATACATTGCAATAACATTTAAAACTGTACAGAAAACATTTAATTATAAGGTAAAAATTGTAGTGGTGAATCATTCAATGCCATAAACCAAATTGCTGTGAACTACACATATTTCCTTTTGGTTTTCATTGCTGCAGCATCTCCAATAAAATACATATCTCATGAAGTGAAAGGAAAGGGTTAAAATTATCTTACCAACATCATACACTTTATCACTTTCTTTGCAGTTCTTAATATATTCTTGAAAACTATTTCTAGGGAAGAGTTCAGATAACAGAAGGCTGAGCAGATGGTCTTTTCCAACTTTATGGTTCCAGAAAAAGCAAGGGCCCTCATTGCTGCTGACATCTGAAGTTGATGCAAGGAGATGCCTACCATGTCAGACGAAAAATGTAACAGCTAGTCAGACCTGTGATCAGGCAGCTTGGCGCTTGCTGACAGCAGTTTTTCCTTATGTTGGAATCAGAAGAAATGATAAACTTAAACCATATGATTGCTTAAAAATCTGTTCATTTACTTTCCTTTTTCTGTCATTAATTTTTCTTTAAAAAATGAATAAACCCAGGAAAAGTATGATTTGGTTTAACAGAGAAAAAGAGAGAAACACATTAAAACCTAAAATTTGACATCAAGCATTTCATATTCATAGATCTGAGTTTGCAATAGAAGTGCTGTACAAAAGGTATTTCCTTAATACTCCAAGTTAAAGTTCTGTCAATTGCATACCTTAAAATAAACTGAGTGTAAAATCATACCATATAAAAAAGAATGTTTTAAATAATGCCTTGATACCTAGTGTCTAAGAGGCAGTACTGCATTTCTGCCTTTTAAAGATGATGATTTTATTTTATGGTGAAACAAGGGATCCTACCATCCTAAGCAGATACAGCTTAACACAATATCATGTTAGCACAGGTGTGACAATATTATTTCCTCTCTTTCTCAACAAAATAAAATAAAGGTTTTACTAGTACCACATGAGAAGTGGAATGTCACCTTATCTACATTCCTACTACCTGTTATTACTACATTCTCAGAAACTGTTAAGAAAGTGATAGCTTCTCTCTCATTCAAGGCACTAACATAAATTAGATCATAAATTAGATTGTGGACGAACAGCCAAATGCAGATATGCTACCAGAGAGATTGCAGCAGCTATTCACTTTTACATAGATTTTTAACCAAAGTGTTCTGCGTTCTTATCCAGGTAGATTCTTACTAACAAAAATTGACTCATATCTCCTAAATCTAGGAAAGTGGCTTAATCAATTGACCACTGGTAATGAGAAGAGAGTACTTCTTTTGCTACTGTTCAAGCAAACAAACCAAGAAAGCTCCTAATAGAAATGCATGGCAGCTGTTCAAGGATTTGATTCAATGGATTGTAGCATGATGAGAAAAAAAATACTTTATTTCTATTTATTTATTTATTCATTTAGTTAGTTAGTTAGTTAGTTAATGTCCCCACTCTCCCAAAATGCATCCTTAGTCAAAGGAACTGTACCTGAAACAACAGATCTTTTCCCTTGGAAAAGTTTGTGTGTGTTTGGAAGAGAAAACCTCATCTAAGAGTCTGTGCTTCTTTTCTCAGTTTGCTAGACTTTTATTGAAGGGTGAAGTCAGAAGCTAATCCTATTCCTTAACAAACTTTCAACTATTTCTTTTTAATTGTAGTTATAACTCTAAGAAGTTGTGACATTACATTGATTTGTCTTATTCTCATCTGTGCACTAGGTCTAAAATTTACATACATAAACAAATGTTAATTTCTTCATGGGAACATATTTTTCCTTTTTTATTATTGAAAACCTCACGCACATGATGCTTAGACAATTCGGGAAAGTTCTTCAGGACAGGAACATCATCCATATAAGAACAGAACTCAGATAGTCCCTGTCCTCTGAGCTACAATATTAACAATCCCTGCCATAGGTTTACTGAAGGCTGGAGCTTGTCACTATCGAATTTAAAGATTATTGTTGAATATAATTTCAGAAATTTCTAGAAACTGGCTTATTTCATTTCTAAATTTATTCACTCTGTATATCTGTTTGTCTGAAGAAGAACTAGAGGACTTTTACTGTGGCAGTGTGATTCCTCTTCCTCTGAAAAATGCACTATATTATTCAGTACAGCAGTTCATTAATTGTTCTGCTCCTTTATCTTGTCTGAACCGCAGATAAGTAAATATTTATTAATTTCCCCTGTGTAAATATTTTATATTGTTAACTTCATGTAAAACATGGGTATATTATTTTTAAAGTCTTAGCATACTAATAGAGAAAACCCTTTCCTTTGCAGTTTGGTTGCTTTACTAATTCTTATATTTTATACAAATTATATTAGTATTTATTAATTAAAACTCACAAATTATTATAATTTCAAGTGAGATTTTACCTTGAGTTTTAACTGAAACAATTGGTCATTTCATAAGGTGGTCCTTAACTAGGAGAAGATAAGAATAATAATCACTTTCAAGAAATAAAGTACTCTATAAACTATAATTGATTACTTTTCATGACATTCATGAAGAGCTAGTGTTATGATAATTTAGTATGTTTTTGCAGTACATTAAGCCAGGATGAACATTTCTAGAAGAAACATTTTCACTTTTGTGTGTAATGTCACTAGACATACAGATAAAATTTTAGCAAAGATAGATAAATCAGCATACCAAGAAACTACGTGACATGCTTGTAGGTTAAAGAAATCAGTGGCATCTGGGAGTAAATCTGATGAAAATATTTCTAGTCATATGCTTCAGTAACCCAACTCAGCGAGCCAGATTAAAAATATCTGCTAATGGTGCAACTAACTGACATTGATTTACAAGTACATATTTATGGCATACTGATGGGTAGCTCAGTGCTGTGGTACAGAGATAGATTGGGTTAATTTTTTTTTTCTATTTTCGCTTCTATGTTAAACTAAGCAAGCTATTTTGAGGACTTGTCATGATTATTTTGAAGTTCTAATGTCAAAAATAGTTTGGAGTACCACATCCTGAGTTCTGATCATCTTAGCGTTCTAAAACCTTTTCTTAATTGTCTTTTACTATTAGATATGTGTTGGAAGCAAGGGTGACATGAAGAACCAAAAAAAAAAACAACACTTTTTTTCTTTGACTCCTTGCGTTTGGGGAATTATGGTTATTTTTTTTCATTAGAGAATTATTTTCATCAATTTGAATTCTTTGCTCAAAAAATATTTAATAAAGTTATACTACTCCATAATTCATTAATCAAATTATGCTGCACCAGAAAAGGCTGACAAATTGGTTCCCTCAGAAATCAGGGATGCTCCTTACAATAAGGTGATATGTGTTCACCATCTTTTCACCTTGGCAAGAAATAGATTCCAGACGTGTGTTTTTCTAAATTTATCCTGAAATGTGCTATTTAATATTCCTCAAAAACAGGACTTGACTTTGATCATAGCTGGGAGTGAATGTTTTTCTATATTAGTTTCATCTAAATGCATCTTGTTGCCTAGGGAGCTAAAAGTCTTAATGGAAAAGTAAAAAGCATAATTTAACCAGAGGGAAGGTCAGCAATTAGCTAACAGTGGGAAACAAAAGATTACAAGTTAAATAATTTTAAAATGCATCCCAGGATATACTCAGCTGTAGGTATCATTCCTGGTACTTCAACAGTTTTTGATTTCAAATGTTTAATGTTCTGTTTGACGCTAGTGGCTAGGGTTGAACAAATATTGTTTGGAGAGTTTCCTATGTTCTGAATGACTTGCATCATAACTCAAACCCTTCTCTTACCTTGATTATAGGTGTTTATTAAACATAAAATTACAGTTTATTGCTCTGTCAGGAGTTGTATTTCTTTGAAAGTGATTTCGCATTCCAGCTTTGCAAATAACCAGTCATTAATACATGATTTGTTGTGCTATTAACTACTCTTATTTTCTATTCTGAACCCTTTATTTTCTATTTCTGAGATACTTTTCAATTTCACCTTGGATATGCACATGTTGTTTAAGCAGATAAATGTTGGCACAATATCAGCTTTGCAATAAAGATGACTCTTTAACAGATAAACAAATCCTTCACCAACAGCATTGTCTTAGCCATGTGAACTTACTCTCAGTGAACAGTAGCCTTCCCTGGGATTCCTATATCACATATGGTCTCTGTAATTATCAAGGCGTGGGTCTGACCGGAAAAGTTCCTGAAGATATGTGAAAGGGAATATACCATAAATTTCTGATTCATCTGACTTTTTCAAGAGTCATATTCAGCCACTCCTCACAGTTTAGTGTCATCTGCAAACTTGCTGAGTCATCATCCTGACCCTTAACAAAGATAATTCAGGTATTTATATGCATCCATGAGATCCCTCTCCTCTAAGCCTTCTCTTCTCTACGTTAAGCAGTACCAACATCCTCAGCCTTCACTAAATCATCTCTGTGAATCTGGGTGTGACCTCATCAGTGCAGAGCAGAAGGCCTCAGAGACTACATTAGTGTGCTAGTGTCTTGGATTTGAAAGTGAAGTGCTAACAGTTAGCCAAGTCTTATCTGCGGAAATGGTTGCTAATCAACCCAACACCCACCTCATGCTCAACCAGCAATTCAAGCACTGCCTACAGTAAAAGTCAGTTACATTTTCTAGTTACCTCCAATTTGACCTTTAAGTCTAACAAAACACCATTCATGCAGTGTCCAAGCATTCTTAGATGTGCCATTTCAAAGACAAAAAGTGCTTGTGTTCCTTTGAGACACCAATCTCTACTCTACTTAAGACATAGATTGCACTGAGCACTGATGTTGATGGATTCAGCACTATGGGAGCAGCAGCAGCAGCAGCAGCCAATTTTTCTGTAATAGGTGGTGATTTGAACGGAATCCAGACCTTTGTCTGTTCATTTGAGTTTATGAATCTTCCATTTCTGGTTCCATGGAAACCCACATTTACTAACTGACATAAAGGGTGCTGTAAGTCAGCTCTTTAAATCAAGAGTTCAGAATATTTTAAGAGTGGTAATGTGAGTTAAGTATGAGGAAAAGCCGTTTGAAATGAATGAAGAAGAGTAGAAAGCAACATCGGCTTTTTTTGGGCCAAATATTTAATTTGCATGTAGGAAAACAAAACCGAAAAAAATACGTATCTTTATATTTGCTGATACATGCTTTATTATTGATTGATTTAAATAGAATTGGGGTGAGATTGTATTTTGTGTAAGCACTAAGAGAAATTTGACATCAAATCTTTGATGTCATTTTCCCTGTCATATTTTAGAATGAGAGTGCTTTAAAGTATCATCCAAGAAAAAACTAACTACAGGGATACTCCTATTCTTGTAAAATCACATACACAAGAAACTGGGATGAAACCTGAAAATGAAATGGAATTGGAATTGTCTGAGGCAGTTAGAGACCTTGGATGTCATATAGTTTTTGACCTGTAATTATGCATTATTTCACTTGTTCAGTTTTCTGCAAAGTCTCGGACAGTAATGGAAAATTTTGTCAATTATCTAGGTATTATTTTGTCTCCTTTGGAATATAGGGGAGGACAATTTCTTTTAGAATATTCTATAGGTCCCTAAAAATTTAGAGAAGGGGTGGTATTTATTAAATTCCAGAACACCTCATCTCTTTGATGACACTCATCATTCTCTGAAAAAAATGAATAGTTTACTGAGTTTCTGGTTTGATAGAACTGTTTAACAGATATAATAAGAAAATATGTCAGCTATTAACAATTAAAAATTTGACAAATATTTGACAAATGAAAACATAATTGAATAATATATGTATCTATATGGGAAGCATATAAGTTAAGTTCCCATTTTAAGTGTTTGGCTCTCAAAAGTTTTATATACCTATGGCAAACTAATAGCATATTACCATCAGAGAAAAAAAAATAATTATAATTTTTAGCAACTAAGAACTAGACATTTATCCTAGCCACACAGATGTTTGCAAAGTAACTGAAAAATTGAATGTGTCTTGAAAATGCAGGAAGTTACCATGAAGAGTTTTTCAAGTATTTATGATGACCAAAACCTGTCTTCTTCAACATGAATATAGCTATGACAATTTCTCTGAGTAGGAAATAGCAAAAAGACATTTTTCTCTTTCAAAATTATTCCAGTTTTGTAGACAGTTAGGATTCCTGAATTTCAGTGTTTCAATTATGATTTCTGCTAGAATTTCTTCTTCACAAACAACTTAGTGGTATTACTACATACAATAATATGTGTATAATCAAGAACCCTGTACATCACTGGAAAGTTAAAAACTACAAATCTTTAATGATAAGGCTTCTATTTTAGGATTTGGTTTTTTCCCCCTATTTTTCTAAACAAATTACATAGTAAGATTTTTTTCCTTTCTTTTCTTCGTTACACATTTTATTTAGTCATCCCACTCTCTACAATGAATAAATAAGGAAAATATGTGTATAGGCTGAGCAGGTGTTTCAACAATCCAAAAATAACAAAAACCATTTAGATAGTAATATTTAATGAATCAGGTTTTTTAACACATCTAGACAATATTTATCTAGAGCAAGTCTGACAAACAAGCACATTGGGAAAAAGATGTGATAAATGTGTTCAAAATCACCATTCTCTCTTTTTACTAATTACATCAGAGATTTTCTTCCAATGAATTTAAATATACTGCATAAAATATTCAAACACATTTTTTGCTTGTTTTTGTCTCTAATTTTCATGAAGTCAAGAAAAAACCTCAAACAGGCAGCAAGTCCCGTTTCACCAGCACTTCTTTTTTGTGTAGTCTTACAAGTAATGTGTCACTATCACTGCACTTTTCAGATCTTCTCCCAGCTGAAAGCAATGCACTGACTGAAAATCCAATTATGCTCAGAAAAATTATTTTATTGCCACAGTTACATTATTGGTATTCCCTTCATAAGTGTTTGGTTCATAGTGAGAACCACCATACATTAAATGTCTTTTACTACAAGATGTTACTTAAAATTCTTCAAAGCAGGAATTTCATTATGGAATGCTGCATGCAGCTCTTGAGACCCCAATGCAAGCAAGGCATTGACCTGTTGGAATGAGTCCAGAAGGGGGCCACAAATTTGATCACAGGTTGGAAGCACCTCTACTGTGGTTCCTAAAAGGTACTTTCAGTACCTAAAAGGACTTAAAAGAAGGTTGGTGAGGGACTTTTTTTATAAAAGTATGTTGTGAAACAACAAGGGGGAATGGCCCTAAACTGAAAGAGGATTGTTTAGATTAGATATAAGGAAGAAATTCATTACGGTGACAGTGGAGAGGCACTGGAACAGGTTGCCCAGAGAAGTTGTGGATGCCCCATCCCTAAAGGTTTTCAAGACCAGATTAAATGGGGCTTTGTGTAACTTGGTCTAGTGTAAGTCTCCCCATGCATGGTAGGTGCATTGGAACTGGATGATCTTTAAAATATCTTCCAACGCAAACCCTTCTCTGAATCGATGAGTCTGTGATAATTTGTTCATGAAAACGCACAGTACATTCATAATTATAACACTGTTTAGATCTTACCATGGAAAACTCAAAAGATTACATTTTACATTCTTATCTAATGACAAAGTAAAGAAACTGAGAAAATTAAAATTTTCAGTTGTATTTAATATCTAAGCAGAAGAGAATCTAATAAGTGCATAAAGTCTATGATTTCCATTAATCTTCAAAAACCAGTCAATTCAGCTGTAGCACAGTTTAACATTTATAGGAAGTCTGATCACCTTCAAAAGTTAAAACTTGGCAAAAGACAAATTTTACTTGCAAAAGATTGTATTAAAAATTTCAATGGCCTTAATGAAAACTGAAGTACAGAAGTGACAAAAATGTTTTTGAAGATGATTTATTCCTGCCATTTGATCCAGACTTTGCATTAATGGTTGTGATTTGCAGTTTCTGCTTTTCAGCTTTATAGACTGTTACATCCAATGCATGTTAAACATCTGCAACATTATAAAAATCATCTCACAATATAAAGATATAATAAAACAAGTGTTGTAAGTCATAAAGTGCAGAGGAAGAAGAAAATGTCATATTGTTTTTAAATTTTATTTCTTATTTAAGACTAAGTTCCAGATATTAGAAATGCTGTTCCTCTTTGAGATTCTACAAGAGATCTGTGTTTCTGAGGTGAAGAGTTATTTTTTCTAGTGACAGAGACACCCCCTACTAGACCTGGTAGCTCAAGGCCTTATCCAACCTGGCCTTGAACACTGCCAGTGTTGGGACATCCACAACTTTCCTGGGCAACTTGTTTGAATATCACAACACCCTCACATTAAAGAATTTCTTCCTGTTATTCTAAAAAATGTCCCCTTTTTTAATTTGTACCCATTACTCCTTGTACTATCACTACAGACAATCCCTCCTTACTGCAACCCATAAGACTTTTGTTGTATTTTTCCCTTATCTTGTTTATGAAGAGGGAATTTGGGGGGCATGTGGCAGCCAACCAAGTTAAATCCACTGTAGATACTTCATGACATAATACAAAACTTTAAGTATCAAAGCAGCTGAATCCTCAATTTTTAGACATTGAAAGACCTATTATTGTCTTGATATTAAGAATGGGAACAAAAAATCTATCTTTTGAGATCAGCTTGATTAACATTCAAATCCATTTCAACCTACCCTAATGCTTTAAAATTTTCAATATTTTCCTTTCTGAAGGGTTTTGTCTGTTATACAATTATAAAACAAATAAAAAAAGGCCTGCTGTATCACATGTTGTAATCTCATATTAGACTAACCAAATTAGATCATCTCTCAAGAAATAAGAAATTGATGTCCAAAAATGTTAAGGTTACCTATTGTTTAGTAGTGTACAGTGTTTGCAATAGGAAATATTTTTTCTATATTGATAAAACAGAAAAATAATTAGATAATTAAAATAACATTGATAGGGATCTTTGTCTTGAGCTATACGAAAATACATTAGGCAAAAAATGCCAAAGTCTATTTTCAGTAATTATAACTAGATACATACTGACTCTTCAGTCGTCTATTGCTCTAGATATTTATTAAGTATCCTATATACGTAAAAAATAGATGTGATCAAAACAGCAGTATTGATTTTACTCAAAATACCAAAAACATTAATCTTAGAACAAATATTGAAGGTTTATCAAGGAAAAATAAAAAATTACAATAATCTAAAAATTTGGAACTGAAATTAGAGCTGGTCTTGTCATTAATAACAGCTGATATGGAAATAAATTATGTACTTAATAAATTGAAAGAACAAGGTGACTTTAATAGAAAGGAATTGTGGAGAAGATATGATAATATGACTGAAAAATGTCAAAAACACACAAAAATTTCCTGAAGAGCAGGGAAGAAAGAACGTTTTCATTGCTACTATAAGGAAATACTAAATATAAAGAAATAAAGAATATTTAAATAATGTTTCAAGTTAATTTTTTAAAGTAATGATCTCGAGGTGTCAAATGAATTAAATGTGGTTACAGCCTTTTCATAACTAGAAATCATTAAAATGAATTTTAGATACTGGTATTCTAACATAGAAACTACTTGTATTCCTAATAACTTGTTTTTGGTGAAGAATACTGTAGCTGTTTTAAAGTAGGTTCTAAGGACAAAGGATTCCATCACTGAAGGCAAAAACTACATCTAATACAATGTAAGAATCCATTTACTCCTCACAGCTGTCCTCCTGTAACAAATTCAAGGACAGGTTCAGACTGGTACCACAAATAATAGTGCAAATCTAACAAATTAGAAATGTCTGAAATATATGCACAATGTTTTGGAGAGGCATGCATGCAAGAAAAAAAAAAAGAGCAGGTTGAGGCAGTAATTGGATTCACTTTGCCTTAGTGTATGCCCCTAGACTTTTCAAAGAAAAGAAAAGTGATATCATATCAAGACTAAGAAGCTAAAAGGCAATTTCCTCTTCAAAGAAGCTGTGGAGCATATACACTCATACACAGACAATGACGGCATTGGGGAAGAGAAAAATTGAATTACACAAAATGAGAATGATAAATGAAATTAGAAAAATACATACCATAAGTCCTATGAGAATGAATTTTGTGAGATGAAAATCAGCTGGGATAGCAAGGCCTGGCTTGCTTACTCCAACTGGTCCTCATGTGGCAGAGAAAGGACCTGTCAATACTCTGAACCAAAGTGTTTCCAAAGGTTGCTACAGGTCCAGTGATTAATTTTGGAATCAGGAGATCTGTACCTTCCTCCCTTTTCTCCTTACAAAAAGCAAATATCCTTACATGGTCTCACGGCTGATTGCTTTTGCATTTGGTGTAAAGTGGCATTGCCACGAAAGGTTTGGAGAACATTTTGGAACAAGGAATTGTTATAGAATTGCAACGTCAGGTATCTGTCTGTTACAGTGACACTGATTAACCCATGGCAGCTTTGGATTACTGGAGTTTAAGAAGTACCAATATTAGAGCTTCTACCCTATGTGATTATTTCACATACTTACTCATCTAGCTTGCCAAAATCATAAAGTGCTTTTAGAAGAGCAGGGTGCTGCTGAATAGGGTCTAAATTATTCAGTCCTAGACTCAGAAGTCATGTTTCATTTTTTGTATTTTCAAATACAGCTCAAATCAGTGAAAAAACCAGAAAGCAATATTTTTTAATCCAGAATCAATGGCACAGTTCAGCTCCAGGTTGTAGGTATCTAAATACAGGAGCATATAGTTGTGCATTTAATGAGAGCAAGTTGTTCAAATTCACCTTCATAATTTCACCTTCATAATTTTGGTCAGCGGAAATCTAGAGCTCTATGAAGTTACTTAAAGACAGGCAGATGCCCCAGAATATCTGAGACGAGAACACCAGGCTATGAAAATGACACAGAATATATGAGATGACCCATTGACATCTTTTGCTACTGCTCAGGGTCAGACAGAATATCTTACAGAAACTGAAATTATATTAGGTACTTATTTCTTTGCAAATAAATACCACTTGAAGACAAAAATTCAGGTGTCTTCATTTAATATCTGGTGTCTTTTGAGATGCCTTGGGCTAGCAAAAAACATGGTAGTGGAAGCAAAAATATTTCCATAATAACAGCTGGATTTTTTACATACTTGAAAGTATTAAACTCACTTTTATTCATACCTGTGTACACAGGAGCCTTGCCCAAGATGTTTAATTCACAGGTTCAAGTATCTTTTATCTCTCAACACATTCAAACATGCATCTTTAACTAATGTGTAAGTTATTTTCAGTGATAGCATAGCACACATATGTTGAACCAGTGCAAAATAATTTAAGCCTGTTTGGCCCATAAATTACCATAAAAAAGAAGCATTATTTTACAGCCTAGCAATTAAATTACTTATTGTGATAGTTTTGGCTGGAAAAGAGTTAATTTTCTTCACAGTAGCTGCTCTAGGGCTGTGTTTTGGATTTATGCTGGAAACAGAGTTGATAATGGAGAGATAGTTTGATTATTGCTGGGCAGGGCTTCTACAGAGTCAAGCTCCTTTTCGCCTCTCACTGCACCTCACCAGCGAGCAGGCGGTGCTCAACAGAAGTCAGGAGGGTACACAGCCAGGACAGCTGATCCCAACTGACCAGAGGGGTATCCCATCCTGTATGGTGTCATGCTGTCTCTAACACACGGTGAAGAAGAAAGGGGGCATGTTCAAAGTGATGGCATTTATCTTGCCAAGTAACCATTATACATCATGGAGCCCTGCTCTCCTTGGAATTCCTGAACCCTTGCTTGCCCATGGGAAGTATTGAATGAATTCTTTCTTTTGCTTTCCTTTTGTGTGCAGCTTTTGTTTTAGTGATTAAACTGTCTTTATCTCAACCTATGGGTTTTCCCACTTTCACCTTTCCAATCCTCTTTCCCATCCCACCAGGGCAGTAAGCAAGCAGCTCAATGGTGCTTAATTGCACCACCACCTATAAAGGCTCAGTTTTTAAATCTAAAATGGGGTTTCACGTTCTATGATGTAATTTTGGATCTGTTTAAGGCCAGATATTTGTCTTAAGATGGTCGCTTAACAATGTAGTCAGTGTAGCTATTTACAAAATGAGATCCTACTGAATAAAATACTAATAAAATCCAGTCCAAGGTTTCAGTGAATATTATCCTTCCTACCAACAACAGAAATCAGGAAATGTGGTAATAAAGCTTCACTGCAACTCCATACAATTTCTATTTATCAATATCAGCTTGTTATTACATAAACATAATACAAACAAACTTGAAAATTATCACTGCCTGTGTTGTAAATTATCATTGCCTGTGTATACTGGTCTCTTTTTGTCTCCTATAAAATCAGAAATAATTACATTATTACAATCAAAGGCTAAAAAATTATCTTTCTGAGTTAAAGTATGAAAATTCTGCAAGACTGCAGAAAAATCACACTTTTATTATTTCATGGTTCTAATCTGAAGTTTTTGGTGCCTGTGATAACATATGTTCAGAGATCATAACAGAAGTAACATTCTGTAGCTAAACTGTTGAACTTGTTGATAACATCAGACAGCCTTATTTAAGGATGGGGTTTAAATGTTTTCATAAATAGGAATTATGGTGAGATTTTGGTGGAAATTTCCATGACAGTTCTGAATGAATTAGTAATGATCACTATTACACAGTGAATATCAAATGTGTTGATAATGATGGGACATTTAAAATGAAACAGAGACACAATAAAAAATATTCTGACATTATGAATTAATCTGTTTTCAATTTTAATGGCATGATCCTAGTTCATTGGTGTTAACACGGGTACAATATTATCACTTCTAGTGGAGATGCAATAAAAGTATCAACAAAATCCGTAATGTCATTTTCCTGTTTTGTTTACAGCAAAAAAAGGACACTAAATATTTTCAAAAATGGTTATTTCAGTATATCAGCTGGTTTCTTGGTAAGTAAAATAGAATGTTGTTTTTCTTTAGCCACAAATCCAAACTAAATGAAATTAAGTAAAACAAAATGTAAAAAAGGAATTAGCATTTGCACTCAAATAACGCTATTGTTTCCTGACCTCTGCTAGCTGAGGGATCACACTCCTGCTGTTCACAACATGGAACAGTAAAATGAATTTGAAAGGGATAAGTTACTGAAGAAATTAACATAACTTGTTGGTATAAATATCAAAATGAAACCAGCTGCATACAGAAGGAATGTAAGTACTGAGTTCTAATCAGTCCAAAAGTATTATTGCCTAAATACGCTAATGATAGGAAAAAGCTAGTGAACATTGGGAAGAAAAAAAAAAAAAAGTAGCTTTGCAAACAATGGTAGATTTAAAAATAATTCTCCTCGGTAAAATTTACTTTCATCTTCCTTTGAAGATGATATATAACTCTGGATAAAGTCCTCATGTAAGCTCAAGGTTTCATGTAGCCAGAATGAAAAGCAGAATGAAGAGGTCAGTGACTGAGGCAAGGTGCTTGTTTCTAATGGACACACCTGCACATGTGAAAACTAAGAATTATGGAGCAGAGCACGGCAATATTTGGAATATTAGCATTAGAGTGTGTGAAAAACTGCTAAAGCATAAAACACTAAAACTAGTTTAGTGTAGCGTTACTGTGACCTTCAGCTAAAAGCATAAAATCTTGCATTGCTATGTGGGTAGTCTAAATAAAAACCAAGACAGGAAAACTAATTTTCCATGAAAAAATGACATACATAGAGAAAGAAAATATATAACTAAGTGCTATAGTACTTTCTGTTTCTCCCTAAGTTACAGAAAAGTGTCTAGCAAATATTTTTATCACAATCTTTCTGATGATACTAAATACAATTTTTCTAAATAATTGGAAAACACAATCTAGTTGCCTCACCTTCTTTCTAGAACAGGGAGAGTATGTAAGTTATGTTTAGCTTCCTTCTCTCTTCCCAGAGGAGACTTGTCAAGATTTTATATATTTATTATTTATTTTGCAGTAACTACTATCTGAATAAATATCATATGCATCACAGATATATCATGTTGGTGTTTATTTACTTTTTATTAGCTTCAGTGTATAGTTTTCAAGTATTTATGCAGTTTCATGAATATGTAGGAATTCAAAAACACTATTGGCTCATGACTTGGCTGTCAACTATATCTGAAGATTACAGCACCCAAAAATATCTATATTCACTATTGAAAAGTGTTTTGATGAAAGTATTTCTAAAACAGAAGTTTGAATCAATTAGATGAAAATATATGTTAATATATTGATGTCAAGATGTTAAGGCTCGTGCTAGAAGTCATCTGCTTCTTCTATTCAGATGTACTTATTTCTTTTTTCATGATTATGTCTTTATCTGCAACAAAAGTTGCAAGAAAAAAAAGTTACTTTTCTCCTTGGAAGTTGCACAGAAGTGAAGTTTGTTTAAGCTTTTCTTCTACATTAGCTGCTTGAGGCAAAATACATATCTTTACTAGCTGAGGTAAACAATTAATAGCTGGTACTTAAAGTAGGGTATTTAGATGAACAATTAGCAAAGACTACATTTCAGAAACAATTCAAAGGAATTCAGTCTCTTATAGGAAACAATGCAAGCTACATTAATTTTCAGGAATGGATAGGATAAGGATAAGGATAAGGATAAGGATAAGGATAAGGATAAGGATAAGGATAAGGATAGGATAGGATAGGATAGGATAGGATAGGATAGGATAGGATAGGATAGGGATAGGGATAGGGATAGGGATAGGGATAGGGATAGGGATAGGGATAGGGATAGGGATAGGGATAGGAAAGGATCCGACTTTCCACCTGGGTACCCTGAGCTCCACATCATGAACACTGCTGCTCATAATCACTCTTTTCTGTACGACTGTTAGCAGCACTTCTGCTCTATAAAGCTCATAGAAAATAATAAAAAATACACTAATATCTAATTTGGGTAAAGAACAAAAATTGCATGTTTAGGAACTTTTCTGAATCAGGACCAGTACTTACAGTGACTTACAGGACTTAACATTTCCACGTATCACAGAAAAGCAGAGATTGCAAGCAGGGAGGTTTTGTCTTATATTCATAAAATCATAGCATGGTTTGGGTTGGAAGGGACCTTCAACATTATCTCATTCCAACTCTCCTGCCATGGGAAGGGGCATCTTTTACTAGACCAGGCTGCGGATGTACAGAACTTCTCAGGCAACCTGTTCCAGTGCCTCACCACTTACACAGCAAAGATTTTTTTTCTTAATAGCTAATCTAAACCTATTCTGTTTTAGTTTGAATCCATTCCCATATATCTTTGCATCCATCTAAAGGGAAATATAATTTATTTTATATTAATTTGCTGCTTATATTATGATTGAAGTTCTAGCAATTACAAAAGCCAATGTAACCTGTGGGTTTGGAATTCTGCTATCTGAGGGTGCTGCCATTTTGAAGGAGATGGGGAAAAGTGTTGTAGTACTGAGCATTTATTTGTTTTGTGAGAATTTAAAATCTTCAGTTTATTTATCAGCACAGTGAATCCATAGAGAGACTAAATCTGACTGACAAGATGCAGCAACAATTTGCTCTGTTTTACTTTGCCCATGTCTACATGGTAATTTGCAAACAGAAACAAATGAGCTCATGCAGTGTTACAGACCAGCCTGTCACTAGCCAGGTGCTTGTCAGCTCCAACTGGAAAGCCTTGAAGGCAACTTAGCCTGGTGCTATGACTGAGCTTCTGCCTCTACGCACAGCTTGTTATTCTGTGCCTGACACTGCTCTTTTTGTGACAAAACAGCTGTTTGAATTAAAAATAACTTTGGAAAAACGCTGAATCCTGTGGAGAAAACAAAAGGCTCCAGGTAAAGAGTTACCTGGATCCTGGTTAAATCACTTATGCTAACACAGCTGGAAAAATGGAGGTAGCTCTCTAGGGTCTGCAAGCAAAAGTAGCTCACTTTGACAATGATGAATGGAGTCAAATCTGTTACTGGATGGCTCAGCTAACACAGGCAGATGCTTTATATTTAATAGATAAATTTAGATGTTGTATCACTTTGTTAATTCTAAATGTGATCAGCTAACTTCAGGTATTTTTCATGTTTATGTCCTGAGGTCCTCTATTTTAATTTGACCTCAAGACTACAGAAATATATATGACTTCAGCAGGAGCAGCCAGAATGTTAAGCACATTATGGAATCAGAGTCAGGATCTAAGTAATATATATATACTTGTAATAACCACATGACACTAAATATTTATGAATTATTTAACTTGCATCAAGTCATGCTTTTTAAGGTTACCCTCAAATATTTTAAAAACCTACAGTCACTTAAGAAAATACTTAATACCTTAAATCTGCCACTTTTCTCATTTCCTCCTTTCAGCTAGTTTAGTAATATTTCCAAATTCCAAAGCTGCAAGTTGTCTCAGTAAATGTATTTCAAAGACAGAACTTTGAATAAATATCATGGAAATACATTGTGATAAATTGTGTTCCTTATGCTAAAAATTATCTCTATCTTCTATTTAATTATATAATAGAATCACAGAATGGCTTGGATGAAAGGGACCTCTGGAGATCTCTGGCTTGAATGCAGACACATGTTCTTTTTGAGACACAAATCAGGAGAGTTTATCAAGAAAGTAATTTCTTCATGGAGAAAAGACAGAACCCTTAAGAATTACTGGGAGTGTTACAGAAACTCTGTTTTATAGTGACTTTACATCTTGATTTTATCTTTTTGTTTCTTAAGTAGAAAAAAATACATTAAATTACCCAAATTCTGTTTCCAGACTCAAAACTTTAAACAGACTAAATCATAACTATGTTTTTTTTTTTTTATTTTCTTCTCCCACTTCTGTGTATTTTTTTTAATTGCAATTATTTTGATGAACTAATTTTCAGTGCGTTCTTTGGGCAGTGATAACAGCCTCTGAACTCAGTTCCTAAAGAGATTCAACTAAGCTATAAACCACTGAATGAACAAACTGGTTTTGTAAGTGGGGTGAGTTGACCACAGTAAGCAATTGAGCATCCTCACAACTTCTTGCTCACTCTCCTCACCATCAGTAGGGTGGTGGAGAGAATAGAAAGAGCAAAGCAGAAAAGCTTATGGATCAAGATAATACAGATTACTAATTGGAGAAAAGAAGAAAAAACCCACAAAAACAAAACAAGTAATGCAAAAAAACCCCATAAAAATCAGTCAGCACCTCCCACAAGCAAAGTAATGCCCAGACAACCTCTAAGTATTTTCCCCTTTGGAAGACAATAACCTTCCTTTATATACAGTTTTTATTGTTAAATATCATGCCTTGTGATATGGACTATTGCTTTGTCCCATTTGTGTCAACTTTCCCATCTGTGTCCTCTATCAGCTTCTTGATTGTCATGTTGTGGTTTAAAACCAGCTGGAAATTAAAGTCCAAGAAGCCCCTTCCCTTCTCCCCTACATCTTCTGGTGAGAAAGGGACATGGTAGGGAATAACACCCTATACATGCTCACATGCCTCCAGGCTCCTCTGCCCTCGTGGTATTTGTGAGAAAATTATCTCTGCCCTGGCTGAAATGAAAACAAACCCTCAGTTCTGTTCACTCAGGAAACAGAGCTGCAGAGAGGGAAAGTGAAGACTTTGACACTACAAGAGTTCTTTATCAATGACCAAAACATTGATGTGTTAGCAACATTCCAAGAGAAGACTTTAGAAGCTTGTTCGGGTTTTCTTCCTAGTCAAAATAGATTAGTGCTTCCAAAGGATAACTAATCTAATTGTATGGAAAGTTAAATCTTCTATAACTTTCTGTGTCAAATCATCTTGCTAACATAACTTAGAATTTATGCTTCAGATGACTGAAGCTGGATTGAGTAAAGCCCACTGTGGCTATCTGTATGTGTAAAAGAAGAAGTACATTTTATTCCCTCTCAGACCACATTTTCTGTTCTGATACTACCATTTTTCAGAGGTACTTAGAAGAAAATAAACCCCAGGATTTAGGGTTACTATTTGTCAAGAATTTATTTTCTGAGGCTTATCTGATTTTTTATCCTACTTGGCACTTTGAGATTGGTTTCAGCAAGTCTGACACAGTATAAGGAACCAAACATTATCAGCAGTGGAATATACACAGAATAGAATGACTTCACGTTACTATTTAACAAAAATGTTCCTTTGAAAATATGTATAAAGAATATAATAAAAATAAAACAGAAAACATAAGGAGGGAAGTACATGGAAACTTGAAACTGTCACATTTATGCGTACAATGAATGCAGTTGGCTTAATAAAACTTCGCCTATCAAATTTACAATAGTTGTAAACGCCAACAAAATGTGTCTTGGTATGCTTAAAAATGTACATCACACTTTTCAGAGGTTCAGGGTAAGTACAATTCACTTTTTTAAGAATAGGATCTTGACATTCTCAGCCACTTAGGTTTAGAAGGATATAAAGGATTTCTGCACTGCAAGCCATCATTTGTTGAAAAGTTTTGGCCTCTGCTTTTCTGTCTAACATGCATGAAATCTGAGGGCTCTAAAACATAAAAGAAGATCTACACTAGGCTTTTTGTGTATGTACTAAAGCCAGTCAGTTTGCTAGAGAAAACTGTTAAGAAAAACAAACAGTAAGACAAGTTGACTCAACTGTGATGAGAAAAACAAAGCTTTCTTCCAGAAATAAAACAACATTGTAGAACAATGGGAATGGGGAGAGCCTGAAGAAAAGTTTCTGATAGACGCCAAAGTTCTGACCTACTCTTCGAATATATTTCTTTGAATATATTTTTGAATTTTTTGGATATATTTTTGCTGATTTTTTAGAGGGCTTTCCCAGGAGAAATAATGTTGACAGCGAAGTCATAGGAGAAAGGAAGAAAATATCAATTGTTCATGCAGCAAGACAAAGCTGGCAAGAGAAAACTTGATCTTACACAGTAGTTTTCCAGGTCAGACTTAGCAAAGTTAAGGCATTTAGGTATGAATTTTAATAACTTTTCTGTAGTATATAAATACAGAAGTGACAGGCATAAGGGAATATGGCCACATGAAAGAGCACTTTAATCACAAACCAAGAAAGTTAATAAGTTTTTGATCACAGACTCTTGATATTTGTGATGCAAAGCTGAATAATACGGCTACAAAACCCCCAAACCAATCCACTGCACCCTTGCTGCTTGTCTGTTGTCTTTAATGATCAGACATGGGGAGAACAATTGGTAAGATATTGATGTAGATGTTATGAAGCTTCACTGCTGATTGTCAGCAGAATATTATGAACACCCACTAAGCAGGGATATATTATGCAGTCCTTTCAACTACAGTGCTATTACAATTTTTGGGTTTTTTTGTTTATTTAGTTTACAAAAATCTAAGACACTACGGAAAGCTAACAAATATAATTTAACAGGTAGGTTATTTCTGTCAGGATTGCATGTTTTATTGGCCTCATTCTTACTTTTAATGTAGCTTCCGGTGATATAACAGGAAGGCACAAACATTTATAGGCAGAAAAACTTCAGCTTATTTCATTTTTAAACATTTTAATCTTGCATTGTTATCACAGCTCATCTGAATAACTTCCTAACAGAAGGGAGAACAGTGAAATAATGTGGAAATTATATGTCATCATTACAGTTCTTTAACTGAACAAAAGATAAAGCATTTTCAATTAGGGGTAGGTGTAATTAATTAGTCTCTAATAAATATTGTCTAGGCCTTCATTGTTAAACAGCCGATATTACATAAACTGTTGCTTACTTCTAGAGATATTCATATGTTAACAATCAGTTAAATGGTTCCCACTATTTCATGGCTGCTATTGAGCTGAACTGTGACAATGATTCACTGTCAGTATCAAAGAGACCTTTGAGAAGCAGTAGAGTCTCCTGCTAGGGTGGAATATCAGATACTGCAACCTGCACGTTTGAACACTACACACAAGCTATTGCAGAATCAAAAGCGAAACACTCTTCCCCCCAATTCTGTTATCACAGCTGTCCTCCAGTCTCTGGAGGCATACCTTTAGTTTTAAAGAAAAAAAGGTTAATCATAAAATAATAACCTTCCACCATTATCAGTAGGAGAGCTTGGGTTTATGGGCTTATCACTAGTCCTAAGAAGAATGTAGTTTTATCTGAAATTTTCAGTGGTAATGAAATATGTGACTGAGAGTAACACAATTTGAGCACCAATATTCAAAGGCATTTAAGACCGTATTTCCTGCAGTTAAAAAGTGTAAGGCTCTGTGTATCACCTTCTGAAATTTTAATCAATTCAGAGACCTAATTTTAATCAATTGAGAGACTTACATTTAAGGGGTTGATTTTACTGTAGCTGATAGTTATAAAGAAACAGTCCTTTATTTGCCTGTTTTCAACAAGGGAAAACTAACATATATGGTTTATATAAGAGTTTTTGATAATAAAATTTATTTCCAATCTTTTCTTGACCTTAAGAAATACAGTGTCCATGTACTCAGAAAGACCAAAAAGTGAGTAACAGTCATCAAAATAAATCTGGGAAACAGTTCTGGATAAAAATATGTAAAAATATTTTGGAAAATAAGTCGAAGGAGAAAGAAGGGATGTTGTTTTATTGATAAGTCAAAGGAGAAAATAAAAAAAGGAACTAAAGGCATATAGGATACATTCTATGTGTTTGACAAGAAATGGGCCTGGTAAATCATTCCAATTTAATTGTCTTAAAGAGCAGAGATTTTTACTGATAAAAAAATAGAATCCTGATTTTATTATATGATGATACTTCTGTTATAAAATTGCACTTTGCACAAGATTTGCAGATGACAAAATCAAGCAAACTCATTTCTGTAGAATGGGACCTTAAAAACTACAATTGGAAAAACTTTTCCTATTTCTTTGTCTTTGCACAGAAAGTGTCTTATGAAAATATGCCATTCTCTTAACTTAAATCTTTCACTGAAAAGGGGTCTATGTACCCGCCAGCAGAATTCTGCTATGGTAGATTTTTTTTCAAGAGTCACATGTAACTTCTCCGTTTCATTTTTTTTTTTTCAAGGGGCATTGTAACTCACATGAAAAAAAAAAAATGTTTTTCTTTCTCTTTCATTGTGAAGTCATAGAGTACTTCAGTATCCATGTCTTGAATGAATTTGAATAGCTCAACCAGTTCAATCATTAAAGTCACAATCTTGTGATTGTAAAAAATCACAAGATAAATGCTTAATGTTTAAAAACTTTCTATAGAGTCTGAAGTTGAAAATTTGCTCAAACCAAGCCATAACATTTTAGTCAATTCATCGTTGTCATGACCTGACAAGCCATTTCACTGTCTGAGTCTATAAAACAGATATTGCAATAGAAAGTGAGCTTTGGGTAATTTTTGCTTTATCTTTTCAGTTAATATTCTTGATTTTCTGTGAACACAATCTCTAGAATACATAAATGCAGCAGCACTTGATTGCTGGTGGTTTTAGTTGTGGCTGAATCTCAAAGGAATTCTTCAAAAGTAACTTCTATTTTTCCTCTTTTTGTGATGTGTGAACAAATATTGATTTGTAAAGTTAATTTACATGTAGACTTAGGAACCTAAATACCCCTTGCTTCTGTTTCCAGAAGTCTTGCCTAGATCTTGAGACAGCTGTCTGTATCTTGTTTTAATACCTATGCTTGGAAGAGCTGTGATCTAAGAATACACTAAATTCCTTCTCACATAAAGTCTGTTATGTTCTACAGTTCGTGGGAGGACAGTTGTCTTCTGCATGACACTTTTAATTTTTTTCAGACTGCATTTTGGTTGTAGTGATAGTGATCTTTTTGTATAGGAGATAAATAGTTAGCATGCTGTCCTGAGATCAGGATGGTGTTTATAGGTTTTAAACATGAATCTCCTACATCTCAGGACAATAGAATTTCATTAAAAATAATAATTTGAATAAATGGATGTGTAAACCCAGCCACTGAGCGATCAAGTATCCAAGAGTATCTGAGACCAGAAATAAACCAGGAAAGGCGGACCTTTTTTCTCAAGTGCAGCAAAATTTTAATGATGTAATAATTTTAACAAAAACAAATTTTAGTGTATGCTTATAAATTACTCACGAAGCTCTAACTAAGGCACTCACATGCAAAAGGACAGTTCTGGCTCTCTTTTTGGGTTTTTTAAGCTTATTATGGTCTAATAAATAATAGATGCTCAAGACGCAATTATTTGCCTTTCCCTATCCTGTAAGGACATTCAAAGCTTTCATGCAAGTATTTTCTGTAAGTTTTTCAGGTCCAAATTAGAGTTTTCGATTAAATTAAGAAGATTTTTTTTCTGATACTGAATGCATATGACAAGGTGTACCTTCTTTTTTCTTTAAAGACAAATAAAGTCGGAATGAAGATTGGTTTAGGGGTTTTTTAATTGTCATCAGTCATTGAGGTAAAGAGTGGGAAAGTAGCTTATATGAGAAGACAGGTAATATTTTACAACTGTACTGCAAGTTTGCTAAATTAATACACTTAATAAGACAGGAATTGTTTCAGTTTCTGATCATGACTCTTGGGACCAATTATCCAACTAGAATAAATCAATAGCTTCCATGAAGGAAAAGATTTTTGCTGTACTCTTTTCACTAGGGATGGAAAGCAGTTATATTTCTCCTGCATTGGGAGGAAGGTAATGACTGACAGTACACAGCTTGAATATCTCTAGGGTAAGGACTCCTTGGCAGTTTTGGTGTGTTTTTTTTCACTGTATCGAGGATACTTGCAGCCTGACTCTTGATCAGGGTTTCTTGCTGGATATAAGACATAATAATAGAATAAATGCTTTCAGTCTTTGCTAAACTACTAATCTGTGTGAGAGAGATGCAGTGAAAACTGAATTAATGAATGTTGAAACTGTTTTGGAGTTAAGAAAATAATGGAAATTATAAGCAGACTCAAGGAGTGAGGAGATAGTTTAAGAATTCAGAAAAGAGAAATAATTCAGCTTAGGAAACAGAGGAAAAGACTATGTTGCCAAAGAGATACAGGAGTCATCTTTAATATTAATACTAAAATAAGAGCTTTGCATTTTGATACACTTGCATGTGGAACCCAAAGCTCGTTCTGTATGTTTTTTAAAGGAAAAAAATTGCTAGAGAGAATTCTATTTTTATCAGAAGTCTTTCATGTAGGCTTTTCATACAGCATATAGTTGAAAAATATTCAGATTATACTTAAAGATCTCATTTTTAAAAAAATATAATTTTTTAAATTTTTTATGTATATTTTCAGTTCATGCTTTATTTTGGATTATAACTTACTGCATGAAGTAGTAAACAGAAATTGAATAACTATCTTCCAATTAACAAAATGACAAAAAAATCTGTAAAAAATAATGTTTTTACAAACTTTGACCATGTGAAACACTTTACAGACTGATATTTCTAATATCTATGAACCCATTGAAAGTTTCTGGGGAGTGGGGGGATGTCAGAGTTTTCTTTAAAAAAATACTTACAGCAAAAAGGTATAATGTTTTTCTACTCACAGTTAAAAAATGTTTTTAAATAATAGAATCTGGTTTTTGTTATTTAGAGATTGAACTGATTATGCAAGGTGAAAGACAAAGGAAAAAGAAAAGGGAATAAGATTACTTGATCTAACCACAAACCAGTGGCAAATAGTTACCAGGCATTTCTGGAATAGTGAATTCAAGGTGCTGGGCACAATATTAGCATGTTCTAAAAACTATTTTTTATTGGCATGTGATTAATTTTTAATATTAAAATATCCCTGAATCCAATAGACATGAACTACAGTTGTTATGCCAGTCCTTTTTTAATTTAGCTTGGAAAGATTGAACATTCATTATTAATACATATTTAAAAGCTAAATGGTCTCAAAGCCAGGTAAATTCAGAGACTATGTCAGATCACTAATGTTAATTATGCACACACAGTAAAAATAGTTGATATAGTTTCGTATGTCAAAAAATAATTACTTCATATTGGTCCATTATGAAAGCTATTTTCATATCCCAAGTGTCTTTCAACACCTTTTCATTTAAAATAAAATTATATTTCATACAACTGACCCATCCACCTTTGAAGATCCTTGTTTATTTCATGACAGCCTGGAAATAGCTCAGTAATTTTATTAGGCCTCCATTGATAATTAATATAAGGCAGGTCTAAGACTTTTATTAATTGCTACAATGATATTTTAAACATTCAGTTTCAAGTCTGTTTTAAAAAAATGAATTACTTTTCCTTTGCTTACAATACTACCTGTTAACAATAAAGTGAGTACGCACAGAAAGTGATGAACACTATTCTAAATATTTGTGGTTTATATCAAACTTTTAGCTCTAACCTCATCCTGAATATCAAGTCTAAATTATTAACCACATATACCTAAGTATAATTTAATTTTTCTTTAGTGACTAGCCCTAAACATTATTCTTCAAGTGTATTTTAAATATTTTAGGAAAGAGAATAAAATTTTCACCGAACAAGTCTTTCTGCCTCAGGATATGTCTTCTTTCTCTGATTAATGCAATAGTTTTGTTATGTGACATTTCTAAGAAATACCTTTGTCCTCATCACTTAGGAGTGTCACCACAGACATTTTGTTATTTAGACTGTCAGAAAAAGATCTTTCTTCCCCCAACTGTTCTTTATTCAAATATATATTTTTTTTCTTTCTCCGAGTTTAAATTGTTCAACTCATTGCTGGGGACAAGAAAGTATGCAGAAAATGTCTAGAAATATTCAAGGAAGACTGAACCAATGAAAACTGGTATATTAAAACATACAGATGTAAAATCTATTTTAAGAAGTCCATTAATGAAGTGAGAAGAGGATCCTGGAGAATCCTCAGGGAAAAATTACAATACATTTGTTGTGGTTTTCTACGTTTTCTCCAATCATTTCATACCGTCCGAGTCAGAATATTTGGTAGGTAAACTTTGTTTTCTAGTGTTGGGATTCTATATGCTAATAAATATACATAGTTCAAGAAACATGTTAGGAATAAAGGGGACAACCTGCCAAGTCCAAAAATTAATTTAGTATAATATCTTGTCCTGACACAGTTATAGCACCCGTAACTACAACTGATATCCAGGAACAAATATATTTGCTTTGTAATTTCTTGTTTTGCTGAAAGTACTAAATGAAATCAATTAATAGCACTCTCTTAGATTATTGTAATAACTACCAAATATATAAAGCAAGAAAAAAATCACATTAAATTTATATTAAAGTTCTGTTTTTTCAGGAAAACAGCAAAAACCTTTCATGGAAGGCCTGTCTCAGAAAGCAGGAAAACAGGCTGGCCATACCCAGACTAATGAAGGCTGTGTGAATATATATACAGACTAGGTTTATTTTTCATCCCACAACTTCAGCCTAAGACAATGTCTCTTAGAGAGAAACCTATATTTGCCCTGTAAAGAGTAACTTGGGAGACTGAATAAATTTCTCTTGCTATGGATAAATGAGAGTTCTGGAAAAGTTCTGAAGTGAAATGAGAAAACATGCTGAATGAAGATAAAATTCCTCTCTTTCAGAGATAAAATTTTGGGCTCAAATTTTGTAAAATTTAAAATACTCTTGTAGCATCCAAATCTCCTCATTAACCTACTTTATCATAGCCCTACAAACAAGTAATCTGTATAAATTAGCCCCGAGGCACCATTTAGCTGGCAAAATTATTGCCTGAGGAGTAACTTTGTTTTAATATTGCAGTCTTTTGAGGCTTTTACTTACCCTTGTAAGTTCACAAAAATTCATAAATGTCTGAATTACTTTTCTCGTAATATGACAACTTGCTCAGATGGACGAGCTTCCACCTGAAAAATCAGAGTCACAGAACCAATGAATCATGCAATATCTTGAGTTAGAAGATTCCACAAGGATCAAGTCCAGATGCTGATCCCGCACAGGATCATCAGAAGAATCACATCATGTGCCTGAGAGTGTTGTCCAAATGCTGTTTGAACTCTGCTAGTTTGGTGCTGTGACCACTGACCTGGGGAAAATATTTGAGTGCCCAATCAGCCTCTGGGTGAAGAACCTTTTTCTAATATCCAGCCCAGACCTCCTCTGACAACTTGAGGCCATTCCCTCAGTCCTGTCACTGGTCAGCACAGAGCAGAGATGAGTGCCTGCCCCTCCTCTTCCCCTCATGAGGAAGTTGTGACTGCAATGAGGTCTCCCCTCCGTCTCTTCCAGGCTGAACAGCCCAAGTGACCTCAGCCACTCCTCATACAGCTTCCCTTCCAGGCCCTTCACCATCTTTGGAGCCTTCCTGTGAGCATTCTCTGATAGCCTAATATCTTTCTTATATTCTGGCACCCAAAACCCACACAGGACCCATGGTGAGCCCACTTTAGTGCTGAGCAGAGCAGGACAATCCCCTTCCACAGCTGGCAATGATGAGCCTGATGCACCCTAGGTCACAGCTGGCCCTTCTGGCTGCCAGAGCTCACTGTGAACTCTCCAATATGCTGTCAACCCAAAACCCAAAATCCCTTTCCATGACACTGCTTTTCAGCATGTCTTTCCCCAGTGTGTACATACATCCAGGATTAACTCATCCCAGGTGGAGATCTGGCGCTTGCCCTTGTTGAACTTCACACAACTGGTGATTGTCCAGCCCCCTAATTTGTCAAGGTTTCTCTGCAGGGCCTGCCTCCCTTCCAGGGACTAAAGACCTCCTCCCTATTTTTATCACCTGCAAACTGCATCCAACTCATTTATGAGGATATTTAAGAACACAGGGCCGTGGGTGTGGTCCCTGCAGAACCCCACTAGTGACAGGTCACCAGTCTAAGGTCACCCCGTTCACTAAAACTCCAACCCATGAGTCATTAGCTCACCCATCACACGATGCATTTATCCAGCTGTGGGCTGGACATTTTTCCAGTATTCTGTGAAAGACAGTATTGAATGCTTTATTAAAATCCAGCAAGATTATATGAACTGATACATCACTGATAAGGAATATTATAGAAAAAAAAATAAAGCAAATTTTTAATGAGTACTGCTTAAGTCTTGTTGAATTGAGAGGAAGAAAAGAAAAAGGAACTAAATTTGAACAGGGAGAAAAATACTACACTTTAAAGAAGCATTAGTTGATATGTCTTGATATTTTGTCTAAAAAAAAAAAGTAAATAAATATAAAGGACAAGAATTTAGTACCATATTTTAAATAGGTTGTCAAACTTCACAGTGCATTTACACTCCAGTAATCTCTCTGGAGCCTGAGTCTACATGTAAAGGGGGGAAGAGATACTGTGAAAGTGATCCATGCTAAGTATTTTAAAGTGCCAGACCCTTCTAACAGGAAGAATTCAGAAAACATTTTCCCCCTTCCACTAGCTGTAGAAGGAACCTAGATCACAGAATCATAGAATCATTTAGGTCGGAAAAAACCTTTAAGGTTATCAAGTCTAACCAATGGATGGCTTGCTTAAGAGAGGTACCAATTATTTTTAGATAGCTGGTATTGGAGATTATTCCTATGCCCTATACTGCTCCTTCTTTCTTTTCAGAGTAAAATGGAAAACAAAAATCTGTGAACAAATAAATATATATTCTTTATGTTGGTTATAATGCACCTGCAGATGATATCATATAGACATTTATAATAGTAATGTTAACTTCAAATGCCACCAGTCCTGAACATTATCAAGCTATTGCTTCCTTAAGAGAAAAATTTTTGTCTGCATAGATCAAACTTGCACCATTTTTATGCAGGAGATACAAGAAATCTGAAAGCTCTGCTTTAGGTTTTTGTACTTTCTCCATTAGCCATATTGATTTAAGTGCTCTTCTGAAGAATCAATGACTTGAATGACAGCCAGCCAGACTTCAAGTACAGTGCATTTGCTAAATTGGTTTCAGTCTGCTTCTCTCACCATTTTCTACCCACCACACAATAAACATTTCTATTACACCTATGGCATGTAGCCAACTGATTGCCTGTTGAAGACATTAGACATATACCTGGAGAGATCGTCTGTGGGTGCCAGATTAATCACTGTGTTTTTCAGGTACAGACCCCCAAAAAGTAATATTTTAAAAGATGAATATGAGTTCCATAATTATAGTTATGCCAATAAAATAACCCCAGTGTGCTCTCTTTATCTGAAACAAGAGTTATTGTTTTTTATAAAGCTGTTTATTTGGTGTGGGTATCAAGGTTTTGGTAGTGGCTGAGCTGCGGGGATGGCCTCTGCAAGGAGACAGCATAGCTGGACCAAATTGGATGCAGCTGGTTCCAGTCAGCTGCAATGAACATACCTCAGGATATGGCTGAGCCCACCAAGCATACTTTTAAAAATGTAACAATCAGTATGCACTGGTTGTGAGAGAGAAAAGTGCAACACCCTGTGATCACCAATGCCAGTGAAGGAGCGGGAGGAGGGTGAAAGGGCTCCATGCTGGAGCACAACTTGAAAGAACTGTAACCTGTAGGACAGGCCCCACACTGGAGCAGAGGAAAGTGTGAGAATGAAGGGGCATTACAGAAGAAATACTATTAACTGTCTGCCAGCCCCAGTCCCCATCACCCTGTGCCACACAGTAGGGGGAAGAAGTATAGGAAATGGAGTAGTGACACTGAGTGAAGAGGGCGGGTGAAAAGAAAAATGGATTTTGAATTTTGGTGCTTTTTTTTTTTTTTTTTTTTTAATCACCCTTCTTCATTTTTAGGTGGTGCTTAATTAAATTACTTCTCCCTAAGTCAAGTCTTGTTTGCCTATGATGACAAGTCATAAGTAAACACCATTTCTTTATCTTGACAAATGAATTTTTCCCATCTTACTGAAGAAGGGTAGAGAAAAAACAGCCTGGTAGGGGTCTGGCAGCTAGCCAACTGCAACCCACCACAATCTGAAATATCAAAATATCCTAGAGGTTATTCCTTTCTCTTAATTATGATTGCCATTGGTGCAATATAAATACATAGCTCAGTGAGCAGCCTATTAAAGCTGAAGTTCATGGGAGTAATAGGTGTTCTTAGAATCCTAAAGCTATAGATTATATATATTTCTAATAAATTAGGAAACAAGCATTTTAAGACTTAGTTGAACTGAAGCTGATCTCCTGTATTTTTGTTTAATAAAATCTTCTTTCAGGAATTTGTCTAATGTCTGTGTGGAAAAATGACTGGGGGTAAAATTAGCGTTCCCTAACAGAAGTTACAGTGGTACAGGAATTATAGAGAGAAATATAGTTGCTACTCCCTGAATGGAACACAGTTGCCATGCTCAAAGCCTATTCCATGATGATTCTTCATACATACCAATGTGCAACTGTAAGCATCTGCCAAGGGGGATGGAACAAATGCTGGAGCAGGGAGGAGGTACCTCAGCCAGGCTCTGTTGAAATCTCTTCAAGCAGTGAATGTCAAAGGTGTTTTGCAGCAGATAAAGCGCATAGCACCTGTTAACCAGAGGAGAAAAAAGATTTCCTGCTGCTGAGCTGGTGTGTATGTCCCTTATGCTGCTGTTGTATATGTATGCCCTGAATACATCACTTGAACCATCTCTTGGGACTGTTCAGTGAAGTGTCCCCATAATAGGACACTGATAGACTGGTCAGACGCAAGGGTTCCTGGGGTACAGACAGACAAATCAAACATTAAATGGTTGAAGAAATCTCTTCACTCTAAGGGTTGAGAAAATCTCCTCCTTTCACACTATTCAATGCCTGTTTGAATCAGCCTTAGGCAACAACCTCTGGCAATGAATTTGAGACCACAATAATATTTTGTATTTTCTATTTCCTATTTCTGGTTGTTTTATAAAAATTATAATTGTTGCCTTATAAATTTGTATAATTCTCCTTAGATCTCAGATTTTATTAAAATATCAGTTCTTTTTTAGACTGAGGCTTTTAAAAATGTTTGTAGCAGAAAAGCATGAAATTTTCATGTAGCTATAGAGCAGGAAGGAAACAAATGCAGAAAAGAAGTTCTGGCATCATGTAGTATTACACTAGAAACTTGAAAGAATCTCTGGTATCTCTGAGCAAGGAATAATTATCTGCTCCGATTTAGACATCCAGACACTGGGGATCCAGATATGAGCTACCTGCTGTTTGGTTCTATCATTGCCAATGGTAAGAAATAGGTACCTCCAGTTGGGAACTTTTTTCATCCTACAGTACTTTTCTTTAAAAGTTTGATAAATACTTACTTGAGTATTGAGAAATATTCTTAAGAGTCTGTTTCTCTGCATTTGCTATCTAGCTGTAATAGAAATTTCTATTTCTTACATTAAATAAACCTTGGCTGACTAGAGACAATACAGCTGTGATAGTTTTTCAACATTTGGATGGCATTTGTTTTAATCTATACTAAACAGTGGGTCCTTAAACTAGCTACTTTAACTCCCTTCAAATCCAACAAAACAGATATTCAGACACATAACACTGAATATATGATGAGAAAAACAAGCCTTGAGCCTTCTGGCATGAACAGTATTCCTCAATTTCTAAAGGCATGGCTTGGATAAAAACGTTGGTTGCAATCTCTTCCAGCTGAAACTTATCCTCTCTGTTGTGGTAAAGGACAGAATTAGTAATGCCAAGCAGACTAGTTACTCTGCTGCAGCCTTTGAGGAAATGCTTTAGGAGTGCTGCATCTAAACAAATTAAAACCTTCTATCCACAGATGATTTTAGTAGCTGTGGCTTATGATATTAACTCCAGGATCTGTATTAATATACAATGCATAGTGTTGCAAATTTATTTTATATGCAGGACCAAATTCTCTTTTCTACTCAGCTTCTGTTCATTGAAATATTATGAAGGTCAAGAAAATAATGTACCATTTTAGGTCTTTGCTCATTATATTGGTGCAGTGGTGGTGTGAATGTTCTAGCAATTATCTCTAAGTCCACTCACTGGGAATAACTGAAGTTTAATGTTTTGGAGCCAGATTTACATTCCAGACTATGATACACGTGACCTCTCTTTTACAATACCTGAGATTGTTACTACATCTGAGGGTCACAAACGCAGTGAACACAGTAGTAGTTCAACCTTTAATGTTTCATTTATACCAGGGAGAAAGTAATAATCAGCGCCTAGATATTTACTTGGTTCTTTCATACTTTGCATACATATTTCTAAAGGGAATTTCCATGGAACTCTGCTTTTTTTTGTATTCATAGAAATGCATTTAGCCACTTCAGTTTAAGGTTGAAAACCAATAGATTACACACAGCAAAATCCTTTAGAATGGCAGTTTTGTTTATACTTCCAATTAATAAATAAGAGCTGTGAAATACCCATGTGCCATGATGCTCTTACTTGTATTCATATCCTTATGAACACATGGAAAAATGACCTGTTCCTTTCAGCATGGTTGCTGCTTCAGTTAGAATAACAATTTGATTACTATTACTAGCTCTAACTACTAATTCAAAAAGAAAATTATTGTATCTTGACATGGGAACTTAGACTTTGAGAGACAAAACCACACAACACCAAGTGCATCTGTTGCACTGTGCTATATAGAAGTTGATGGCATGCTTCCCCTCGTATTTTCAATACGAATCTTTGATAGATAGCTGGGTAAAATTTAGCTTTGAGTTCAGTGAAATCAACTATGAAAACCTCAACTTTATTTAGAAGCAATCATTCCTTGGGCAGATAAGTAGCCTTAGAAATGCATGTGATTAAAAATCAGTGACACGTGCTGAGTCAGTTATAAGTGGAGACCTAACATGCTTTTATTATTCAGACCTATATAGGATTCTATCATATAAATTGAGTCTGAAAATATCCCAAAATAGAAAACCAATAATTTGTTCCTCATTTACAGCTTTTGGCTCCTGGTCCAGCTCCCCTGCCCTTTCCACTACAGAATTCTGCACTTAATTTTTTTTCAGTTAATGAGTGAATTCCACATACTATCTAAAAAGGGATCTGAATATGATTTATGCAAAGAACTCATGACAAAAAAGAAGATATTTGGAACAGCTGGAATTAATGCTTTAATTCAGCAATCTAATTCAGTAGTTTAGAAAAACAAACAAAATAATTTCAGGGAGGGAAATTATTTCCTTTTTTCCCATCTATGAAAAATTACATGAAAGTGAATGCAAAAATATCTCAGAGAATAAGCTATTCCAAGTACCAAATTCTATCTTTATGACATGCCAGTATTTGATGTAAACTCATTTAATAAAATGTTGGCCTAAAAATAGATATTTTTAGAAGCTGATCTTTCCTCAAAGGACTTGTTAATACAATGAGTCTTTGATCCAACATATGAAACATTAAGGTCAAAGTCAAAAGACTTTGGAAGGGAGGCATTTGCAGAGTAGTGATACTTCACTGGCTAAATTAGTTGAGATTACAGTGTTGTCAAAAAAGAGAAGTGTAATTGTTCAGCTGTTTCCTTTTTTTGATGTTATTCAAGGTCTTTATAGTGTTACTAAAAACTATGCCCCAAAAGCATTGAATCTATTTATATTAAACCTTTTAAATGGTTTCATTATCTCTTTTGTTTTTAAAATAAATACATTTAAATTAAAATGGATTTCATTTATTTTAGAGACAGTCAAATTTATGAGAACAGGAAATATTAGAAATCCTTAGAAATGCTGGAAAATAAAAATGCTCTAGCATATTCCCAAAGAATTTATACCTTTTAAGGTTAACTGTATCTTTGAAAGGGGGAGATTTAACCCAACTCCATGACTGCAGTGGCTGCACAGGAATAATCTGCTGCTGTCAGAGGAGCGAGCTATATTATTTCACTACTGGGGACCTGTTGGTTTCTAAACTTCCATTTTAGTGATCATTCCTGAATACAGTTCCTCAGCCTTCCAGAGGTTCCAGGAAGGACACGAGAAAGATCAATCAGAGACACTTCAAAGGAAGGAACACAGGAGATAAATAACAAGGAAAAGGAAAAAAAAGAATCATACTTCAGCGATATGATAGATCTCTTTTAAAAAACCCAAACACCTCCACTTTACACTGGGAAAATCCCTTGCTTCACCTTGTAGATCTACAATTCTCTCTCTCATCTATGTGTCCCAAATTTTATGGCTCCCACCGGTAATTTATAAGATCTTCTCCTTTTAGTGTTGTTTCATGTGACAGTGGCCTATTGAACCTGGTTTTGGTCAGTCAGACAATAAAATCCTATGCATACATAAAAAAAAAAAAAAAAAAAAAAAAAAATTTTAACTTTACATGGCTGCCAAGCANNNNGCATACATAAAAAAAAAAAAAAAAAAAAAAAAAAATTTTACCTTTCCAGGGCTGCCAAGCATGAGGACCTTTATGTTGGTATTTGTTAATTAATTTGCTTGTTTAGCTATTTCCTTTAAATCCTAAAAAATTAGCAATATTCACAAAATGTGTAAATCTATTTCAAAGAAAATTTCTGGGAAAAACACCATCTTTTCCTGAAAATAATTTATGCCAATTAAAACCATCCTTTACTGTGGGGTATGACAATTACTTTACAAATACTAAGAGGATAAATTCCTTAACGTAAGAGAAAATCACCAGTTCAGTCTGTGTTGGGTCAGGGTTCAGAATACAATGAGTACTTAGTTAAGTGGAGACTTAGCTGTTCATAAATCCTGCAGGACATGATATTCACTGAAAGGAAGACCCTGAGTGAAAGGCCAGACAGATAGCAGCATCTTGAAGAAATTGATTACTCATTTACTGGATTACACTCAAATTGTAGGCCCATCTGTTGTAGGTATTTGATTATTTATGATAATTTGTGCTCTCAATATTTTTATAAATTTTGCATCAAACAATGCAATAGATACATAGTAACATACTTCAGAATAAATAAATTCCTTAGGTGTGAAAAATGACATTCAATTTCTTTTTGACTTTTTGGGCAACCAATTTTTACTATTTTCTCTGGCAATTCCAGGTACTGAGATTTTTGGATATACATGAATGAGGGAGTATAGAACCTGACACATGAACCTGAAGTACAGAAAAGAAAAAATTTCATTCCAAAACAACAGAATTTTAGTCTATCTGCATTTTTTTGGGTTCCTAGCATGTCTGTAATGTGTAGCTACATGTGTAGTCACATTTATATATATGTTCATCTTTTTCTTTCTGAAGTAAAAGAAAAAAAAATATTAGTTGATGATGCAACAGAAATTCTTCAATTTTTCAAATATCAATTCATTATTATTCTATAATGGAGGAAGTGCTTACCAATGCATATTTTATGATCCTGCACATTAATTCCGTTATTCAGAAATGCTGAGGTTATATTCCAGATAAAATATAACTTCCTATTTGGCACCCTAATTAAGGACAGGTTTGAATTCACCTTGCAAAATGCATTAACATTCTGACTTGGAGGTACAGGTCAAATGTAAATTACCTGGCAATTACGACTCAGAGTCCAGAAAGTGCCAGCTTAGAGTGCCTCGAGACTATTTTTGTTGACCTCATTAGGAATATTTTAAGTGAATACATAAACATGAATACAGAATATGGAAAATCTTTTTATTTTAAGTTTTCAATTAATAAGTCATGTTGATAATGGCTTTAAAGGAAGCACTGAAAATTTGGTAAAATAAATTAATAAAATGAGAATAGAGAAATAGCAAATATTTTATATACAACTTCCAGTGTTACAACATAACTAATCCTAAGGTTATGCAGTGGTCATAAGTAGAAATGTAAAACCAAAAGTGTTTTTCCAAAATTAGCAAAAGAACAGCTGTACAGATATAAGTTTCTTTAGAGAGTTACAGAATTTTAATTTCATACATATAAAGAAATATATGTATATATGCAGTGTGAGATATATTTTCCATTTTCCCACTACTAGCAGGGATTTATAACTGAAGGATACTGAGCCTTGCTTTGTTTTTATCTTATCTCTTGCTTTGCCTTCTAATATGTCTTTTGCCCCAATTCATGTCAACTATTTTCTATTTCTATTTTCCTGAATTATTAAAGTCCTAGAGGGTAGCAGACCAAGTAAAATGTAGGTTTGCAAATGATTAGTGGTCAAATATTGATCTTTTCGAGCCAAAATAGGTCTGATGCAGAAGTCTTTGGACGAAATTGCAAATGAGACCCTGTTGAGTTTCTGAAGTTAAATAAATGATAAATAGTTTTTTTAAGTCATCAAAACTAATATAAAATAAGATTGACTATCACTGTGATTGTTGGTTTTCACCTATTCTGGTGGTCTATTTTTTGCTTCACCAACTTTTTACTTACTTATTTATCATTTTCAAGAACAGGCTAGAAAAAGTTTTAACTCCACCTCCCCCCCTCCCAAAAAAAAAAAAAAAAAAATTTTAAAAGCCACCTTTGAAAAGAAAACAGGGAAAATTCCAGTGGGGAGGAGTCAGTAAATAAAGTGAATAAATAGTACAAAATCATGGTTATTGTGATGAAGATCACAGCGACCATTAGTTAAGTAGATAATTAGTCCAATTTAGCATGGTGCTATCACTGTTTGAATATAAATTTTGATCAGAAATGTCAATAGAAATTATATATTATCTAAATCCTTCCTAGGAAAGGGAGACACACTTATTTTCACATAAAAATCTTCTTATAAAGTCGGAACTACAAACGTTTTCTTGTAATCTGTAATGTCTGTGAAATATGAACACAGTAATATTACTTATAAATCTAGTTTTGCAAATAGTATCTCAAAAGTATCATGGTTTTCTATTGTTGAATTGGCTCTGAATATTTTGTCAAGGAATTAAGGAATACCCTTAGATCAGCTGCCTGGTCCTTATGGGGGATTTTAACTTCTTAGATATCACCCAAGGTTATCATACAGCAGACACAAGCAGGTTCAGGAAACTCCTGAAGCATGTCAAAAATAACTTTGTGGAGCCTGAACACAACTGGTACAGGAACCCTCCCAGATTTGTTGTTTATGAACAATGGAGGACTCATGGATGAAGAGGTTATTGGTTATTGTCTTGAGCCAGTACTCTTTAATGTTTTTATAATTTATCTAGTTGTAGGAGTCATAAGTACAGGAAGAAAATTTGCTTATGATACTAAACTAAGAAGGAGTTATAGATTCCCTCAAGGGCACAGAGGCCTTACAGAGAGATCTAGGAAGACCTGAGAGCTGTGCATTCACCAATCATATGAACTTACACAGGTGCAAGTACCAGATTCTGCTCATTGCAGAGGGATTGGACGAGATGACCTTTAAACATCCTTTCCAATCCAAACTTTTATATCAGCTATGATTCTCCACCTAGGATGGGGGAATCCTGGCTATATATTGGGGGATGATGAGCTTGAGAGGAGCCTCACAGAAAAAGATCTGTACGATTAGGTTGATGGCAAGTTTAGTATGAGCCAACAGTGTGCCCTGGCAACCAAAAGGGTGAACAGTGCATGAAGCACAGCATCACCAGCTGGTCAATGGAGGTGGTTGTGCTGCTCTCCTCTGTGCTGGTGTGGCCTGACATTGAGTACTGTTTGCAGTTTTGGGTGTCTCAAAATAGGAAGGACATTGTCCCACAGGGTGTCCAGAGGAGGGCAGCCAAGATGGTGAGAGGTCTCGAGGGCAAGACATTTAAGTAACACCTGAAGTCCCTTGGCTAGTTTAGCTTGGTGAAGAGAAGGCTCAGGAGAGACCTCATCACAGCCTAAAACTTCCCCAAGACAGGCAGTGGAGTGGAGAGTTGATCTCTCTGGTGAGCTGTGTCAGGGTAGTTCAGACTGGGTATTAAGAAAAAGACTCTTCCCTGAGATGGTGGTGGGGCACTGGAGCAGGCTCTCCAAGGAAGTGGTCATGGCAAGAAGTGTTTCACAGTCCAAGGAGCATCCAGGCATATTAGTCATATGGTCTATTTTTAGGTTGTACTGAAAAGAGCAGGGCTTTGGCTCAATGATCCCTATATGTCTCTTTCAGCTCAAGATGCTATAGGATTTTAGTGATGTAAATTGTGAAAAATTACCTGCCAAATTTCCTTAAATAAGCTCTTTTGCTTGACGTTTTGAAATATTAAAGATTAAATAAGAAAATAAAGGGCAACAGTGCAGATATTCTAGTGATAGGACATCCTGGATTCATCAGAATTGAATATTGCAGCAGGCAGTCTTGTGCCATGGTATTGGCTTCCCAGTTGTACATTTCTGCCATCTACAGAGCTGTTGGGTTCATTCTGTAACACAGTAGAGTTTGGCAGAATATTTCTCTGCTCAACATACACGTCATGTACGCTTTTAGGAGTGAGAGCTCATCATTTTTTCTTCCTCCTTCTCTTGAGAATATATCTCACAGGTATGAACTGCACAATGGTTTCTTTGAGGTCAGTACTGTAAGAATATAATGGTTGTGAGAAGTCAGAGATAGAATAGCTCTTGCTAAAAAAAGTATTACAAAGTTCCTCTGAGTCTAGGCTGTCTGTAAATAATGAGACTGAAAAGGTTTTATGTACGTAGGCTTTACTCATCTGTGTGCTTATAATTAGAACTGTTATACAGTATCCATCAGTTTCCCAACTGTTCCCACTGTTTGTCATTCACAAACAAATGCACCGTGTCCTCGAGTCTTTGCTGATTAAATTTGCTATTTAAAGAAATTTGAGATTCTTTTTAGGGTCACCTGGCCTCTAACTGCTGCAGCAGAAGTGTCTGGCTTTCCCACTGGTCACATCATATCTGACAGCCATCTGTTTCAATGCCTTATATGGCTGATAGAATCTCAGATGTCTTCAGGCAACTGAATAAAAGTTCAAGAAGTGCTTGATTTTAGGCTGTAGACATTGAATTCTGAAGAGTGAATGTAGGCATAATCATACAAGCTAGGTATATAATGCAGTCAGTGGGGATCTAGAGATCAATAGTTTAAGCATGATATCTAATGTCATCAGAAATGAACTCCAGTACTGCTATCATAGAATAATAGAATACCTAATAGAATAGAATAGGTTGGAAAGGACCTCATGCATTTGGTCCAAATTTTCCTGACAAAAACATGGTCTAGGCAAGTGGACAGCAATCTGTCCAGGCAAATCTTAAACAATCTTATTCCTGGAGAATCCACCACTTCCCAGGGCAGATTATCCCAATGGATAACTGTTGTCATTGTAAAAAAATTGTAAATTTATGTCCAATAAAAATCTTACCAGAATCGACTTGTACTCATTACCCCGTGTCCTTTCCAGGTTGCTTCCTAAGAAAAGGAAGTCTCCATCTCTTTTTTGTAGCCACCCTGTAAATAGCAGTGCATGATGATACAGACTCCCCTAAGCTCTCTTTTCTCAAGGCTGAACAAATCCAGTTCTTTGAGTTTTCCTCATAGTGCAGGTTTTTGGGTGTTTGATCATCTTTGCAAACCTTCTGTGGACTCTCAGCCTGTCCTCATCTGTTTTATGTCACAGACCAAATCTGAGCACGATATTTCACATATAATCTGACAAACACTGAGTGGAATAATGGCATTTTTATCTCTGCTGGTAATGCCATTGTTGTTGCACCCCAGCAAGCTGTTGACTTCCTTTGCCACAGCAGCTGCACACTGTTTGCTCATATTGAACTTGAAGCCCATTGGAACCCCCAGGCCTCTTTCCACAGAGCTGCTCTGCAGCTGGGTAGATCTGAGCCTGCACTACAATTTTAGATTGCTTTCCTGGGCGTAAGAACTTAAACTTGTTGAACTTTGTGAGGCTCTTGTTAGCCCGTTAGACATTTCAGGTCTATTCAGGCCTTCCTGCAGGGTGTTCTCCCTTCAAATGTGCCCACTTCCCCACTCAGTCTGGCGTCATCTGCAAACTCCATCAGGATATGCTTGAACCCATCGTCCAGGTCACTTAGGAAAATATTAGATAGTGTTGAGTCCAATTTTAGTCTCTGGGGACCCTCACCAGGGTGCCAGTTTGAATAGGAGCAAATTGCCACCACCTCAGAGTGCTGCCTGTCAGCCATGTCCCTGCTCTCCCCACAGATCACTTATCTAAACTCAAATACACCAGTTTCTCTTGGACGAGTCTCTGGAATACACTATCAAAAACCTTGGAGAAGATACAGTAAGCAATGTCCACCAATTGCCCAACATCAACTGAGAGGGTTAATTTGTCATAAAAGGTGATCAGCTTTGTCAAGAACAGCTTGCTGTTGGTGAGTCTGTGCTGGTTTTCCCAGTCATGGCCTTCATTTGACACGTGATGGCTCTCGGGAGGATTTGTTCCATCATTTTCATGGGAACTGAAGTAAGACTGATGAGCCTATAATTTCCTGAACCCTCCTTTATGCTCTTCTTGTAGATAGGGCTGACATTAGCCTTGTTGATTATCTAAGCCTGTAGTCAACCCACTGCTTCCACTCTACTAGGAAGTCACTTGGTCTCCATAACCTCTCTCAGAGATCTCCACAAGTTCTCAAATGTTGGGAACAGCAGCCTTACAGTGATATCAGCCATCTCTGTTAACACCTTTGGGTGGATATTATTAGGGCCCATTGTTTTGTTGGAAACAAATTCCTGCAACATTTCACAAACCAACTCTTCCTTCACTGACAGTGGGTCTTGGTTTTCCTCAACAGACCATCGACCTGTGCACATCTTTTCCAGGCACTTACCTTGTATGAGAAGGGTCTGGTTGCAACATGCCATCTATGCTGAAGTCTCTTTCCTTACCAGTTCCGCCTGTGCAGAAACATTAGACGTTTTGGGGACTTTGTAGAAAGAGACTCTCAGATGAATGCCAGCCAATATGGAAGCAGCCCAATAAAGCATCAACTTAAAAAAATTTAATCTTGTTAAACAGATTGGTTGACACCTTACTTTGATGATGTATTTATTGATTCAGAATATGTCAGAGGGAAGAATCCAAGAAAATGTTCTTTCTGCACAGTTCTGTTTTTTTTCTATACTGTTTCCTCACATTTTAAATACTTTAACAATCTCTCCTGTATCCAATTCTCCAAGTGTGACTTGTCCAATATGTTTTGGTAGAATTCCATGATCAAGCCTCAAATAACATAAAAAGACCAGGAAGCTGAATTCTACTACTAAGCATTCATAGACTGAACACTGATCTTGGCTGGAAATGCTAGATGCTGTGAATCTGCATTTAAAATGATTGAATTTATTCTTTTGTGTGTTCCCTCACTCAGTAATATTTCTCCTTACTGTCACTTGAAAACTAAACTTAAAGCAGCAAATGAAGTATAACACCAACAGCATGATGTCAGGTACATCTCACAGGCTGGAAGGGTTCCCTGCAGGCTTTCTACATCAATTTAATCAGCATCACAAATCAAACATACTTTCTGCTGTGTACTATTTACCATATGTGCTTTATGGTGTTAAAGTATCAGACTTCTTTAGCAATTAAATATGCCTTTCAGTACATTTTAAAAGAGAGAAACAATTAAGAATTGCATACATAACCTGTAGTCTCAGCTACATCCAGTGTAAAAAAAATACAGTAGTGTCTATCAGGCTACTTTCAGGGACTGATGAAATGAAGATGAAGGATAATTTAACCCTGAATAGATCTGACCAATGCACAAATCTAGGACTGAGCCTCTGAGGCTGTCTGTCTGTAACTTCATATAATATTTTGGGGAAAATAAAAAGGGTAGTTAATGTAGAAAAGATTCAGTGATTCTGAAAGCAACACAAGAGATAGTAGTTCTGTACATAATTTAGTGACTATGTCTCCCATTTGAGGGACAGCACTTAACTTCTTTAGTTGCATCCACAGCTTTATGTTTTCATGTTGGTGTAAACTGGGTGACCCTGCCAGGAATTCTGAAGATCTGTCTCACTATGAAGTAATGGCATTGTGACCTATCTTGTTGGTAGGAGGAGGAAAGTCTGTAATTGAAGTACAAGACAGAAAATTTCTTTTAAATATTTTGTTGTCATGCCCACTTTTGTCTCAAGCTGTGACAATTTCCATAAACAGTAGCAAATTTTCTATGGAATATGTAAAGTAATTTATTGGATGGCAGGTTGCTTTTATAAATGTAGGCACCCACCTGAGAGTTAAACCAATACTTCTACAGAGAAAGCTCCTGAGATGTCTGATGCTTCCACACAGACGGAACTGTTGGAGACTTCAGTACAGATGGCAAGTTCAATGGGAATAGCTTAATTAAGACAAGTGATGTTTTGAGTAGTATACATAGCTTGCTATAATAATTATATCTTAAGTAGATAATTCAGAAACTGGAGAGTCACAGATTTGCCCAGTGTGAAATGCAATCCATTCTTATCTAAAATGCATGATATTTTTTAAATTATATGTTCCATCTCCCTGATTTTTTTTGATATTTAAATCTCTAATTTAAGCTTTATTGATGTTCTTAAACTTACCACTTACCTATTACATTCCTTACCTTTTACATTCCCTCATAATCTTGTGTATGGAGCTATATAAGAAATGAAACCGATCAACTCACAAACACCTGGGAACTCTTGGACAAGATTCAGCTTCAGAAGAGTTGAACAGGAATTATTAAATCAGGAGGTCATATCTCTAGAGTTCTGACAATTTCTTGTGGGCATGCTCATAAAAGCACAGGCTACAGCTTGAAAAGCAATTACTCAATACTTGTACAGTAACACTACAAAGGTACTGAGAGAATTTATGTATCCTGGTACGTCAAGGGGGGAATACACAGAAGACTAAAGTTTATTTTCCAGTCATCCTCCAATTCTGAAGTTTGACATACTGTTTTTTGATAGTAAATGTGTTGGTGATAATGGCCTGGTACACTTGGTTATTTACTGCATAGAGGACATGGTCACACAAAACTGTCAGGGAGCCTGTTGAGCCTTGAGATTCACAAAAGCACCCCTTATATCCTAAATTCCTTCTCTGAGGTGAGTTTAGGTGCATCTGAATCCATATTTAGTTCCAGACTTCTTCAGTGCTTTATGTCTGAAGGTTAATGTGTGCACAATCAATCTCTTATAACCACTTAGCTAAATTTCAAAGTGTCAGTGTACTTATTCCAAATTCACTTACTGAGTATCTGACATGATAAGGACTATGCCAGCCTCAAGGAGTGACCTTGGAATGCACAACTTCTCAAGGAAAGATCCTGCTGTGCAGGAGACATCAATGGACCCTTGGCTGTTCAGTATGTATGGGGTAAGACAATCAGCTTATTGTCATATTTGCATCCTGACTACAAATATTAGTTTGTTCTAAACTTGGCTTGAGTCAGATCTCAACCAGCGCTACAATTAGGTGGGTGCATTGCCCAAATTAGCCAATGGATACTGCATCTTTATCTGTCTCTCCTGAATTTACTTTGAGCTGGATGCAGCCATTATGACTATTATCATTATTATGACTAGACACACCCATCAGGACTGCCACTGGGAGTTATCCCTTGAGCAGAGTTAATGGAAATAAAGGTCAGGTTGAGAAGGAAGGAAGGGGACCACACTGTCCTGCTGAATGGGTGACCTACTTCATAATTGTCTACTGCTTAAGCCTTCTTTTCAGAGCTCTTACTTACTGTAAGAGAGTTACTGCATGAGAACATACTTACTTACTGTATGAGAACTATAGGTAGAAGCCCATGAAATCATTTCAACTGTCTCTAGTACATCTCTTGTGAGACTTCCTATATTTGGAATACAATACTGAAGTAGAAATAGTTCTATGAATTATATAGAATAAAATCCTAATCACCCACTGTACAACTTATAAATGTAGAAACTTATATCCTAATAGCTTGAATGATGAAATCTCTTCAAAATAATGTTTTCTCTTCTATTTAAGAAGGCAGTTCAGTTGATTGCTGAACTCACCTAGAAATCTGGGCAAGCTGAAAGCCTCTCAGAACACAAGGAAACAAGGTGGTCTTCTAAAACTAAAATTTAGACACATAAATTGACTTTAATGTCTATGATTGCAGCCTGTGTCATGCTTCTTCCCCCAACTCTTAGCCTTGGAGTCTCACAAGCAAACTTGCCACTTGCTTTGAAAATTCCACCAGTATTTCACATCAAATATTTCACATCAAAAAAGCATGTAAGATCCTCTGTGTGTTATGTTTGGATGGAGATCTTCCTTCACCTAAATCTTCAGAGAAATTTATATTGGCTGCATGAGCAATTCTATTCCTAACAAAAGTGACCAAATGAGGTATTAAAATTATGCAGTGTGAATGCATGTGAAAATCAAATTGCTAATTGTGATCTATATTTGTAATGGTTACAGCTTTCTCTTTCCGCTTTGCTGCACTCTTTGTTTCATCATTCTGCTGATCTTTTATTTATTTGTTCCTTTATTTATTTCATATTCATTTCCTTCCCTTATATTGCATGGAGAATTTAAGTCCCTAACTGAGGGTTGAGTCATTAGCCTGCCCATTAGGCACAGCACTGCTAAATAATGTCATTGCCCTTAGTGTCTTCAAGAATTTAGGTCTGGTTGTTTTATCATAAAAATAAAAGGAAGCTTTTAGAATGGACATAGTGAATCTTGAGTCTCTTTTCAACACATGAACAAAAAATGTTCCTCTAACGATTTCTAGAGTGAGCTCTTATTTGATCACACTGATTGTACGTTTACCAGATAATACTGAAAATAAAGGTATCAGTCACAACAGGTTTTATTCATGGCAAGAGTTTACACAGGACACACATCCCTTAGAAATTGCCAATGTCAGATATGTAATCCAAGGAAAGGAAAAAAAAAATATTCTTATTCATAAATATAATGTCTGAATCTGAAGAACACTTCTCCCCTCTCCCCCCGCATTTCTACCATGTCAGCACCAGATAAAAATAGCAGTATTCAGCTGAGGTTCTGAAGCAAGTAGATTATTTGATCTGGCATCACAATCTCTGTGGGCTTTTTGGCTCATATTGTATGTGAGCAGTTCATCCTGAAGAGGTGTTGAAAGGAGAATTCATTTCACAAGCCATGGCATCAATTTCTCTATCCTTGCAGCTCTCCTGCCCTTTTTTTTTTTTTTTTTAATACCCCCTCTGCAATTTCAAAGCAAGGGACCCTAATTATTAGGAAAGATAAGGGGCACAGAATGGCACCATAACCTCACACAAAACTGAGCCTTTATAAAATCAGATGTCAGGACATTAATTTTATTCTTTTCTATGAGTAGAAATAGCACTCTGTAACAGTGTTATGCCTTTGGAAGTGAAGGACTTCTTTCTGACAGCACCAGTGTCAGATTTCAGAGGATAAGACACAAATTTCAGGGTAGCCCCTGTACAGAGCATCTAAGAATCATGGTTTATGAAAACAAATCCCATGTTTATTTGCAGGCAAAAGTTGTTCAGAGATGCATAACTATTTTATGATGCAGCTCTGCAGTTTATCAGAAATTCTGATCACCAAATATAGCAAGTGCTAAACACCTGTGATAGCAGGGACAGGTCAGGTCTCCCCATCTCCCTTGGAGGTTTGGAGTGGCCTTGGCTGATGGGAGACTGTTGAAACTCATTGAAAACAGTTTTCTTTCCCCACACTCCTGTGACTGTCACTAGCCATCAGGAGCTGCTGCTGGCTCGGGGTCCTCACCAGGCAGACAAACACAACAGCCCTGTAGACTCAGGGTGGGGACAGCAAAAGCCATTTGTGCCATGGGACAGAGGCTCACAGAAGAAGTGGGAGAAGTCTACTGGAGGCAGAGGCATGGCCTTGAGCAGACTATCCATAACCATAGCATTGTTTGACATCAGTCTTGAGAGAAGTAGAGCATCTGGTTGATGCTTAATTATCTCATGAAGGTTTTTCCTTGTCTGTGAGATGCAATTCATCAGAGAAACAATTTGCCTTCAAGTATTTATGTGCGTTTCTGTTGATTTGATTTTGGCATGTTTTTCTGATGCTGTACTTTGATCTTCAGTATTTAGATCATCTGTTTTCCTCTTCTAATACAAAAATGGAAGTTACTCCCCATAACAGATATAATAAAAATACACTACCAGGAACTAAATATTATGTAAACATGCAAACATTTTCAATATGGATGAGGTGATTTTTTTGGTTGCTTGTAAATTTTTCTAGATATATTGTAATCTTTATTTTCATAAGCAGAATTTTTAAGACATGCATAAGTCATTACTATTTGTGCCTTGTCTTTTTTAGATACAGCATGTAATAGATAAATTTATATAAACTACTATAAACTTATAGTACCTTATCACAAAAGTTTACATATAATTTTGTAAGCTTTCTTAGACTCTGGCTGTCACTTTCAAATAATCCCTCTGTTAATCCCTGCAACATTTCTTTTCTTTAGTTTTTGCATGTATGAAAACCCATTCCTTTGTATTTTTGTTCTGTACACTAAGAAATACCTGCATTTTATGTAAGATAACATTCTGTTTTTTATGTTTAACTCTTAAATTGAGGAGGAGATTCTCAAACCCTTCCAGGTTTGAAAGTATTTCTGACCATTGTAAAATTTTCAGTTTCATTTTGGTGGGTAGAAGTCTCAGATCTGGATCAGAAATTTAAAATCTTTTTATTGTATGTGGGAAAAGTTAGACACCTTAAAATGCAATACACAGAACCCAAAATAATATTGTGGATAAGGTAATTCATAATTTGTACATTAAGGGTAGTATTTTTATATTAGGCAAAGTGACAGTTTTGGGAAAAATGGATAGAAGTCAATATTAGTGCAAAAAAATTTCTCTATGTTTTTACCTATCCAGGTTCAGGTCAATTCCTCCAGGACAGCACATGTCAGCTAGACTGTGATTTTAAAGGTTTTTAGTACCAGTGTCATGCAGACAATGTTGAGAGGAAAGAAGACAGAGAAAAATGAGTAAAGTAATTAATCTCCTAAGGGAAGGAGTGAATATGAAATGGGCAAAAAGAACAGAGTTGAGTTGCATCACACTCCATGGTGTAAATTGCTTAATTCCTCAATAATCTGGCTCTAAATGACAGAGTCATTCTGTATGAGGAGCAGAGTCAGAGTTGATTGAGAAAGGCGAAATATCTGCAGTCCACAATCACGTCAATCACTGGTTTTCCTGTTGTTTCTTGAAGTAAACAGCACAGAATAGAAACTAGTTTGCCTACATTAAAACTTAGGTAATTTTCATTGTCTATTCTAAATCTCAAGCATCAATGTACACTCTTCATTTGGCCCAAATGTTTTCTGGATGCAAAACTTCTTTGCATAATCATCACCTCCACATTTAAAGTAAGTCAATTAGAAACCAAACTAAGATTATGACATTCTTTGAAGATGCAAAAACTGTGGGTTTCCCAATGCAAGTTAAAGAGAAAAACATACTTGCTGAGCAGATTAGGCCAATTTATCATTTAATATGGATTTATGCAGGAAACTAAAATCCCTTTAAAATTTAGTTTGAGTATTATAGTTCTGTATGCATAAACTTACAATGTATATTACAAAGATGCATTCACATTTGTTATAATTAAAACTTAAAAGTGTATATTGACATACAATTTAGGCAAAGGAATTTTAAGAACACACAAATGGAAGTTACCACTTTGATGTAGCTGCTACCAAAGTTCAGAAGGGAAAAAATTCTGCTTACTCCAGTGTCTTTTCGTTTTCCTTTTGGTTCCAAGATGTTTCTTTCCCCATAACATGGAAAATCACACCCCTTCACATCTCTTTTCACCTTAAACCAACTATACCTCTACTCTATTTTCTCCCCTATGTTTACTCCTTTTTTTAAATTAAAAAATAAAAAAGAAAAAAAGTCAGACTTTTTTCATCAGGGATCTAAATAAGGAGGATGAAATAAAAAGGGAGGAATTACTGATGTCATTAATGTAGTCAATGGAGTCATTTCAGCCCACCTGAAACAGTTTTGGTTTGTTTTTTTACCTTCCGTTTGTGGACAAAACAACACGAACATTAAGAAACACTTGGAACCTAATCTGGTGACATTTTATTTGCATTTTTGGATACAGGTTAAGAGAGGTAAGATGTCCAAGAACCATAAGAAAGAAAGTAGAATGGTATCTTGTGAAGCATATGAACCTTTAGAGAGCTATTAAGAGATACTCAATTTTGTCGCTCTTATTTTAGTGAGCATTTGGACAGTGGCTCACTAGGAGACAGTAAAGCTGCATTTTTGAGCTCTACGTCTCACAGCTGCTAACAAGATGTGAGTTACATTATTCCAAAGTGTCTGAGTATGCACTCTGTCCTGTGGCATTTTAGCCTGCTTTTACAGGTCAGAGTAATTGTTTTTGTTGGGTTTTTTTTACACTAAGTGCTGAATTTCTACTTGTCAGGTCTAGCAGGTTGCTTTTCTTTATTGTCATTATAATTTCCTTTAAATTCTTTTCTGTTGGCCTGTCAGATTGCAACTGCTTATAGAAGAGGAAAAGATATTCTGTGATGAACCCACTGTGATGAGGAAGGAGAACAGAGGAGAGGACAGAGCATTTCTTGCTCAATTCAGTGAGTTATTTAGTAAGTCCTTTCTTCACATAACATTTCAGAAGTGAAAAACATATTCGTTTCATGACTACACAGATCAAAGAAAACAAAACAACTGCTGTCATCCTTTCACTGCTTAGCAAGGAAGGTGTTTTTCTGGCATTCCTGGGTGGCCAGAATCTTCCTCATAGCCTTTTCTCAAAGCTGAAGTATAGCATTCAAAGTACACAGGCTGAATTTATTTTTGAGCTGTTTTTTGGTCTTAAATGCTTACCCAGTCTATGACAGTGCTTCTTTAATGACTGTGTTCAAAATTGACGTTAAGCCTCAGTATAGCAATTATAATACATTTATAGCTTCCAATTAAATGCACTGAAGACTTTATAGAAACCTTTGGGGTTTCAGATGTTTTGAAATACAGTGTAAGTATATTCAATAAATTATATGTTAAAACATTCTGAGATCTATAAAAACTCATTAAAATATTTTCTGGACAATGGTGTCATCTTCTTTTTGATTTAAGAGCTGACTTTCAAAGGTACAGATGCTGAAAGTCCTTTAATTAGCTAAATCACCACACATTTTAAAGCATAGCTACGCTAATAAACATTTCTTCTCTGAACTATGAATCATGGGGATATCACAGATATCTAGGCAAGCAATAAATGAGCTAACTCAGAAGCTCTAATTATCCTGTACAGGTAATTGTGGAAGAACAGGGATCCAGAACCTTTCCAATGGAACCATGTTTACTTTCTTGACCTAGTCAAGTATCTCTGTTTCATGTTGTGGAACACTCACTACTCCTGTGGCCGAAGGTTTCCCCTTGGGTATGAGAAACAGCAGGTTCACCTGTGCAGCTCTTGTAAGTGCAAAAATAATTTTAGGTAGCCCCCTAAATTATCTTGTGATCGTAATATAAAAATAAAATGAAATAATTGAATTTATAGTGCTTTTTTTTTTTTGGTGAATTATGTCACATTTTCTATATAATTTATTTTTTAAGGAAAATATAATTTAAATTTTCTTCTAAATCTTTGCACTTAGGAGGTGAAACTTAACAATTACAATATCATGCATCTTAACAACTCTGTATCTCACTTTTGGTTTGTGATTATCAAGTTATGGTCTTTAAATTACTGAAGCATACATATATGGTATCTTTGCTTGAAGATCAGAGATCATCCAAGACCATAATTCACTTTTTCAGTACCTCTTTCTGATCAAGAAGAAAAGAACATCATCCACTCTATAAAATGCCTCATTTTATCTGAATTTTTAAAGTGATTAGTTGCAATTTATTTAAATGAGAAAAATAAAAAAAGAAAAAAATTTTGTTTTTCTCCCACTCTGTTATCTTCTCCATTTTCTCATTACTAAAAATTAGCACAGGAAGGCATAAAACATCACAGTCCTGAAAGTTAAACGTGTGCCAAAATTAATGAAAAATGGTTAAAAACCAGACTAATGCAAGTCCTTTATGTTGTAAAAGAACTACTTTTTCAAAAATGTACTAACATTTATGTGACCAATGAGCTTGAATTTATCTTTTTTTGTTAAAAACCCTTATCAGTTACCAAAATAGTTATTTTATTTAAGTTCCAGTTTTGATTAGAACACCAGCATATGGTTATTAGTACTGATCACTGGAAAAATGTGACATCTATAATATTTATTCTGTGGAAAGATAATAGAAATACATGTAATTATTTATTATTTAAAATGTTTAATCACTTATTTATGGTAAAGCCTATTTAATTTAATTTTAATTGAATTGTCTTCTTGAATAGAAATATTTTGAATCTAGGACTTTTCTATGCTTAAAATTGATATTAGGTAAAAAGATTACATGAAAACTAATGACTTAATCTGACAAGTACTTAATAGGTTGTAACATTTAATGAAATTCTAGAGGCATTTAAGATACAGAGAAAGCTTCCTAATAGAAATAATTTTTCCCATAAGTATTTTCTGCATCCTTTTATGAGCTTAGCAGTAAATGAAACTGTAAATACAAAGTTTTTGGGATCTTATATTGAAATGAAAATTTATATTAACTTAACAAAGTCTTGAATTATAGTGACAACTCAAAATTATTTTTTTCAAGTTCTCTCAGGAAGTACAGGTCACCTTTTTATGTCTTTCTGGAAACACAAAACTAACTCTCCTATGCTTTTACTTCTGATATGTTATGGACAGTGGACAGGAGAAGTAGGAACAGAGCTGTCATGCTCATATGCTCTCCAGTGCAATCCTGAAAGTCTGCCACTTTATCACCCAGTATTCAGCTTGTAGCCTTATAGTGCATATTGGAGGAAGGGAAGAATTCCTGCTTCTCATCTAGCTCATTTAGTGAGCTGGGAAATGCGGGCTTAGACTAATGCTGTCTAGTGCACTTGACAACGAATTAATTGCATAAACTCATTATTTGAATAGTAAATACAACTGATCACTTAGATAATAACTTTCTTCCATATTTTATCTTCATATGTTTCAAAATGGAAACACATCATACATTTTTGATTCTATTGCTGTAAGCAAAGTTGAAAAAGGGGAAACGACATTTAATTAAAGCAGTGTGCTTTAAAATGGAGAAGAACTGCAATGGTTGACTGTTAAATTCAGTAAATGAGACTATTTTAACACATAAACATACCATTAATTTCAAAGCATATCAGAATTTAGTATATAGTTCTTGATGCTCTGGAGCTTATTTATAAAGCACAGAAAAATAAAAGCCATGCCTCTTCACAAGCAGCCAAAAAAAAAATTGCAGTTCTGTTAAAAATAACAGATAAACTTCCCAATATCTAAAATTTGCAATACTGTTGCATTATGCAGCTAATATCTAAATAAGTGACTATATATTCACACATTTAATATCTTAAAAATTACGATTATTCCTATTGAGTAGCTATACATGAAGACTATATAGAATTGCACAGTTGGTGTCTCACAATTTTTTTGTGCGGGGGCAATTGGTCCTCTTACAGGATTAAACATTTCAAACTGGAGAATTAGAGCTCAGCTCTGGATCTGCAATGTTGCACGTGATAAATGCTCTGTAAGTCAACTGTCTTGCATTGTGGAATTCTCTGATAGTTACGGTAGGCTGAATATTTCATCAGGAATTCGACAATGCTCTGAATGTTCAAGCTCTTTCACAGTCACAGAGTGATTCACTGAAGCCAGAAGTTTCTCTACAATGTCCTGCTTGTAAGGAATAAATTAAGATGCTGGAGCTCTATTTTTGATTCTGTCTCACGTTCTACTGTTCATGAAATATCTTTCCATCCAAAATACATTGAATTAACTTCACATTAGTGATATTTGGACAACTTGTGGAGATGGAAACATTATGGATGTGACATATAAATAAGCACAAGAGGAAGAGCAATTAGTGTTGGAAATAACTACAATAAAATTAACCCCAGTTTTCTTACTGTCATTACATACCCAATGTAAGCAACACAAAAATGATGAAGCAAGATCAAAACTGAATACTCAAGGCTCATTACTCTGGGCACAATGATGTATTCACAAAGTATATAGTTTCCACATGCACAATTAGTTTTTTTAGCTTACTCTACCTTGTAGAAGCAAGCAAGAAGGTTTCTTGCTTCCTGGTAGAAGATCTTATTCAGAGCTAGCTTAGCTTTTGTTAAAACAATGTTGCACTGCATGTGCATGGTAAATAAACTCCCTGACAATCACTGTGAAATTATTACATTAGATGAAGCCAGTATAGAATGTATATTATAATTACAGATGATATGCAAGCGTGTAGTCAGTATTCATAGTTGTCAAAAAAACCCCAAATATTTAAAAAAACAGACACCTCAGAAGAACTGTTGCAGAGTTACAGAAATAAAAATCTGATGCTCAGATTTCTAGGAAGTCTAGTCTAATTTAATTCACTGCTTCTATTGACATCAATGGTGTAGATATTTTTTCATAAACCAAGGTTTACTGAGTCGCATTAAAATGTAACTTGAAACAACATGCAAAATGAAGTGACCATGAAGAAGCTGATTTCATATTGTATTTTGAAGGATGTTAGTATAAAATGTATTTTAATACCAATCATCTTGCATTACACCCTGCTACAAAAACATAAAATAAATCCATCCAATGACAGGCAGAAGTCAACATTAACATTAATGATACATTAATCAGTGTTTCTGAGGAAAATCAGAGCTATGGTATACATACAACATTGTGTTCAAGGGCACGAACAAAACTCAATTGTCTTTAAACAACCCATATAAGACCACTCTACTGGGCACAGAAACTTCTTGCTGTCTACTTAAAAATTATCGTGAAGAGGAAAAAGTATTTCTGAATAAGGTGACGCTCATCTAGGGATTTAGACCAATGTCATTTAAGTTTTCATTTATTCTGTATTTCAATTTCACTTGTTCCAGTTAATTAATAAAATGTCAGATTCAAGATTGGAATCATCACCCTACCTTATGTAGAAAGCAGAATGCATGGAGGAAAGAAATAGGGATATCCAAACGTTTATGTCTTGTGACAGATCCTTCAATTATGCAGATAATTCAATAAAGAAATTTTACTTCTTATCCAAATCAGAAATAACAAAACAGTACAATGTATCTCACATGACTTCAATCAGGCAAAGTCTATCAGTGATGGCTGACAAGAGGCTTGAAAGGCCTCACAGGCTGGACTCTGACTTGATCAGCTCTACTGTGAGAACCTGCCAGCTTTTCATGAGAATGGAATCCTGTAACAGTGAAAATCCACTTGTTCATGAGAAAGAATTCTAAGACTGTGACTGTTAATGGTGCCTGTGAAAACTATCCTGGATCGTTGAAGAGAAATATGCAAACAATATCTAAAAAGAGACCCTTGCTGGCATGTAGCCACCCCTGGTGAACTGATCAATCAAAACAGGGTAACAACTAGTTACCAACCAATGGGAAAACCCTATAAAGTTGGGATGTGGGAATAAACCAGTACCTCTTCTTGCTGCTTGAGGAAGTCCATGTGTCTCATCTCATTTTTATCTCTAATGCAAGGTCATAGCAATATATCAGCTGTCTGAAAAAAAAAATCAGAATTTATTCATATATGTCTATATGATCATTAGTTATTATATATCTGGTCAGGTTAGTATGACCAACTTGCCTGAAAATCATTATTTTACCTCAGTCTTCTATAAATTAAGCTATAAGCTTTCACTTCAATAAAAACTTATATTTCGTCCGGTAAATCTTGTTTCTATGTCGAGCTAGACACTCAAGATACAGTTTGAAAGCTCCCTTAAAGAACTCTATTCTGCAGCATGAAATAATTTTGTCACTTTTTATTAGTAATAATTATGGGTCTTAGCTTGTTGAGATAAATCTTTTAACGTTAAAAGGAAGAATATAATCCATTCTAGATGTTCCTAATCATCTTCCTGCCCTACATGTGCATGGAAGTGATTTTCAGGAGAAATTACTTCATGTTCTTCTTTAGACTGAGGTGTAGCACTCTAGCCTGTAGTTCTTTAAATCCTCCAACTTGCCTTACTGAAGATGGGTTTAAGGTTTCAGCAAACAACACCTGTTATAGAAACAAAAGTGTAAACAATTAGGTGATTTAAATGCTGGAACCAGTGGCTCCCAGAAAAAACAGTGTTGTTAATCAGGTGCACTAAGCAGGCAGTGATTAGGGAATGACCAAGGGATTGTTGGGACAACAACAACAACAACAAAAAAACCAATCAACAGCAAAAGAAAATAAAAGACGCATGAATATTTGTGACAGTGAGGAGAGGTAGTGTTAGAAGCAGCCATCACAGGGGGTCTGCAAACAAGGTGCTCCACCTTGGGGTGCAGAGGACACAGCCTGGGACAACTACTTGCTGTTGTGTGGGCAGACCTAGTAAGATGATACCTACCATCCCTACTATGGTAGGGAATTCAGAATTACACCTTGAGCTGGCACGCCCTCAGTGCCAAGAGGAAGGGTGTGCACACAGGGAAACCTGCACTGCCAGCTGCGGGGCAATGTCATAGTGGTTACCTGGCTGGTTGGAAGGGGTGGTTAAATACACACACAACTGTGCAAAGGCGTACATATGGATGTGGAGTCAGAATTTCTTGGTTTGTGCTGCATTCGTTCTGAACTGTGACTATTATTATAGCAATAAACCACATCTGTACTATGAATTGAGCAGATTTTCTCTGCTGCAAAGCTACCTGCATATTTCCTGCACATCCATGTTGTCCCAGTGATGTGTTCCCTCTTACTTCCCCCTGCAACAGAGTGGAACTTTTTCTTTTTTTTTTCCCATAACATTGAGAAGGATTTCCTTGAAGATCAACCAATTCTCCTGGGTCTCTTTGCTTTCTCCCATTAGATGATGCCATGCAGGTCCCTGAATAAACTCAAATTGCTCTCTCTTGCCATGAAAAGAAATTTAGTGAATATGAGAATAATGAATTAAAATAGAAAATAATTTTTATATGAAAATAAAAAGAAGCTTATTGTACAGCATCCTGCCAAAGTACAGACTTTGACTATGAATTACATTTGGCATGTGGGAACTCAATTAGAACAAGTAAAAAGACAGGCTTTTAAATTAAGTGTCTCCAAATGAGTATTTAATTTCTGCTTATTAAGGTGATGGGAGATGGAGGTGAAGGAATACATGCATAAAATTGAATATTTAATTATTCTGTTATTGAGAAATAAATAGGAAGTGAGACAGGGACAAAACCCAGATATTAATTTTTTCATTTTATTTTGTCTGTGTCTCAAGGAGAAGCATTTCAAAAGACTTGACAGCATCCATATTCAGCTTAAACAAAAAGGAGAGAAAATATGTAAATTAAAGTTACTAAGCATAAATGTTGGCTATAAAATAATTAATATGATGCAAATAAATATTTTGTGACCCTGAACTCCCTGAAACTGGTAAAGAGTGCCTGGCAGATATAAATAAAAAGAGTAATATTCATTACCAGTGCAAATATCCATAGCAAGGATAGTTTTCTCTTTCTTACTCTTTCAAGTTGTCTACCTAAAGATCCCTATCCCTGGATGAGCTGAGAGATACATAAAAAGATTTTGGGCACTAGTCAGGAGAGCCCCAGGTGACCTGGCTATTGTGACACTGGGATATGATGGTCCATGATATGGAACGAGATGATAGTGACTATTCAATTGGAAAAAAACCAACAAAAAAATTACCATTTTTCCTTTTTGTGAGGTCATTTAGATTCCCAACTTATAAATAGGTTTATTTTTTAAGCCCATATGAGGGATATAATGTAATAGGCTGCATTTGAGCAAATAATGTGCCTCAGCATTCAAGTTGCATGTGGTAAATTTTTATTTTTAAGAATATTCTATCTTCTGTAAATTATTTAACAATCAATTTTACTTTTTTCTATAGTCATTCAAAACTGGAACAGAAAATAGTATCTAAAGAAACACAAGCCAGGCTCTATGACAGGGTTCTAGCACTTTCACCCAATAAAAAATTGATAGTTCAGATATTGCATTGTATTTTAAGATAATCGTGTAAGGAATCTACATCAATTTTTACTTGAAATTTGACCACTGTTTTTTGGATGTATCATAAAAGGCTGTAATATGACTCTGTCCTCCATATTTCAGAAAGTATGCCTGCAGCAGTCCTCCAGCAATGCAGTCTTACTGCCTGTATTTGAGAAAATTCATAGTTTTGTAAGTGGTGGATTGCAAAAGTTTCCATCACAAGTTAAAAAGAAAAACAAACACCTTTTTATTTTTCCTCAGGAGTATTTTAGTATATAAGAGGTAATAATTCAGCCTGTTTATAATGAACTTCATCAACTACAATGTGCTAACAACATCTAGACCAAGTCCCTCAGTCTTATGCATTGCTACATTTCTCAGAGCAAGAAATACTTTGGACTTTAATATCCTGACTTTAAGGTACTAGATGTGCTCAATAGTTATTATTTTTGTTGTTACTTAATTCTAGCAATACTTAAATGGCACATGTTTAACTATGTCCAGGATGAGAAAATGTGTTGCTGGTAATAGTGTGTGGGCATTTTTCAATTCACAATTGCAGATGCAGCATTCAGTAGAATTATGGAATCATTAAAATTGGACAAGACCTCCAAGATCATCAAATCCAGCCTCTGACCTGCCACCATGCCCACTAAACCATATTGTGAAGTGCCACATCCATTCATTTTTCTAGCACTTCCAGGTATGGGAACTCTACCCTTCCCTGGGGAAACAGTTCCACTGCTTAGCCTCTCTTTCAGTGAGGAAATTTTTTCCTAATATTTAACCTGTACCTACCCTGATACAGCTTAAGGCTATTTCCCCTTTCATATCACTAGTTGCCAGGGACAAGAGGCCACCCCCTCCCCCCATAGAAGTTAAGTGCAGTCCTCCAAAATCCTCCAGATTTTGTGGCAAAGTATCATTATTATACTATTTTTTTTACAATATACTTTCAAAAATTTGCCAGATATTCTATTCTCCAACAACAAAATATGAACTAATAAATTAGAATTGAAAAACAAAGATGTTGCTTCAAATTTACATGTTCAAATAAGGATTTTTATGCTTGTTAGTCCAGAAATGCCTCCAAAATAAACAGAAAATCAATCTCAAAAAACCCCTCAAAAAACCCAACCAAACAGCTCATTTTTATTCTTGTTTGATTATTCTTCCATCTTAAATATTTGCATTAACAAAGTAAGCAAATACAAGAAATTCTTCAAACTCGAACAAAAAATCTCTCTGGACTTAAGGAGAGTTATAGCTATAGCTGTATATGCCTCCAGAGAACTTGATTCCATGTGATTATGATGCCAAACAGCCCTGCAAGTGTGAACAAAGAATATAGCATACATTTAAAATTAAACTGACTCTGGCTTAAAAATATGACCAGAATTATTGCCTACATCCCACCCTTAGTCGTATTAATTCTAGAAAACTAAATAAACAAACAGAAACATGCTTTAGAAAAAAAATAAGCATCAGCTAGAGTTTTAATTTGTTTTCTTCTTCTGTACAGAGATTCTGTGACTAGGAATGTTAATTAGTTAATGACAGTGTAATTTCTAAATTTAGATTGAATTTTGTTGACTTTTCTTCTCATGGTGTCATCCTTACAAAATCTTAAAGCACATCAGTTTATCCCCAGACAAAGTAAGTGCCCTTTGAGACATTTCTGTTTTCTCTGTACTACTTAAATTAGATGAACTGACTTTCAGATGACACAAAAAAGAGGACAGCTGTTGTTGTAGCTTTCCTCAAAGACTATATTAAAAATGAATCTGAGAGTGCGTCTGTTTCAAGAATTACTTGTTAATCTTTCATGAGACTGACTAGTGAAAACAATGTGTTTAACTCTTTGATCTATTACAATGGTGATCAAAAATAGAACTCATTTAATACTGTTATCCATATTTGTTAAACAGTGAGTTTGGTTCATAGATCTGGCTCTCTGTTAATCTTTATGGAACAGAGCACAACTAAATAAATGCCTAGAATGATAGGGGTTAGATTCCTACTTGCCAGGTGAAGTATCCAGTGCAATTGTAACTGCTGTGGTCTGTGAACTGGTGCAAAACATAAGGGTATAATAAATTATTGTAATTTCAAATCTCATATGCAGGGAGCATGCCTGTTATCAACATAGCATATGCAAGGGAACTGATTGAACAATCAGATCCTATAACAGAAACTGCAACATCTTTACAGACTTTACAAATTATTCCTATCAAGCATCTACTTTATATCTTTAAGGACAAGGAGACCAAGACATTGGGGAAGAAGGTATGCCCTGTGCCCAACAGGACATGATTGTTGAGAATTGGTCTTGTCTTGGCCAGACCTGTATCTGTGTGTCTGTGAGGCGTGGAAATAGGCAAATGAAGAAGATCAGTGTCTTTCTTGGGAATGTCCGCTATGTTTCCTGCTGCAAAGCCAGAGAGGATCAAAATCAGGCTGCCTGCAGGTACAAGGGAAAAAAGAATTAGTCTTGGTATTACTTCCACCTTCTGGTCACTTAAGGCAAATTAGGAGGAAGCAGCTAATCACTCATATCTCTGAGGGAACTGGTGATTTTGAAAAGAAGAAAAGTAGCAATGATGTGTTGGGTTTAAGAAGAGATGGTTTGTACTTCTGCACTTGCTTCTGTTTAGCATAAAGTAGATTTTGAGCTTATCCTTATCAACCTTGGTGGAACTACGCTGCTATTACAAGGATAATAGTTAATTTGAGCAGATCAACAGAAGAATCTGCTATCACATTTTCTTGCACAAGCATATTTCTTGCTTGGAATTACCAAAAATACAAAAATTAAAAAAAAATAATAATTCAAAAGAATACTATGAATATACTAGTGCCTGTACGACAAAATTCTTAAGTCTCGTGGGACATTTAATCACCATTCAAATACATCTTTAAATATATTTTGTGCTAAGTATTCTTTAGGTATCCAAAACTTGATAAAGGCTGTTTAGTATAGCTCGTATAAAGTCCTTGTCAAACATTTAAAGATTTTAAAGGGCTTTTTTGTTTGTTTGTTTTTATTTTGAATAAATATTTATTAACATTATTAGGTATTAGGAACTTAGCCATTTAGATATTTTTAAATTAACATTACCACAGCAAATTTCAGTTGGTAGACCTTGACTTTTGACAACTTTCTTGAGGACTACATCTAATCCTGTTGTTATAGAAACATTTTTGTACAGATAAACATCATATTAGGAACACATAGAGTACCACTATCTGAAATGAAATATCAAGAATATATTATGAATTGTCATGTATTATTCCTGCCCAATGTGTTGGTGGGAAAAGATACTTGAGTCTTCAAGTGTGTTTTTTACACACACCCCTCCACCCCCTAAAC